>OX419346.1:10692842-10705342 GCA_948470475.1 Galaxea fascicularis
CTCCCTATTTTTTGTCCAAAGAGGTTGGAATCTCTGATTGTGCTGTCTTCTACAGTTGGATTACCTTGACTTTCCAAACCAGTTTCCCATAACTGCCACTACACAAGGCCAACCAGTGGACTGAAAAAGGCCTGAAAAATAGTTGTAACCAGCCAAATTCAGAAGAAGGTTGAATTGAAGAAGGAAGACTGAAGAAGGCCTGTACACAAGGCTGTTCTCTAAGAAATGTAGTTGGGAGCCCATAATCTCTAAAGCCTTGAGATCCAGGTGCCCAGCATATAAATTTGGTGTAAAATCACTATTTCCTGGTTGCCCAAAGGCAAACGTAGGCCACTGGGCTCTGCAAGAGTTTAGCCTGTTTGCATTTTGGTCCATAACCACTCCTGTGTATAACAATATACAGAAGAGCTCTGTCATGGTGAACTAGCAACTGCTGTGTGATTGTTCAGCAGATTCCATTTTCTCAGAGGCCACAAATGTCAGGGAGAGAAAGGATTTATTGACAAGTGGTTGCTTACAGGAGGATAAAAACAAAGGTCAAGAATAATTCAAACTGTCAGCTCTAAATGTGGCCATGGTTATTTATGAGAGGTTGCAATCACCAACAGTGATTTGACTGGAAAAATGTTAGTACATGTATTTAGTTTTCCCAACTTTCAAGTAAGAGTTTGCAGCCTGTGATAAACTCTTCTTTCATCCTTTTTGCATGAATGATAAGTCTATTAATAACAAACTGACGTTAAAAATAGCAGACACCAATTCCCTCCACTGACTTGTGTTTTATACAATGATAAATAATATACACAAAATTAACAAACCATGGCCTACCATTCAGTGCCATAAAAACTCCATAATACCAAATGTTATAAACTCCTATCCATTTGCTGACTGTTCCAAACATGAATACCTGTATGTACCAAGAATGTTTTACAAAAACACAGTTTTCAAAAAATTCTAAGTGAGGCATGCAATATTACTTGTCAACAACAAAATAATGGAGTGCAGATTTTAATCACATGCAATAAAAAGCATTTAACTGTAGTGTGGTTTCTGAAAATAACTAGCCAATCCCTAATGAAAGAATGTTTATTTATTAAAAGGAAATTATAAGCCAGACTGAATCATATAATTTTCAGGAGGGTGGGAAACTTTTAAACCAAAGCAACCTTCTATATTGGAGGGTGGAATCATATTTTCTGACACAAAGCATCACTGTTTACGAAGGTGTAATGAGTTGTTGCAGGGTTACATATATGCAACCTGAGCAGTCACAAAAAAAGAAATCCTGGAAAATAATTCAGGTTTGTTTTATTTAGGAGTTGAACCCATGACATCTGCAATGCCTGGGCAGCTCTCTACACTGAAACTGAGCTGAAAGGATGAACTGGAAGCTGATCATTGTGTTGGTTCATAAAGGGCGATGTAGACAGTACGATTTGTCGCACGTCTTGTGTATTCGACACAACGTAGAACAAAGTTGTGCCGTGTGAATGCTCCTACAACTTCTCTACCATAGATGCACACTACAGAAGTTGCATGCAACAGTCATAAGCAAAAATCATACAGTCTAAATCGCCCTTAATGGATCAGTTAGTGGTGAATACATAACATGAATATAATCAGCATTACTGTGGGCGTACATTATGTACATCAACAGCTAATATAATGCTAAACGTACCACTTTCAATTTGTAAAAATGTAACATGCATATGACCACTCTACTTTTCTAGCACCTTATGGTTATTATTTTAGGGCAACCAGTACTCATTCCTATTCTTGTATTCATTAGTTACAGCTGTAAACTAAAATGTAATGCTGGGTACAACAAAATTGTTGTTGCTGTCATTGTTGTATAACTCAAAACACTTAACAAAGTGCAGAAAGAAGATGGACTTACAGTGTACAGGTAATAACTAAAGGAGTTTTCATTCAGTACATAATTTATAGTTTGTGCATCCATGTCACGTAATCCCTAAGTGTAATACTACAACTGAAGACTACTCACTGTTTAAGATTCAAGATACATTTAATACATGAGCAAAAATTTTCTATGACAGCTGTTGTAAACATGAGAAAAGGTAAGTCACCACTTCTGTTCTTTACGTATATGTGTGAAGGCAATTCAAGATTAAATGAAGATCTATGAAATACATAATAAGTCAAAATAAATATCTTCTCACCATAACTGCTGATGAACACATTCCAAACGCCAAAACATTTCTTAAGTTAAACCTGTCAAAGAAAAAAAGAGATGGTGTTACAGTGTATTATACATGATTGTACAGTTTGTTGTGGGTCAAAATGAAATTCAGGTTGAAATCAATTTCATTTGTCTCCTAACCCTATTTATTCAAGGATCAAGAATAATTAGGGTTAGGACACAAAGAGAATTGAGGATCAACCTAGGTTGAAACAATTTTTCTCATTTTGACCCACAACATGTTTCTTGAGAGAAGGGGAAGCCATGACATCAAAGAAACAAAAATAGACATAACCATTTTTGCCATGGAATGGATTTTCTTGAAATATATTCTTGAATGGACTGCAGACTGGTTGTATAAATTGTGTACTGTACTTGGTGAACTAAAGGCTTCAAGAAAGTCACAATACTGGCTTTTGTATAACTTCCCCCTTTCCCCTACAAATAAGTACAAACCCACTTATTCTTCTTCTGCATATTTGTACAGCTACTGCTATACAACAACTTGTGAGTAAGTGCTTTCTCTATTAAACAAATGGCCTACATGTATGTACCAAGAAGAGGCAGATTTAAAACTATTTCTTTGAAGAAAAAGCAATTAGTACTGTCTTATGGAACTTTTTCCAAGACACAATGACAAAACTTGAAAAAGATAGCCTTACTATTTCCAATATATTTCTTTCTTGAATGAATCTGCGGCTATAGTTTCTATGCATGAATTAAAACTTTGTACTAACATAGAAAAGTGCTGGAAAATGCCTTTAAGGTGCCATTGCTACAAATACATCTTTGGGTTTGGTCAAATTATGTGACAGTGTCCCTTTAAGTACTGCTTACCTGTCGCCCAATATTCCACTGATATACAGACCCTAAGAAAAAGAGATGTTTGCAACTGGAGCAGTTTTCAATAATTGAGTGTTAAAACTAATTTGTACTTCTTTGGTTTTGCTTCACTTCGCTCTGTGACTGCCTGACAAATTTCTTGCCACTTTCTCAACCAATGAGAAGTAAAACCAAAACCAATGGCTAGTTTTCCTGTGCTTGGGACAGGCTGTATGTAATTACTTCAAATTCTGATTGGTTCACTGATCTGTCTTTGCCTCTTGTGATTGGTCAGAGTAATAATTTGGTTTTGGTTTTGGTTTACGACACTCAATTGCAAACCACTTCAAAATACAAACTTGCATTGAAGCACAATACTGACGCTATTCACAGCTACATTCAGATCTTTTAATTACATCATTTGGCAATGCCAAGGACACTGATGGTGCTTAGATACCAATGCAATGAAACAAGACCAGGACACTAGGCTGTTTTGCAAGATATTGTGAGTACTGGTACAGTGATACAAGTATAGGTAATCACATGATTCCGAGTGCAATTTGGAATAAATAAGCACGAGTAAATTTTTTCAAAGACCAACAAAATTGCACGAGCCCGTAGGGCGAGTGCAATTTGTGGTCTTTGAAAAAATTTACGAGTGCTTATTTATTCCAAATTGCACGAGAAAAATCATGTGATTACTTATTAATAATACACTTGAAAAAATAGACTACTTATAAAGCTTCAAGCCCATACAATGACTACTGAGGTACGCAGAAGGCATTGCTCTCGATCTTCCGAAACTTGGAGAAGCTTCGAAAATATCCGGAGATCACCGGAAGTGTTCGGTTATCTTCGGAAATCTTCGGGTAATCTTCGGAAATCTTCGGTAGTGTTCGGGTAATCTTCGGTAATCTTCGGAAGTGTTCGGGTGATCGTCGGACATCGTCGGAAGTGTTCGGGTGATCTTCGGAAGTGTTCGGCGATCTTCAGAAATCTTAATGTGGTCTTCGGAAATCTTCGGAAGGTTTCGCACGATATTCGGCGGTCTTTGAAATACATCGGTTGGTCTTCGGAAGTCTTCGGAAATCTTCGTTGTAATTTGCACTCGTGTTACACTTTTGCACTGGCGTTACACTTTTTTGCACTGGTGTTACACTTGAACTGCACTGCTCTCAGCCAATCACAATCGAGTAATTTTTTCAAGTGTATTATTAGGCATAGTTAAAGAATGGAATATTTAACACTTAATGACAAGTCCTGAGGGGAACAGTCAATTTTGTTTCCAGAGAATCTCAATGTTTCCTGAGACAAAGTCGACGGAATCATTGAGATTCTCAGGAAACAAAATTCACTGTTCCCCAAGGGACCAGTCATTAAGTGATTTGTTATATAGCAAAACAAATGGATCAAACCACTGGAAAACAAAAACAAAAGCAAATTTTGAAAATGCACTGAGAATCCAGCGACAACATTACACCACCTTCAACTGCACGCTCTGATCATGTGCAACAGGTGTCAACATTTCATGAGTAACAGTGAGCTGTTTCCCGTTTGATGTCTTAGTTTCTGCAATGTTGCCTGCTTGAGGCATTTGGCAGTGTTAACAGTTTTCATTGTTAGATGTCATATGGCCATGAACTAGCCAGTGAATGAGCATGCTGTAGTGGGAGAAACACCAGCTATATAACAACATCAAAATACTCAACTGTGTTACCTATGATGCTGATTGATCCTGATTACTTGACTGTTTTATTTCAAATCATAACAGTTTGATGACAGTTTAACTAATAAATAGTAGCTACTGTCAGGTCAAAAATAAGTAAAGGCTGCTTCATGAAAAAGTAACTGTTTATCAATTCAAGGTAAGGAGAAGTTATAGGGGTCTCCGTTGTCAAGGGGTGTCAGTTATACAGGGGTATGGCTTTTCCACGTCTCAGTTTTCAAGGAGTGTTTGATATACAGGGGTATGGCTTTTCCAGGTCTGACGTTTTAAATGGGTGTCAGTTATAAAGGGGTATGGCTTTTCCTTGTCTCAGTTTTCAAGGAGTGTTTGATACACAAGGGTATGGCATTTCCAGGTCTCACTTTTTAAAGGGGTGTCAGTTATATAGGGGTATTGCTTTTCCAGGTCTCTGTTTTCAAGGAGTGTTTGATACACAGGGGTATGGCATTTCCAGGTCTCTGTTTTCAAGCAGTGTTTGATACACAAGGGTATGGCATTTCCAGGTCTCACTTTTTTAAGGGGTGTCAGTTACACAGGGATACAGCTTTTCCAGGTCTCACTTTTTAAAGGGGTGTCAGTTATATAGGGGTATTGCTTTTCCAGGTCTTCGTTTTCCAAGATTCTAAGGTCTTAGGTCTTAGTGTTCTAGACACCTGTGACACATCAGTGGTGACACATAATTAGTCATTCATTCTTAATTTGTTTTCCCTCAACAGGGCTGTCATTAAGGGCCAGGGGCTGGGGATTTCCCCCTCATATTTTGAGGTATATCCTTGGCTACCTTGATATAAACCAGCATGTTGCCTTCACTACAGCAATTATCCCCACCTAGTTCAAACATTAGTGACAGCCCTGCTCAACTTTCATGAGGGAAAACAAATTCCCTACAACATTAGGTTATACATGTAAGAACAACTGACATTTTAAGAAACAACACAAATCAAACCATCTTACCACAGCATAAGCCATTAAAAAAGTGGTGTCCATGGCACCCAAGAACAATTCAGCATGATGCTGTGACAGACAAAAAGGGAATTTGATTGTATTATTATTATTGCTGGTCATTTGTAGCTGTCTAGTATGCATTAAGATAAAACCACATTAAATTGGCCACCGTACAGGGATGAGAAGAGCTGATGTTTCAATCTTTAGCTCAAGTGTCACATTGCTAGCATGCTGTGGTGGCTACAAGTGTTACAAAGTCCGTGATTTTGTTGTGAAATTTTTTTTTTAAAACTGTTGCATGACCAGCATGATGTGGTAAATACACATGTTACAAAGACAGTCTGTTATTGTGTTGTGAAAAATTCAACTAATTGAATTTCTTGCTTTTTTTCTATCATTTTTTAGCTGTTGCCATAATGAGGGTGGCTACACATGCAATTTTCACTGCACACTGGTAACACAACATATTTTTAAAAAAAGCATCACCAACACAAGCAAAAAATGACTCATGGCTTTAATCCTGTAAGGTGGCCAATGTTAATTTATATTGGCATTAATATTAATTTATATTAGCAACCAAAGTTTTGTGTACTGGTCACTCTCCCAGTGATGCAGCACTAGTTTCTTTAGAAACTAGCCCCTTTATTTAGAACAAGGACTGCAATAATTTATTCATGGCAACATCATTGGAAAAGTAAGTTTTGAGGAACTGTACTTGCACTGTAATAGATTTTGTAAAACACACAATTTCCTGCAAACATTTGTATTTTGTGGACATCCTTCCACATGACGACCTTCAAATATGTTTAATTATTAGGAATGTTGGATTTCAAAATTCCCCGCTTGAAATAGAAAGCCTCACAAAAGGTCAAAGAAAAAAGGATGATTCATTTAAATTTAAAGTTTTGTGCTTTCTGCACATATTTAGCACTTTGCATCTCGTATCTATTCTTAATTTTTTGCCGATGTTAGGCTGAAAATATTCTTGTGTATATTCTTAGATTACAGAGTGGACTATGCCAACAAAACATCCGATTATCTGTTCCATCACGACTTTGATGGCATTGAGGTAATTTTGGAGCCAGACTGCCGCCAACAAAGCCTGAAATGACACACCTAACTTCTTGCAGAAAATTATTAGCATTGAACATATTGTATGGCTAGTACTAGAAGTGCTCTTTTTTTTTGGTGGCTAGTTTTGCTGTTCAGAAAAAGGTGGAATTTTATACAGTTTAGTTAGTATAGGAAATCACACAATCTCGAGTACAATTCGGGATTAATGGGTACGAGTGATTTTGAAAGTTCTCAAAGTTGCACGAGCCTTTAGGCGAGTGCAATTTGAGAACTTTCAAATCATGAGTATCTATTAATCCCGAGTTGTATGAGAAGGTCGTGTGACTTTTTATTTATAGTACATTCAACAAAATTACGATCTTACACGCCATTGTCATGGAAACTTAATAGGTACTCCTACGGAGTACTATTTGGGATTAATGTACTGCTCTCAACCAATCAGAATTGAGTAATTTTGTTGAGAGTACTGTAAAAAAAACTTAAAATTGTACTGTATTTACAAATTTGCACCACACAAAATTATATTGTTTTTCAAATCTCAGCCTCAGGTTTATTCTTAAAATATTATTAAAATTTCACAAATTTTAGCCTCAATATTCTTATAAAAAAAAGAGTGTATGTGTCCTGTAAATTATCATAGTTCTAGTATCCCTAGCATTGGTATTTGGTATTGGAGTCTAATTTATATCTTGTCTGTAAATAAAGTTGTTTATAAAAAATAAATCAATAGATAAATAAAAAATGTAGACTTCAGCACTTTTTTACACTGACAGTTTACAAGATTGCAAACACTTCTTGACAAAGACGAAATGTAGTCATGAGCAAATTGCACTCTTAAAAGTTCCTCTGAAATAGTGCAGAAGCGTATTTTAATACCTGACCTACCTCATCTTTGAAGAAATCTCTACCCTCCCATATCTACAAAGCAAATAAAGAATATTACTTGGAACAATACAAGTGTGCAAAAAGTGAAATGTTCAACATGTTACTGTTAGTTGATAATTAATTTAGTTTAGTTCATTTCGGTTTCTTATTTCGTAATCCGAGTTGCAATAGATATCCGGATACGCCCGTTTTTTTGTGTGTGATTTTGCGATCTCGAGTCTTGCGATTAACTTTGGTCTGTGTTGCGATAAACTGTTCGATCTCGTTCCGTTGATTCGAGTGCATAGGAGGATAGTCGGTGAGATCAGTTTTGTATTTGTTTTTCCCTTTCCGTTCGTTATAGATCCTTGGATGTCATTACTTCGGTTATCTGTGATTTTGTTTAGTCCTATTTGTATCGCATGTTTTTAGCCTTCAACCCCTAAGGTTTCGTTTCTCTGTTTGTATTTTAGTTTGACGTTAAGTCCCGTTAAATCGATGGAATAAATCCTTAATTCACCTGGTTTATTGTGGAGTTATTAGTACCGAACGACCTTTTATCCTGGTACAGTACTTGGACCACGGAACATTCATTTTATTTTATTTATGTTTGACCTTTGAACACTGAAGTTGCGATCACCAGGAGCTACAAACAGATCTAAAAACTAATCTGCTTGTGGCAATACTACTTTCAATTACCAGTTGGCACTTTGAGACAGCTTATCAAGAGATCACCCTTTGGCCTTAAAACTTGCAACCGAACTTTAACCTTTATGTCACAACCAGCCTTACATAAGACCTAATTTAGCAAATGAGTGAAAGACCTGATTTTCACTTGAAAGTGTGTGATGGAATACTACAAAATCAAATACCTCAGAAGGATCCAAGGAGACAGAGTTGTTTGTCCACTCTTTCTGCATAGCATCCTTTACATTGCTGAAAGCTTTTCTTGTGGCATGGAAGCATGAATAACTTAATAAGAAATGAAAGCAGAAAATGTTTCATGTTACAATAATTGTTTATACAATGGAGGGTGAAAACCTCACATTTTGATTGGTCGAGAGGAATTTGCGATCAAAGTATAGATGCAGGAATGACATTAAGAGTCAAAGAAAGTAAAAAAGAAAATTGTGTAAAACAAAGCGATTCCATTTGTCAGTGCATGTGGACCGTGATAATGCACAGAGGACATCAAAACATGGTTAGAACATCAATCACACTTCTTCCCTGTGGCTCCAATTAGTGTACTTCTTTGTTCCCGAAACGTTTGAGAAGATGCATCCATTTCTTAAGACTGGTAATGATGCTGTAATTCCATTTGGTGGTGAAAACAAAGCGGAAGGTGGATAGGAAACATACAACTATCTAGCTTTACGCTCAACATGGCTCATCCCACTATACATTTACAATGTAGATTCCGATCGACGTAAATATTAAGTGAATAAAATAAAGGTATGTGGCAAGGTACATACATTTAAATGACTCCCAAATTATTTTTCAGGGTGCTCCATGGAAAAGGACTCCATGTTTTGTTCTATCCCCTTTGCTTTGCCTCTTATTTCTGCCAAATATTACATAAAAGTCCTACAATAAAATAAAGGGGGTAGTTTCTAAAGAAACTGTGGTGCTGCGTCGGTGGGGAAGTAGCACACAAAGATTTTGGTATTATCAACAGAGTTGATGAATGTAAATTTACCACCGTACAGGGATTCTGTACGGTGGTCAATTTACATTTATCAACTCTGTTGATAATACCAAAATCTTTGTGTACTACAATAAAATACTTTACAGTTTGGTTATACCATAGTATACAGAGAAAATGTGAGTTAAAGCACATAATTTCCTACATTTACCTACCTGACAATGATTCTGAACCATTACCCATCAAAGATAAAGAAAATACCAATTATTGTTTGGTTAAAAAAGTAGGATAAACCCATGGCTCAAGTATATAGTACTCCAGAGAGGATAGTCTTACAACCCTGTATTTATACCCTGTACCCTCTAAACTGAGCTTGTTTTAAGCCTGGTTTTCACTAGCAATGCAAGCACAAGCGAAAGCATAACAGCTTTTATTTCACCATTAAAATGACCTCGATGCAAGCATACTTGCCTTAACATACTTGACCTGACTATAACTTTTTAACTATATACATGTACATTCATTCATATTTCTTTCTTTTTGTTCCCCGATTAGTAGGGCACATGTGCCCGGCTATAAGATTTGAGACTTAAATAAAATTATTATTATTATTATTATTATTATTATTATTATTATTATTATTATTATTACAAACACAAGCACAAGCACAAGGATCAAAATATTTCCTTTTCTTGTGGTTGCGTCTGTAGTGAAAACCAGACTTGACAAATACGTGGTTGCGATCTTATTATGTTTCTGCTTCTGCCAATGCTTATCTTGCTGCTGTTTTTCACTTGCGCTTGTGCTTGCGTCTCTAGCGAAAACCAGGCTTTATGGCTTGTCAAACACCCTTATCTCATTAATGCATGTTAAGTAGGAGCAGGCCAAGCCAAAACAACATCAATGCAGGATAGGGAAAGATTTCCACACAGCCCCATACATTATGCATCACTGTCAATTACTAACGCTGTTCCAAAAACGAATAGAGTTTGAGTTACAAAGTGTATGCATAATGCATGGCGGTGTGTGGAAATCTTGCCCAGGATTCTTCTCAGACAGACTTTACGCCTGACAACCGTTGTTCAGGCTGTTAGTATTAAATATTAAACAAATCAATGATATTTACCCAGGAAGCTCCACTCACAACGAAGTGGTTTTCAGGGAGGTCCTGCATCCGGATCAAATTGGAATTTAGACGTGTTGGTTTTTGGGGAAAGGGGAAAACCGGGGTACCCAGAGAAAAACCTCTCGGAGCAGAGTAGAGAACCAACAACAAACTCAACCCACATATGACGTCGAGTCCAGGAATCGAATGTGTGGTGAATCAGTGCATGGGTGTCTTTAGTGTACAAGGGAATCTGAAGAATGAGACACACATTGATGGGCTTCACTGTAACGACAGAGTGATTCAAGAGGCTCCCAGGCTGTTTGCTAGAAAACAGACAGTTGGGGCCGACAGTTGGACAAACACGGGTAGTGCAAAAGAGAGCTTGGTCTCACCGTAACAACGTTTAAACGTTTTACTGGCGAGTCACTAGGTTATATAGGTTGTATTTGTCAGACAAGTATTTTTGATAAACGCTAAAGCTTATTCCTTTTTCTATCGTCTTCACTGGTGCAAATCACCAGTCAAACATAACCAAGTAAATTTGAGTCCAGAGGCAGCCATCTCGGAACGGGACCAAAACTCGACGACAGCCAAAAAGGTGTTAGCAGGGAAGTTCTTTAACATTTCTAGTAGCACGTATTTAAAATCAGGTATCAATTTCAGAACGTCTAGAAGTAGATACATACCTTAAAAATGTCAGTAAAAACACAACTAAGTGATGTGACGTCCACTTGCTGCGAGTGGCCATCTTCCTTCGTATCACATGATCTCACCGCAGAACTCTACATGTAATTTACACGAAAGGAAGGTGTATCGCGTGACCCAAACGCAGGCACTTCCGGGACAGTTTTTAGTTTATTGTGATGTCAAAACAAAAGTAATGTTGTTTTCTATTCTATCATCAACAGAGTGTTTTCTCCAAAGGTTTTGTGGCGAGGGGACTTTTCAGTGGACTGGTGTGTGATGGGGTGGGCGGAAGGGGGGATGGGGACAGGGAGGTCAAAATCTCCCCTTAGGCTTAGACAGATTCTGCTCGGCAACCCAATTTTGAGGAACCTCCGAGCACCTGTTTCTGAAGACAGCACATTTTCGGCATATTATTAGTAGTTTCAGTCAATTTAACAAGGAATTTGAAGTTTTTAACACGTTTTCTTTGAAACTTGAAGGAAGTAAACCCCTCCTTGCGATCTCATTTCTCTATTCTAATCTGATCCTGTTATGGTCTACCCTGGGTTCCAGAGGATATTTTTTTCTTATCGATACTGATGGTTGGCGGCAAAGCCGCGTTAACGAGGAGAAAAAAATAACCTCTGGTCACAGGAGTACGCAACCTCATTTCCATGTGACAAATTAGTTCAGAATTTGAACTAGTTCGTTGATTGGTTCTTCAAAGGAAACAACAACTGTGATTGGCTTACGAAATGCGTGGTTTCCCAGCCGACGTGAAACAAGAGCTACGATTGGCTTAGTAAAAGCGTTGTTTCCCAGGCGACAGCTCAGCAAGGAAATGAGGTTCATTATTCGTGTGACCAGAGGTTTTTTTTTTTTCCTTTCGGCGCTTCGCGCCGCGTAATTTCCCGCAACCAAACGAAAAAAATAACCTCTGGCACCCAGGGTAGTTATGGTCATGATTTTTTTTTTAATCTTTTTAAAATTTTTTTTAACTTAACATTTTCTTTTACATTTTGAAGTACGTAAGTAGGCATATTCTTTTCTTAATTTGTAAATTACAGCTACATAGATTATCGTAATTTTACGTACCAATGTGATTTAATTACAAGACTTAATTTCACATGAGGAACTTAAAGCATTGTTCTAAAGGCTCAAATGTCGCAAAACATGCGTGGACTTTTAATCATGTTATTGACTTCAACAACTCTAAAATCATTGACAAAGCGAACAACCGGAATAGAAAGACATTGGAGTCATGGCAGACGGCAAAAACTGTTGGGGCGGACAATAATTCGTGCCCGCTCCCAAGACAATATCACATTCTCTTAAAGAAACACTAATTTTTCTTGGCTTCTTTTCACATTCTTTTTAGCACATGTTTTTATCCTTAATTTATGCGAATTTCCCGATATATTTAAATTTCTTTCGCTTTTATTCTTCACACGTT
>OX419346.1:10710342-10722842 GCA_948470475.1 Galaxea fascicularis
GAAAAGGATTTTATACAAGCAGTCTAGTTCATAATAAGAATATTGTTTAATGGTACATAGATCATCACTTGACACTTTAACCCCCAAGCATTGACCAATATTCAATTACTCCTTACAGTAACAATGCTCAATCAAAACAAAAAGGTTGTGAGAAAACAGGAAGTGATCAACAAGTAACAAAGGTCTTGATTGTTTAACAAATTCTCCTCATCATTACCATTTAAAACGTATGGAGAATAAACATGCTGATATTAGGATTAAAATGGTTAACTGAGTGTTTTAATTTTTTTTAAACAACACTTACAAATATCATCAAAAGCCTCTACTATTTCTCCAAGTTGGTCCAGGCGTTCATCCAGTTCTTCCAACTTCTTCTTGTAAAGTTCAAATCTTTGTTGATTTGTTGCCCTGGTTTGCTTGTACTGTGCAGATGATTCCTCAAACTTTTTCAGTTTTTCCTTGACTTCAACAGCAAATTTCAAACCACTTCTAGCCAAGGATTTTTTCTCTTCTTTCAAAACTTTGATCTAAAGTAAAAACAAGAGAATTTGAAGAGTTTATAGCTGTACGAGATGACTTGTGTGGTGATTTAACTTTCCAGTTATTTCCACTATAATGAGATGTCCTAATTATTATTCACTACGTTAATATTTTTACCTCGTTCGCGAGGTACTTCAGGTTGTTTTCACTGTATTCAATTTGTTGCTTGCAATGCACAGCAGCTGCTGCTGTTGCATCTCGCAGTCGTCTGTGAGCCATAATGTCCAGCTCATGAAGATCCTTTTCCTCCTTCCTTTTGCTTTCAATGGAGGCTTCCAACAATTTACTGGAACCATCTAAAACAACAAAATAATGACCATACTGTTCATAAGAAAGATGCATGCGAGTACTTTTAACCCTTTAAGCCCTGCCAGTGACCAGAACATAATTTCTCCTTACAGTTTCACCACTTAATGTAACATACAGGTCATGAGAATATAGGGAATGATCATCAAACTTGAAATGTCCCAGTGATGTTAAACCAAATTCTCCCCACTGGTGCTACAAGAAATATAAGGACAGTCCAGAGAATGTGCATGTTGATGTCAGAGCGTTAAGATGTTAATCTACATTGTATAAAGATAATAATTACAACAAAACTGCAATCTGCTGTCACACACAGGTAAAGATAACAAGATAATGGGTTTTTTGCTTGAACTTCACAAATTTTTCATCAATGGCCACAGTACTGTTACTGTCTTTAGGAAGTTTCAACTTGTTTTCTTAACAAGAATGCCTGGGCATGGGTTTTGGGCTAAAAAAATTCAGCTGTCATGTTAGTTGTAAGCACTGCTTGCATGCATGTTGGAATTGACTGAGTTAAGAAGCAAATAACTGGTAAACAATTTCAAACTGGCATGGTCTCATGACCTTTAAATTCAGTCACAAATGCACTATATAACAACCTAAGTATTATATTGAGAGGATAAAATTTTGCCACTCTGTTTTTGAGAATGTATGGACTTATTTATCCTCTGCCTAAAGTCGTATAAGCATGTAGTCTCTAATGCACTGCAGTCTGAGCAGAGTGTTCATAGTTCCCAGGGATAGTCTGCTTGCAGAAATGTACCTTTAAATTCCTTCATCACATGCAAGGCAGCCTGACATCTGTCTTGTAACTCCTGTATTTGCTGGCACCATTTCTCCAGCTCCTGCCTGGCTCTCTTTTCTGTCTGATTGTAAAATGAAACAAATAAGCATATAACAGTCACAAATCATGCTTACTTATACAGGCCAGTTGAACCTGTCTTTGTAACCACAGCTCTCTTGTAAGCAAGTGACTGACTGATGTGTGAGTCACTGTGACACAGAGCCTCTTTAAATTTATGAGCCAGTTTTCCATTTTTCACTTCTTTTACATTTTTAACATTTTTATTTTTTTCAGATTTACAAATGCATTTTTCTCCTTTAGACGAAGCTAACTGTTATGACTAGTAGAAACTCAGTCGCCATCTTTGTGAACCTGTGTTTAGTCCCTGACTTTTACATATGTGCACCCATCACATGCATTGCATTTTGGGTTGCATTAGCAAACTGGATTCAACATTCTATGTTGCTGCCAGAATAGACCTTCAGATGGTTTTGGAAGCCATCTTGATGGCACGCAATTGTGCAAGAAATAACGGAGTTTATGTGGAGCCCAATCTCAAATAACTTAGTTACCGGTATGAGAACATTGATTTCAGAAACCTAATTATTATGAACATTTGTAAACTTTTAAGTTGTCAACCAAAGGATTTTACTTTCAACATTTGAGTGTCTTAGGCACACAAGAATGTAAATTTCCCTAAACATTTGTCTTAATTATTAAGATGCAAACAAATTACAGGCAAATGTAAGGAGAACGCACCTGGACCATTTTCAATCTGTTTGACACTCTTAAATGTAAGTTAATATACATTTCTATGAGCAGTCCATAGAAGGTGATGGTGCATGACTTTCATTCTGTTTACATTCTTGAGGGCGATCCATTTGAAGATGCCAGAAGCTACAAGATGAATGCGTCTTTGCTTTCCTCAGTGTGACTCATTATTTACAAAAGAAAATACTTTGCAACGTGATGTCATACTCTACCGTTGTGCTCTCATAGACTTACAGCACCTTCACCTCTTCCAGGTAGTAGTCACCAAAACCATTAAAAGACATAACACGTCTTGTATTTTGGCCAAAAACGTTTGGGGCTCACAAAAAATATGGCTTGGTGCTCCAGGCTCGCAGATTAGCACCCCCCTCCCTCCCCCCCCCCCCCCCTCATATATAAGTGACCACCTCCTGTGAACAACCACTTTTCTGAAATGTCATTAAAATTCAATACAAAGAGAAAGTGGATGGCATATTGTAAATCGAAGATTTTACGGGACTAATATATTCTCTACGAGCCCAAGTTTTTCTAAGCCTTGCAAAAGAAATCAAGACAGTGAGACCGGTGAAATTTGACAAATATTCTGCAAGACATATTTTGAAGAACCATTCGCCACAACTAGAAAGGCAAAGGTAAAAAGAACCTCTCCAGAGAGAGGTAATTCCAGGTGCTTTGTATGTTTGTCTCACCATTTCAGCTGTTTGCTGATCCTCACTCCTTTTGTTCCTGTCCTCTTCTAGTTTTTGTTCGTGTTGTTTGAGCTGATTCAGACGTTGCTGTAACTTGTCTTGTTCAGCTCTGTTCTCTTGCAATTCCTTGCACAGACTTTTGTCCTTCTGTGTGTATTTCTTAAAGGCCACCTCCGCAGACTGTCTGAGGGTCTCCAGACTTGTGCCTATAAAAGTGGTCAAAACAAAAATTAATGTTAAGAAAACATCATCCTGGGATAGCAGCTCAAGCTCTATGATGTCCATTCTTTTGCAGAATTGAGAAATGTCCACTGTTAACTGCAAAAACATATTGTAGCAATCATGGATTGAAAACTTCCAAAAACTTCCAAAAGGGTTAGTTGACTGCATGCTTATTTTAAATTTTGCAGTGCTTTGTCCCTTCTTTTATTTAAATCACTGGATTACTGATTATTATTTAAACAAAAAACAACAAAAACAAATACAAACTAAATCAAAGAGACTAAAAATTCCAGGAGTACAACTCACTGATTGCAGAATAAATTCTAATGTTATTTGTGTTCTTTTATCCAATTTCAGAAAAGACATTATCCTAACACATTTAACCTACCTATAGTTTTCTTGTCACCCTCACAATTCTCACTCATCAATGTCAGCTCCTCAATTTCCGTGGTTATGTCCTGATCAAGTTCATCTCTTTTTTTGACAAACTTCTGTAAGGTTCGTGCTTCTTCTACCATCTTTTGTCGACCCAGCACCCTTTCGACATCAAGCTCTCCGTCTGTAATAGCTGCGTCTGAAATTATGAAATACTAATTTAAACTGAGCCCAGCTGGCATCAATTCCACTGACAAGCTGTATACGTTGTATCAAACAATTTTATTGAAGGGCTGCATGCATGAGTGCATAATTTTTATTTAATGTGGAATTTTTGGCCATTTTTCTGCTTTGTTCAAATTAAAGTGCCTAAATTTTTGCATGTGGGCTTTTGTTTAGTCAAAGAACATACACTGTTTTTTCCCTTGATGTGAACTTAATTTGTAAGGTATATCTTCTGAGACTGTCTTTATTAATATTAACCCTAATGATCCTTAAAATCTCATCTCTAACATAACATGGGTATTTCCAATTAAATTAAAATGCATATATGGTTCACCCTTGATGTGGTTTATGTTAAAGATTCGGTGTCACTTTTTGGCATATTGATCAATAATTATTGCATTCTTTAGGGTAATTTATTTTCACTATGCCTGTTAACTAGTTATGAACCATGCTGATTCGTCTCTTAATTTTGGCTGCTGTCTGCCTTTTCAATTTGCCATGATGGGACGTAAGCAAAATGTCCAGGCTGTAAAATCTAGTTGTCCAAACACTCCTTTGGTCAAGCTCGTACAAAAATTGTGAAGGCCCCTACACTGTAGTCCTGGGTGACCCAGTGGATAATCCCATTTATGTTGAGGAGCGCAGCATTTGATACAGTTCATAATAGTACTGCCAAAGGATGGCAAGTGTCTTGTCAAAGCTGAGTTGTCATTAGTGACGTGATGTAAGAATTTTATGTTTAATGTTTACTCACCAAGTAATTTCTCTTGCTCTTCTATTTTCTCCTCAGCACTTTCCATTTCTGTCTTCTTCTGCAGTTCGATCCTTTCCCGTTCACATCTCTTGAAGTCTGCCAGGGCAATGACCACATCATCTGACAGTGCAAATTTATCTGCAACTCCATGACAAGCCTCCATCAGGACCATGAAACAGCTTCCCAACAAGTCATTCACAGCACTGAGAGATGTTGAATTCTTTGAAGCATGTCCAATTGCTTCTGTGAGCTTGTCTGTGGAGAAATGATACATGTACAGCTAGATTATGGTTGAACAATATAGAAATCAGTTGTAACTAATTAATGTGCTGAGAACTTAATTAAGTGTAACATGCAACAAGTTTGAATGAAATGAACAATGATCCTTGCAGTTTTGAATGCAATTGATTCAATTGTGTAATGAAGCCTGAAAAAGGCTGCTTCCAATGTCAGTACAGCTTCATTGCTCAGTTAAAGAGCATCACACCAGCATCAAACATGAGGTCACAGGTTCAAGCCCCACTGAAGTCCTGAATTTTTTCAGGCTTCTTTGTGCAATTCCATCAATATAATTTTACTATTATTGTGAATATGTTGGTGATGTAGGCCTATTGAACTCCTGGGTCATGTCAAACATGCACCTTCAGACTTTGACAACATACCATTGACCTCCTTTCCAATGCCATGAAGGGGTGCAAAATCTGGATTCTGAAGGATTTCTTGAAGTGTTGCCATATGCCCCTTGATCTTTTCATCTGAAATCAAAGCAAGAGTCGCCCTCAAGAATATGTCATTCCTTAAATTAAATTATCAAATAATAATAATACTAATAATAATATTATCATGATAATACTTTATTCAAGTACCATACTTGAAAAGGAGGACCCTGAGGTTATCCATATAATAAAGTAGACCTCCTATAAACCAAATAATATTTATTATTTAAAAATATATATGTGTACAGACAATTGATGGCATTTAAATAATTATTGTTTAAGGATTTAATATGCCAGTTTAGAAGGAAATTTAGAATGTGCATATTATTTTGTATGAAAATCCAAGGTGTTATGTGAAAGGTAACTGTGATTGAGGTTTACCAATTTTTGGTCGTGACTGCACTTTGTTCTTGTTAACATCAAGCCCCTCTTGAGTACTGTAGTACAGTTCTCCGATGGTGCTTTTCGGCAGTTCTTGTGCCTGTAGGATGTTAAAATTAAGCAGATTGTTAATTAAATTGAGCTGTCTCAACAGTGATCTATGTAAATATTATCAGGCAGCATCTATTTGTCAAATCAAGTTGAATTCATACCTGGACGACCTTAATTTCTACCCCAAAATATACATTATCTAATTTGCAGCTGTAGTCATCCTTACAGCGAAGGCACTTAATTTGTACCAGCATTTATCTTGGGGGCCAGTTCATGCTCAGGAGGATCGAAACATCCTCTGCTAAAGACTGAGACGGAATTTTCTCACAACTGCCAATTAAAGCATAATAAAAGAGGACTAATGGCCTGGGGCTACAAATAGACAGGGGCACCCAGTCCCAAACAGGCAAATCAGTCAAAAGCAAAATGGCATTTTTAAGTGCCTTATGGTGTTCGAAGCCTGTTTAAACTGATGTTTCAATAAGCTACATAAATTTGATCTTTTCAGATTCCTTAGCTGAAATTTTAATTGTCCAAAAATTTAGGGAACAAAATAATAATTATTGACAGCTGAAGTGAAACTTTAATTTCTGGGGAACTATTATTTGCTTTCCAAAAATGCTACCTGATGTTTTTGACTGCCAAACACAGCAAAATATAACCATTCCAAAACATCAAGGGCTATTATTTCCCCATTGTGGAACTTTTACGTCAAATTATTTCAGTAATGAAAATCTGAGTGTATTTGCATGCTCTTTGATCAATGCTAAAAATACCCTCCACTGAACAGTTATCTACCAAAACTTGTTATTGGGAGCCCCTGATTAAAGGCAACCCAAAAGATAGAGGGCCAGGAAAACAAAGAAATACTAGTTGTTAACTGAAAGTGAGGTCATATTACAGGAAAATTTCAGACTGAGGCCTTGATGTATTGACTGAGTGATAGTGAGTTCATTAATTACAATTGTATACCAATTTATTAATGCTCATATTATTGTTACTGTACACTAGTATTTGTCTTTTGGTTTTTTTCATTGTAAACAAATAAGCAAGGAAATTCCTCATAACCATGGAATAAAATTTCATAAAACATTCAACCACAACAAAAAGCAAATTAAAGTTTGATATGCTTTGCATGTTCACATTGCTAACAGGAAATGTCACTTTAAAACGTTTTACTATTAATTCAGTCATGGTTTGATTTGAATAGTTTGGCACATTTATGCCATCTGTTATCTATTGCTTAATTCGAGACATATAAGAGCAAAAACTGCAGTCATGTCCAAATCCGGTTTGCCTTATAAAACAAAACTCCCCACCCTGAGTCTGATAAAAAAAAGTGCTTTGTTTTCAACCTTATAGTGTGCCTCATTTTCACGTTTTGGCTGGCTGCGGGGTGCATAATTGTGATCAATCTTTGATTTTGATACTACCGGTACCGATTTTCCACAAAAATCCTTATCCATTTTCAGATCTGACGACTGGTGGACAAAAAATTATTATCCCACAGGCTTTGTTGTAGGGCAATTAAGCTTCAGTCCCAAAGTCTTGAGAATTTGTAAAAATTAAGTGCAAATGATATATTTTGGATACTTCTCTAATTTCTCTGTTATTCTGATTTGAAGTTGAAAATACAAATACTGTTTATACATATGCTCTCATGGTTCCCTTGAAAACCATACCCGATTGTCAAAATCTATACCTGTTTTCAGACCAAAATGGCTGCATAAAAACTTGTACCCTTTGGGGCAGCACATACCTATATAGCTTACATAGGGGAGTACCCCCAGTCCCCCAGTCTCTTAAATCATAAGAAAAGGTAACAAGTTAAGAATTGACCAGAAATTCATTATAGGTCAGTATCTCAGCCTTCAATTTTAGCAATATCATGAATATTTAATTTGGAGTCACCAAATATATTTCTTTACAAATATTTCCAGATCTCTTTTAAAAAAAGCTTAAGCTGCAGCAATGTCATTTGTACACAGTTATATATAGTATTTTTAACTGTTCAGGAATGTATGATCTGCTGTGGCCAGTATTGGCAACAAATTGTCTGAACGGTCAAAGCAAATTGCACCATGGAAAATACCAGTATTATCACAGCCAATAATATATTACTTCTGGCAAGTTTGACATGTACAAGGCAGACTTTCTTGTAAGGAAGGGGACAGAGGGAGTTAAAGCAACTTAATAGCTATCACTGGTATGGGATTTAATTTGTTAACCCTTGCTTTTTAACTTCACAGATTGAAGTATTTCTGAGGAACCAATTTCAATTTAACAATGATATATACTGTACCTCTAAAATGTCTGTTCTCTCTGTTTCACAATTGGGTTCTGTCTCACCATAGTTATTCACAACCTCAATACTTTCCTCTCCATTTAGAGCATCTACAAAGACTATTTGGTTGCAGTCGTCCACTGAAGTAAAAAGATCAGTGAAAATTAGTTGCTCGTGTGGGTACTGCTTGATATACTACATGTATATAAGGGGTATAGAATGGTCAGTCCAAGACTTTGCAAGACTGTGAGACCCTTGTTTTAAATTACAAGACCGAGACTCAATGACTTATATCGAATCAGAGCCTGAGACTTTAATTTATCTGTGAAAAATCCAAGCCCAAGACTCAAAAAGCTTCTTAGCAGAATAATCATCAAAGTGTTAAAAATATTTCAGGTTTATGGTATGTAACATGACAAAAACCTCCAACGGAAGCCACAACAGAAGCCAGCTAACTACCTCTGAATTGCTTCAGGTCATGTTATAAATATATTTAATAGCATATGGGATAGCTTGGTTTGTACTAGCTTCGATTGAGCTCGACTGCTGATTCAAAGCAGCTGAGCCTGGAGAAAATTTTGTGGGTTAACAACTTTCTAAGTTGTGTCAATATTAGCTTGCTCGCAGGCTAGAACTTTCAGGTTTGATATTTAGTTTATCAGCTTATCAGTTACGATAAATGCAGCAACATAGTAGTTTATTATGTACAAAAATGTAAAAACGAAAACATAAGTTGTTCAAAAAACTTTGCAAAATTGTTGCAAAATTGTTGCAAAATTCAAAAACAACTTTCTGGCTTATTTATGGAGGCCTGGATTCTGTCGTCGCCATGCTGGTGGATGGTAAATAATAGATCTCTCATTAGCTCGTTTTGTTCGTCCATCGGCATTTGTATATTTCACCATTGTTATCTGTGTCCCTAGAGATTGGCTGCAAACCACCTATTAATTAGCCAGAAATATAACTTATAACGAGAACCAACTTACCAGATCGATCTGGTGATTCTTGGGTGTGAAGTTAAATATCCTAGCTCCAAAACGGCTCTACCCTATCTCAACCTCGCAGATGATTTGCCAAAACAAAAAACGCAACAAGTATTATCTATTCTCCACCAGGCCCAATGCCAGCCAATGTTATTACGCTGTAACCTAGCGTGACCTACAGCGCAGTCATCGAAATAATTATTTTGCGGGCTATGAAAAAAAGCAACTGTCACGTCATATGGTAAAACTTGATGACTCCGCTATTTTTTGAAACTCTTTCGATGCCTCTATATCTGCCACATATAATTCTGTATTTTAATAAACAAAAACTGCTTCAAAGTGTCCCTCTATATGGAATTCAATTGAAGTTTTGCTTCTGCATCTGACAGAATTCTGCAGAATGTCTCGTCTGGCAGTCAGCGAGCCACGTGATCCTTGTTTTCTTTTTCTTTTTTTTTTTTTTCACGATATCTTTTGTCTATTTGCGATTGAAAATTCGAGAATATCGCCAAGACCAATGTACAAAAATTTATAAAGGGTAAATGCGCTGAACTCCTATAAAACGTCCCCACGATTTCAGAATACGGCCAATTTATTTTATCTCGTCAGGTAAGCTATTTAAGCTCATGACTATGATGCCTCAATGTTATCGTGTTTTATTTCACAGAGGCTATCAAAAACGCCGCAAGCTTTTGCTCATATTCGTTACAACTTATTTCAAATTTCAAAACACAAATCCTTAATCTCTAAAACGAAGGATTCCGAATTCCCATAAAACTCCCCTTGCGCGGATATAAGATCAATTAATTCGATTCGACTATTCAGTCTGAGTTTCACCTTGCGCTCGCCTTCATCCCAAGCTCGTCGAGTTTTGGTGACATCTCGTGTTACTCGAAGTTCTTCCAATGGATATCCTTATCAAGGTTGCATTGCTCAATTTTCTTCAGTTCTATTTAAAAATCAAACTACGTTCACAAACGACAAACGTGCACCGCATACATGTAAACCCTGGGCTCCGCAAAACCCGGAAGTGAACAAAACACGATCTCCTTGCTTATACGCGGGAATAAATCTCCTAAAACGTGTTCAGTACAGAGAATGACCTTAATGCCACAGAGTTGTAAACTTAAACTTACTCTTTGCTCGACTGTTCCTTGGTTCTCCTGGGCCAAACTTACACTGTGCGTTCTTCGCTTCGCTCTTCGTGTATATAAAGGCCGCGGGAGAGACTCTTAGGGGAATGGCCCTGATCTCAACGTCATATCTGTCGTACGTTGGGAGAATATGAACTCCAAGAAGTAAACACATGCTCAAAAAATCAAATTGGCGCCGAGAAAAACACTTTTGGGGCTTTTGTACAGGATTTTAATTTTTCACTAAGTTTTACTGAGCTTATTGATCTTCCAGGCTTAAATTTTGATTGGAAATACCTGTTGTTTAGCAAGGATCGGTCCAAATTCACTTAACCAACTTCGTGGAAAACTCCAGAATAAGTTGATGACAACGTTATCCCAAAATAACTTTGTTTATTGTTCCCACTTCATTCATGCGAATTTTAGAATATTTCGGACATTGACCGGGCCGTAAAAATCTGCCATTGACAATACAGTTAGACTGTAAAACAGTAGAAATCATCGCTTATTTATCTGAAAGTCTTGAAACACATGCTTTCGAAACCCATCTGTAGTTTAAGGGATTTTGATAACCATTCAAAGACCAAGAGTAATCAACTTCTATTGCGTCGATCAAACCCCTTTAGGTAACGTTATAACGTTTAAAATCTACGTTGAAATTCGCCCCGCGCCATGGGAATCTAGGTAAGGATGTGAGGGAGCGGTGAGGAAATCGTCCAACTGGACGAATGGCCTACCCCCAGAGGGAAAATGTTCACGGTTATCCAAAAAGTCGTCCTTAATCAGCAGCAATTTTTTACGCATAAAACAGCAGTAGACGAATAAAAGTATGTCTTTTTGAAGACAGAGATAGGGCACAAGAACTCTTAATGAGGTTAAAATTAGCAGGAAAATCGAGACAAAATGCTGGCATTTGTCGTGCTTTAACATTTATCTCAAACAAAAGAAATGAGTTCGAAATAATAAATTATTATTAATTATTAAAACCAACAGTTGCAGTGTTTTTTGAATGGCAAAGCTGTGGGCAAAGCTGTAAAGGAAAACGGAGATACAGTGAAATGATACTCGAAGACAAATAATGAGTCTCTCAAGACCTCTCAAGCCGTTAGAAATAAGTGTCACACTGATCAGTGTACCACGTGGGATCAGAATAAGTGTCACACCTGGCCATTCCTTGATATCGAGATTTCATTTGTATTTTGACCTTGCGATTTATGGCTGATGGTTTATTTGCGGTATTGCCATTCTACATTTTGCATTCTGAAATTATATGGCCTCGATTCTATGCTCAATGTTTATTTGTAAATTATAATCTTAGCGTTCTGCATTTTGCATTCTGGAATTATGTGACCTCGATTCCATGCTCTTTGTTTTTTTCCGATATTGAAATTTTGCTTTTCGTATTCAGGAATTATGTGGCCTCCATTCCATGCTTTCTTTTTTGAATTCGCATTCTGCGTTCTGCAAATTATGTGATTGAATATTCAAAAGAGTCGGAAAGAGGTAGCCTAAACTCGCGAGAGACTGGAGCCTACAGACTGGCCTGCAAAAATGGGTTTATTTTACGAGCCCTCGTCGAACGGAGGTATTCATACAACGCAATTAGCGAAAAGCTCCGAGTTCTCTTTCCCGGTAAGCTATACAATCCTGCTGTCTTTGGATTTCCCGTAAACCCAAAATTCTTATTCAACTTAGTTTTCGTTCGATAGAGGAGATGGTCACGCCAATTGATATCGAGTATCAAATGTTGCCTGAAAATCATCATCCTGTTGGATATCTTGATCTTCCGCGGCAGAAAAGGCGATGACATGTGCAGTTTTTGTGCCAATTGGCACAAGGAACTTCCCGTTCAATAATTGTCATATGTTTTTTTCTTTTCCCATTTTAAAATTACTTTTGGGTGCAAACCCTTCTTGTGCACCTTAAAAAAGCGAGCGATGGCCGTTTTGTTAAGGTTTAACGCCGTTAACCCAACACTTTAGCTCAACTAAGTCTGCCATGATATCTGTTCAAGAGAACCGTTTCCCGCTTTCTTGATCATGTGACCATTTCCCACATTTCAGGATTGTTAATTGTGAAGTGGCCAATCATAGGAGAGTTCAGGACACATGAGCAAACACTAAAACCACAAACTAATCACTGTTGCTGTTTGTGGTTTGAATTTTTCTCGTGTTTTTTGGGTGCGTTCCTTTGGGATGATCCAGATCAGGATCAGTGATCCAAGATCACTCGGATCATGTCGCATCAAAGGAATCGAAAAATCCTTGCTCAGAGTGGATTTCTCGG
>OX419346.1:10727842-10730342 GCA_948470475.1 Galaxea fascicularis
AAGTGTTGTTGCGGTTTGCCTTGAAGTGTTGATCCAGCTTTTCAATGTGCGACTTGTAATCCGTAAGCTGTTCCGGCAGTGTTTAAATTAACTTCTATAACTCCTCTCTGCCAATTAACAACAGTAAGTCGAGCTTGTCGTCGTTTGTAACTGCCATCCATCGAGTGGCTCGCTCAAAGCGATCCTGCCATAACTTCCATGCCTTTTCTCGTTGCCCTGGCTCTCCAGCCAAACCCAAAGCTCTCACGCTTGCTCGGACGCTAGCCAGAATTCCTGACTTTCCTTTCTGGCTATTTGCTGCTTGCTCGGTCATTTTGTGTTATCCTCGTCGCCAATTTAATAGTCTATGACACTGTCATGGCGGCACCAACCGAACGAATGATCACAGGCCTAGTGTCCAGTCCTAATGGTACAATACTACATTACCGAAGGCCCTTCACATCGGATGTGAAATTGAGGCAACATAATTTAAAACGCCAAAGTTCAAAGTTGAACATTTCATTTTGCCAAATGACAGAACATAGGTTTGACCGCAGAAGGCAAAAAGCAAAATATGGAATGAGCGAAAACGGAATAGAGGCAACAAAATTAAGGAATGCAAAAGACAACTTGACATACATGGAAAACGAATACATGGAACCGAGACAAAATAATTGCAAAATGCGCAAAACAGAATCAGGGAGACCTAATAGCTGAAATTAAGGACATAAATCATGACAATGAAAATGGAATTTAGGAATTCATCTCAAAATTTGGATTGACAGCAGCAAAATTTTTAAATGGCCACGTGGTACACTGATCCGAGAGCTAACGATTATTGGCGTGCAAAACTAACACCACTAAATTGTGTCTGTTCTCAGGTTAGTGTGTTTTTCCCGATCAAAAAATGTCTCTTCAAGATTGCCAGTGTAGAACGAAGGCTGCATTCTGAAATTATATGGCCTCGATTCCATGTTCGATGGTTATTTATAAATTATGATATTAGCATTCTGCATTCTGGAATTATGTAACCTCGATTCCATGCTCTGTGTTTAATTTACTTCCGATATTGACATTTTGCATTTCGTATTCTGGAATTGTGTGGCCTCGAGTCCATGCATTCTGCGGTTAGGCACGGGATCCGACGAACAATAAAATACAGTATAAACCTAAAGTACAAAAATACAAGAAGAAAACGAACAAAAGTCTTAAAGAAAAAACTAGAAGAGCTGAGCAACTGCTAACAAAGCAAATGCGGTTTGAACGGAGGCCAAAAAAAACCTGCCAGGAAAACCCCTGTGGGGAAAAATGTACAGGAAATCTGGGTAGGAACCAAGCTTAAGCTCCACGCGATTAGAAGCCCATCCTACGAAGGCATTACAAAGATGAAATTGGAACAGCGATCATACCAGACTGGATGCATGGTATCTGGAAAAGAAAGAACTAAACAAAGGAAAAATTAAACCAAATGAAATGAAAGAACGCGGTTGGTTTGGCCGAGCCTAGATGACAACCGCGTGTTATATACCCCTGCAACCCTACCCATGATGCCCCGGTCGACAAAATAGTTATTTCAGCCTTATTGGCCGTTCCGAAATTCAAAAGGGAACTGGGGCGAGTTTCAAATTTTGAAGTAATCGATAAATTGACACCATTGCATGAAAGATAACATTGAGATTGGTCGTTTGGCCAGGTTTGATTCTTTTAGGTTGAACAGAGATCAAGTTATGGACCTTGAAACATAGCTCAAAATCCATACAAACGTCTCTAATTTTGTGACTGCGTCCCCCAAAACCATGGTTTTGGGGGACGCAGCCTGAAAATTAGAGACGTTTGTATGGATTTTGAGCTATGTTTCAAGGTCCATAACTTGGTCAATCTATCGATTACTTCAAAATTTGAAACTCGCCCCAGTTCCCTTTTGAATTTCGGAACGGCCAATTCGCTAGCTCACTCGTCAGAAATAACATTTCCTTCTAACTCAATAGTGCTTTACAATAATTACAATCCAAGGTTAACAATTAGAAATTCTACGAAAAAAAAAATATGTATTGTATTGACCTTCAACATGGCTGCCTTGTCACGTGGGTTTAATTTCACAACAGGAATTGACCTTTTATGTGTTTTGTTTTGTTCACTTTATTTCCAACAGAAACACCAACAAATGTTTTAAAATCCCATCACCAGTGACTTGTGAGGCCAAATGAAAATCGACCAACACAAACTATAACATTCTTTATTTACAAAGCATCGTGACCTACGAAAATACTTAACAAACAGTATAAATAGATAAAATAGCTTCGAGTTATTTCTTATTTAACACTTTCATATCAACTCTTTACTTCCAAAAAGGCCCTATTAAGCATATTTAATTTCATCCTTTGCGATCATTTAGACTGAACAACCTTTACGCCGCCCCTTACATCAAAATTCCCGTAACGGTATTTAAAATTTCATTTATTCAATAGAAAAGTGATCATTAATAACAGAAAACTTTAATGAACAGGATTCTCCTCAAACC
>OX419346.1:10737842-10755342 GCA_948470475.1 Galaxea fascicularis
ACAGAATCCTCAAATCAAAAAGCTAACGTCTTGACCATCACTGTAACTTTCCCTTAAGTTTAATTATTAAAGCTGAGTTAACAACGTTTTGTAGGTTCTAGAGGTCTAGGGAAAGCAAATTGAACCAGAGACTTAAACATCGAGTTTCAGAATGCTGTTATCATGTTCACATGTGCAAGGCGTTATAAGTTCACACCTCAAGAATGCATAAATGCAGATGGAAGGACTGTGGTGAAATTCACACAAGGGGAAAATAAGAAGGCAACTGTGCCAAATGTAACTGTCTCGAAAGTAAACACCATCTTGAGTGGAATAAACATTTGGCAGACGTATGTGCCATATAAAACCCAGGTTACTTTTTAATGGCTTATGCACGAGCAAACATATACCATTTCCAACGAACATAAAACAATATCGATTACATAAACAGTACTATTAACTATCGACATGATTTTCACCCTGAGACAGCTGCAGGAGAAGTGCCGGGAACAGAAGCAGCCCCTGTTCATCGCCTTCACAGACCTGACAAGGGCGTTTGACCTTGTGAGCAGGGAGGGCCCATTCAATCTCCTAGAGAAGATAGGATGCCCACAGAAGCTGCTGAAGATGGTGATGTCGTTCCGCGAACTGAAGACATGAAAGGCACAGTGCTGTTTGACGGGTCATCGTCCGCTGCCTTCCCTATCAGCAACGGCGTGAAACAGGGATGCGTTCTTGCCCTGACACTCTGGCATCTTCTTCTCTCTGCTGCTGCCTTATGCCTTCAGTGAGTCAGAAGACGGAATGTTCCTCCACACGCGACTGACAGCAAGCTGTTCAACCTGTCCCGCCAGCGAGCTAAAACACAGGTGCGCCAACTCCTGCTGCGAGAGATGCTCTTTGCCGTCGACGCTGCCCTGGCCTCCCACACACAAGACAGACTGCAAAGGCTCGTCAACTGCCTGGCGCATGCCCGCAGAGAATTCGGGCTTAACCATCAGCTTGAAGAAAAGGAAAGTGATGGGTCATCGGGGACTACACCGAGGAAGTAGTCGAAGACTTCACTTATCTCGGCTCAACTATCTCCAGCAACCTGTCCCTCAAGGCCGAGATCAACAAACGTATCGACAAAGCAGCATCAGCCATATCCAGACTGTCAACAAGAGTGTAGGAAAACACCAATCTCACCACAAACACCAA
This sequence comes from Galaxea fascicularis, assembly GCA_948470475.1. NCBI lineage: Eukaryota > Metazoa > Cnidaria > Anthozoa > Scleractinia > Euphylliidae > Galaxea > Galaxea fascicularis. The sequence goes on from OX419346.1 coordinate 10,739,022, forward strand.
AATCGCGGTTTACAGCACCTGTGTGCTGAACACCCTACTCTACGACAGTGAAACCTGGACATCGCACGCCCGACAGGAATGCCGCATCAACAGTTTCCACTTATGCTGCCTGCGACGCACCCTTGGCATCTCATGGCAGAATAGAGTGCACAACAAGGACGTCCTTGAGCGTGCAAGCATTCCAAGCATGCTCGCATTGCTCTTCCAGAGACGCCTGCGCTGGCTCGGCCACGTTCGGCGCATGGAGAATGGCCGCATGCCGAAGGATGTCCTCCACGGCGAGCTGATGTCAGGCTCCAGGCCAGTTGGCCGCCCAATGCTGCGCTACAAGGGCGTTTGCAAAAGAGACGCGAAGTCCGCCGAAATCAACCCGGACTCCTGGGAAGCAGCCGCAACTGGTGCCACATGGTACTCAAAGGGGTGAGGAGAGCAGAGGTCAGGAGGGAAGAACAGTGGTACGACAAGAGGGAGCGACAGACAACACCCTACACTGGCAGCAACTGTGACAAAGACTGCCTTTCCAGAATTGGGCTTAACAGTTACAGTCGACACTGCTCCACAGCGAACTGACATTTCCGGCGTAGTCCATTGTCTTTCGAGACAGACGGAGACGATTATTATCACTATTAGTATAGGAAATCACACGACCTCGAGTACAATTCGGGATTAATAGGTACGAGTGATTTTGAAAGTTCTCAAAATTGCAGGAGCCTTTAGCCGAGTGCAACTTTCAAAATCATGAGTATCTATTAATCCCGAATTGTACGAGAAGGTCGTGCGATTTTTTATTTATAGTACATTCAACAAAATTACGAACTTACGCGCCGTTGACATGGAAACTTAATAGATACTCCTACGGAGTACTATTTGGGATTTATTGGACTGCTCTCGACCAATCAGAATTGAGTAATTTTGTTAAGTGTACTATAAACAAACAAATTAAGGCATAAATAGTTTGATCAAACCTTCTGTTACTATGCTTTGTGATTGGTTAGCAACATTTTCTGCACTTTTTCAACACTCAACTGAAAACTACTCTATTAAGTCGGCAATATATGGCCTTTACTCTCGCAAGGATAGAGATACAGTCTGGGCAAGTTAAAAGATTAAACAACTCAAACACACATTCCACTTTGCTATGTATCTGTTCAACTATGGATCACAATGCCTTGGCCTTGTATGTTTCTTGTTTGTTCTAACCACGTTTCATTTTCCTCTGTGATCTACAATGGAGTAGAGGAATAACAGAGTGGAATCCATATCAAGCTGTTCAAACATTGAAACTCGCCTAAGGCTGTTAGTCTTCCCTGACCTGAGCTGAGCGTTTCATACCTAAATTCATCCAGTGATTCATCAATCAAGTTTTTAATGAATTCAACTTGAAATGGTAACATTCCTGTATTGCCCACAGCACCCACTAAATCAGGAGCACATTCACCAGAGGCTGCCACGCCAACTGCTCCACTTGGTAAAGGATCTGTGCTGTGTTTCACACGGTCAAATACTAAGCTTTGTGTGGGTGACACTGAAACAAGATATCACCCTTGTGAGATCAAACCTTTTCACTCCCAGGAAGCAGGCTGTCACTACATTTTGAGCAACATATTGTTCTAAACATACATCCATAACAAATGTTTTGATTTGTAAGTAAAGTGAACCTACAACACCCAAGACCACAAGTACTATTGAGGTCCCACTGAAGATATTCAGCCACGAACCAACTGCCTCACACAACGTTATCATCATTAAAACAGCTCCTAGCAGGGTTGTTATTAGAAGCTGAGACCCAGGTACCAACACCCGGGTACTGCCACCCGTATACTCAGCATAGTACCTGCCTTTACCGTTGAGATATTGTAAAGGGCAAACCAAGAAAATCTCAGGGGTACCTGCCTATTTAGAATCCTATACCCTCTAATTTATTCAATGAATGAGACCCCTTACCAAGATGGACTGCTCCGTTGCTGACAAATCCCTGCATTAGTTACATTGACTAAATAGGCAGTGGAGGAAAATAATAACATTTAAGCCTGAAAATAGGCTCGATTACAAGTTGCTGTTTCAGGAAAAGAGCATGCGCTCCCAAGGCAGTGACAGAAATCGAGCGTAGCCTGAAAACTTCGTTGGGAATTGACCATCAAGAAACAAACTTGTACAAGTGATAGTATGCCTTACAGCTAGTTATGACCTATGGTTACCTCAATTTAAAGAAGCTATATCACATAAATATTACTTTAAAAAGCTTTGGGAGCAAAGAAAATCCAAACATAATGGTTCTATTGTTGAAAATTATTTTTCCACTTTTACCAAAAAGAAAAATAAGCATCTTTGGCTTAGGATGCCATGGATAGAAATAAACAGCTGAAAAATATTGGTCCAAAAAAAAAAAAAGGAAAAAAGAAAAAATTGTTTAAATTTTTCAAGTTCCCTCTTGAGCTATGGTAAAAATAACCAAATAATGATTATCATTAAATTCTGCTTCCAGTTTGAAAAAAAAATTGCTTGATATCTGTTTTTAACTTTATTGACAATTTTTTGGAGGCTACACCAACAACAACAACAGAAATTAAGTACAAGTTAAAAAGTGACAAAAAGGAAAAAAGAAAAGAAAAACAAAACAATAATTAAGAGGAGAGTGGCAGGCTAAAAGCGAATAGCGAAGTTTATACATCTTGTCCGTTTTTTTTCCCTTTTCTCTCCCTCTTCCCTTTCCTATTTTTTCCCTGGGTGAAAGGGCACAGTCAAAACAAACAAACAAAGAAACAAAAAAAGATGTAGAGAAAACATTTATATTTTATTAAGTTTTGGAGACTCAGGTCAAAAGGCTTATATAAGGCAGCAGGGGTTCCCATTTATTTTTGACAGTAGAGGCATTGTTTTCTATTTGATAAATGTGTTTGAAATAAAGCAAAAAGTTGTTTAAATTAAGGGACCACGTTTTTTTGCATCTCCAGAATAAGTGCATCGAGTTTTCCGTTTCCTCATGACAGAAAGTGCACTGATCGTCGTCTCTAAGTCCTACTTTTTTTAAGAAACAGTTGGTAACTGGTGATGTAACAATTTGACGTTGAAAGTGATAAGTTTACTGCTCTTTGTGCATTTAAAGGATGTTTGATAAGCGACTTGCCAATTAATAATTTCATTTGGTGGGTCAAGTGATAGTATGCCTTACAGCTAGTTATGACCTATGGTTACCTCAATTTAAAGAAGCTATATCACATAAATATTACTTTAAAAAGCTTTGGGAGCAAAGAAAATCCAAACATAATGGTTCTATTGTTGAAAATTATTTTTCCACTTTTACCAAAAAGAAAAATAAGCATCTTTGGCTTAGGATGCCATGGATAGAAATAAACAGCTGAAAAATATTGGTCCAAAAAAAAAAAAAGGAAAAAAGAAAAAATTGTTTAAATTTTTCAAGTTCCCTCTTGAGCTATGGTAAAAATAACCAAATAATGATTATCATTAAATTCTGCTTCCAGTTTGAAAAAAAAATTGCTTGATATCTGTTTTTAACTTTATTGACAATTTTTTGGAGGCTACACCAACAACAACAACAGAAATTAAGTACAAGTTAAAAAGTGACAAAAAGGAAAAAAGAAAAGAAAAACAAAACAATAATTAAGAGGAGAGTGGCAGGCTAAAAGCGAATAGCGAAGTTTATACATCTTGTCCGTTTTTTTTCCCTTTTCTCTCCCTCTTCCCTTTCCTATTTTTTCCCTGGGTGAAAGGGCACAGTCAAAACAAACAAACAAAGAAACAAAAAAAGATGTAGAGAAAACATTTATATTTTATTAAGTTTTGGAGACTCAGGTCAAAAGGCTTATATAAGGCAGCAGGGGTTCCCATTTATTTTTGACAGTAGAGGCATTGTTTTCTATTTGATAAATGTGTTTGAAATAAAGCAAAAAGTTGTTTAAATTAAGGGACCACGTTTTTTTGCATCTCCAGAATAAGTGCATCGAGTTTTCCGTTTCCTCATGACAGAAAGTGCACTGATCGTCGTCTCTAAGTCCTACTTTTTTTAAGAAACAGTTGGTAACTGGTGATGTAACAATTTGACGTTGAAAGTGATAAGTTTACTGCTCTTTGTGCATTTAAAGGATGTTTGATAAGCGACTTGCCAATTAATAATTTCATTTGGTGGGAGACTGATATCTTTGTGCCACTTTTCTTGACATGAACTTGGCCTTTCACATTTTTTTGACACAATTTCCTGATAGATAAATTTAGATGGTTTTTGACTTCTTAGAAATTTTGAAAAACAATTTTCATACTTAGATTGGGTTTTGGTGTTTTGTCTTCGTAGATCATTAACTGCTGAGATTAATCCAAAGAAGGTTAGAGGCCAAACTTGCAAGTTATATTAATTTAATTCTGAAAAGCAGCAAGGGGAAAGAAACTAGAAGATTCATTCAATAAATGGTTAACTTGCACAATACCCTTACGAAGCCAATCTTTATAAAAAACAGGCTTATTGTGAATTCTTATTGGAGAGTTTTGCCACAAAGGTGACAACAAAAGATGTTCTTCACATGCTATCATTACCTGAAAAAAAAGCCTGTGACCAAATTTCAAGTATTTCTTTCACAAAGGGATCTGATATTTGAGGCTTCACACATTATTACTTGCAGCAGGAGACCTGTTCCGTGTTGTTGAAAAAAGGTTCTCTACACAAACAAACTGTCATAGAGACAGGAGTCAGGGACCAGAGAAATGAGAAATGACAGTGTTCAAGATCACACATTTAAACTGATGCTACAACAGCTACAACAAGTTGTAAAAATGTTGTAACATTTGCAATCAAAAACAGCTTTTCTTTCTCAAAATCACTGCTGTCAAGAAATCTCTGAGATACAACACACAGCCCCTCCCTCCTTCCCCTTCAAAGTTGTTCATCCAAGTTTCAAGCATGGTGTTGCACTGCCAGCAACTTTGATAAGAAAGGGAGAGAGGAGGGAAAGCAGAAGACCATGGAAACATCACTAAAGAACAAATGGCGTACAGTGTCTCAAGTATTTTTGCAACTCATTCTAGCTCTTTTGTGTCACTGAGGTCTTTTTAACTGTTTGAAAAACTCCAAAACCAAAATTGAATTAGGTTAATGAACCTGGTTGCACATGTGTACCAGTAATGGTCACATAACAAGCTGCAATCAGTTCATACAGTGCACAGCACAATGTTACCAAGGACAATCATTAGCTCCAGGGGTTTCAATAATAAATAGGATCAAGGGTATAGGATTTCTAGTCAGCAGTTACCCCTGGGATATCTTTGGTTTGCCCTTTTTTCAATACCTTACAACAAAGGCGGGTACTGTCTTCAGAGTATACAGGTGCACATATGCACATACCCAGGCTTCTAATAAATTAACAACTGTTACTCTTAAAATGGTAAAATTAACAAATTGAATGTGGTTTAAAAGTGGTAGTTTCTAGAGAAACTGTGGTGCTGCATCGGTGGGGAAGTAGTACAGAACAATTTGGTTTTATCAACAGAGTTGATAAATGTAAATTGACCAATAAAGTTGTGCCGGGATTCTAAAAGCTGGCATTTCAAGTGTTAGCCTTTGACGAGTGAATTTGCTCTGATAAAGAATCCCTGCACGGTGGTCAATTTACGACATCAACTCCGAGGATAAAACCAAATTTGAATGTGGTTTAGCTTTGCCTGTATTCTTATCAACAATGATATTCATCATCACAGTGGTCAGAATGTTGAGTCCACAATGCGAGCAACATTTCCTAGACTCTTATCAACAACAGCAATTCAGCCAATCAGATTGTGAGATTACTAGCTGTGGTAAAGTAATGATTACATGCTAGCATGAAAGGATGCAGTTGTGGTAATGAACACTACAACTGTTTTGTGATACAATTGCAAACAAATACCTTTACTTGATTCTACCCCATCTGTAACCTGACCACTCGTTCCTGCTGCATCTGATGGCCTCCTGGTCATGGAGGGTGATCCAAGAGGTGACTACAACAAGATTCACAGAGACCATGTAAATATACAGTTGATTCCAATAATAATAATTTATCCTTCTTGATTTGAACTCATTTTTAGCAACTTCTAAAAGCCTCTGTACTTCACTATACTGCTACTGCTGCCCTTCCAGATCGTTCTCCCATCTCTCTCTAAAAGGGAAACTACTTTGCCTGATGCCATTCTTCAAAGACACCCCTGTCTCTGCAAAGGATAATTCTCCAAATATGGTAACTGAACATGTTTCTGAGGTGGACACCTTTAATGATCAAATCAAAATGTGTTTTTCATGTGCTTTCCTTTCAGTTTAGAGCTACTGTTCCTTGTATTGATTGTAGTACCATGTATGTCATTGTTGCTTCCAACGTTAAGTGTACCTGATTAATCTTCAATCCTAAGTTTGCTTGCGCCAACTTTTACACAAGCTGGTTCAGTCTTTTATTGCACTGGATTCTCAGAGAATATGACTCGTTAATGTCTTTTTTCTTTAATTAAAACAATGAAGAAAAATGTTTGTAACCATAATATTTCAATGCTATCCCAACGTCTTCATCAGTCAAATGTTGGCTCGAACTATCGGTCATGTGATGATCATAAACCATGTGACCAATATAATATGCCATATATATAGGTGGTAGGTCCAGGTCCCCATTACTGTTCAGCATTGGACATAAATCTCTGATGAGTAGTGCCTCTTTATCTCAGTATTTATACTCATGATCCTCTGTTGTTAGTTTTCTAACATCTTTGATTTCAATTTCATATTTAGAAGCCTTACAATGTTCATAAACAGCTACATTGGTCACATGATTTACAATCATCATGTGACCAATAGTGTTCCACAACATTCGACCTATGAAGACGTTAGGTTAACAATGAAATATTTCAGTTTTTAAACTATTTTTCCCTCTGAGTACAAATATTTTCCTTCATAGTTATGTTTCCAGAGCAGAAAAAACAAACCTTTCGACAAATTAAAACAATGATTACAATAAATATAGGGCCCACATGTGTAATATCATATAAAGCACAAACTCTTAATTACAAGAACAGTGCTTCAAAGTCAACACAATTTACAGCATTATTTAAGAAGAGTTTGAGTTCTAGAATTACTGTTTGTCTTCTATTGAGCATTATGCAATGCTACAAGGTTACCTGTGGGATGTGCTGTAGGAAGTGATTCATATTTAACATACAGGTAACCTTGAAATGTTACTTACATAAGATGCTTGTGATGATCTAGTGCCCTCTGTGGGAGGCAAGGAGCCACTCAAGGCTTGTCTGTCATCTCCACTGGTAATACCATATGAACTCACTAAAAATTGTTCTCCTGTAGACGGATGCCTAGTTGTTCCAGGTGCAAGGTCCCCACTACTGGCTGCATCAGGAGCGGGTCTGTTGTTGGTGATAAGCTTGGTGTCTGAGTACGACTTAGACATACCACCATGTGCACGCTCTTTAGAAGGACTAAACTCTGTCAGAGATCTTGAAGATGCTCGCACATTTTGCCGGGAAGAGGGAGTTGTTGCAGTTGCTGTTGTTATTCCCAGTGTCCTTGGTGAATCAGATGCATTGTTATTTGTTGCTGTTACTCCTGCCACAGAATGCAGGGACTGACTGCTGGTGACTGCAGACAAATTGCTGCCAATTGGAGAGAATACTCCTGATCCTTTAATAAAAAAAAAAAGCAATTTATCAAATGTTTCCCTTGGCGTAGCATTTCACCTATCAAGAATAACATTTTGTACTTAAAGATTTGTGATGGGATGTTTATATGCAGGTGGCCAATTCTACAAAAAAATAAATTGACTACAAGTGATATTTTAAGAGAACAGAAACAACAGGGCTGTCACTGATTGCTACAATTAGCACTACTAATAAGTAGGTGGGGATATTCAAAATATAGCCAGGGATTCAAGTTGCTGTAGTCGACACGCAGGTTTTATATCAAAGTAGCTAGGGATATACCTCAAAATACAGGGGGGAAATTCCCCGCCCCTGCCCTTAATGACAGCCATGAATACTAAAATTATTTTGTTCCTAAAATTTTTACAAAGGTTTACCACGACTGTGTGAAAAGAAAAAGTCTGCTATGTGTGAACGACAATTTCATTTGTTAGAAATTGGGAGTGTAGAGGCAAACAATGAAAAACAAAACAAAACAAAACAAAAACATTCAGCTCTTACAAGGAAAATGAAAAGTAGCTTGAAAAAGGGTCTATTGAAAGTCCATGTGCAAAATCAGTCAGTCGAGATGGCAGAAGCAAAATAATGCCATTGAATGGGATTACACCATTCTACCTTTGTCTCACAAAAAGGGTATATGATAATATTATCATGCAGGTAAAGCAGACCAATATGCCGACAATGCCACGGGTCCTCTAAGTTTAAACAAAGGCAATCAAGGGAAACCTAAGCTAGCTATAGCCCTGTACTGAAAACAATTTGACATAAACAAGGCATGTTTTTAGAGGTCTAATGCAACTTAGTCCAGTCAGGGGATTGAGGGATGCTATCATGATTTCAAAGAGAAAAGAGAAAAGATTTGGTTCAATTTGTCTTTTTAAAACTGCCTTCAAGGGACCCAAAAATGAACAAGATAAACCAACATAATTGACCTGTGTAATGCCTGTAGTACACTGCTGTTGACCTGTGTCGACTCATGCTTTCTTGATTTCTTAATAACTTTGCAAAATGGCCCTGGAATTAACTGTACCAGGGTCCTGCTTGATGGCAATTTAACCTTTTCTCTGGCATACCACTTTTAAAAATACCACTAAATGAATAATGATTGGTTTGTATTTATAGAAACAAATTAAAAGAATACTGTGCCAAAAAAATTATGCCATTGAACAGTTTTTACAGTCTCAATAAAAATATATTGAATTCATGGAAGTTTAAAACCAGAAGAATTGAGTAAAAATGACAATGAAAACTCATATAGTACATTTACATCATGACATTAAAGTCACCAAACAACTCAATTTTTTCTGTATTTTCTGCAAAAATGTAATTATATATAACAGAAACAGTATTGCTCCACCCTCATCTTACTGACTAATGATTTATTTTACTGGGGAATCATGAAATAATGGTATGAACATTTAAGCTACAAACAATTTTAATCACCAAAATCACAGACATTTGATTTGGAATATTTTCAGGGCTTATGGGATAAAATGTTTTGAAAAACTCCCAAATTTTACTCATCTACCTGCTCCTCCTCCAGAGTTCCAAATCTAAACAACCAATTCACACCAGAGCTCTCTAATATTATGCAATGTGTCATACCTCCTTCCTTTACAATGTCTGGCTGAATTAAAAATTAGCTGAACAAAGTATTGAAAGTATGTCTATCAAGTTTAATTTTCAGTTCACCTGCCTACAATCACAAATAAAAAATGTTAGACTCTAGAAAGAAGAATTTCTACACCAGCAAAGAATGAATTCAAACTTCTTCAAAATCCAGACATGGCTTTGTCAATTAATATTGCTTTCCCACTGTTCAGTTGTACACCCTATTAAACTTGAATGACGGTTACAATTAACATTTCATCTCTTAAACACATCCTTGACTGAGCAGAATTAAAATAAAACAGCATGTAAAATATAAAACAAAATGAAATAATTAATTTACAATCCCAAAGGAACTTAACACTGAGGAGTTTCAAACAATTTGTAATTTTGCAAACTGATGGCAATTTCATTTACAAATATAGAAAATAAAAATGTGATTGCTTATGTTAGAGAGAATCACACTAACTGGCATTTAATATGCTCAATGATAAAATTATGCATTCAAAACATTTTTCTACTCATTTACAAGTTCATTTAGGTTTTGGGATATGCCAGATACACTGTAGTTGTCAATCACCAAAGCTCAACTTCAAATAAAGACTTTGAAGAGAACCAGTGTTGGTTCTGGTTGGTTTCTCAAAACACTCCATTCTAAATAATTTGTTCAGTTGCAAGCCTTAAGCTCACTGATTTCTCTTAAAAGCCAGCATAGTGTATTTTTTATGATCAGTGATCCACATGTCACCTTGTGCAAATCACTGAAATGTTTCACCATTTCCTCAACAACAGTAACCATTACAAAACAACTAAAAAACATAGTGACAAAAAACAACTAATGCTTCAAAGGGATAAAATAGTGGCGTTTTCTATCCTCTGAAATCCATGGGAACTGATTATGTACAGAGTTAGCAAGTATCACAAATGTTCTTTAGCATGCATATAATGCAAACACCAAGTTAGCCTTTGTGCAGACAGTTTTGTTTATAATATTTGTGTTTGTTATTGTTCCACAGGTTTTTTTTTTCTGTTCACCAGCCATTATTTTGACCTCTGTGAGTGAGATGACTGTTCTGAAAATAATATCAAAGTTCTCAGTTGAACCTGTAACCTGCAACACCTGGCATGGCTGTTGCTAGTAAGTGTTAAGGATATAAAAGTGCCTTAAGCAGTTCAGAGGAGGGAGATGCGCATTATCTTTCCGCACGCCGATTATAACATGGCCCTTTGCAGTGCTGGGCTCGGATCCCTCGCTGACCGCCACGATGCCACTTGCGCTAAATTTATATCTAAGGCTAGGACATCACCTCCTCTCAGCTATATTCTCACGAACCGGTGCACTATTGACCATGGTTATCAATTACGTTCAGGTCAGCAGCGCTATGAGCAAGTTAAAGGCCACACGGAGAGATTTAACAATTTTGTTACTGTACGTTTTCAGTAAGGTATATACATGTATGACCCACCACTGTAATTCAGGAGTCTTATTCTGCAAGAGTGGCATTTAATAAACTATAGGGTGTTCATAGTTCTACTGAGAACCCTGTATATTAACATTCAATTGCTTCATAATTCCATCTGTAGTTTAGCAAGCCCTGATACTCTGAAACACCTTTAGTTACAAACTTAAAAAAACCATGATACGGCATGAATTAAAAGTCACTATTACATAAAACAAACCTAAAAACATTTAATAAAGCATGAGTAGCAAAATGTGTCACTAGTTCAACAGTTTCGCGGGTAATAATTATTCAACTGTTTCTCATTTGTTGTCATAGTTTTCACAATGTTGCCCGCTCATGACATTTGGCGGTAAACAGTTTTATTGTTAAGATGTCATGTGACCATGAACTAGCCAATGAATGGGCACACTGTAGCGGTAAAAACCCCAGCTACATAACAATGTGTTTTATGCAAAAATAAGCAATAGAAGGTTCTTACCATCTGGTGGATTGTTTTCTTTAAAGTTGCTAGATCCAGTCACCGTAGTTTCCTTGTGGTGAGTCATGGGTGTTTTTACTGAAGATTAAAAAGAATTTAGTCAGCGTTGAGAGTACACAAGTACCAGCACCAAGGTGAAGGCCTATAAGAAAAACCCTGCATAGGCAACCATGGAAAATGTGATATACTGTAATACTAAAACAAGGAAGCCTCATAGGCACTTCACGATCTGATATCCACATCAAAACCTCACTCATCATGTCCCTTTGCACAATGGAATCATCAAGAAAACATGGGCTAAAGCTTGTACTATTAATAAGTCAACATCTATTTTTACATAACATACTTTCTCTGAGGGGTGAAAAAATGTCCTCATCCTCATCTTTCACTCCATTTTGTTTTACAGATGGTGTTTGTATCACATTTTCAGACTTGAGTGCTTGCGAGGGAGGAGGGTTAGCTGATTCCAATGGCTGCTCAGACAGCTTCTGTGGCTTCGTACCCACCACAGAGCTTGGCTTTGAACTCTTATTGTTAGCCACACTATTAACCTGCAGCACAGTGAAGGTAACTTTTAAATACACTTTTAAAACAGACCTTTTGCTCATTAAGAAAAAGAAATTTATCCTAGTACATTCAAGATCAACTGAAAATCAAGGTCCCACTGAAGGTACGTATGTACAGTGTATTCTGTAGGAAAAGACAATTAACAGGTACAGAAGTATGAAGCCTTGTTTACCACATAAAAAAAGGAAAGCTGAACTATAGCGATCGAGCAAATTTAAAGGTTTAGACAATATTATTTTGCCAAGTACCAGTATGTACATGTAAGTGGTGACTTGATTGTTTACACAAATAGACACCAGATTATTAACCCATATCAACACTATTTGAAAACAATTGAAGTATATTCATATATTCATATATTGTCAGTGTATTTGTTTCAGCACAAAGAGCCAAACAAAGCTGCTAAGGTCACAGACTTGCTGATGACCATGCAAATATTCAGTTTTGGTAGCTGCATCAACACTGTTGTTACTGACAACATTCTAGCTCTGTGATTGAATTGAAAATAGTCTCACAATGTCAAACAGTTACTGTTTTCTTTTCATCTGCACACATGGCATGACTTCATATAACTAGAAAGAGTCCTGTGTACAAACCTTGGTCGATGATTGGAAGGAAAGTGATTGGACAGATGTTTTATGTGCCACTGTAGTATTGACAGGGGTGGACCCACTGCGGAGATCATAGATGTAGATTTTACCTATAAATTAAAGAAAAAAAGAAAATGTCAATCATTTTTATGGTTATCTGCCGCGAAGAGGCGTAACCACTAATGCTGTCATCCCTGTTAGTAAAATAGTCCGTAACCCTAATCGATAGCCAATCACGTCTGTAAGCTGAATCCTCGGGTAAGCCTAGCCCTCTGATAGGTTTCGTAGCCAATCAGAGCATTGACTTGAAGCGACTCGCAGTCTCTCAGTACTTCTTGACTTCTTATTAATCCAAAGGCCTTCCATGTGTTTGTGCTTTGATGCGACCGTCAAGGTACATTATTTACAATGATTTCTTACTATTTTTTCTATTTTCAATGGCCAAGGAAGGCAATGTTTCAACTTCAAAGCTTGCTTGCAGAAAGGCTCATGGGAGATTAACATCAGATTTACTAAATTCAAGGGCCAGAGAAGCTGCTGTTTTTCCTGGGCCATAGGATGATGCAATGTGATCTCACATATTCAAATTGCATCCGATCACACAACTCATAAAAAAAATTGCATATTCTTCAAAGGTATACACAGTCTTCACCAAGTAAACCATCAATTATTGTTTAGCGAAAATCATCCCGCATCTACACGTCATGTTTAGGGGTGATTTACCTGGCTTTGAAAACTCTTGAAACATATTTTAAGTCTCTTTGATAAACATCTCCTGCACATAATCTCAGGTTCCCATGCAATTTGAGCTTTGATTGACTACACTTCAAATAAACAACATGCCAAACTTTCATCTTTTTGACAAATTCTTGCAACATTAACCTTGACAATTATTGTTTTTGATGTGAGTATTACTGAATTATTTTAATTTTACGCTGAAAATGTTTCCAGGAAAGGAGTTGCAAATGTCTGAAGAAGCCACTCCGCAACGGCCGCAATTGAGAACGATTGCGGTGTGCTGTATAAGTGTTCTTAAACTTTTGTTTTTCCCTTGCTTATCTGAAACTTTTTTCGATCCGAAATGCTCTTGTTCAGCATTCCATTTGGCTTCTTTGGCCCTTGAAACAAAAAATGTAGGCGAGATCAGAAAAATTCTTTAACACCTCGGATCAGAAAACACTGGGTTGCAAACAGCTTTTATGCCTTGCGTCATGCACAGCACATATAAATAAAGGCTGGTTATTGAGCATTTACACACTGCTAAAGCAGTAGCCACATGTACATGTAGTCCTTGACTACCTATTGTTATGATGGTTAAACAAACAAAAATACAATCACAACAAACTAGGACTAGATCTGTATAGTTAAAGAAACTAGATTTACTACAAGAGGAAGATACTTAGCCAATTACTTAACTATGTTTAGAGTAAAAAAGGAAAGTTAGATTACTTTGAGTACTTAAGTCAAGCGAACATAGCTATAGTACAAAATATAATGTACAAGTACATTTAGATAATGTTGATGAGATAATGTTGACAAGAGTGGGATGGATTATGCAAACCTAATACACTGAGTTTTCAAGATATTTTTAGTTTTTGATCAAATCAGGAAGGTCAATGTAATCATCTGCCTTGAGAATTTTTGAAGAAACAAATTGTGAATTTTATGTTTGAAACTCATTTTGAACGTGTGATGCATTTCAACAGGTAAGGTAGGCTATTCCAGACTTAAATACCAACCCCTGAAAAGGACTTGATTTTCTAATCTAGAGTATTGCACGAAGAAATTACCCCCTCACGATGAATATTTGGGCAATCAGGAAATATTGCACTTTGCACAACTGCACAAGGCAGCTGTGCAAAGTATCAAGATCCAAGGAGAGCAACCTCTATCCTGGTACAAGAAAAACTATCTCTCGGCCAACCCAGAAAAGTTTCAGCTACTTACAATCAACCTGAGAAATCAAATGAAGGCTGATCCTAACAATTGCACATGCAATTATAAGCAATTGTGTAAAGAAGCCTGAAAAATTTTTCAGGCTTCTTTACGCAATTGCTTATAATTGCGTTCAAAATTGTGAGGATCAGCCTTTGTTTGATTTCATTTCCGCAGTTCATGTGTATGATTCATTTCGTATTCACCACTCACAACCCAAGAAATGTTGACACAGACAATGATAATCAAGATATTTCCGTAGATGGACATGCTATTGACTAAGGCCAGTCAAAAAGTAGGGGTCCTACTGCGGCTACACAACTTGATACCTTGTAATGCTAAACTATCACTTTACAAGTCTTCTATTCTGCCCCATCTAACCTACTGCCATTTAGTCTGGTACTTTTGCAAATGCATCAGATCAGAGGAAGCTTGAGCGGATTCAGGAGCGAGCACTAAGCGTGGTGTATAGAACCAGATCTGCGTCCTATCAAGAACTGTTAGACTGCACTAAACTACCAACATTGTACAATAGGTGCCCACAAGACATTGCCACATTGATGTTCAAAGTAAAGCACAGTCTCGTACCTGTGAATATTTCTGACTTAATTTAAAGAACACACAGTATAACTTACGGAATAGTGACTTAAAACTACCACAATTTGAAGCTGTTAGATTTGGTAGGAATTCAGTAAAATATATGGGTCCTCTCACTTGGTGGAAGTTGATAGAAACTCTGAACTCGTTTAAGAGAAACATTAGGAAAGTTGACCTTTCAACTCTTGTAAGTAATTAGACGTTTTTAAGCCTTTTAACAAATTTTGTAAACATTGATCTGTAATAGAATTTACTAATTATTTTTACAGTGTCCCCCATTAGCTTTTAACTAATAACATAGACTTTCATTCATTAGTTTTTGCACCAGACTTATATTCTGGACTTCAAGCATTTAGAGATTTTAGGCATCCAACTTCTTTTCTTAGGGCACATACCTCTAGTTGATCCAACGGCAAGAGTTGCTCCATCAGACATGAAATCAACAGATGTCAAAGGAGATTCTGCCATCATGACCTTTACTGACCTTAAACATAAAAAAAGCAAATTGTAAGATGAGTTTGCTGTGCAATGGTTATAAGTGAAGTACTTTGTATTTGATCTACTCAACAAATGTTTACAAACTACAGAAATAAACGGTAAGTGACTGGTATCCAACAAAAGTTCACAAAATGTCCCTAAAAAAAGTCTGGGAAAATGATAAATTTAATATGTTGACATGGCAAAAGTTGCATTGACCCAGTCTTCTTTATCAGCCATAATCTATGCTGGAATGATGAAAATTAAGGCACTGACAATAATATTGATTAACTCTTTAAATATTGGCTTACAACAACCAATTAATAACCAACCATTTCATTTTGCCAAAAATATAAATTACATAAAAAAAAAGAAAACAGTACAAAAATAATTGGGCAAAATAAAACTACACAGAATAGTAAAACTATAAAGAAGCTGAGTAACCACAAAAATTAATATACTTCATCAGGATCGAAATTGCCACACACTCATGTCAGGAAGCAAAGACAAATAAATAACAAAACAAATAAATAAAAAACTGTAAGTACTGGTAAATAACTTAATAAATAAATAAATGAAAGATGGTAATGGAACCAATGTGCACATTAGTGTGTATCAGGAGCAAAGGGAGAATTACTAAGCCAGCATAAGGCTTCAACTCAATCAGTGTAGAATTAAATAAAAGTTTTATTGCATGTTCAAAAACTCCTCCTCCAGATTCTACGAGATGATTGTTTCAAGTAGACATGTCAATCCTTGAACAAGATTCAAAGCCTTGCCTTCAAGACTACTCAGGACCCATTGTTAAAGCAAAAGGAAGAGAAAATTGGAAAGAGGAGGCAGGATGGCCGAGTGGTTAGGGCGCTGGATTTCAATGCGGTGACCCGGGTTCAAATCCCACTCTGACCACTAGCTGGTGTTGTTCTGGGTTC
>OX419346.1:10757842-10792842 GCA_948470475.1 Galaxea fascicularis
TTTAAAGTCAACCAAGCAAATCAACAGGCATTTGTTTTTCTGACAGAGCAGCTGCATGGGGTTCTCATTCACAAAATCTGGGGAAAATCCATGGCTGATGGGCTGTAATAACAGCCCCTGTGAGTTCCAGATCATTACCTGCGTTTTTGCAAGTCTGAGAGGATCAGAAGCTTGTCCTGATATGACATTATGAAGCAGAATATCTCCATTAACTGATCCTGATGCAATTGAAGTGTCATTCCAGTTAAATGTCACACATGAGACTACATCTTTGTGATCCTACCAAGGGGTAAATAATGTCTGTTATTATATCTCTCAGAGAGTATCGCACTGTTTACAATTGGTCAATTTTGCAGGCTGTATTCCATTGTACAGCCTGCTAAAATTCATTGAAAGTTCAAAAAATGTTTATTTTTTATTTTCCTTTGTGTCAAATTTGTTACCGTAATCTGACACAAAGGAAAATAAAAATCAAACTGGTTAAAAAAAATTAATTTAAACCACAACATTTATTTCAATCAATGAAGAATAATTTAACAACTTTTGCTCAAACCACATTTCACTATTATTAAGTTTAGAAGCCATCACAAAATCTCCTACCTTACAATTATTAATAAATTATTTTAAACAAATTAAGATAAATTAATAACAAAAAAAGTTGGCCACTACAGGCAATGAAGAAGGTTATTATTGTCATTATCACCATTTATTTACTATAGATATATATTATGTTCTCATCTTGTTTTACCTGCTCATACTGAATAGCGACACCAACCATCTTTCTAAAATAATGCTCTCACTCTTTAGATTTACTTTTGGCTTCTTTTTCAAATGTCCTTTCCCTTTCACTGAACATTGTTGAATGAAAGGGAAAAGGCATTTGAAAGAAAGCCAAATGTAAAGGAAACTCCAGCGTTTTCATACCACCCTTTCACCCTATTTGGGTAATATAGGGTTGTCAAAAAACACTGGCAACCGGTAATATTCACCAGCTACTTTCCTAATTTCGCTAGCTAAAATTTGCTGGCAAAAATAAAAGATGTATATAGGGGAGTGCGTGCTGTCTGCTTTCCCAGAATTCTCCTACTTAAAATCTCTTTAACAACCCTGGTAATAAATGACCTTGATAACCTTGATCATATTACAAAACTTTCAAACTAATAGGACATTATTTGCATGATGGCATCAAATTGAGGATAACTAACAAAGTCCTCCAGGTTTTGTAACCTTGTACTTTAATTGTAACCGAGCACAAACAAGCATTACAAAGTAATCTTTTAGGTTATATTTTACGATTTCACCACAATCACATCACCAACCTTGTATGTTTTCTTGATACTCTTTGTCTTCATGTCCCAAATATTAAGATTTTTGCTTTTTCCACCAGTTAATAAATAGCGGGATGATGAATTAAATGCAACACAGGTATTGCCCTCCTGCAGTTCAGAGATGAACAAGTTCAAAATTAACAAGTTCATCATATGTTAACAAATGTAGGACTCAGATCAAACTCCAAAGGCAAACAGAAAAACCTAACACTGTGGCATGTGCCAAGGTAACCTAGTGATTAAGGTGATTAATAAAGTTTTAGAACTGAAGGCATTGTAAAATAGTGTAGTCTTTTATGAATGTAAATAGCCAGCCTGGGAACTACGATATTAAACAGTATTAATTTTATGAAGATAAAGATATACATCTCTATGCAGGACAAAACAATGATTACCACAAATTTTAGCAGAAAAGCACTTTCAGTACCAAAAATTTTGTTGTGTGACTGTTATGCAAATGTTCTTTGCAAAACTTGTGAGCATCTTGTGTAGTGGTATAAGAGAGAAATTTTGAAAATACCCCATTTTGCAATGAGCTGGTTTTCTTTTGTCCAAGCTTGGCCACTGCTATTTACAGATGGTGGAAGAACTGCCAAAACAGGTGTTGTTCATCAAAAATGTCATTTCATTTAAGATGTGCGCATAAGTTTGTTGGTAAGAAAGAGCTTACTCACCCCAGCAGTTATTTCTGTAGTATCATACGCATCTCCTTTAATATAAGTGACGACAACTTTGTCATTAGCAGCACTAGCCAAGCATTGATCTGACAGTGTTAAGATTTCAGTCCAAGTAAATAATTATTGTAATAGTTATTATTACCAGATACATGTATATGTTCATTACCAGATATGCTTCTGTCTTTACAAAATCTAACTCTTAAACTGATGGATAAGACCCCTGGTCCCAACTTGTCCTGTTTCAGAACAAAATGATGACTTATCATACTCTGCTTGGTACTTGTTATGACCAGATAATGTAAACTTGCATTCAAAAAGAATTATAATATTATTGTAAAACACAAACTCTTGAGGAGCAGGGTTGGTGCAGTGGTGAAACCACTTGCCTTCCACCAATGTGTCCCAGGTTCGATTCCCTGACTCGGCATCATAAGTGGGCTGCGTTTGTTGGTTCTCTGCTCTGCTCTGAGAGGTTTTATACCAGGTACTCCGGTTTTCCCCTCTCCTCAAAAACCAACATTTGATTTCATTTAATTAATTTGATTTGAGGTGATTTGCAGTCTCCCCAATTTGTTGAGCACCTGTGCTCAGCTAAAAAGATTTGAGACTTAACTAAGTTATTATTATTATTATTATCATTATTATTTCTCTTGGAAATCACATCTGATCTCTTTTATCTGACCACATCAATATAGCAAGAATAATCACTGTTGGCAGTTACTCAAGAAAGTCTACAGGACGGTCACTAATAAATTATTGAAGTACATGGTAATGAGGAAAAAGTCAACATGGAATCCAAGCATTGTGGTAAAGGTCTTGTTTTTTGTCAAACAACGTAGCCAAAGATCTACCTGAAAAATTTCTATGATGACAGAACTGAGCCTGAAACATGGTAAAGTTTACCCAAATGAAAAGGTTCTTTAAAATACAGTTCAACCCCATCTAAGCTGCCACCCTCAGGCAAATGAATAGCGGCCACTTAATAGAGGTAAAAAAACAAGCTCACACAGGGCTCTCATTCATAGGGGTTTGAGTGGAGACAGATTAATGACTATTAGTTATATCTGAACTCTGAAGGTCAGCGATTTGAGGCCATAACTACTCCACTGTGTCACTATTTACTTGGGGTATAGATGAGGGCTAGATTTCCACACAGCGCCATATATCAATATGCACTTTGTGACTCAAACTGTATTTGTTTTTGGAGCAGGGTTAGTGTGACAGTGGTGCATGTATAATGTATGGGCAGTACATGTTCTGGAATAAGGGGATGGACTAGCATCCTATCCAGAAGGGCTTAATTAAGGGACTGTTTGTTATTTATAACTGGGGGAGGGGGTAAATTTTCAAAATCAAGGGAAAGGAGGGGGGGGGGGTAAATACAGAATAATCGAGGGAGGTTAACTTTTAGAATCTGTTGTTTCAACCCTTTTGTTGCTGTTTTGCAGACATATTAAATTGAGCTCTGTTTTGAGAACATTATTCCCTATTATTATATGGAGGAGAGTGTTTTACTGGGAACTAAACCACTCGTAGATTCCATACGCCACTTCATCTGGGACCCGAGTGGCGTATTTTCCATATGTCACCTTTGTGAGTGTCGTATCGTTCAATGACGTCACAATTCCCGCCTTTTGCTTTTGTTGAATTTGTTGTCTCCATATAATAAAAAGAGCATTACACGTTGGCTCGAAGATATGAATTTTATGTTCTCATGGCAAGAACAATATCTCGCTCGTTTGCTTCACTCACTCGTGAGATATTGTTCTTGCCACTCGAACATAAAATTCATATCTTCGAGCCACTGTGTAATATCCTCTATATAGTATTGATAAAATGGGTCTGAGTTCGGAAGCCAAGAAAGCGTGACTTAATGTAGCATTACTTAAAGGTCACAATATGTGACTTATTAAAACTCTGTGAGCATGCAATTTGATACTACTAAATAGGAGAACTTAGTACGTGTGTCAATTGCTCAAGGTCAGTTGTATTCTATTACGTACTTCAATATTGTCAGGGTTTACTGCGATGATCACTCTTCACTTGCATCTATAACCGCAGTACAAATATGAATCATTTCATAGATACTTCACACATAAATGCCTCTCGATCACGTCACACACACACGATTTTCAAAAACTTTGCTCTTAAGTGGGCACAAAAATGTGTTAGACGCTATTTTGCAATTAGAGCTTGACATCCTCCGGAGGGGAGGGGAAGGAGGTAAGATTTTGGGGCAGTGGCATAAACTGGGGGGAGGGGGTGGGGGAAACAGTAGTTTTTGGATACACCCACTTTCAGGGAGGGGTATATTAATATTTTTCATCTGTCTTCGTCGGTTAAAAAATCAACGCCCTCTTCCTCCCAGCTATAAATAACAAACAGTCCCTAAGGGTCCCATCAGCACATAATTACAGACAAAGAAAAACTGTATCTTATCCAAAATAATACCCAGATACAAATTATTCTTAAATCTACAACAGTGAAATGTCATAAAATTGTTTTTCCTCAATGAGCAACATGTGGTATATAAGGCAGGGCTACTAACTATAAACAAGTCGCACAACTATAAACCCTATAAAATGTGATTTCGATGTGCCGTCCCTAATCTTAAGCCAAGAAGGAATAATTATATATAAATCTATTTGCAACTGATCATGAATCAGCAACCAGAAAAAATGCTTTCTCGGAACGTACGAGAATTGAACTTTCAGTGAATTTATCTAACGATAAATGTAAAATCTAAGAGGTCAGACACTTTAAGATGCTTTTAGACAAAAAGGCTAACAAAACCACGAAAATAGCTTCTTTTCAAATGCAAATCAACGCCAATATAAGCAAAGTAATGAGCTCATATGAAAACAACGTATTATGACATGGAGAAAGCGACGTAAGCTTACTTGAAAATTCTTATGTCTTGATTCGAGAAGCATAGAAATGATTGAGAAGGTAAAAAGAATTGTCAAATTATAATACTGAATATAACTAGCTAAGTACCTGTTAAAATAAAACCCTATATCAAATATGAATTACAAGTCAATAAGGATACTGTTTGGACTCCAACACAGCGAACCAACAGGCTGCGAGTGGGGACTGAAAGTCTTTACCATGCTCAGCTCAGGCATGTCCCAAATCTTTATATCGCCTCCAGACGATGCCAGACGTATTTTTGCTGCCATTCTCCCGTTGTTCACCCACAGTTTCCACTAAAGCCCCTGTATTTCACATGTTTTTCAATTATTTTTCACTAAATTAATTCACATTCGATATTGCCGCCATTTTTTTTCTTTCCTTAGACTGACCATAATGCCTTGCATGCTTTAAACTTATCCGCTGACCATCACGTTCGCATGATGTTCGCATTGATGTTCGTATTGGCCGTTCCGAAATTCAAAAGGGAACTGGGGCGAGTTTCAAATTTGATAAGTTGACACCATCACATGAAAAATAACATTGAGATTGGTCGTTTGACCAAGTTTGATTCTTTTAGGTTGAACAGAGACCAAGATATGGACCTTGAAACATAGCTCAAAATCCATACAAACGTCTCTAATTTTGAGGCTGCGTCGGTTTTGGGGGACGCAGCCTCAAAATTTTGAATTTCGGAACGGCTAATTCAGTGATGTCACACTAGCGCGGGAAACTAAAATTTACTCCGCCAACAGGAAGACAAAGGGTGTGAGTCAAATTGCGATCTTTTCTAATCGGTTATCGTTTTATTAAACTGAGTTGATAAGGTATGGCCACTTCAAGGGAGTGCGATAGCTTGCATATCGAACGCTGGTCCTTGAAGGCCCTGGCAAACGAGGACACATTGTTGCGGACACATGTTGCAGACACAAAGATTTCCCCGTTTGCCCGCACGCGCAACATTTGTTGCAGACACAAATTTTGTGTCCGCAACAAATGTTTCCCGGTTTCCGCAACATGGAAACACAACATTCATTTTGTGTCTCGCGTGTTTGCGCGCCCAAAAAGCATCATGAACAACAATGTATCCGCAACAATGTATCCTCGTTTACCTAGGGCCTTTATGAAATGCGCGCGTTGATGTGATGCATCAAGGGCATGCGATTTGACAATCACTCGTATCCTCTGACTAACATTCCACCCGCAAAATTTCAAGACTGCCTGAAAAACATATCAATATTTTATTCTATCATGTAGAACGCGGGAGTTGCTCACGAAGTTTGCATGGTTTTTCCCATTGCGCAGTTTCTTACTCGACTGACCGGCGACAGCGGGACGAATCTTATGAACTAAATTCAATATCAAATACCACAGATATATTATAATGTCGCTCGCAGATCTTCTTGCTCTTTGGTACGAGAGACTACATGTTAGGAAAAGCGAGAAAAGTTAGATCGACTGTTAAAGATGAGACCTCTTTTTTACAGGTTTTTGAACTGAAATAAGCACTAACTCTCCTCTGCGGCTAGTTTGGCTGTTGGTTCACTCTTATTTGGAGGACATCTTTAGTCACTCTTTAAGTCAAAGAGTCATTTACTCAGGAATGTTGAACAAACTCAAAACTGTTGGTATCGAAAGGCAGGTAGTAGAACCATCGACATGCGTTAGATGAAAATCGAAACATTTTCAAACAAGTCAAACATTTTGTACTTAATTTTTTCCTCGTGACTTGTCGGCAAAATACAGCGTTTTGTGCTTGGTTAGCACAGAGTCACGTACGGTTCAAGGTTAAGCAACGAGAAATAGAATGAACGAGATGACAGCGGCTACAGTTGAAGCCTTGATCAAATGTCCTGACTCGGAATATGAGGTGATTTCAACTCTTTATCGAGGTGAAGACAAAACAGTGACTAACCCGAAACGATAGTGCGAGATAACTCCTCTAGGGAGTATGAACTTTATTCGAACTTTCTCGAACAGATCGTCTCCTCTCGTGGTTTGCTAAACAGAGCGTGTAGCGTGCGCACGCGAAATTGATTTCCTTTACAGGGAAAAGATTTCCTTTTCAGGGTAACTTGTACTCTGGGTGACAGAGACTGTTATTTTTCTTTCGGTGATGTGCTTCGTCGCTCACTTTACAAAAAACCCCTCTGGGACCCAGGATAGGAAACTTGCCGAACTACGAGAACAGCACACGAAAATTTCTTTTCCCTATCCCCGTCCTTGCATTTCTCTCTATCACCAAGAAATCCTCTTCAAAAGAGAAGCATCCTGTGAATTGCTTTTCCCTCCTTTCTGAATAAAAAATTCAAAAATTCCGCTTCAACCCTCCCACGTGATCGTGGAGCGTGTCCTTAACGCTAAGCGGTGGACCTTTTTCTAATTACATAAATAATGCACGAACTATAAACAAAAGAATACTAAAGCGGCGGCGTCTCCCGGCAATTTCAAAAGACTGCAACGCGAGTTTGAAGTTTTAATAAGCCATTCTTGAATAATTATTTGTATGATCAGCTCGAACAACAATACAACAGAAGAATTAACGAGTTTAAAGTGAAACATAATGTCCATACTATAATCAAAAACAAGACATAAGATGCTTGACTAACCACGCTGCGGGGCGGTAGGCTTTTGATCCAGCTTTCAATAAAACTGTTACATTGTCCTAGCTTAATAAACATTTTAATTATCCCGGGTAAATTAAAGGTCACAATAACTAACAAAAACGGCATTTTTTTTCTTCTAAAAGTGGAAGAAATGAAGCTTGAACTGAAGTAAAAACCTAATGAGCTTTTAGTTCCAACAACCTTTTTTCTAAAATCTATATCTTTCCCAGATCCTGACAGCTTTTCCAAAAAAAAGCTTTTTGGACGATCTCTCGCTCAGACCGCTTTACTCACAGTTAAGATGCTGGAAAGTCAAACTGACTACTTCAGAATTTTTCTTAACACAGTGGACGAGTTTCTGCCGACACTTTTCCACGACAAATGTATGTTGGTCTTCCATGTATGAAAGCAAGTTCCGGCCTTACCAGTACTTTTGCTTCCTATGAGACTTTTAAGACAACAAGGTTGCTTATTGTTATTCACAACGCATTGTTTTGAACAACCTCTGGCTGCCTTCCTTTGTTCTCCAGGTATTGCGCAGGTATTTCACAGCGGTGCTCTTCATATTTTGAAGTTTGAACCGACCCTTATTCTCCGTGGACAGGAATCTTTTTGTTTTGTGTGTGATAATTTACACTCAGTAATTGGGGGCACGTGCTATAGGTTTCGATTTCTGACAAACTGTCATCGCCTTCTCAAAATTGATTATTTGTTCAAAAAAAAAATAATATGAACTCGGTGAGAGTAGCCGTGTATAACGGTGCTTATGGCTAAATAACGCTGATAAGTTAAGTTTCGACATGCCTGTATTCCATGATAGATCGTAAATAACTTCCTGCAGACTTACAAGCAAGTTGTTCATAAAAAAGTTCTCATCATCTTGTAGCCAGGCGTGATGTCGAACATTTGCACGCACGAGTTGATATTTTGGCGCGAAACAAACAGTTGGCGTGCGCCTTGACCGACACACGCTGATAAACAAATAAAAAAAATCGCAGTGTTTGCATTATCCTTTTGGAATCCTTTTGGAATCCACAGGGAGTTGATCGTAAAATAGGTTTACAAGCGTCATATTCCCTACAAAGGAATTGATTTGTTCGCATTCGCGTGCGAAAAATGAGGGCCTGATTGCACAACACAAAGGCTGTTTCTGATTGGCTCCTGAGAAAATGAGTCGGAAAGTACGCGCCCGTAGGACAGAATATTTAACCCCGTGATTTTAGTATCTGATTTCATTTCCTGCCTGACGTTGCTCAAAGAAGAAGTCTACAATCTGCAAACAAGAAAGGTGTTTTACGGTCAATATGGCAGAGAGAATCCACTTCACCAGAAAACGCCAGGTATTTGAGAGCTTCCTTATGTGCTTACAGTGAATTTGTTGGTGTCGTTTTCGTCTATTTGTTCTCACTCCTCCTCTTCTTTGTAACAGGCAAGCAAGCCGTTGCTGGAAAGACAACGCCGCGCGCGTATTAACCGAAGCCTCGAAGAACTTAAAGGTCTCGTCCTGTCTGCACTCTATCGCGACGTAAGTTTGCGTTCTGATCTTGTGTCAGTAGAGATTTACAGGAATCGCCGACCGCGCTTGTTAAAACAGTTTCATGAAAATTCGTTTGTTGACAACAAAATATCACTTAAGGATCTGTTTAACACTTAAGTATCCTTTCCTACGAATCAGTAAAATGTCATTAACACTTTTCTGTCCTACAGTTCTCTGATCTTTGGTGTTTTATCATCGCTATAGAATGATCAGAATTTCCAAAAGATGGAGAAAGCAGAGATCTTAGAGCTGACCGTCAACTTCTTGAAAATGATCCGTGGCCAACAAATGGCAGGTTGGTAATTGTGAACACATTTGTTCAACATCAACGCTATCATGTAAATTTTTCAAACATCTAATCGTTGATTCAAGTGCGAGTTGTGATTTAGCCGAAGATCGAACTGATACCATTGTCTTTTTTTCTTTTTAAAAGGTTCTTGCTCCAAACTTGGTTATTCGGAATCGTTGAGCAATTACCGCGCTGGATTTAACGATTGTGCCAGTAAAGTTTGCAGCTTCATGGAAAACCAACCGTCGGTGGACAACAAGCTTCGCGAGCAGATCCTTGTGCGTTTGGCGTCATCTTGCAGCCCTTGTAAATCAGACACCATGTATTATTCAAGTGGTGTTCCTGTGCCTGAAATGTATGCAGCTGAGTCACCGTACTGTTATGTCCCTTCGCCTCCGCCCTCGCCTCCGTCAAGTGCATTCAGTCCATTCAAACCGTGCAATAGAGCTGTTACATCAATTGCAAGCGACACTGGAATGAAAACATCTGGTGAACAACAACGTGCAGCACACATGACGAGGACCAGCATGGACTCCACAAGATCCGCCATCCCTGAAGAGTGTAAGAATGCACTTTGGAGGCCCTGGATGCCAAGCTCAGCAGAGAATGGGGAAATTTAACCGGAACTGTTCTTGTTCGTTTACAATGGAACAATACTGTATTTAAAAAGAATTGAGATATATTTTTCAATAAGCTTAGTAAACAACACGGCTCGGTCAAACACGACCAAGAGAGCAATATGCAACTGAAAATCCGGCAGCAACAACAATTTAAGTTTTAGTTCGTTTGAATGGCTTATGATTGCTTACGGAGTTGACAGCTCTTTTTGATATTCATATGATTACAAACCGGAAGAGAAATTTATCACAGCCGCTACACGTGCGACAAGAGAAAATAAATTCTTTGTATGAATATTCAAGGCGCTAGATTGTGTGAATTTGAAAGAAAAGTTGATAATTAAAACTTAGCGTTCATTTGAAATGTTGTTCGTGTATCAAGTCTTGTGGTTGATTATTTCCAATTGTGAGCGGGTGGTTGTTTTGGGAGTGTCCACCGTCACGTCCGTTGCTTCGCTATTTGCGTCAGTTTCCATGTGTTGTGAAGTTCCACTTTCAAGTGAAAGGAATACCTAAGTAATTTTAAAAAGTATCATCCTTGAAATAAGCTAAGAACGTGTTACAGGTCTCCAGTTTATACTGAAGCAAGTGTCCATTACTAAAGCCGGACTTTTTTGCTTGAATCTTATCTCAACAAACCTCTCATTTTTCCGTGGGCTCATTGTCCTAGCTGGAGAGAGAGCAGAATTAATAAAAAAAAAGTTGAATATGCCACCCGGAGCTTGCTCCATTTTTCATCTATCAAAGAAATCATGTCAGGTAGTCACAGTTATGCAGGTAATAAGCTTTCCGTTTAAGTAATTAAAACACCGTTATTTGTAAACATACAATATACAGCATTGTTTGCGAGTTTGATGTTGCTAAACGAGTTTTGTCTGCTGCGCAACTGTGTTGTTCTCCAATGAAAGAGATCGTTGTTACCGAAAAACCGAAGAAACACACCCAGCTTGAATTCAGTTAGCATCAATTACTTGGGAAAAAGGCGTGTTCAGAACAATAATAAAAATACGATAGTTTGCAAGAAAATTGCTTGGGCCGAACAAAGGCGAACATACGGGAGCAGCTGTTAAACTAACAGGTCAGAATTCATGTGCTAAAAACAAACATGTCTTTTGACTTAGTAGTTTATAGAATCACGAGACGTCTTATGTGAAAAATTATCAAGTCCTGATCGTTCCTGTGCGAGCCCAAGAGCCAACAGCCACATTGAAAAAAACGGTGCAGTTACGGTGCAACGCGAACTGGGGATCAGCGATACTGATGCTGAGTACCCTCATCAGTTATTTAAAGTTTTCAGCACAGAGCAACTTCACAGATACTAACCTGAACGGACTGCTGGTTACTGATTGGATGATTCTGTGTTTAATATCGAAGATTGAAATGGGACCGAGAAAGGAACGTATTTGACATTTAAATAGATCGAAAGAGTTAAAATAGAACACTAACAATCACAGGACAAGATCAAGTTACTGTTTCATTGGTACCCTGCGCTCTCAAAAGCGCCATAATAATTTGAAATCACTAATTAACACTGGCTAAATTTTTTCCGCTTGCATTACTCGCACTGAGAACGACTTTTCCATGTCTTTGGACAAGAGTAAAATACTTTTAGAAAGGGCCGTGGGAAGAAATAATAAAGATGAATTCGAACAGAGGAATCATGTAAAACATACACGCACAACGTATACATCAACTTTCTTATTATACGTCCACTTTTGTAAAACTAATTTCTGAGCATTTCGGATGTGTGTCAGTGACAAATTCCTTAATTCTGGTATGGCAGCAAGAAAAGACTAATTAGTACTCAAGAACCGTGCGCGGAGACAAACCGGTTAATTGCTAGTGCCACTGGATAAGCGGAGATTTCTCTTCAGTTTGTAGATAAAGGAAGATGATTGGTCATTTTTTATTTCAGTGACAATATCGAAAAGCGGGGAAAAGTTTCGAATTTGAACAAAGGGGTTAGTTTCTAAAGAAACCGTGGTGCTGCGTAGCTGATGAAGTTGTACACAAAATTTTGGTTTTATCAACGAAGTTGATGATGTCAACCGCTATAATAGCACTATTATGGCCATTGATGATGTAAATTGGCCACCGTGTGGGGATACTAAAAGCTGACGTTTCGTTGACGAAGGGATAACGCTCGAAACATCAGCTTTGTTAAAACCAAATTTTCTTTAAATTAAAGTTTGCCAAGACTTGTATGGGTATTAGTAAAATTCCGTATAATTTATATCTTCTGGTACGTCTATTCGAAGCATCTATGACAAAGAGGCCTTTACAACGACTGGATAAGTACGAGTGCGAGATCCAGCATGCATGACTACAACTTTTAAATTTCCAAACCAATCACCTCCTCCTGAACCCTCGCTCTTCCTTACTGTTTACCAGCGGATAAAAAATCTAAAAGTCGCGCTCGTGCTTGTAAACAGCTCGCATTCAAGTTTGTCATTTGTATTAACGTACGACTGATGTACCGCAAGAGCCATTATGGCTCTTGGTACTGGCCATTATGAAGTTTGATTGGTGACTTTAATTCTGTGACCTATCATCTCAAATTAGCCTGCAAACAGGCTTTCTGAAACGTGATGTTTTCTTGTTTTTTTAGTAGCACTAAGCTGACTAACCTGGCAGTGAAAACGTGCTCATAACTGAATGGTCAGCTCGAATAGTCGTCTAAGGGCCTAAGGTTGGTCTTGAAAGAGGACCTCCCTTGGCAGCCTAAGACTTGTACTTTACCAGTACATTGCAACACACTGATGTAGATAATGAACAAATGAACATTTTTGCATGTTCAACATTGGCAGTTCTTTCCACTCTCCACTACCCGAAAAGGCACGAGTAATTATCTTGCAACAGATTACTCACAAAAACTGATTAGTCGTTCAAAAGACAAACACAGCTGTTCGTTTTCAAATGTTACGAGAAAAATGTAACTGAGAAAACAGAGCAAATTATCATCAGAGCCAGCAGATAGCTTATCACAAGGTTCAGCCACAAAGCTTACCTCTTGCGAAAAATGACAGCAGGCTTCATAATGCGGGCAGTTACATTACGGGAACCCGAGGGGAGAACAAGGGGAGAAGCATTAAACCATGTAGTTCCCAGTGTCGTCTCCTTTCTTGAGAACGAGGTAGATGCCTCTGGTGATGGCGGCACTCCAATGCAATGCTCAAATCGAGCTTAGAGAGATGTATTAGCTTAAAATGCAGCGGCAGAGAATGAGAGGTACGAGATTATTCATGTTGTGTCTTTTTATTACTTGTTTTTAATGACGAAATTTTTATAGGAAAACCTTCTTGGCTACGACCAGCGCGCTACTACAATTAACTTATATACATGAGGGGGGTGAATAGGTTCGCGGATCGACGGATTTGGCTGAAAAAAGTTGCTCGGTTTTCGGATTTTGAGGATATATTACGGATTGGCGGATTTTAAAAGCTCAGTGGATCACGGATTTCTTCAATATTTCAGCATGGATTTTGTGGGGCGTGTTAAAAACACGAAATGGCGAAATGGAACTGAAAACAAGAGCCAAAGTTATAAGGTATTACCGTTCCACTGAAATCTCCATCTGTCGCCGAATTTATTTTGTGGTTAATCGCCACAAACAAAAGAAACATCTATGCATCTACAATCACAAATTCGCCGTCACGGACCTTTCTCTCTCTGTTAACAGGGCGCAGATGACGCCTAGGATATTCCTCATCAATATGGCGGCGTTATGGGAAGAAATCGATTTGTTTATCTCGTATTTACCGTCGAACAGTGGCTATGACGTTATGCTTTGAGTTCCAGCAATGACATGATTTGGCAAATACGCACTTTACATGGAAACGGAGTGACGTGGGATGTTTATATCAAATAGATACTTTAGATACAAGATAAGCTTTGTAGTGCAGTGCAGATATGCAACTTGGCGCGAAGACTTTTTCCCTGTCTTCGGCACCTCTCAAGCTGTTTCGTCAGAACGAATGCGAATCCAAATTAGCTAGGGTTTTAAAAAGTACAAAACGAAAAATTGAACGAAAATTATTCAGTCCTTACTAACCTTGTTGCGCGAACGGCGGAAATCAGATCTGGCAAAGGATATTTCCCGCCAGGAGCAATATTTGAGCCCGCTTTGTTAAAGTAAAATAATCCTTCACTTGGTCCATCAACAGTCCATCAACAGGTCATTGATTTTCCGACATTTTAAGTACCATTTCGTCATTTCGCCATTTCGTGTTTTAAACACGCCTGGATTTTGTTTGTTTTGAAAGCGGATCATGGCGTAGACATTTTTTTTTAATTTTTCAGTTTTTTTTTACAATTTTTTTAGTTTTTACTTTAAACTAGTAAATAGCACACAGAAACAGATCTCGTTAACTTCGTTAATACTTTATTATCCGACTGGTTTTGTCTGATCACAGGCAGCCCAATCGTGGTGTGTGTCATCAAAAGTTGATACAGAAAAATTGACTGTTCAAAATTTAGAATGGACGGTGACCTGGGATTTGAAAAAAGTGATGATATGGCATTTAGACGTCCCAGAAAGGGGCTAGAGTGAAGTTAGAAAGGCTTTATTTGACCAGAATATAAATATTTCCACCACTACTCAGTTCATTGGAATTCTAGGTTTTTAATGGTCAATTTTTCTGTATCAAGAGTTTTTTTTTCCACACAGTCAACTTTCAACTTCAACTTCAACTTTATTAATTTACTAATTGACAAAGAAAAATACAGTTTTATTTACAAGACAAACACTTACACTATTTACAGCACTTATACTTACTTTACATATATACTTACACTATACTTACAGTACTTATACTTGTGCTACTTACAACACAATAACACTAATTAAATAACAGTCAGTGTACTTGTAATGCTCTTTCTAATGTGTAAATTATATAATTTTATGTATTTTTTCCATTTAAATTTAAAAATTAAAACTATTAAGCTACAAAAAACAGAACAAAAAAACAACGACAAAACAAAAAATAAAATAAATAATAAAAACAAAACAAAAACTATACAAACAACCCTGAAAACGGCAGAGAAAAAAGCTGTATCGAGTTTTGATGACACACACCATGATTGGGCTGCCTGTGGTCTGATTAGGCAAACCGCCGACCGGTTGGCCCAGTTGGTTGAGCATCGGACTACCGTGCGGGAGGTCGTGGGTTCAATCCCCGGCCGGACCAACACTCAGGGTCTTTAAATAACTGAGGAGAAAGTGCTCCCTTTGTAATGACATCTGCAAATTGTTAGACTTTCTAGTCTTCTCGGATAAGGACGATAAACCGGAGGTCCCGTCTCACAACACTTCAATGTTCATAACCTTATGGGACGTTAAAGAACCCACACACTAATCGGAAAGAGTAGGGCATGGAGTTCCCGGTGTGCTGGTCTGGTCTTTCATGATTTCATGAGTTGGGTGGGTTGGATGATGTAAACCGCATTTGAATATATATAACATAGAAAATGCGGTATATAAATCCATTACCATTACAGACGTCATCACGGATTTAACAAAACTGATAAAAGAACTAGTGGTTCAAACTACTTCTTTAATCCCTGATAAAGTCTCAGTGAAGAAGGTTCCTCATCCTCTCTTGACAAAGTTGATAACAGAGCTCTCAAGTCTCACGCATTGAGTGTGAGACTCATGCACACAAATGCAATCTTATGCCTTCACGCTGAAACGAATATTTCTCACACATTTAAGGTTTTTCATTTAAACAGTTCATTTTGAGGTAGAAGATTGTTGGTTAAGTACAGTAACTACCTCATGAACCGTTGTTCTGGGAATACCTCACTCCATGTTACCTTTGTTCCGGCATCAAACACTTTCCAATAGTGGGAATTCTTGGTCAGAACTAGGGGTGTAACGATTCATGTTCCTTTCGATTCGATTCGATTTCGATTATTGCCTTTCGGTACCGATTATTTCGATTCGATTATGCAAATTTTGCAGATAGTTTTAGACTTGTCTGTTGTTCCGTCTTTAGTCGGAAAACCATAACATTTCCACACTGCGGATCGACAAGAAGCAGGCGGATTCACAATCACTTGGTCATTCGTCGCCGTGTTGTCCGCCATGTTTGAGAACGTGACAATGAGCACGCACATGGTTTGCCTTATTTGGAAATTCTCAAGGGGTGGTAGAGGGCAACATTTTTACCAGGCAACATGGCGCAAGAACTGCAATTTAGCGTCTTTGATCGATTGTCAATGAAAAACGCGCATCTTATTGAGATCTGGATTCTAAGTTTACAATATAATGACTCACTGAGGGCACTTTTGGAAAGGTATGCAAAAAATTGAACCAAAATCGGAACGTGGAATCAAATAATCGTGAATCGAACCGAACGGTCATAATCGCGATTAGTCGAGAATTCGATTAATCGTTACACCCCTAGTCAGAACCAGCCTTACACTGGTCAGTGGGTTTACTGACTAATGCACATGCTCACATACTAATCGCAGACCAGTAATGTGCTCACTCTTGATATTAGTCCAATAAAAATCCTTAAATAACAATGAGAAGAACCAGGTTTTTTGATCCAGCAAGAATGACAAAAACCACTGGTTAGCAACCTGGTTCTGGTCATTGCTGTCCAGGGTCTAAACAGCTACTTTTGATAGGTTACATTTCCTCTCAGAATAAAGGAAAACACATTTTAGCTACTTTATAGCCGCTTTAATGCAATACAGGGCTCTGCCATCAAAATATTTCACTCTTTCATAACAAATCAACCAGGGGACTCTGTGACATGATCTGTTGCTTTGTGATGTTCACTAGTTTTTAATAAAAAACGTTTTAAAAGTAAAAAATAACATATAAACAATTTCAAAATAAAAATTTAATTAACCCATTGACTACCTGTTACGAAAAATTATTGCGTGACTCGCGTTACTGTCTGGAAGTGTCTAGAATCTTCTGCATATTTAATTAGTGCTGTGTCATCGTGATTTAGTAATTCTATTTTAAGTCGTTTGCGTATGTCGCTGTAAATAGTTTCTTATTGTAATGTTGCTTTATTTAGCCGAGTCGGAAAGTTCTAGAATCTTTTGTTGTAAAGTATATAAGCCGATCGGTGAAGCTTTAGTTTTTTTCTTAAGAAAGCGAAGAGAAGTAATTTGAGAGCTGAGAGCTGAGAGTAGTTGGCGGAGGCCGTGTTTATTGAAGTTGACAGAGGTCGCGTATACATTTGGCGGAGGCCGTGTTTATTGAAGTGTGACAGAGGTCGTATACATTTGGCAGAGGCCGTGAGTATTGAAGTTTGATGGAGGTCGAGTATAATTTTATAAGCCTAGTGTGAGCTTATTGTGAAGCCTTGTGTGGAGTTTACTACTTTCGTTTGGAATAAATAACCTTGTTGCTGTTCCGACAACCCTGCGTTCTGTTTAGTCTACAAACAACCCACTTCTCACTCATCAACACAATGAACTCGTAACACTACCGTGCCGGCCAAAACCAGCCGCAAAAGACTCCCTTGGTTCAAAACATTGCAGCTGTCTCAATCCCATGAATATCACCTTAACTGTCAGTTGTGAGCACAAAATGGAATGTCCTTTAAATTTGGATATCCAATAAATGCAAGAAACGTAGCAATTTCTACCAAATATGGCCTTTTGAGTTTGGACAAGAACGAAAATGACAGTTTTTAACATCAAAGAGAAACTATGAAAATGCCCCTTTTTGCCTTTATGTTTTTTAAAGAAATCATCATTGAAAAACCAAACAACCATCATAACAAAATTCAGTCCTTGTTCTAGCTTAGAAATGACTTTTTTTTGTTCATATTCTTCTCCTGGGCATAGATACAGCCTTTTGTTCCAGTACATTTGGGCCTTCCCACCATTTTCAATACAGTAAAAACCCATGTATAAGAACCTAACATTTAAGAACCTGTGAGGCTAAGATTTCATTTTTAAGCACCCTTCACATAAGAACCATTTTAGGCTAAAATTCTAAAACGGGAAATTCATCAATAGTCGAGTCTTAAAGGTACTAAGTGTCTGACCAGCCAAATTCCCAGTTCGTCGAGTAACAAGCCAAATTCGACAACAAATTACACCACCTTGCTTGGTTCTTTGAGAAAGTAGACTCTTAGCTACCGTCACACTTAATGATGTTCATCAAGCAGCCACTACAGATGAAAAATGGCTGTAAACTTAGGAAAAATGCAAGCAAACCGAACTTTGGTCGTTGTTGTAGCTCCACAGATGAAAAATAGCTATGTCAGAATGACGTTTTCAGAAACCTTGAGCCTCCAGTGCCTTAGCACAGCATCACTTTCCATGGTACCCTGTAGTTTCAAATAAAGAGTCATGAAATGCTATGGATCGTTTGTCGGTGGAAAATTACTCTGAAAACGTAAAAACAGCTGGAAGTCAATGGGTTAAAACATATTTATTTGACATCAGTTATATGAATGTTGTAAGGTGATAAGGTCTCTAACAGTACTGCAAGAGAAAAGAAACCTAGCGGATTTGGATTTCCGAAAAAACATATTCGGATTGGCGGATTTTCCTAAAAATTAGCACAGATCGGTGGATTTGCTGACCTCTATTCACCCCCCTCATACAACACATTGATCTCGTAACTTCGATGTGGAACATCAGTTTTCTTTGAAAAAAGTAGTTTCCTAGACTAATTGGAGATTGTCAATACCTCACAAATTAATGTGTCTAGGTAAGCTGAGAGCCACTCATTGGGCACTAAGGCCACATCGTAGCAGGCATTACCCCTCAAATCTACCAAATAAAGTTTGAGCCTGAGCATTAGCAGCCATGGACAGCTGTTTCGGCCTTGTTTGGCCTCATCAGCATGGCATAGCTAATAGCTATATGATTTGTTAGTGAGTATAGACCCTATGCAAAAATGGCTGCCTTTAAATTATTCTTTTGTTTGTATTCAAAATAGACTGACTAACCTCGTTTTAGAGACAAAAATTCTAAAGAATTTGTTATCCCAAGCAAGGTTAATCAGGCTATTTTGAACATGAACAAAATAATAATTGAAAGACAGCCATTTTTGCATAGGGTCTATTAGAATTTTAAGAAAGGAAAGTCTTTAAACCAGCAACTGCATCACATTAATTTAAAACTTTCTTGTAATCATACATTTTCATGTTTTCTATTGTTATTATACTCATCACTATTCTCTGTTACACTAGATATTCACCTTATACTGATGATGGCAGAAGAACTGCCGAAACATGTTTTCTTTAAAAAATGTGGTTTCCTTTCTTAAATTCTTAAAATCTTATCGTTTCTGCTATTATCTAGACCTATTATAACTTTCTGAGAGAAAGCAACCCTATAATGTTTGTAGTGGAGCATTCAGAGGGTTGAGACAGGTGACAACTCCTTCAAATGCTAGGCGTGTTATAATTTTTGTGGTTTTGTCACTTGACCCTTACGGTTTATAACTCCAGAATGTTGTTGTTAAATGTGCAAAGGGATTTTAGCTCTGACCAGAAGGTCTTTTAGAGACTTGTCCTTCCTGTAGGCGACAATTGGAGATTCAGAGTATATTTGACCGAGTTTATTTCTCTCAGTTGTAAGGTGCCTATGTTTCATAAGAACATGGTGGCGACTCGATCGTCGTTTGGAGTGGCCATAGAGTTCTGATAAGAAATGTTTGGTTAGTTTTGCAAGACCGGTTTCGGAAACTTAGGTGGTTTCCTTCGTCAGTTGCTTTTTGCTGTTGCTCGAAAATAGCCATTGGGGCTTAAGAAAAGGAAGTTACGCAGACTCTGATTATGTAAATGTACAGTGAAGTTCATGCTTTGGGATTTGAATTGTATGATGTTTAGAAGAAGGCTCTACTTTCTAGAATGATATTACTTAAGGTGGCAAAAATCCAATTTACACCACTTTCTAGCTGTTGTACTTTTACAGATCATTGCTAACACTCTTTAAGCTTATGTGTTGTCACCTTTAAAGTGGTATCAAACAAATGGCCTAATGCCTAATCATTGGTGAACAAGTTATGTAGTTTTTCTCCTCATTAGGTTACCATATCAATGGTATGATCTGTTAGAAACACCCCTAATTTTAGCTTTAAGCTAATGGTTACCTATTATGTCAAACCAGTTTCATCCATGTAACTTCTGTCTCAATGACTGGGCATTAATTTCTTTGATACCACTATAAAGATCATAACATGTAAATATGGAATGCCAACTCTTTCTTATGCGATTTTCCCTCATTATATGCAGTGCATGCTTTTTACATTATATACAGTGCTTTTTGCATTATATACGGTGCTTTGTCCGTCATATGCAAGGCTGTGCTCTAAGGAGAATTTCAGGGAGCCATTTGGGCTCCTAAGCATTTTAGCTCACGTGCCCATGCAGGCCTAAAAGATTGTTGCCCAAATGAAATTTTCATGGGGCCCTTCAGGCTCCCAATCATTTTCGCTGGGGGTGCGGGCCTCCAAGTTGGACGGAAAAATTAATAACTTAGTAACTAAGCTGTTAGTTAATTACTAAAAATTGAACAAATTATTTTCTAATCAAGTCAAGTAGAACTTTGTGAATGTGTTAATTGTTTTAACATTTTATTTTCATGAAAAAATCACATCTTTTGACCTCCCAAAGAACTTTCATCAGTTATAGTCAAATATTTAATTCAGACTATCTTACATAAAAGGTTCAAATGGATTTGGTTGCCAGCTAGCTCTTCTTTGACCGCTAAATGTAGCCTTTGTGTGTTTTATTGTAAGT
Organism: Galaxea fascicularis; assembly: GCA_948470475.1. NCBI lineage: Eukaryota > Metazoa > Cnidaria > Anthozoa > Scleractinia > Euphylliidae > Galaxea > Galaxea fascicularis. The sequence goes on from OX419346.1 coordinate 10,778,528, forward strand.
ACGTGACACATACCAGTAATGACTTGTCACAGTCAACACCAAAGACTATGCGGGACTTTTTGATTTATACCTGTTTCTGAAACAATCAAAATAATAGTCGTGTCTTTTCTTTTTATACATCATTAGTGATTTTACTGGAAAGACAATCTTAAGTAATGTTTTAGCCTTGTAGACACAGCAGCATAAAACTGGTAAAAATATTTAATTAGCTTAGAAGGCGACCCCTGTGTTTATTCAGCGATTTATTAAAATACACAACTGTTGTTTTGTGTTGCTGACTGTACTTTACACCTGTCAGACAGTGTCAGAGCATACATGACAATTTCTTTTGAAAAAATAATTTATGAATCATCATAATTTGAAGAAACGATTTTAATGCTATTTTGAAAAGCTGTTAAAATTGAAAACTGTGCACCTTGTCCCATTCATAGTCAAGGATTATGTTACATGTGAATTTGCGTGGAATGACCTTTGAACATCACCTTGTGTCTGTCACACCAATTTAAAAACATTTTCTTCATTCTTTTTGATAGACTTGCCACAAGTCGACCCCACAAGTTTCTTAGTGAGCGTAGCAAGCTTTTTAGGCCACGAAGTGGCTGAGCAAGTGATGAAGTCAACAGTAATAAATCAGACAAAGGGCTTTTTTGAAAGTCTAGCTGTTTGACTGTAAAGCAAGAAAGCAACACCAGCATGTTGCCCAGCCGGGCGACCTGGAAAACATTTCAGTCGCTGGAGGCCAAGTGTTAGTGGCCTCAGGTGACTGGGCACCATTAGAGCACAGCCTTGATATATATCTGGTACTTTTTACATTATATGTGGTTCTTTTGTCATTATATGTGGTACTTTGATCATTATATGAGGTACTTTTTACATCATACATGTGGTTCCTGATTTTTCATCATTATATGCGGTGCTTTCTTCATTATGAGGATGAGGTCGGGTTTTGAGGGGGATCTGGGTAAGGGCTTATGGAAAACCCACTATGCAGTGGGCACCAATGTTGATTATCCACCATTTTGTTTGTAGCACATGAATTATGAATATTAGACGTCCTTGTTCATGTTCTTCTTTGAGCATAGTAGAATTAATATGGACACAGTCTTGAAGAAACTAAACCTTGGTGGTCTGACTGAGAAACTTGAAGCTGAGCGCATTACTCTGGTACACGAAATCGAAATCTTAAGTCTCACAGTGACATGATGCCTTTGTGAATAGAATTCACTAAAAGTAATTTGGAGGAGAAGCATCGAAGAAGTTCGAGGGGACTTGTGGTGCCCCTATTTTCTTTATTCGAAGGTTTGTACTAGGCAATTTACTACATGAAGGATTTACAATCAGGATAAATTTCTACGATGTTTGCCATATCAGAGAGTACAATTTACCGGAGGACGAGGCAACGTGGACTGAGTACAGTCTATGTCCTTTGCAAATTCTTCCGTTTTCTCCCCCTTCCAGAGCTAGCGCATCTCTCAACAGCGATGCTTGGTTGGAATAAGGGGCTCCTTTATTGCCTAACAGAATCTCTGTAACTCATGGTTGCACCTGTCAGGTAACTGCATTTTCATCAGCTTTATCTGCTTGCCTTTGATCAGCAACACAGTTTGTGCACAGTTCTCTGAGTCAACTACAGTTCACTCCTAGGCCAACCAAAGCGCTATCTGGCATAGATAATGCTACTCCTGGGTCTATCCTTTTATTTGAAAGACTTTCTGAAAGGGTTCTCAAGCTCAACTGGTTTGAATCCATATTGAGCAAGGATGTCCATTGGCGCGCTAGGAATAAAATGGCGGATCATCAACATTGGCACCCATTGCATAGTGGGTTTTCCACACGCTCTTACCCAGATCCCCCTCAAAACTCAATGTTATCCTCATAGTGAAGGAAACATCACATATAATGACCAAAGCACTGCACATAATGTAAAAAGTACCACCCATAATGACCAAAGTACCACATATAAGGATAAAAGCACCACATATGATGACAAAAGAACTGCACATAATGTAAAAAGTACCACATATAATGACCAAAGTACCACATATAATGATAAAAGCACCACATATGATGACAAAAGAACTGCATATAATGTAAAAAGTACCACATATAATTTAAAACGCACTGCATATAGTGCAAAGAGCACTGCATATAATGAGGGAAAATTGCATAAGACAGTGTTGGCATTCCATATGTAAGGTTGTGTGGTTCTTGAAAATATCTATACCCCCACCACAGAGGGAATTTTCCCTATGACCCCCCAACCACCCTGGATTTTCCATTTTTGAGTAATCGTGTAGCTCTTCCAGACCTATATTTTCATTGGTCCCTATGACCTGTAGCTTCTTTTGTTATCAGGGCTAGGGGTATTTTTGTGTTGTATCATCTGTTGTTTTGTTTTCCAACCGTAGACTGCATCTGGAAAGTTACAGGGTCTCCCATCTTTCCAATGAACCAACCCCCTCCTCTCTTCCATACCTCTGAAATTTCAATAACATTTGAAACACCCTCAAACCCCTCTGGAGAGTTTACTATTCAACAAGACAGACTGTTGAAGTGTTCCAGATATGAATACTGACATATTCTCTGTTACTTTAGTTGATGTCAATGTTTTTAGCTTCCCAGTAAATCTCTTGGATGGCCAAAATTTAAAATTAATGATGGTCATAGGATTGTTACCAATTAATCGTACCTATATAACAAAATTTGAGAAAGAAATAGGGTAAGAGAAAAACCTTTCAGGAAAAAATAGTTTTCACCCTGGTGGAATACATAGTAAAGAAAATATGACAGTGCGACTGCCTTCTTCCAGTGTGTGTGCAATGATGCATGTATACTGTCCAATTACTTAGACAATAGATTTCGTACCCTAAGCCTCATGTTGAAATGTTTGGGAACAAGTTTTGGTGCACAAAACAAACGTTTTCAATCCCTCGGGACTCGACATGGCCGCTGTGTGATTTAATTAGACTTATTAGGGTGAAAATCATAGCGGGTCCCGTACGAAACAAGCAGATCTGCAGCAGATCTGCAACAGATCTGTTTCAGGGAAAACAGACTAACAGCAGACTAATTTATCGTCTGCAGCGTCTGTTTTCAGTCTGTGCAGACGTAGTCCTTTGATCGTCTGCAAAATATTTTAGTTGCAGATGAGAAACAGATCAAAAACAGATCTGCAGATGATCTGTTAAGTCTGCAAGCAATCTGCCAAGTAATCTGCTTGTCAAGTCAATTGATGTCTGCAAATTCGGTTCACGTCTACAACACGAATACCGCATGTAACTGAGAAACAGGTCAAAAACAGATCTGCAGATGATCTGTTAAGTCTGCAAGCAATCTGCCAAGTAATCTGGTTGTCAAGTTATCTTGATGTCTGCAAATTCAGTTCGTCTACAACACGAATACCGCATGTAACTCAGATGTAACTGCAGCTGCACGACTGTCGATCAAATAAAAGAATTGTAATATACGAATTTGTATGTTCAATCGGAGAGGCAAAGCTACTGTACACTGTAGTAAGATTGAAATGCTGTTACGCTAAAGTTTGCTTTTTATCTTACCTTTAAAAAGTGCTTTTCTAAAATCGAAGTCAGGGTTGCCGCTAAAACAGCACATAAAGGAGCAAGTCACGCTGCCGGCGAGCAGCGTTCTGTTTGATCAAAATCTGAGCGCGATGTAACCGGCTGAAATAACGTAACTCAATCTGCCTATTGTTCGCAATGATCCAGATACAACAATTTCCACAGTTTTCATTGTCCTGGCGGCATTGTCAGGGAGGCATGAAGAGGATCTTCAGAAGCTCTGAACTGCTTGGACTCGACAAAAACCTCTTTTTTTTTTCGTTTGTTTTTTCCAGAGGAGAGGGACCGGCACGAGGATGTTTAAACCCACCCTCTCCCCTCCCCCAGCCGCCCATTATTTTTTAGTGTACGTGTAATCTCGAGGCGGTTACCTCATTTTATAAGCGAAATAATAACTGGGAACAGGTCTAGTTTCTTCTCAGCTACAGGTGCAGGTGATAGACCTGTCCGAAAGTCACGACAATGCGAGGTTGTGGGATTTTTTTTTGGCGCTCTTCGTTTTATAAAAAGACTGCCACAATGACATAGTTTTATCATAACGTTTATTACTCTAGTCTTTCTCTAATTTATTAGGGAATATTGCCACAAACTCGAATGGATCACATTCTGGCTCTTTATAGCTTATGAAAACACATTTTGTCACTACATTGGAAAGTGGGACTACTCTCTTTGATCCCCTTGCGACTGGAATTACATGAGACAGATGCATATTACACGGGTTATCAGTCACAAAGTTGAGATCATATCTTGGAGAGAGCTCTTGAATCATTGCATAATTAAAGGCTAGGCACGTGCAGTTAAACGTACAGCTTCCCGTCCCAGGACAACTTGCCTTATACTGAAAGAAATAAAGTATTTGTCCAAAATTTGTGTTTTCACCAAATCGATACAATACAGTATAGCTGTTTCTCACACTTACTTTCCTGTATGAGCTTGAGTGAAAAACCTCTTTCCCTTTTTTCATTCTCGTATAGGAAAGAACTTTCTTTGACTCCGGGATAAATCTTAGCTCGTCTGCAAGGGCACTAAATTCATCTTCGGTAAGCTCCCGTGCAGCACGCGCCCCAAGTGCAAACGTATCGTACATAACTTGAGTCTGCTGACTGCTCTGCAGTGACCCAACGAGACTTTGATAGAACTTAAAGGCTGCAGAATTACTTTCATTCAGAGAATCTATCATTTGTGGTAAATTTTGAATGAATGAAACAGCGGTAACTATTTGAGAAGAAACGTTTTGTGTCCCATGTATCATTTTTAGAATATAACCATTTTTGTCTTCAAAGTGAAAACACGAGTGAGTCCAAAGGGGTCCCAGCTCCCTCACTGCTTGCGGTAAATGCAAAAGATTGTGAACATTAATAGTTTGATAGCGGAGATCATACAGAAAAGGAAACATGAAACAAAAATATTCTAGAAGTCTTTCGCAATTTTGTAATTGCAGTTCAGATATTGAGTCTTGTAAAAGAATAAATGCTGCTTGGCTAAGAATGGCGAAGTGCTGGAAGTAGTTTGTATCTAATATGCCTAACAAAACTGGTATTCCATAATAAAGCAAGAAAGACTTAAGTTCAGAGGCCTTCCAGTACTTTCTGTGATGCTCAATTGACCTTGGAGGTCTTCCTATTTCTAGAGGAGGGTGAATTTCAAGCAGCCTTTTGTCTGCTTTTGAGACCTGTTCGCAGATGTTGAATGGCTTGGTTGAGTTCTCTGAAGCGAACCAGAGATTCAGTAGAGTTTTCATTACGCCAAGACAAAGCCCATGCATATAGTCAATAGCAGTTCCCTTAATGACATCATAACTTGAAAGTCCCGCAAACCACGATGGCCCTTTTATACCGTCTACAGCTTCACCACTTTTAACTGCTGTATCCGCGTTTTGCAGAGTTTCTAAATGAGTTCTTTTCGGACCGTATGGATCAGGTCGTATAAAAGGAAATGCATGCACGTGTCCTCGCGCAGAAACTTTAACAGTTTGACCCCTCTGCTTACATTTAAAACAGCCGTAGCTTCCATTGTATTGAACAGAATTACAAACAAGACATTTCGCTGGTAGGTCACAGGTTCCAGCAAGTAAGATAACTTTGCTTATCATCTCATCAGTGGTGTCATCCCCTGCTTTCACCTTGATGGGTGTTCCTTCGGTTTCCAGTTTCCGCAAAGAGGAATGAAATGGTTGCAAAAATGTTAGCATGAATGGTTTTGTGTCTCCAAACCATAGTCCAGCGAATAGCATGTTTTCCCTTTTTGTGCGTTCGCTAAAAGGAAGTTCGTTTACAACAAAGTACAACGGCCATATAGAAAAATTTGATGACTTGAACACCGGGACACCATCGGTGTTCCACAATAACGAGATATTTTGCTGGAAATCTAAAACCCCAGGATTGCAGTGTTTTTTGTATTCACAGCCATCATAAATGTCTTCAAAGTGGTCAACATTTGTTTTGATCCTTCTAAAACGATGTCTCAAATTTTCATAGAAGCCACTTTTAGCAAACAAATTGCGAATCTGTGAGGCAATCGGTATTTCAATGAAGAAAGAACAAGAGTTAGTCTTGGTTAGATCCTTTGAGCACAGAGGGTTTGGACAAGTCTCAGTAGCTCTGTCATCAACAAGTAAAAAGCAATACGAGCAATACCGATGGTATACAAGGGGATTCTTGATTGATCGGAAAAAGTGCTGGAACTGATGAAGAGATGTGCGGCATAAATTAGGGCTGATGCAATGAAGACTAATCAGAATGAGCAAATCGTTCAGAGCACATCCAGAGAGGGTGTATCGAATGGCAAAGGTAACAACCAGTAGAAGACTTTCTGCAACGGTCAGCGGGGCATTGCAGTAGAGTGGTTTATGCTCATCGCTGCCCTTCTGTTCATCTTTGTCTTCATTTCCAGAGAAATATAAACTCTCAGTGGCAGCTGAGAACATTTCTTGGTAGCTTTCAGTAACATTTTCAAAGAGATCAGGCAATGTCACTAGATCTTCTTCGAGATTTCCATCACCTTGAATTTCTGAAACTTCATTTTCCACTTCCCTTCTTCTCTGCTCTGGGTCGGCAAGCAGTTCAGGACGCTCTAACAGCTGTATGTAGTCACAGACGTCTATAGATCTTGCCTCATACTCTTCAGAATCAAGCGAGGTAGTCGGAGTAAAAGTGAGTTCACCTACTGGCGTGTCTACTGCTGCCTCATCAGGCACTGTTTCAACAGAAATGAGCTGATTCTCGTCTTCGAATGGCGCATTGATCTGCAAAGTTATGCCCTCAATTTCAGAAAATAAACCTGGTATTTCAAATGGGGTGCTTGTGTCGATGAGTTCTTCATTTCCAGGTCCAGATGGACTGTGCAGTGGATTTCTTGCCATTAAAAATTGAGGGACACTACTGAATAAAAACGTCACTGGCAAATAACAGCTGCTACTGACCTTTCCAAAACAGATTTATGTGTCGTGATTATGTCATTCCGTGCGAGACTTGCACGGGATGGATCTGCTGTTATCTCAATACCGTTCATTCTTGTGGTATCATGTTCCATGTGTGTGCACGAAAACAAGCTTTTCCATGGGTGCAGTCACGAAATGAAGAAATATCCCAGCTTGGTAACCCCAAGTTAACGTTCATACAGATATGGCCACGCTAAAGAATTAAAAAAATAATAAACGCAAAGAGAAAAAGGGGTTTTCGTTTCCTTTCTTAGATAGCAAACAATTGCTCTTTCATAACATTTGGCCTTTGGAGAATATTAAATCATCCTGATACCCGATAGCTGCCGTGATCCAGTATCCAATAAACGCAAAGAATCTAGATCATTTTCTTTTTGTGTCACATTTTGAACATTTGCGCGCGAACAAGAGAAATCTTGGTCAACGACCCACGGTCAAGATCGAAAATGGCATATGCAGTGGTATTTTGGACTGAGGATCAACAATACAGTGTGGTTTCATCTTCAAAAATACATGGAGATGTTGGTGAGGGGCGAGAGACAATGGTAGATTGGGAGGAGGGAAGAAAGGGGATGAAAGCAGCTAAAACTACCGCGTATCCAGCCAAAATTATGAAACTTGGAGGTAGGTGTATGTTGTACGCGACAATTTTGTTGAACTGTTATAAATACCATGCACAGAACAACTCTTGTTAGGGACAATAAATAATCAAATAAATGAAATGTTGAAGTTTCACAAGATTAAACATTTTTCAGTTGTGCTTAATGGAGAGAGCAATCGTTGCATTAGTGTTAACGCAAATTATAACTTTTAGTTACCTTATGAAATAAAATAATAGAGAAAACGAAAAATATATTTTGAATATCGACTCACTAGCCAACGTGTATCAGGTTGGATGTGAAGAAAATAGTAAACAGGCAACCGTAGTTCTTACCCCGTATTTGTTTTTAACAAATAAATTATTTTAGGCGCGCAAATTACGAATATTAATTACCATACATGTATAGCATTTTTCCTTTCTCCCGCAACGGGTAAATGCAGTAGGCTAACTCAAAAAATGACACGGAGATTGGTGTTGAGTGTTATTTTAAACAATTTAGTTCATTTACTCAAATCTCTAGCCGTTTTGTTGTTTTCAGTTCATGGAAAAAGTCTTATCTCAAATTGCTTACCTCTTTGACCTCTCTTCCTAACACTCCCCTCTCCTGTCACATATTATTGTGACGTAAGGTTTATTTAGGAAGCATTTCATGAAAAGTGAAGAAAAATACAATAGCTTAAAGAAAGGAAGAGAACATTTTCTTAAAGAAAACCGAGCAAACCATTCCATCTGATTTTCATTCATTTAGATTTTTGTTTCCCTCAAGTTAGGATTGTGCATTTTATCCAACAACATTTCCATATATCTGAACTTTCAGACAATGAGGACGAACTTGATCTTCATTGTATGCAGCTGGCTGAGAAAATGGAAACAAACAACTTCTCTGGTAAAAGACAGCGTAAAAAATCCAGAATGGCAAGAGAAAGCGATGAAATGGATTTTATCGTGTCTTGCGTGGTGCCATCAGAACCTAAGAAAACTAGTGACAGCAACGAAGTTCAACAGCCTTCTCAGCAGCAGCTACAACAGCAGGGTGAAGACCAACAGCAGCACCAGAAAAAACAACCACAGCCAGAACAAAAGGAGCAGCAGGCAAAAAAACGAAGTAAATCAAATACGAAAAAGATACAAGATAACAAGACAAAGTCGACACCAGCGCGGAAAGAACAACAGCAGAAGTCAAGTAAGAGGGAGGAGCAAAAAAAGAAAAAAAATGCGGAAATCGAGGCAGGAAAATCACAAGCTGCAGCCTTCTTCAAGGAAAGGCTTTCTGCAGCAGATAATCAGAACAAGGAACAACCTGCTGGACTTGTAAACCATTCACCATCACTGGCTTCACATCCACACAGTCCGCTTTTGCGAAATACATCATTGCCTACAGTGACTCTACCTGCACCTTCACACACAGAGAGCCAGCCTTTGTACGGTCTCTCTCCGCTCTCAGTTAATCTTCCTTCGCAAAGTCCAGATCAGTCAAGAATGAATCGACCGAGGGAAACTGATCCCCCTTCGCTCAGTGTTAGTCCACTAACCTTGCAACGCAAACCGCCATCACACACAAGTTTTACGACACAGAGTTCCACTTTGTACAATGCAAGTCTTCTGCAGCCTTCGCAAAGTTCGCCTGAACACACGAGTCTGTATATGGGTCAACGTCTACCTTCAGACCTAAATCCGCAACCGCAAAGTCTGTTTTCACCGATTTCTGTCCATAGTGATCCAGTCGATCTCACCTTTCTGCCCCCAGTTGCAGCACCTACCCTAGGGGAAACAGGGACTTTGATACGATCGTCCTTGCATAATGTAGAATGCAACACTTCCCCATCTGATGCAATGACACTGGATAGTAGTTTTAGCAGTTTAAGTGACGACTACAGCAGTGCCAGGGATGACGAGGACATGGATGAAGTAGTAATTCCATGTGAACGCTGCTCACAACTGGTTAACGAGCTCCGGGCAGAAATTGTTGCCTTGAGGAAGCGACAGTTACCAGGTTAGTGGGTTTCTGCAACGTTATTATTGTTTTTAATTATCATTATTTACTATTAAGTATCTGACAAAAAATATGGCTATTTTTTTGTTTTGTTTAGCTCTTTCCAATAGTGACAACATTGGTTTCCTAGAGGACATTTTAAAGGCTTACAAAGAAAATTCTGCTCCAGAATTTAAACAGAAGGTAAACAAAATTAAGACATATTATATTTTCTTTACAGACTCTGAGGTTGGCGCTCAACTGTTCAACCTACTCCATGTATTGTGAGTGGCTGGGTATCTTTTCTGCTAAAAATCAAATATATTTCGAAGGTTTCAAACGTACACAAAGCCACCGAGATCAAGTTGAAATATGTTATGAAAACTTCTTCTATACTCGACACAAATTTCATGTGATATCTGCTTTTTTTCTTTAGAATGATGGTTTGTATGAAGTGAGCAAGACAACGGAAACTAATTCCACCTCGGTAAGTTTAACAATACTTAGGTGAGCAGTTATAATTAAAACTGGCATAACAAATATCCACATTATATTAAACGTCACGCTTATACTGGCATTTTTTCTCACACTTGTACATTTTTTTCTGCAGGTCGAGAAACAGTCTGTTCACCAGGTTGAGAAGTTCCATGTTAAGGGCCAAGGAAGACAAGAACTTGTTCCCGGGTCAGGAGTGTACATCTCGTCTGTAAGGTTGCACTCCATCCACAGTCAATGTGGAACACACCCGCAAAAATTGTTCCTGCTTCTCGTCGAGGCTTTCTTTTCCGAGGAAACACTGGCGACAAGTCTTGCACATGGATCTCGTGCGAAGACAGGCACGGCATCCTTAGGCAAGGCTTTAAATCAAGATGTAGTGAACACCATTAAAGGTAAGTGTCGTCAAGCATCATGATCAAAAACAGCACATGCAAACATATTAATCAAACGGCAGTGCGCCATTTGCTAATGTCTAAAGCTTCAGATCTATTCTTCACAAGACTTGACTTATGTATTGGAATTAATATTTTCTCGTTTATAATGATCCTGTGTTCTCATATCTTTTTAGCATATTCTGGAAGGTTTGCTACTTTACACAATGTGGACTTTCCAGTTAGCAAGATGAACAGAATGTTGACAAATAAAGTGGGAACAGCCAAAAGAAAGAAACTGAAGGAACTGCAAGTAACTAAAAATACAGATATAGAGTAAATAGATAATGTAGGGCACTTTCCATTTGTCAGAGGAGGTCAGCCAGATCAGTAGTCTTTAATTTGAATTGGGCCTTTCTCACGAGATTGTCCCACAGCACTGTGGGCTTACTGTAATTTGCGAAAGGAAACGAAACGAACTCTTGGAAGACTCTTACGATATATAACTTACTTCTTCCGATTCTTTGACACTTTTCGTAGATACAACTCGATGCAGTGATCATTTCTGACCAAAGAGTTTTAGCTAAAAGGTCACAAAAGCCCGTTTCGCAAATTACAGATCTGTATTTTACGAAACGAGCATCACAAAGCCAATGACGATATGCAGGTTTTTGACCAAAGAATTTGAGCATGATATTTGTTTAGAAATGCCATGTGAGTCTATTTAAAGAACGTGCCAGGCATTTTATAAATTTTCATAATGTTTTGATTTAGGGCCTGATTACATGAGCCGGGCTGGAGTCAGTTTGCCGGGATCCCGGCACCTTTGTTAAACGCAACAAAAATCAATCATGCCGAGATTCCGGTATCGCGGTGCCGAGATCCCGGCTAACCGGACTGAAATGTTTCCATATAATCGCGTTTTCCGGGCCCGGCTCGCGCCTTCTTTGCGCCAAAATCAAGGTCGCTCCGGTCTCCCGCGGTTCATCGCATCAGCCATGAATGGCTCGCCTCATGTAATACCGGGCTGAAAGTTATCTCGACACTGTCGGCACACCGAAGCAGCCCGGTTAACCCGGCCAGCCCGGCTCATGTAATCAGGCCGATCTACGTATTTAGGAACGGCTTAGTTCATTGCCGAAATTATTCATATAAGCACTAAAAACGCTACTACAATGTTTAAAATGAATGTGCTCACTCACGTTTTGGTGATAGTGACGGCAAGCTATAGATCAGTCGCAGGCGGTCAGTCTCACATCACATAGCTTAATCGCATTAATGATCTATCGATGTGTGTACTGGAGCAAGTGAAAAACAACACAGAAATTCCACAGGAGAAGAAACTGAGCACTACATTAAGCTTAAATATGCGTTCATTTGCTTACTTTTTCACTCATTTGCAAAGCTATTGATCTTGCCCGCGGGATTGGAATTTTTGCAGGGAGTGGATGCTACTAGAATGTGTCACACTAATAACATAGCTTAAATTCCAGTTGTCATCTGAGTAGCTGTCAACACTGTCTCTTAGATTTAGCTGTTGAAGAAAAACAGATCCTTTTGTATTGGTTGTGTGTTAAAATAAACAACATTTGATTGGTGCTGTTCGTCTGCTTTTTGTCTGCTTTTTGTCTGCTCGGCAGAGTCAACCAAATTCCACACCGTCTGCAGAACGTCTGCAATTCAACTCGCGCTTTGCAGACGAAGGTCTGCAGATATTTTGCAGATATTCTGCAGATATTCTGCAGATATTCTGCAGACATTCTGCAGATAACCTGTAGATGATCTGTAGACAATCTGTAGATCTGCTACAGATATGCCAGCAGATCTGCTGCAGACTATAAACAGATCTGCTCGTTTCGTACGGGGTGATAGCCAATCAGATGCAAGAATTTTGTTATAGTTCCGATAAATAATTATTGGAGTATTCTTCATGAAAAGTACTATTAACAAGCATTAGAAACCTCTCAGCAACTTTCAGCAATAGAATAACAGACACCTCCAATGGAGTTTAAGAGGGTGAGAAATTAAGTATTGCAGTCTATGAGATACAAATACTTTTACAGAACAATTTGTAATGCGAAATCGTAGCTAGACAAAAACAAGTTAGCCATGCTTTTCTCAACTGGGTTAAAAGCCTGTTTATTTGTACAGTAAGACCTGGGTTTAGATACCTCCTGTAAGCAGACACTAACAAACCCCGCGTCCCGGTGATTACTCCAGTGAAACGTCCTGTGAGTGGACAACCCCATAGATAAGGACACTCATGCTCATCCCAAGGGTTTCTGATAGCAGGAGGTATGATTTTGCTTTTTGTTCATCAAAAATGTGGATGTTTAGGTTGCCCTGGCCAACTGGGCTACCTGGCCAAGAGGGGTGAAACATAGCCCATTTTTACATGCAACTCACGTAAGCAGGACAGTCAGTGGGCTACATGTATCTTTTCAGTGGCCACTAAGCACAACAAACAAGATGGCAGACACAAGAAATGTTTTGGTGGCAAGTTTAATTTTTTATCACTTGTTCAACTAGCGGTTGCTTTACTAATCACTCTACTAATAAATTGTCACCACTGCTTTAGCTGGTCTTCTCTCCTTAGCTAGCTGAGTAACCTGGCACAAACTGTTTATATGGTAAAAAGATAGCCCTCCTAGAAGGGTGCCTTGGGCAAGTAAACAGGGTTCCCTGGGAAGGCGGGCTATCCTGCTTAGCATGTAAATGCTTCAATTTGTTTTGGTGGAGAAACTTATGAAAAGTTGTCTCTCCCAGGGTAGCTTGGTTAGCTGGGGCACTCTCCCTCCATGTAAACAGGTGCTAATTGTTGTATTTTACCTTGTGGAGTTACCAAGGTATTAATTCAGTTGCTGCTACACTGTGTGGCATTATTGTGACATTGATTTTCACTCATCCATTTTGCGATTCACTCACCATTAAGAATGGATGAAACAGTGTTTTCAATAAGGGCCGGTGGCCGGCGAAACTCGCCGTCTACTTCACATGATTTTGCCACCTACTTTGATTAAGATCTTACATCAAATGTTGTGAATAGCATGGAACAAAGTTGTACCTTCTCCGCATACTCCTAAACTTTTGCCACCTACCCTGATTCTTATTGAAAACCCTGATGAAATATGTAGGTTTTAATAATGTAATAAGAGCTACATCTTTCTTACTTCATAATTCAATGAAAAATATGTTTAGCAGGTGCAGTCTCATAACATGATTGCTTCAATAAAAATTATTATCACATGGTATGTTCATGGAAATTGACCTTGACGTCCACCAGAAAAGTGAACAAGATCACGTTACGTTGTACCCTGAGCCCTAACAGTGACCACAGCCCACTTTCTTCTCACAGCAATCACCTCTTCAGCTAACACACAGGTCATGAGAATGAAGGGAATAATTGTTATGAAGGGAGGCAGGATGGCCAACTGGTTTAGGGTGCTGGGTTTCAATGCGGTGACCTGGGTTGAAATCGTTCTCTACCACTAGCTGGTGTTGTTCTGGGTTAGTGCATGGTTCAGCACCTCTACCATCCTTATAAATAGCCAACTGGTTTGCCTCCCGCCAGTTCAAATTCTTACTATGTTATGTTAATTTGAATTAAATTATTTGTTTCTTGGGATTTGAGTGGAGTGCCTGTAAACTAGCTTGGATAGCTAAGTGCACGTCCACTGTAAACACAGTGTATATATATATATATTTTTTTTTTGTTTTGTTTTGTTTTGTTTTGTTTTAATTTCTTGATGTTTTAACTAAATTATCTGAACTAGTAAAAGAGAATTTTAATGTGAGAAGACCTGCAGTTAAGAGAATGTGCATGGTGATATCAGGGCCTAAAGTGTTAATGTTTGTA
>OX419346.1:10795342-10817842 GCA_948470475.1 Galaxea fascicularis
GTATCTGTTGCTGAGAGGGTGCACCCCACCCTTGTTTTAGTGATGCCACTGTTTGTAGCTTGCTCTTGTTATGGTGCAGCTAATGGTTCTATTTTCACTAATGGTAGAGTAGTGTGTTCAGCAGCCAGGGAAGGCCATATGCCCCAATTTCTAGCCACCATCAATGAGCATTTCAATACACCCTTACGTGCTATCATGTTCCCATCCTGTATTTCAATTTTCATGTTGCTGCTTGGTAATTTAGATTCCTTGTTAAGTTGCTTCAGCTTTGTAGCCTGGATTTTTCTTGGTGGCACATTTCTTTCCCTCATAATCCTTCGCTGGAAGAGACCTCATGATCTCCGTCCTTACAAAGTGTGGATTGGAATTCCTGTTGTCATGGTGGTGGTATCATGTTACCTTGTCATTGCACCTCTGCTGGCAAAACCACAGTCATCTGCAGTTGCCCTGGGCTTTGTGTTTTGTGGGATCCCTGTGTATTTCTTGTTTGTTGGTCACAATAGGCAGCCATATGTTAAGAGAAATGGCATTTTGGCTTTGGTTAGATGATTTACCAGGTGAATGGGTATTTTGTGGTTATACTCTGCATGCACTTGTTAATCTATGGGACATCAGACAATAATAATAATGTATTATAATGATATGATGTTATTAAATTGTAAACTGAGCTTTGAAAACCTTAAAAAGTTTTATCCACTTAGATGGTTGCTAATGTGCAACAGAAAACTTTAGAGGGAAATTTGTTTTTTGGTGGCTTCTGTCTGTCCTTGGCTTTGACTCTGGGAATCTGTTTTCACTCTTTCTTTCTGTTTAAAAGGTTGAAAAAAGTGGGTAAAAGGTCCAAGCTAAACCCGTATGTTTTTAATTACTCCTCAATGTTGCTCTTTTTTTTGGAGCCTACTAGATCTTTGATAATGCTCATTGTTAGCTTTGTGTTTCTCTTCTGAAAATATTAATGTTGACTCAAAGAGTGTAACATTTTAAGGTTCGCCTTGCTCTTCAGCCAAGATGGTGAACGTGTAGCCAGCCAATTTTTCTCTTATTAAAGTTTAGTGAGCCCCCTGGGAAGGAAAATGTCTCTATACCACGTGAAAGAGCATCTCCAAAATGGTGACTTAACTAACACTGAGGCTGTACAATTAAATAGGAGCTGAACAAAAGGCTTTTGAAAATAGATAAATGATAGCCTCCATTTGGCACGAAAATATGCTCAGATGTTTGTCCGTGGACATTATTTGTTCTCAGAAGCGAACACTGAGCTCCAGGAAACTGATAATGTCCAAAGACAAATATCTGAGCATGTTTTTAAAGCCAAAGGGAGACTGTTGTGTTTATTATCCTTCAAATATTTTTTGCAATGCACATTGGGGAATATCATCAGATATTCCCTTGTTTTAGTTGGGGAATATTCAGTCACGTGATGTGTTTAGACCAATCGCATGCAAGCAAAAATCTTTGATGGATGATAAGCTCAGATATTTGTCTGCAGATATCTGTTCTGAGAGCAAAGCTTGAGGAAAACTGTGAGCTTTGAGGAACTGATAGTGTCCCAAGGACAAATATGCGAGCATGTTTTCATAAACCAAATGGAAGCTATTGTCTTTATAATCCTTCAAATTTTTTTTGCAACACGCATTTGGGGAATGTCACCGGATATTCCCCAGTCTATTCAACATGTGGTGCATTTAGACTAATCATGTGCGAGTGAAAATTTTCAAGTCCTTTTGGGTGGAGGGGGGCCTAATTACCAAAATAGAAATATTTCATCTGTGTGGGATTTCTTGATTTTTAAATTTAAGTTATCTGGTGGCTTTTCATCCAAACATACTTAAAACTTGCTGAAACTACTAATTTTAGGATGCCCTTCTCATGGGAAAAACCATTGGTCCAATTTGATTGATCTGGATTCGTTCCCGGGCCCTTACTCTTTTCCGAAAAAGGTTACCAAGAAATGCCTAATTTGCCAAGCCCTCTATACCCGTATTGGCCACAACACTTCAGAGGCCAATTTGCACAATGTCATAAAGAATGCAGGGGAATGATCATGTAAAGAGGGATGGCAGTGAACGTGTCAGGTTTCCACTGTTGGGGTGGATAAATGGTACAAGGAGTTCCTGATGTAAGCAATGGATGATTGTGCTGAAGAGAGGGATCGCCAATCATGGAAACCTACATAACATGAACAGTGAAAAAAAGTCATGCTAACAAAAAGAAAAATTAATACACAACCTGAAGTTGTAAGAAAATTCCTCCGAAAAACGGCGCCTAAAAATATCGTTACCCATCCCTAAAGTTAACACTTTATTATCCTACTGGTTTTGTCTGCTAACCCAAACATCATCAGGGATTTAACAAAATTGATAAAAGAACTAGTTTTACACTAATGCATGGTTCAAGCTTCTGTTATAAATCTTGTTAAATCCCTAATCAGACAAAACCAGGCAGATAACAAAGTCAAGAGAGGACCTCTCTTGACAAAGTTGACACAAAAGCTTTCAAGTCTCATGCATATTGAGTGCCACAGTGAGACTCCAACGAATGAAATCTTATGCTCTCATGCTGAAACTATCATTTCTCACCCATTTAAGGTTTAAACAGTTCATTTTGAGGTAGAAAATTGCTTGTCATTGTCCAACATTCTGGAAATACCTTGCTCCATGTTCCCTTTGTACCGGCTTTGAATGCTTTGCAACAATGGGAATTCTCGTGCAGAGCCAGCATAGACTTAATATTAGTCCAATAAAAATCCTTAAGTAACAGTGAGAAGAACAATGTTTTCTGAGCCTGCAAGAATGAGCACCCCCACCAAACCATTGTTTTTAACTATGTATTTTTACAGAAAACCACTGGCCAAAAACCTGGTTCTGGCCATTGCTGTCCAAGTTCTAAATACCTACTTTTGATGGGCCACGTTTCCCCTCAGAATAAAGGAAAACACTTCTTAGATACTTTAATTTTTCAAAATTTTCTGGGGGAGCCTGCCAAGAAAGGTGATGCCATGTGTTGCTCATTAGTGTTTCATAAAAAAAGATTTTCAAAAGTAAAATAAAAAAATTAATAAAAATAGTCATTTAACATTAGTGAATGTTCAAAGGTGCTTGCGTCTCTAACAGTACTGCAAGGCTTGCAGATTCAGATTTACGAAAAAAGTATCAACGGATTGGCCGATTTTTCTAGCACAGATTGACGGATTTGCTGACCCCATTCACCCCCCTCAGAAAGGATAAGTTCATGAATGTGAGAGCAATAATAGATTGTACTGAATTCTATATGGAAAAACCCTGTAAATCAAGCCATCCAGTCCAAGATCCATGTACAGCCAATACAAGTCCTCAAACATGTTTAAGTTACTTATTTCAATGTCTCCTGTTTTGCATTTCAACTTTGTGTCCAATTTATACAGTGGAAGTATCAGTGACAAAGAAACAGTAAATGCAATAAGTGCTTTTCTAGAAAAATTACAGCCAGGTGATGCTGTAATGGATGACAAGGGATTTAACATACAGGATTTATTAGCAGTGCACAATGCTCTACTTATTGCACCTCCAATCATGTGCAGAAATGTGTCTGTACGAGCATCTACTGCCACAAGAAGAGTTGCAACGGCAAGGGTTCATATTGAGCGAATGATAAGAAGACTGAAACTGTTCACTTTTCTTTGGGGAGTTATTCTACTTACATGCAAACCATATATTACCTCTGCTGTTACTGTCTGTGTAATACTTGTAAATTTACAACCATCAATAATATAGGCAAGTTGAACAAAACCAGGCCAGTTAGCATGTTGATGAAATTTTTATTTATTTACAAACATAGCTTCTAAGAAAGATCTAGTTAATGTTCTCTTGGTTTCTGCATCTTTGGGGTCAAACCACTGATGTTCAGCATTGCCGTAGGCATTTGGTTTCATACTCCTTTATATCCTATGGGATAGTACAAAATGAGTTTATTATACATTGACAAAAATTTTAAAACATGCTGAGGTTTTATTTGACATAATTTGCATAGCTCAGTGTCATAAATTTTCCTCCACACATACCTGTAAGAGGTGGTCAATAAACATGAACATGTGAAACTGACAGTTGTTGCTTCCTTCCAACTGTTGTGGTACCTGGAAATAACAACAATAAACGTCCATGTGTGCCATCTTAATAACAATTAATCATAACATTATTTTGGTTTGATTGCTATTAAGTTAAATGTGTATGCAACAGATTTCTGCATACATAAATAACACTTTGGTTACCTTAAGCACATGCGAGGACCGCTGGCTTGTCTTGATGGGTACCAGTATGCTGCTAGCTGCACATAGGTGATCCAATAAGCTACATGTATGAAAGAGACCAATGCAAAGTTAACAAAAAGTGACATTGATTATTTTCATTTGGTGTTTATTTACTGCCAATAATTATTACGATACATACCTGTTGATATTGTTTATTTCTGCATGCCTTGTGCTAATATTCCCAAGTCAATGAGTCCAGTATCAATAGGTGCCTTAGGAGGAATCAACATTTAGAAATCATGTAAATTCCAGAGAATCATAAGTTTACACTCTTGGTAATTCAGAACAATTAAAAATGTCTTGAATAAATTATTGTAGTCTCAGAATGCTCACCATGGAGCCAAAGGAAACTGTAAAAATGAAAATTTATCTCAGTTTCTTAATTGCTGCAAAAGATATTATAACTTTTATTGTTAATTAACAAAACAGTTGCAACCTTCAAATGATTGGAATGGCCACATATCCACTGTTCAGGAGGTTTGCCTGATTGATGCCAAACCATTCCAAAAAATAATGTCAAAATTGTTAGTCCACATGAATAGTTGAGCAATGATGACTGCATTAAACTTGCATTTTCAAGTACTTGTTGAAGTTCAAGTGTTATTACCCTGAGGGTGTTTCATCAACACCTTGCTCCTCACTTAATATTTATAGTGGTATAGAAAAAGGAACTGACAATGGGATAACACTGGGGTAGTTGCCTGAAACCATAACAGAAAATTGTTTTAATTGAAACATATATCTGCAAACTAAGGTATAATGCTGGCTGAAAGCAACTTGTCATACATTGATTTTGTTGACCATCTTTACTTGATAGAGAATTATAGTTTTGAAATGTCATTGATACTTACTTGAACAAAAGCAAAACTATTGTGTCAGTGATCATGGACTTTGGCTGGACAGTTTACACATCCTCCTTGTAGACTTGTAGCCCCGAAAGTAACCCACTGTCTGAACAACTTGGGGCAGGGGTACCGTACTGTTGAGCTTTCCGAATCAATAACTTCTGTTTGTGTTGGACAGATGGTAGCTGAATGAGAAGTCTTGTCATCTGCTTCTGAGATCATCGCTTCAACTGGACTGGTAATGTCAAAACAACTAGGCTGTGAACAGCTGGTACCCTGAGCTTCGTGTCCCACTTGTGGTGAATCTATAAGAATTAACCCCCACCATTTATATATAAACAACTAGATGTAACAAGAATGTGCACTTTTTCAAAAATGTGTTATGACTACAAAATTTTAAGATTGGTATTATAAATATATCAACTTTAAAGCGATGAGGTTGACATTCAGAGGAATCATACAGCAGTCATCAGGAAGGGGAGAACTTGACTTGTCCAAAACTTCTCTAGTTTGGCACACACATATACATGAATTGTGGATCAAAGGGCACCTCAACTGAGAAGATTCCTTTCTTGGTCCACACAACAAAGTTACAAATTTTCAGCCCAGTTACAAACATTTCAAGCTGAATTTAGTAGTAGTACTGCAAAGTTAATTTCAAAGCAAACCAACCACCATATTAAAAAAATTATTATGCCACCAATTTCTGGGGTAAGGAAAGCTTCTTTTGGGTGGAGATCTCTGCGTTTCCAGGGACATTTGTATTCTACAACAGTGTTAGGACAGCCAGGAGAACACTGGCATTTCTGAATATTATCCACACTAGCTCCCAGGAAAGGCTTTGATTTTGAAATTAAAAAACCCTTAGACACAAATTCCAGTTTGTGGTGGGTATGGCTTGCAACAGGCTTGTATGCTTTACGAGCACTCTCTTCAAAAAATAACCCCCACTCTCTCGCATATTTTGCGGTTCCATTGTTTGTTGTTTACAATAATTCTAAACAACAAACAATGGAACCGCACAGAGGGGCCCAACATATTATTAGTTGGGCCTCTCTGTGTTAATGCAATGGCTTGTACTAACTTTGTGACATTTTCAGCACTATTTTGCTCGAGAGTTTCTTGACGGGTAAAGACTCTCTTGCACTTACAGGCAGTTGTAAACCCTGCCTTGTGTGCATACCAGTCCTCGCATTGCCATTGCTTTGACATACTGCTCTCAATATAATCAATTTCTTCAACACTGAAAGACAACCTTACCATTTCTTCTGCCGAAATATTGGGATCATTTCTTGAAAGCTCTTGTACTCTAGTCATCATAATGCCACTACCCAGCTTACTACAATTTGATTCAGTGGATTCATCAACTTGATTTGTGATTGTTTCTGTATTAAGGCAATACAGTTTTTTGAATAAAGACAAGATAACACGTCTTCTGTTGGGTAATTGGCTCATCTTTAGTGCAAAATTTCTTAGATATTCTTTATCTGGCGAGTTTGTGTCGATAGGTGCACGGACATCCATTTGGATAATTTGGGTAACTACTTGGTGTAGCCACCCATATAGTGGTCCGGGCCATATACTGGTCCGGGCGGTTACTTACACATCCATACCCATACTTAGCCCTACTTAGCCGTACTTACACATCCTTAGCCGTACTTACACATCCTTACACATCCTTAGCATTACTTAGCCATCCTTAGCCGTACTTAGCCATCCTTAGCTGTACTTAGACATCCTTAGCCGTACTTAGACATCCTTAGCCGTACTTACACATCCTTAGCCGTACTTACACATCCTTAGCCTTACCTACACATCCTTACACATCCTTAGCGGTACTTAGACATCCTTAGCTGTGCTTAGACATCCTTAGCTGTACTTAGGCATCCTTACCTGTACTTAGACATCCTTAGCCGTACTTAGACATCCTTAGCTGTACTTAAGCATCCTTAGCCGCACTTAGCCATCCTTAGCCGTACTTAGACATCCTAACCTGTACTTAGCCATCCTTAGCCGTACTTAGACATCCTTAGCCGTACTTAGGCATCCTTAGCCGTACTTAAACATCCTTAGCCGTACTTAAGCATCCTTAGCCGTACTTAGACATCCTTAGCTGTACTTAACCGTCCTTAGCCGTACTTAGACATCCTTAGCTGTACTTAGACATCCTTAGCCGTACTTAGACATCCTTAGCCGTACTTAGACGTCCTTAGCCGTACTTAAGCATCCTTAGCCGTACTTAGACATTCTTAGCTGTACTTAGACATCCTTAGCTGTAATTAGACATCCTTAGCCGTACTTAGACATCCTTAGCCGTACTAAGGCATCCTTAGCCGTACTTAGCCATCCGTAGCTGTACTTAGGCATCGTTAGCCGTACTTAGCCATCCTTAGCTGTACTTAGCCATCCTTAGCGGTACATAGACATCCTTAGCGGTGCATAGACATCCTTAGCGGTACTTAGACATCCTTAGCGGTACTTAGACATCCTTAGCCGTACTAAGGCATCCTTAGCCGTACTTAGCCATCCGTAGCTGTACTTAGCCATCCTTAGCGGTACATAGACATCCTTAGCGGTACATAGACATCCTTAGCGGTACTTAGACATCCTTAGCGGTACTTAGATGTCCTTAGCCGTACTTAGCCATACTTAGCGGTACTTAGCCATCCGTAGCTGTACTTAGGCATCCTTAGCCGTACTTAGCCATCCTTATCTGTACTTAGCCATCCTTAGCGATAATTAGACATCCTTAGTGGTACTTAGACGTCCTTAGCCTTACTTAGCCATCCTTAGCGGTACTTAGCCATCCTTAGCCTTAATTAGACATCATTAGCCTTAATTAGACATCCTTAGCCGTACTTAGGCATCCTTAGCCGTACTTAAGCATCCTTAGCCGTACTTAGACATTCTTAGCTGTACTTAACCGTCCTTAGCCGTCCTTAGACATCCTTAGCTGTACTTAGACATCCTTAGCCGTACTTAGACATCCTTAGCCGTACTTACACATCCTTAGCCGTACTTAGACATCCTTAGCTGTACTTACACACCCTAAGCGGTACTTAGACATCCTTAGACATCCTTAGCCGTACTTAGCCATCCTTAGCTGTACTTAGCCATCCTTAGCGATACTTAGACATCCTTAGTGGTACTTAGACGTCCTTAGCCTTACTCAGCCATCCTTAGCGGTACTTAGCCATCCTTAGCCTTAATTAGACATCATTAGCCTTAATTAGACATCCTTAGCCGTACTTAGGCATCCTTAGCCGTACTTAAACATCCTTAGCAGTACTTAAGCATCCTTAGCCGTACTTAGACATCCTTAGCTGTACTTAACCGTCCTTAGCCGTCCTTAGACATCCTTAGCTGTACTTAGACATCCTTAGCCGTACTTAGACATCCTTAGCCGTACTTACACATCCTTAGCCGTACTTACACATCCTTACACATCCTTAGCGGTACTTAGACATCCTTAGCTGTACGTACACATCCTTAGCCGTACTTAGACATCCTTAGCCGTACTTAGACATCCTTAGCCGTACTTAGACATCCTTAGCTGTACTTACACTCTTAGCCGTACTTACACATCCTTAGACATCCTTAGCCGTACTTAGCCATCCTTAGCTGTACTTAGCCATCCTTAGCGGTACTTAGACGTCCTTAGCCATACTTAGCCATCCTTAGCGGTACTTAGCCATCCGTAGCTGTACTTGGGCATCCTTAGCCGTACTTAGCCATCCTTAGGTGTACCTAGCCATCCTTAGCGATACTTAGACATCCTTAGCGGTACTTAGACGTCCTTAGCGGTACTTAGCCTTCCTTAGCCTTAATTAGACATCCTTAGCCGTACTTAGCCATCCTTAGCCGTACTTAGACGTCCTTAGCCGTACTTAAGCATCCTTAGCCGTACTTAGACATTCTTAGCTGTACTTAACCGTCCTTAGCCGTCCCTAGACATCCTTAGCTGTACTTAGACATCCTTAGCCGTACTCAGACATCCTTAGCTGTACTTAAGCATCCTTAGCCGTACTTAGACATCCTTAGCTGTACTTAGACATCCTTAGCGGTACTTAGCCATCCTTAGCCTTAATTAGACATCCTTAGCCATACTTAGCCATCGTTAGCTGTACTTAGCCATCCTTAGCCGTACTTAGCCACCCTTAGCTGCACTTAGCCATCCTTAGCGGTACTTAGACGTCCTTAGCCGTACTTAGCCACTCTTAGCTGTACATAGACATGCTTAGCTGCACTTAGCGTTCCTTAGCTGTACATAGACATCCTTAGCCATACTTAGCCATCCTTAGCTGTACTTAGACATCCGTAGCTGTACTTAGGCATCCTTAGCCGTACTTAGCCATCCTTAGCGGTACTTAGCCATCCTTAGCCGTACTTAGACATCCTTAGCTGTACTTAGCCATCCTTAGCGGTACTTAGACATCCTTAGCGGTACTTAGACGTCCTTAGCCGTACTTAGACATCCTTAGCTGTACTTAGCCATCCTTAGCTGTACTTAGACATCCTTAGCGGTACTTAGACGGTCCTTAGCTGTACTTAGCCATCCTTAGCGGTACTTAGCCATCCTTAGCCGTATTTAGACGTCCTTAGCTGTACTTAGCCATCCTTAGCCGTACTTAGCCATCCTTAGCTGTACTTGGACGTTCTTAGCCGTACTTAGACATCCTTAGCTGTACTTAGGCATCCTTAGCGGTACTTAGGCATCCTTAGCTGTCCTTAGACATCCTTAGCTGTACCTAGCCATCCTTAGCGATACTTAGACATCCTTAGCGGTACTTAGACGTCCTTAGCGGTACTTAGCCATCCTTAGCCTTAATTAGACATCCTTAGCCGTACTTAGCTATCCTTAGCCGTACTTAGACGTCCTTAGCCGTACTTAAGCATCCTTAGCCGTACTTAGACATTCTTAGCTGTACTTAACCGTCCTTAGCCGTCCCTAGACATCCTTAGCTGTACTTAGACATCCTTAGCCGTACTCAGACATCCTTAGCTGTACTTAAGCATCCTTAGCCGTACTTAGACATCCTTAGCTGTACTTAGACATCCTTAGCGGTACTTAGCCATCCTTAGCCTTAATTAGACATCCTTAGCCATACTTAGCCATCGTTAGCTGTACTTAGCCATCCTTAGCCGTACTTAGCCACCCTTAGCTGCACTTAGCCATCCTTAGCGGTACTTAGACATCCTTAGCGGTACTTAGACGTCCTTAGCCGTACTTAGCCACTCTTAGCTGTACATAGACATGCTTAGCTGCACTTAGCGTTCCTTAGCTGTACATAGACATCCTTAGCCATACTTAGCCATCCTTAGCTGTACTTAGACATCCGTAGCTGTACTTAGGCATCCTTAGCCGTACTTAGCCATCCTTAGCGGTACTTAGCCATCCTTAGCCGTACTTAGACATCCTTAGCTGTACTTAGCCATCCTTAGCGGTACTTAGACATCCTTAGCGGTACTTAGACGTCCTTAGCCGTACTTAGACATCCTTAGCTGTACTTAGCCATCCTTAGCTGTACTTAGACATCCTTAGCGGTACTTAGACGGTCCTTAGCTGTACTTAGCCATCCTTAGCGGTACTTAGCCATCCTTAGCCGTATTTAGACGTCCTTAGCTGTACTTAGTCATCCTTAGCGGTACTTAGCCATCCTTAGCCTTATTTAGCCATCCTTAGCCGTACTTAGCCATCCTTAGCCGTACTTGGACGTTCTTAACCGTACTTAGACATCCTTAGCTGTACTTAGGCATCCTTAGCGGTACTTAGGCATCCTTAGTTGTCCTTAGACATCCTTAGCTGTACTTAGCCATCCTTAGCTGTACTTAGACATTCTTAGCCGTACTTAGCCATCCTTAGCCGCACTTAGACATCCTTTGCTGTACTTAGCCATCCTTAGCCGTACTTAGCCATCCTTAGCTGTACCTGACTCTCCAAAACAAAAATTTCCTACATTTTCGAATTTTGTTAAAGGCAGAATTTTGTTAATGGAAACTTCTCGCACACGAGTGAAACATTATTAAGAACTTCGTCCTCTAAACTCAGTCGCTGTATATTCTACTTTATGAACACTATTGCCGGACATTTTAAATGTTACAGCAGCGTAAAAATATTTTGCTAATTTACAAATTATTAAACCACCATTTATCACACGATGTTCCTCGCTTTCCAGGGAGGCTCTGCGCGTTCGTGATCTGTAGCTCAATTTCCGCTGTATGATGACACAAATCTTCTTGTCGTACCATTTTCACGCGTGCTCAAACTGGACCAGTAATATGGGTATAGATTCGCATGGAATCAATTAATCGGGGAAAGTGTTCATGAGTCAACGTATGGAGTTTGACGGGTGGTGGAGTACTTTGTGGGAGCGCCCCAGTACATCACGAAAAATTGACAGCTCCAACATTTTGAGGCCTCACAAACAGCACATGATGAGCAAGAGAACCAACAAAGAAGTAGCATTTCCAAAGATGTCTCACTTGGGTGGATTCCAGATCCAAAAGGCAATCATACTGGCTTTTCCAATCCCCTTTGGCAGAATTCTACCTGTGTTTTCGGCCAACTTGTCCATCCTCATTAAAAAACCTGGAAAAAGATGTGACCCTCCCCTTGCATAACTTACAAAGAGGTATTTCCTTCCCCTTTTGGTGCTCATTTTCACTGACGACCCTCCCCTTTGAGGCCATAACCCCCACCCCCACCCCCCCCACCCCCCCAAGAAAAAAATGTACTTTTCCTAAAGGATACTGTTCATTTAAAGAAAATACTTAGTATTGATTTTCTTACGTTAAGTCTTTGTAATACTTTTTTATTTATTTTTGAAACCTTTTCAGCGTTATAATAGGTTCGATTAACAGCCATAGTCTCGTTCAATACAAAAACCTCAACTTTCCACTGAAACTTTGTTTCTACATGTAATTTTAAACAATTTTTAGAATGTTACAAGATGTTTTCTTTCTGGTGTTGTTCATTTCATTAATTTAACACTTTGATAACGATTCAGAAAAACGTTATCATTCTGTAGTGGAAATAAATTGCGATTTCCGAGGCTAAATAGCCCACCTTTTTTGTTCCGGTTGAAGTGTTAGTTTTGAGATGGAAAAGTTGCGAAGAGTAAACTGAACAGAAAATATTTTTTTCCGCATTAAATTATTGTTCGATCTTTTCAATTTCAAACTTGAAACTGGTTTAGCTTAAAAGCAACCTAAATATTAAACATATTTCAAATAATAGAAAGGAAAAGAAAATTAAATTTTGAAAACAAGTCGTGATCTATCCCACGCATCAAAGGAACCAAATGTTCAAATCTCGGTAATGTTTAAACCTGTTTCAAACGTGAACTCCATTCACAGTCGGTCAGGTTCAAAATACACTCCTAATGATGGAACACTAGCACGCCGTTGCAGTCACATGGAAACAATCAATGTCGTGCCCATTGCGGCAGGCTTATTACACTATGTCGTGGCACACTGTATTGAGCAAATCCACCGGTACCTATATTGAAACACACTGAATTCATGTCGAGTATAAGAAAAATGTAGATTTTGTGATAATTTACTGATTAGTTTTCGTTAGACTGGGTTTCACCTTTCACACACGGACTTTCCGCATTACATTGAAGTAGTTTTGTTTAAGTATGATGTATCCAACAGACAACTCTTGATGTAAAATCCTTACGTCCAAGTCATTGTTACACTGAAATGTTGATGTTTTGGTAGTTCTTTCCTCAATAAATGGGATCAGTGAACTGTCATAAATGTTTGTGCCAACTATAGGTTTATGTAATGCATGGCATGTTTTCCAGCTACAACAACACTAAACAACTACAATTCTAGGAATTAAGATGTACGGCAAATCGTACTAAGCCTAATTGAATAACAAAACTTTACGGCAAACACCATACAAGCGAGCCTAGATTTATTGTAGGTTCAATTTAGTGCACCAACACTGAGCTTTCAATGCTAATCATAGGCTACCTACTGCAACACAACTATTCTGGATAAAGAGAATGTGGATTATCAACAATTCTCAAAATTAAACTACACATTAGAAGAAGAACAACTCGAAATTAAGAAGTAGTGGATGGTCTCTTTTAGGGCTTCATCACTGCACTATTTTGAAGTACATTTTGACCAACTTCTATTGTGATTTGTACATGTAGTGAAAAGAACCGATTAAAAAAACAAGACAACAACTACTCTTATTATTATAGAATTTTGAACTTTATATTCAAGCCTACCACAAGCCAGACTTAAAGAGCGACAACATGATCTATTGGAAAGACTTTGCACCAGAAAGGAAAAAAAAAACACTGCAACTGATCAATAACTTTCACAGTTTCTAAGTACGGCTAAGGATGGCTAAGTACGGCTAAGGATGCTTAAGTACAGCTAAGGATATCTAAGTACGGCTAAGGATGCTTAAGTACAGCTAAGGATGTCTAAGTACAGCTAAGGATGTCTAAGTACAGCTAAGGATGTCTATGTACAGCCAAGGATGTCTAAGTACGGCTAAGGATGTCTAAGTACCGCTAAGGATAGCTAAGTACGGCTAAGGATGTCTAAGTACGGCTAAGGATGGCTAAGTACCGCTAAGGATGTGTAAGGAAGTGTAAGTACGGCTAAGGATGTCTAAGTACGGCTAAGGATGGCTAAGTACCGCTAAGGATGTGTAAGGATATGTAAGTACGGCTAAGGATGTCTAAGTACAGCTAAGGATGTCTAAGTACGGCTAAGGATGTCTAAGTACAGGTAAGGATGGCTAAGTACAGCTAAGGATGGCTAAGTACAGCTAAGGATGTCTAAGTACAGCTAAGGATGTCTAAGTACAGCTAAAGATGTCTAAGTACAGCTAAGGATGTCTAAGTACCGCTAAGGACGGTTAAGTACAGCTAAGAATGTCTAAGTACGGCTAAGGATGCTTAAGTACGGCTAAGGACGTCTAAGTACGGCTAAGGATGGCTAAGTACGGCTAAGGATGTCTAATTAAGGCTAAGGATGGCTAAGTACCGCTAAGGATGGCTAAGTACGGCTAAGGACGTCTAAGTACCGCTAAGGATGTCTAAGTATCGCTAAGGATGGCTAGGTACAGCTAAGGATGGCTAAGTACGGCTAAGGATGCCCAAGTACAGCTACGGATGGCTAAGTACCGCTAAGTATGGCTAAGTACGGCTAAGGACGTCTAAGTACCGCTAAGGATGTCTAAGTACCGCTAAGGATGTCTAAGTACGGCTAAGGATGGCTAAGTACCGCTAAGGATGGCTAAGTACCGCTAAGGATGTGTAAGGATGTGTAAGTACGGCTAAGGATGTGTAAGTACAGCTAAGGATGGCTAAGTACGGCTAAGGATGGCTAAGTACGGCTAAGGATGGCTAAGTACGGCTAAGGATGTGTAAGTACGGCTAAGGATGTGTAAGTACGGCTAAGGATGGCTAAGTACCGCTAAGGATGTGTAAGGATGTGTAAGTACGGCTAAGGATGTCTAAGTACGGCTAAGGATGGCTAAGTACCGCTAAGGATGTGTAAGGATGTGTAAGTACGGCTAAGGATGTCTAAGTACGGCTAAGGATGTTTAAGTACGGCTAAGTATGGCTAAGTACGGCTAAGGATGGCTAAGTACCGCTAAGGATGTGTAAGGATGTGTAAGTACGGCTAAGGATGTCTAAGTACGGCTAAGGATGGCTAAGTACGGCTACGGATGGCTAAGTACGGCTACGGATGGCTAAGTACGGCTAAGGATGGCTAAGTACCGCTAAGGATGTGTAAGGATGTGTAAGTACGGCTAAGGATGTGTAAGTACGGCTAAGGATGGCTAAGTACAGCTAAGGATGTCTAAGTACCGCTAAGGA
Source organism: Galaxea fascicularis (assembly GCA_948470475.1). NCBI lineage: Eukaryota > Metazoa > Cnidaria > Anthozoa > Scleractinia > Euphylliidae > Galaxea > Galaxea fascicularis. The sequence continues at coordinate 10,810,324 of OX419346.1, forward strand.
TGTGTAAGGATGTGTAAGTACGGCTAAGGATGTGTAAGTACGGCTAAGTAGGGCTAAGTATGGGTATGGATGTGTAAGTAACCGCCCGGACCAGTATCTGGCCCGGACCAGTATATGGGTGCCTACACCAAGTAGTTACCATAATTTGTAGCCTCCTACGCAGACATTCTTTTGGCTCGTCACGCAATATTTCCTCCTTTCCCTCCCGGAAATATTGCGTGACGAGCCAAAAGAATGTCTGCGTAGGAGGCAAGATATTTTGAGAGAATGTATGTTTACGTTTTCTTTTTTTCAAAGCGGGTTCCTTTGCATTCTCATTAATCAAATCCTTCACTTGGCATGCCAGAGTATTTGCCCTCTGTTTCTTCACCCAGGGGCCAGTTGTTACGCTGTCTTTCCTACTAGTGTTTAACAAATCTTCAAGGGCATACATAGCAGCAACAATGTGCTTACATGAGGGGCCGTAAGGGGGTTTCTCGTGAAACGTGATCGCATGTTTTTATTCTCCGTGATCCGTTATTATAAAAAAATATTATCCGTGAACTGTGAATGGTATGCTTGTCGTGACACGTGAAAGCAAAAAGTTATTTTTCGTAAATCGTGAAACTTGACCAGAAATCTGCACTTTTTTCCGTGAAAATGGACCTGCCGTGCAAAAGAGTCGGCAAAAAAATTTTTTTGGATGTTCTCAAATTGCGTGACGGACTTGACATAAGATAATAAAACAAATACAACAAACAGTCAGTTTGGGGACCTTTGAGACCTTTGATGACAGAAGGCGACTCAACAATGATTGATGGCCTTTCCAGGAATTCTAGAGTGAAAAGAGTCAATATGGAGTCTTCTTTCTTCCTCGTTAACGATGTTATTTTCCGTGAACTGTGAAACTCGAAAAGCAATTATCGTGATTCGTGATTTGCCATCTTTAATAGCCGTGAACTGTGCGCATGACCCCCCCCCCTTACGGCCCCTCTTACATCCCCCATCCTGACCGCCTTTACACTCACATCTTGCCTCTAGTACACTGCCTCTGTTTGCGCCTCTACCCTCAAGAATAAACCAGAGGTTGTAGTGTTCTTTCCCTTCGTCTGTTTTGATTTTCATGAAGGGCCGTACTTTCGCTACTTATACATGGACTCCCTCTTGATTCAACTGAACGGTTTGTAAAGATTCCACATAACCATTATCAAATAAACGATAATCATCGAATGGCTTGTAAGCGACGAGTCCCTGTTTGTCGTATTCGGTGGAGTGGCAAATTAAATGGTTAAAAATATCGTACAAACCAAATGGGGGCGTGGAGTTGAAGTAAATGGTTGAGCATACATGAATTATAATGAATATAATTTAATTTGTCTGCATCATTGGTTTTGTCCAAACAATCTATCTATCACAGAATAGATAGCGAGTGGCAGAGCTAATCAGAGACCGGCATTCGTGATGGAACGCTGGTAGATTTACACTAATGTGGCATAGAAAGCTTCATTTTGAACAAAGGTTGGTTTAGCGGCTTTTTTGGACTCGGGAGAGGTGCAACGCGAGGCTGTCCGCTTTCCCCATACCTCTTCATTTCTTTGTGCCGAGGTTCTTGCGGATGCCTTGAGAACAAATGATAACAGAGGTATGAATGGACAGGAAATACAAATAAGTCAGTACGCAGACGACACAACTCTTATCTTTGATGGGTCTAGGATGTCCTTCACAAACGCTGTAGCCTGCGAACGCAGACGTATTTCCGGTTGTCGTTTCTCTCCGCCCGAAAAGTAACGTGTGCGAGCTTGAGACGTAAAAGTCTTCAGCCAATCACAGTTTAGCTCTTAAAAATCCAGAACTAAGGCGCGCGCGATAGTCACGAAGGTAAAATAGGGTTGGAAGGCCTACACGACTCCTGTTTGCGTGTTTGCCACTGTTACCTCGGTTCTATTGACCGATTTAGCTTCTTGCTTGTTTTAAGTGGGGCAACACGGTGGTTTAGAGGATAACACGATGATGATAGTGATTGAAACAGCCATGTCCTTGAATGTCGCGTGTTACGTATTTTGATACCAAAGGTCATTTCTGGGTTTTATCGCCTGTTTGTTTTGACCGTTGTTGTTTCTGTTTAGCGACTGTGGTCATTTACATGCAATCTGAAGCATTTTGTCTAGCTTTGGTTTGGCTCGTTTCAGTGCGTTCAGTGACAGTACACTTTTCGGGCGGAGAGAAACGACAACCGGAAATATGTCTGCGTTCGCAGGCTACAAACGCTGTGCTGGTTTTACAACTTTTTAGTGCAAGCTCAAAACCATGAAAAAAAACAGAAGTCCTCTGGATCGTTGCAATTACGGATAGTAAAGAAAAATTCTGCCCTGAAAAACAATATTAGGTGGAAGAGGGATGAAATTAAAACGCTAGGAGTAGTAATAGAGGTACTCGACAAATACCACCGCCTAGAGAGCCCGGCTTTTTGTTAAAATAAAACTACCAACCTTCTTTTTTTTGGGCTCCTTTGTCCCCGAAAAAAAGACGTCTGGTAGCTTTATTTTAGCAAAAAGAGGCTCTCTAGGCGGTGGTATTTTTCGAGTACCTCTATTACTACTCTACCAGTGGTCAGGCAACCACCAGTCGGCCAATTAGAGGGAGGGGCGCCAGGGTAGATGGCAAACCAAGGCAACCAGCTTGGTCCACCTTTTTAGGAGGGCACCCGAGGTACCCATGGCAGCAAACCAAGGCAACCAGCTTGGCCTGCCCATTAGAGGGAGGGCACCCGAGGTACCCATGGCAGCACAGCCAGCCCGCCCATTAGAGGAAGGTAACCCTCAGGTACCCATGACGAACCAGACTCGTCAACCTGCATCCAACCGGTGGAGAAGCCCGCCTTTAAAAGGACCCGAGGGCCACCTACTAAAGGAAGCCACTTCTCAGATACCCATGGATCTGGACCAGCTGATCCAATACATGCCTCTCGCAGTGCGGGAAAAAGATTATGCAGACTTAGTTGTTGCAAAAATGGAAGAAAAGACAACCCTACCGTGGTTGGTCACCCATAGGAATATTCGTGGGTGGGGGCCATACATCAAGAGTTTAACTGGTTTATAGATGACGTGCTCTAAGAGCCCGAAGAAGAAGAAGAGCTGTATTGCGCCAACTGTGAGCAATGTGGGTGCAAAAGCCTTCCTGGCGAACCGGATTGGGAGGAACTGGAATGGCGTCAGGGAATGGCAGGAGAAGCAGGATATCCCCCTAGACGATGACGCGGCGCACGAGGCAGCAGAAGGTCGCTGCGAGATATGTTTTTGGTGAATGTTCCTGAGTCGGGCACTTTGCCTGCCTATTATAGGGAGGGCACCCGAGGGAATCATGGCAACACAGCCAGCCCACCCATTAGAGAGAGGCACCCCCGAGGTACCCATGGCAACACAGCCAGCCCGCCCATTAGAGGGAGACACCCCCGAGGCACTCATGGCAGCCCAGCCAGCCCGCCAATTAGAGGGAGACGCCAGCCTGAATAGGGAAGCCCGCCAACCCACTCCCAACAGATGGAGAGGTCCTCTTTGCACCAGGAGCAACCCGGTCGATGAGGAGGAAGAAGAAATCAACAGCGATGAAATGTGTGATCGCATCCTTGAGGATGTGTTTACCATTGAAGACGCCTCCCATTTCACGGATCCAGGGGATCCTCGAAAATTTCCTTGATGAAGTAGAGGAATTTCGCGCAGAGTTCGGCAGAAAAAAACGGCTGGCTGGTGACCACCGCCATCCCTACTCTGAAAATTCCAGAAAATCGTTTCAAAGAGCTCCGCAGACAGGTTTCCATGCCTCAGTCGAAGCGGCAAGGGATGCGGACGAGGAATTCGACCTAGACAGCGGTGACGAAACGGACATTTAGAGATATACACCCTGGCGGTATATCTCGATGAAGATACCAGGCTTCTACGTCGCCCAACAGATCACATCACATCAAACATCACGCTTAATTCGGCGCCAACCAGGTGTTCAAAGTTGGACACACAAGTGATCTGAGGAGACGTCTACAAGACAACGCGTTTCAAACATGTTTATTACACAAGTTCGAATTGTAGTAACCATCGAAACAGAAACCGTAAAAAAGGCACAACAGCTAGAAAAAGCTGTTTTGCGTAAATTAGCAGCTAGTGGAAACCTTTGCCGCAGGAACAACGGGGTGTGGACAGAGATGGCTCACATTGCAATGGGTGAAATTATTGAAATTGTTAAGGAACAAGAGGAAAAAGTAAAAATCGGACTTTGCTATCTCCCACCTCAAGACAGCTCTGTCAGCCAAATCTTTGCTGATTGTGCCAAGTAACCCTCTTCGGTTCTTTGCCGTACTTCTCGTGGCATAAACGGCAACTGCTGTAGTTTTGGAAGATCATTTCGCTGTCCTCCTCCAGCACAATGTCGAAAAGGAGCCGCATTGGGGGTAAAAGTTTGTCCGACAGCTCCTCGAAGAAGGAATAGCGGTTGAGGGGAACGACGATTTTCACCGTTTGTCCCGCATTCGAAGAGCCCCGCGCGCCTGGATCCCCTTGTTTGTCGCGTTTTGGGCATTCGTCACAGTCGTGTTGTCTGTATCGAGATACCAAAACTCGTCTTGAGCCACTGTTCGCGCGAAGTCGTCAGAATATTCCACCAAATTTTTGATGAACAAAACCTTGTTGACGCCGCTGGCTTCATAAAGTTTCTTTCCCGCGGAACTCACAGTCATATATTTCATCAGAGAGAAAGAGCTGTTGACAGGGCCTGACTCTGTGTTAGCCGAGACATTGCCGCCATTCGCGAGAACCTGTAATTTATACTCAACTCGGAAATAGGCGTTGTACCAATCCTAAACAATGTCTCGGTCTTTCACCTCGAACTTCAGCCCGGTTTTGACTTGGTGCTGCTCGTTCGGCGGAGCATTGAGCGGTGTGCTGAGATCGAACCGCTCGTAATCGACCTTCTCGAGATAGCGCGGCGACCGAAACATGTTCGTATATTCAGAAAAAAAAATTCAGAGGCGGTTAGCCAGAATTTGACTCAACTTCAACATCGCGTCCGCTGTGGGAGAACGTGTTGTTCGAGAGTGCCTTGCCCCCTTTTTCAGCAGCCTTTGCTACTGCTTGTGCCGCGACTTTTTCAGTCGCCTGTGCCGCAGCCCAGGGTTTTCCCTCCAATTTTTCCTTCGGGAGTCCCTTGGACTCCTTCAACCTAAGGCTAGGGGTCCAGAAAAAAAAAAGTGGGGGTCCCATGGTTAGTACAGTTTTAAATTCCAGGAGGACAGTCTAATCCTTTGGCAGGTAATTAAATATATTATACTATACAATAATATAATTATAGGCAAACGAGAATAAATAATCTTTTATTCAATCAGTTTCTGTTATGTTTTCTCTTTAAAAAAGGAACAAAGTACTGTCAGGTATTTCTCACTGATTCATAAACTCAGTCAGACAGATATACATATAAGCTACAATAGAATATTCTGCCAACTCAAAAACCCTACACGCTACTAAAAATACCTTGAAATATGGTCTAGTAGCCTCTTTAACCTTACCAGTAGCATCTCTTTTCAAAACAGGATGCAAGATTTAGGAAACAATTAAGTAACTTCAAAACTTTTCACTTTTGCCTAGTTTTCATGGCGCTAAATGATCTTGCTGCAGTTAGAAAATCATCATCTTCAAAGCGGGGTCCAACTAGTCTAACCATCATCATTCTATTCAGCCGTTCAGGATTAAGTCTGTTTCTCAGTAGCTTGGTTTTAATTGAATTTTGGACAGAAAAACCTCGCTCACAAGGAGCACTTGATACTCGGATTACAAGACTGATTAAAGCTATTTGCACAAAATCAGGGTGAACATGTTTATACTCTTGGATGAGAGTGCTTGTAAACTATTAAAGTTCATGGCTCTGTAACTGCGTACTAGATGCTTAAACTGCATAAATTGGTTTTTACACCTATCAGAGTCAACAACAGTTTCGACGTGATGACAGAGTTTGTTGAGTTGTTGGATGCCATGGTTTCCTAACTCCCTTATATCATCAGGCAGTCTTCTAGGGTTCAAGATGACGTCAAAACACTCCAGTAGCTCTAAGTCATCTTCTGGAAACCTGTTGTGTAGGTTGTTGATAAGCTGGTTCAGGTATCTCCTTCGTACTGAGTTGAACCTGGTTCTGAGGTTGTTATTGTCAGCAATTTACACTCCCTTGCAGCTATTCTTTCCTTTGGCTGGAACATCACCTAGGTCTGCCAACACTCTGTTTACTGAGGGAGATCCATCCATCATCCCTTGAATTGTCTCAACAGTTCAAGTTACACTGTGTTTAAACAGACAAGTTGGCAATATCCTTCTGAAACAGAAGACTAAGTGTTCAATCAATCAAATCAAACATCAATCAACAAAGCTGTGGTTCGAAGGAACTGTGCTGAGGCTGTGAACTGCCAAATTCCAACAGCTGTAGCATTAGAACTCTTTTCATTCTCCAACAACATAACTAGTGAATCAAAGTACTCAAATATCATCTTGATGCATGCCTCTACAGACAGCCCTCTAACTGATGAAGGTTCCACCACCTGTTTAACTTTTCCATGCATGAACTGCTGAATTTCCTTCAGTTTATCATACTGCACAATTGGAGTAGAATTTATAGATGCTGTTTATCTGTCCTTTATACTGCTCAAGATAATTAATGTTCTTACTTACCTGTGAGGCAGCAAGATTAAGCCTGTGTGCAATACAGTGAACTTGAATAATAATAATAATAATAATAATAATAATAATAATATTGTTTAACTGCTTCAACTTTACCCCAAGTCCATTATGACGTCTGGTCATGACAGCTGACCATCTGTTCCAAGTCCTACAATCTGACTGTAGTCACCCCCTGCACACGTCTAAACGGAAGTGTCGTGACAGCATGACGATTTTCATAGCTGACAGCTAGAATCACGAGATTTGTGAAGATTGTAATCGGAGACACGAGTGATTGTGAAATAGTTTTTTTCGAGTGAACAAAGAAAACGGGACGCGTTGTAACACTGGAAGAGAATAAAACAAGGATTGGTCGAGTACAAGTGAGTCTGTGAGTCTGTGAGTTGAGGTGTACCCCACAAGTTTGGTACAGGTCCTTTGTCTTTCAGAAACTCACAGAAGGCATCTTTAATGCCAGAAGCAGTGCAGTTAGTTATTCTCTTGTTTCCCACAAATGAACTGTTAACAGAGCCAATTTCTGAGTTGACATATCTGGCATAAATAGCTAATTTCTTTTCAATGGAAATGTCACATGTTTCATCAAGCATCAGTCCAATATAAGGTGTGTGAGAATCATGTAGTTCTTTTATCAAGTCATCTTCAACACATTGGGCCAAAACAGATTCCATCTCTGAAACGATTTCGGGTTTCTTGTAAAAAAAAACAGAAGCATCACTACATCCATTAGCAGCCTGAAGTTCCATTATTGGAATAAAGTTATCAGCAGCAATGTTATTCTTCGTCATAACATATACTGTTCTAAGCAGGACAATGTGCCTTCTCGTGATTTC
>OX419346.1:10822842-10892842 GCA_948470475.1 Galaxea fascicularis
TTTCTTACATTCTTCCTTACTGAATCCCATTTCCATCAGCTTTTTCTCTGCCGTTGGCGGATTAGAATCTCGCTTTTCGACCAGTAACCTGTGTATTGTTTTGCAAGTCATCTTATCAATGGCAATTAAATTAGTCGTACTACTGAGTTTGCTTTTTTTTTTTTATTTTTTAATAATGCTTCCACTTTCCCAGTATTGTAGAAGTGAGGCCAAAGTACTGCAGAAAGTTGCATTTGATCTTAAATTTCTGTAAGAACTCATGAGAAGATAGAAGCCTGGTTTTGTTTTCACCCACAAGGCTCGAAAGTTTAGTGACACCAGCTTGGTGCTAACTTTCATAGTACACGGACGTGTTATTGATTTTTATAAAACTGTTGTTCCAAACAATCTGATCAAGTACGTCTTTGTTTGTTTTAGGAATCACGTTATTAATTTCTTGCCAATATAGAATTATTTCATCATAAAAAGCCGGCAGTTTTGCATTTACAGTCAAATATTCAATGTAATTGCAATAAAACAGTAGTGTTCCGCCAACATTAGAGAGCAGACGTAAAGGAATGATCTTCCACGGTTGATTACCTTCTGAGCAGAAACGTTTTACCCAACATATTTTTAAAGCTCTATCAAACAAAGAGAAGTCTATCATATTTAGGCCTCCGTTTTCCTTGTCTTTTATCAAGGTGGTTTTTTTAATCTTCGGAGTTTTGTAATTCCATACAAAATCAAAGATAAGTTTGTTTACTTCAGCTGCAAAACAGGCTGGTGTACTGAACACACTACAGAGAAAAGTAAGCTTCGAAATTGCCATAGATTTCACTATTTGAATTCGGCCGTAGACTGATATGTCCCTTGCTGACCAAATATTCAGGAGTTTTCTTAAGGAATTTAGTCGATCAAAAAAATTCTTTTTGGCTGCTAGTTTTTCGTCATACGAGAAGTAGACTCCTAGTGCATAGATTGGTTCTTCATTCATTCTTAAACTTTGAAACGTGTCTTTTCGATGGCGTAAAGACCCTAACCTTTCGACTGATTTATTTTTAATCCAGAGCAGCTTTCGAACCGGGAAAGTAAACTGAATAGGTGACTTAAAGATTCGGTATCTTTAAGAAAGGCCGTCGGGTGTCATCTGCGTACTGAGAGAGCTTCAACATATTTCTTTCATCAATTTTAATGCCTTTTATTTCTTTTGAACCTCTTATGCCATTACCCAGGATTTCAATTCCGATAACGAACAAGGTGCCTGACAGCAGACAACCTTGCCTGACTCCTCTTCCTAAATTGAAAAGTCTAGTGGTATGTCCGTTATTTAAAACGCAACTAGAACTGAATATTGCTGTAAATTACGCTAATCCAATGCTGTAACTGTGGGCCAAAGTTGAATACTTCTAAGCACTTCTGGAGATAATTCCATTCAAGAGAGTCGAATGCTTTTTCAAAATCGAGAAAAACAGCTAGACCAGGGACGTCTCCGTTTTCGATGTTTTCCAGTTGATAGCTGTAAACGTGTCGAAGATAAAAGGATGTGTTCATGTGTTAGTGTTGTTGGTGTCCAGGTTCTGAATCGTTCGCCAACGAACATACCGGCGCCCCGCCTCGTTTCTACCCCGTAAAACCTTTGGTCATCCAACAGGGTCCTCAGGTCAGTCGGTGTGGGTGCCTGGTTTCTCAATGGTGGCGCGGGGTCGAACTGGCGCCAAACTTGGCGATACCTTTGGCGCCGCCGCTTGGGTGGACGCAGACGAAAAGGTTGTGGCCACAGCGGTTCAGGCAGCGCTGCAGGAACCGGTTCATCCAGAAGGTGGCCACTGAGACTGAGACCCCAATACTCTTCCAAGAGCATTTCCAACTCGGCATTCGCCCTGGTCAAGAGTTCCTCATCCACGAGGATCCTTTCAGATGCCATATGCCTTGTGGAAAAATTTTCTTGACTTTGCGGTTGCATCGGTTCGGGCAGCGCTACAGGAACGGGTTCATCCAGAAGGTGGTCTCCGAGTTTGAGACCCCAATACTCCTTCTCTCTCAAGAGCATTTCCAAATCGGCATACGCCCTGGCCAATAATTCCTCATCCATGACGATTTACTGTTGCATCGGTTCGGGTATGGCAAGCCAATTGTAGCAATATTCAATAAATGGATATTTCAATTCAAAGAGTCTATTTTAGTTCCAATTCAACACATAAATTTAGGTTCAATATACTTTTTGTTGGTTCAACCTCCGATTTTGCATTCAACCACTTTTTTTTAGTTCAATTCCCGATTTTACATTCAACACTTTTTTTTTTGGTTCAACTCCCGATTTTACATTCAACACTTTTTTTTGGGTTCAACTCCCGATTTTACATTCCACACTTTTTTTTTCGTTCAACTCCCGATTTTACATTCAACACATTTTTTTTCGTTCAACTCCCGATTTTACATTCAACACTTTTTTTTCGTTCAACGCGACTTATTTTCGTTCAACTATTTATTGCACAGCGGTTGACCGAATGAAACTTTTCCCAGTCTTCATAGAGTCATAGCCCGCCATTTTGGAAAACAACTAGCAGTTCTCCGCACAAATGGATCGCTCGTCTCTTTCGAAGTTGTCGTCTTGCCTCGGAGAAGCTTCAGAGCTTGTGAAAAAGATTTTAGACGCAGAGACTGCTAGCTCTGAGACATCTCGGCCTGAAACTTCAAGTTCTAGTGGAAACCGAGTGTTTTCGGCATTGCAAAGAGCGAGGTCAATGCTAAACTCCTCACAATCAAGTGCATCTGGTCTTGGCAAGCGGTTGAATACGCGTGAGCGCTTACGAGCTACCAGCGGACTTATTCAACTCTCTCCTGAATCTTTTGAGGGGGATATTCGAAGGAAATTAGGCGAAGTAACGAGGGTGAAATTCCCTGCTGTTGCAGACTCTGACTTTGTTTTTCTTAGAGCCATTAGAAGAAAGCTGTCGATTCCACTAGAACTTGAAGTTTCAGGCCGAGATGTCTCAGAGCTAGCAGTCTCTGCGTCTAAAATCTTTTTCACAAGCTCTGAAGCTTCTCCGAGGCAAGACGACAACTTCGAAAGAGACGAGCGATCCATTTGTGCGGAGAACTGCTAGTTGTTTTCCAAAATGGCGGGCTATGACTCTATGAAGACTGGGAAAAGTTTCATTCGGTCAACCGCTGTGCAATAAATAGTTGAACGAAAATAAGTCGCGTTGAACGAAAAAAAAGTGTTGAATGTAAAATCGGGAGTTGAACGAAAAAAAAAGTGTTGAATGTAAAATCGGGAGTTGAACGAAAAAAAAGGTGTTGAATGTAAAATCGGGAGTTGAACCCAAACAAAATGTTGAATGTAAAATCGGGAGTTGAACTAAAAAAAAGTGGTTGAATGCAAAATCGGAGGTTGAACCAACAAAAAGTGTATTGAACCTAAATTTATGTGTTGAATTGGAACTAAAATAGACTCTTTGAATTGAAATATCCATTTATTGAATATTGCTACAATTGGCTTGCCATATTCGGGCAGAGTTGTAGGAATGGGTTCATCCAGAAGGTGGCCTCCGAGGTCGAGACCCCAATACTTCTCCTTCCATTCTGCAATCACCCTTTCCAACTCAGCATTCTCCTCATCCATGAGTAGGGTTTGCGGTTGCATCAGTTTGAGTTGTAGGAACAGGTTCATCCAGAAGGTGGGCTGGCTGTGCTGCCATTGTCTGAGGAGCACCTTCCTCTAATGGGTGGGCTGGCTGTGCTGCCATGGGTACCCTGGGGGTGCCTCTCTCTAATGGGAAGGCTGGCTGTGCTGTCATGGGTACCTCTGGTCCCCTCCATCTAATGGGTGGGCCAAGCTAGTTGCCTTGGTTTGCCATCTACTCCCGGGGCCCCTCCCTCTAATTGGCCGCCTGGTGGTTGCCTGACCACTGGTAGAGTAGTAATAGAGGTACTCGACAAATCACCACTTCTTTTTTTCGGGGATGAAGGAGCCAAAAAAAAGAGAAGGCTGGTAGCTTTATTTTAGCAAAAAGAGGCTCTCTAGGCAGTGGTGATTTGCCGAGTACCTCTATGACTACTCTAGGTGTTTGGCTATCTACTGACCCTGCAATAACAATGAAAGCTAACTACATGCATGAGGAAAAATTAGCAGACTGACAGAGCAACCCCGAGCTGCTGGGAATTTTGTCGTTTGCCAACAAACCATTGCCCCATCAATGAAACTGACAGTCTGCTGTTCAACATTCTATGGAATAGCAAAGGGGACAAACTTAAGCATGATCAATGTAAAGTCTTGACAAGGAAGTAAAAAATGTGAAAACATTTTAAAGATAATTTCCAACAACTTATTTGAAAAAAACAAATGACGTCACGGTGGCCATGTCAGTGCACAAAAACAAAGGAATCATGGCCATGTTGGTGCACAAGGCTAATCCTCTGGGAATTGAACACTATCTTTATGCAAATACTTTCTTTTGTTTCATTGAACAGATATGGCCGCTACAAAACAAAAGTCCAAAATAACAAAGAAAACCTTTTCAGGTTATTGCACTGGAGATAAGCCAAAATCTATGTGGCTTTGTTTACAAACATACACATGCTACTACAACTAAAGCTCAAGTTATTACTACAATAGTATGAAAACCTGAAGCTTTGACATAGAAATGTATTAAGCCAAAGTACCATATACTGATCAATAAAGACCTCCCTATATTGTTGTGATTGACGCCTGAAAACGTTCTTTAGATGTTCTTAAGTTGAAAGTTGCACGTCAGTATAAATCAAAGTTGTTATACTGTATGAGTAGTGCAACTGATGATACAAAGAACAGCCTATACGTAGGCTATTATTACAATATTTAGGTGTTTCTATTGAGTTTACCCAACAAGTGGAGTAATGCAAATCCTGCATTTTGATTGGCTACGCTACTGGAGGACCATTAGTAATAGTCCTCTAGTAGCAATTGAACGTGACAATTTCTTTGGTATTATTCCCAAATAAATGTTTCTTCAACTTGCATTTGCTAACTTTGTTCTTGCCTTTCTGTCCGACTAGTTAAGTGATACTAAAACAATTAGACCTATAGCCCACACACGGGTCTAATTGTTCACTAGAAACACAAGTGGAAGTTTGGGAGAACGAGAAATGCTGTGGGAACATGAGCTGCAGGCGAGTTTTTCCACACCTTTTTTGAGTTCTCCCAAACTTTCACGAGTGTTTCTATAACTCGATAGAAACACAGAGAACACATTTTCTATTTGTTTTAGAAAACACTTCAGCAAAAAAAGGAAAACAACTTGTTGACTTTGATTATCAATATGTAAATTCTCTTTGCTCGCATCAACATTACGTCAACAGCTCATGCTGGTTCTGTGTTTCTATCGAGTTATAAAAAATATATCTAACCAATCAGCACACATATTTTCTTAGGACTGTTTTCTAAATGTTATATAAATGTAAGTACTCTGGCATTTTAAGCTTTTCAAGTACAAACCAAAGTGTCAGCATGAACATCTGTCATCAAAAACTTGACTCCTGAGATTGAACAGGACCAACATTGAGAATAACTTGAATATAAAACGATATTTTACTGGAAAATCGAGCAAAGCGCTCTGATCTATATGCCCAGTTTTTCTTTAGAAAAATATAGTAGGTTGGAATCCCAGCGAAAATTACTGACAAACCGAAGGCTGACTCCATGGGGTTAGAGATGAAGGGGGCGACCGCAAAATACAATGAAACACCCGTCATAAAAATAGGAATTAAAATGTTAACTTTGAAATATTTTGGACTGTTCGCCTTTTTCTTCCTCAGCCAAATTACGCCAATAAAAATGATGCAGTAGATAAGCCAGTCTACAAACAACAACCAGTTAAGAAGATTTTCAATATTTGTGGGCAAAAGCATGAGGAGTGATAAAATTGCACGCATCAGGATGGCAGGAACAGGTGCTTGAGATTTCCTGTGGAGCGTGGCCAAACAGGAGGGAAGTTGTTTCTCTCTGGCAATTGAAAATATCACCCTTGAACTGCTAAACATTCCCGTGTTTAGCGAACCAAAACATGATAGCGAAACTATAAGGGGCATTATGGCTCCGAAAACAGGGCTCAAACGAGATGCAAATGTCATAGCAACAGCATCCGAGGCCAGGATTTCCTCTTTGGTTAACACACTGATGTACGCAAAATTCATCAGCACGTAACACAGGGTAACCAAGAGAATGGATACCATTAAAGTCCGCGGAAAGTTCTTGTTGGGGTTTTTAACTTCTTCGGTAACGAAGTTGAGGCCGTTCCACCCGTTATAAGCCCACATGGCGCTGTAGAAGGCATGCCCCACATTTCCCGGGTCACTGGAACTGCCTTTAAACACACTATGAGTGAATCCTGTGGTATGACCCTGAAGCAATCGGATCAGCGCCACAATTACTATACTAGCGACTGACAGCAGCTTGCAAAATGTAAGAAAAACTTGAGCTCGGGCAGCCAAACGAATGCTGAAGCAGTTCACCATAGCCAAGATACAAATTGCACAGGCAGCCAGCAGCTTCTTCAGTCCGGTGGGAGGAAAACAGTCTGCTCCAGAACTGGTATCGGTTGCTCTGCTAAGAAAGAAGGGCTCCGTGGCATATGTGGCAAATGTCAGACTAAGAATAGCCATAGAGGCCGGCTCTAAAAACCAGACGTTAACCCAACTGTACAGGAATCCGATGAAGCGACCATACGCGAGTTTTAAATAAATGTAGTCACCACCAGATTTCTCGATGAGTGTTCCCAACTCACAGTAACACAGTCCGCCAAACAAGCTGATCACACCACCGCATGTCCATACAGCCAGAGTCTCTCCTACAGAACCGGCATATTTGACAACATACCGAGGGGATATGAAAATCCCCGAGCCGATTATTCCGCCAACAACCAAGGCAATCGCATGAATGAGGCCAATTCTTCGTTTAATCTGTGGTTGCCTCGATGTATCGCCGTGCTGTTCAATAAACGGTCTCCTTTCCAAGTTGCTGATTTGCCAGTCGTCCATGTTTTCGAAGCGGTCGTTTAGTTCTTCGTCCATCCAGTCGTCACCGCTTATTAAACTGTCTTCTACATTCTCTGTCAGTGATTGTAATTCCATGGCTGATCTAGCTATTTGTAGATTCTCTTGGTTGTAACCAAGCCGCCGGGCGTAGCGGGCCACCTGAAAGAAATATCAATAGAGAGGTTAAGCATGACGTTTACGACAAACGGCAAACGGCAAAAATGAAACTTCTGCCGTCTGTCTTCAGCTCTCTGTACAGTAGAATCAAAATATTTGTATTCGCTGTGAATAGTAAGAGACACTTTTCTATTTTTGTGTGATTTACGTAAGGATTACAACAAAAGAATAGAAAATCAGAGGCAATCTTTGCCGTTTGCCGTCTGCCGTAAACGTGATGCTTAAACTCTCTAATGTGCCACTCACTGAGAGACAAAATCGAGTAAATTGTGTGCGCCCGAACAGTCGATTGATCCCAGTTTCACATGTGGGAAATGTCACAAGAATTAAAATGATCGCTTTGATTTTCGGTTTTGGGAGAATTCAAAACTATTCCTCGTACATACATGGGCGATTTACATCAGAACCGCAAGCAATTGGAAACAATACGGCTTATTACATAAATAGAATGGCCGGTACTGAAGTCTTGCATTCGTCATAATGCGCGCTCTAATTGGCTAAGTGCCAGGGCATTATTCTCCCGTAACATACAAAACAACATTTAGCTGTTTTGTTTTTAAAGCCGTACAATAAACAACTTAGGCCCCGTTCAGACTAAGTACCCGTTCCGCGGCACCGTTCCCGGGCACTAAAAAGGACGCTGTCCAGACACCTCAGTGCCCTGCACACTCGTGCAGAAGGCTTAGTGCCCAGTTTATCTTTTTGAGTACTCCACAATATTGCCGCCATTTTTTTGACTGCATCGTAGGGAAACACGGGAAAAAACGCGGGAACACATGAAAACGTGTTCAGACAACTTCCCGTATGGCGTTCAATGTCCGCCAAAATTCAACTTTTGAATTTTGCTTGTATTTTTGGCATTCGATGTTGTAGTTTTACAATTTGTACCTTCATCTTCAATTGAACATTCAAGTTTCCAATTTCTCTACTCCACTTGTCGATTTGACATTGTTTGTTTCACGATTCAACTTTGTAGTTTGAAGTATTCAACATTCAAGTTTACGCAATTCAACATTCAACTTTCGAAGATGCATGTTTTTGATATCCAACCGCAAGCCAGTCAATGACAGTCATTGTGGGCTCAGCAAACTATCAAAATTCTCCCTTAGTAGGGGCTGGCAGAGGCAAGTCACACTACCCAAGACAGTACCTTTTACCACGGAAAATGGCGCCGCATTTCATTCTTGTTGTACCTAACACCCGATCCTAAGTAAGTAATTTATTTTACTGTTCAGATTTACTACAGTCATATATCTAAATGTCCTATACAGTCAAGTACCATATATGTCAATGGAAATATAAGAAAAGTTTAATGGTTCATACATCTGGCTATACGTATAGCGATGCAAATTTTTAAAATACGCTGTGGCTATATGGCCGGTAACTGGCCAAGGTGTTAAAAACACTAAATGGCCGGCAGTCCGATAAAAATTACAAGATCGAAGAATTTCAGTCAATTTAAACTGTCAAAGATCAGCCATCTATGCAACCGGTTTTGTAGGATTTATCCATCATTTCTACAATTTTTATCGGACTGCCGGTCATTTAGTGTTTTGGAAGCCTTGGCCGGCGTGTCACGAAATACGGTTCGTCCGATAAGCCCAGCATATTAAGCAAGCGCTGGACTTGAGATTTAAAAATCATTTCAGGATCGCTTGACTTTTCCTAATTGACATACGATGGTTTGGATTAGCCAGGATTCTTTGATTCGACAATTTTTAGAAAAAATTTGACATAGGACATTTAGATATATGACTGTAGTAAATCTGAACAGTAAAATAAATTACTTACTTAGGATCGGGTGTTAGGTACAACAAGAATGAAATGCGGCGCCATTTTCCGTGGTAAAAGGTACTGTCTTGGGTAGTGTGACTTGCCTCTGCCAGCCCCTACTAAGGGAGAATTTTGATAGTTTGCTGAGCCCACAATGACTGTCATTGACTGGCTTGCGGTTGGATATCAAAAACATGCATCTTCGAAAGTTGAATGTTGAATTGCGTAAACTTGAATGTTGAATACTTCAAACTACAAAGTTGAATCGTGAAACAAACAATGTCAAATCGACAAGTGGAGTAGAGAAATTGGAAACTTGAATGTTCAATTGAAGATGAAGGTACAAATTGTAAAACTACAACATCGAATGCCAAAAATACAAGCAAAATTCAAAAGTTGAATTTTGGCGGACATTGAACGCCATATTCCCGTGCCCGGGAACGGTGCCCGAGTACTACCCTTGGAGGTAGTGCCCGTGCCCGGGCACGGTGCTCAGATTTGTGCGCGGGCACCAACAAAAAGCTATGTTCAGACCAGTGCCGGTTCCCGAGAACCGGGCACAGGCACCTAGTCTGAACGGGGCCTTATTAACCTCAATCGTTCGGTCTTGCGTTACACTGTAAGGGAAAATTTCAAACCACGGCCTTGCTGTATTGACGTAGCGTTATGGAATCCTTAGTTTCAGATTTTCCCGTTAGACCTCACTCTTAGTATACGGTTAATGAAAAGATATTTTTAAGTGGCACCTGATGTTGTTGTGGTAATTAAGTTGCTTGATAAAAGTAAAGCAGTTTTTCAAAACCCTCAGAAATAAGACTGTGAAATTCATAGCAGAATAAAACTTCTATTTCAGTTCTGGAAAATATAACCTTATTTATTTATTTTTTTATTGTGGAGAGGGGAGATACGTCATAAGGTATGTCCGATCTACCCAGACAAAATACTCATGCGACGAGGAAAAGTGATGAACAAAACAAACAAAGATGAACGGCGAGAGAAGGTTCGTCCGAATAAACCCCCCACCCCCACCCCCGGCCCCCTCCTCACACCGGCGTACGCCACTGTCTCAGTTTCGAGCATTTCGATTCTGAAACGTTCAGATTGCCGCACTTTCATTTTCAGGTATGTTATTTTTCCGGTTTATACGAAATTGGGAAATTAATGATGGATTAATTGGTTGAAGTACGAGGCTACAGATCACAAAAAATTTCAAATTAACATCCTCCGCAGATGTGATTTTCTACATTTTGGGGCCAAAGTAGCTGGCACAAAGTGGTCTGACAGTCGGCGGAAATCCGCTGGTTCGCAATGCACGTAACGTGCACAAGCCCATGTCCGCGCGCTTGCGGCGGTATGTGCTGCTGTGGCTTGGAATTTGTGATGCTTACTTGCATCCAATATATATTTCTTCAAGATTGGTAACGAAGCTTTTCTAAGGCAATATCTTTCTGATTTGATTGAGGTCACTGGTGACTTTGATATCAGTCACTAAGTTATTATTTGGTCTCTGCTTATGCATGAAGTCACTTGGCCTTGTATCTCTTTCCTTTTAGTTCCAGAGTTTATTTGCTATTTATTTGTACACGTCCTGATGCCTTTTGCCATTAAATTATAGCAACAGATAATTCTGAATTGTTAATACGTTTTATTTTTTACCAAATAATTACGTTGTTTACGTATTGGATGTTATTGCGTCCGTCCATGGCCAGATTCGAATGATTCTCAGATTAGCACCACGTCCACGCATCCCAAATAAGAACCAACACGAAATCAACAATACAAATCCGATCTGAGCCCCTGAATTTTATAGGTTATTTTATTGAGTCATCGTCTCCATTTTATTTGCATTTGATACTGGCAAAGTGAGTCAGTTTTGTTATATTAAGTCGATACATGAACTCGTGCATGGTCGATATAAACTCAAGAACACGTATGACTGACGTAAAAATGGCTGAGGAGGTTTCATGATGGGACTTGAGTATAATGTGACTCTTGCAAAGGAAAAACTTTATTACTCGGAAGATTGCTTCTTCTTATATTTAATGATAATTCACAATATGACTGCTGGTGTTCATCATGGATGCATGTATTTTGTCATAAATCATTTCACGGTACTCGACAAACCAAAGTATTACATCTTGTATTTTTGCTTAGAGTTCTCTGCCTTCTTTTTGTACTAAATAATTTTGCTGTCGCACCTTAAAAATGTTAATTCTTGTTTTGTGCCTGTAATCGCCTTGGCTGCCTTTGTCCCCGACAGCGACGAAAATATACATGATTATTGTTTAGTATATTGTCACTGAATAAAACGCGGTAAGACAATATACCATCCCAGTATAAAACATTCTCGACCATCGAAATGTCGTTAGAACATAATGATGTGTAAACAGAAGTTGTGGACATCTTTCCTCACGAACCGGGTGAGCCCGCGGGTGAGCCCGAAAGCCCAAGGTGATTCCGAAAGTTTGCCTCTAGATTGAGCAAGTGTGTGATTTTGTACGTCTGGAGGGTTATTTTGGTCAGAAGACTTTTGTTGCGAATAAAGATCTCAAGGCGACCTGAGATATTTGACTCCCATTCGTTTCATTGTTATAAAGCAGGGATGCGAAAAGTTTAGTTAGCGCATCATGCTCGAAAAACACCATATTGCTTTTATAATTTTTTTTCACAGTACCCTTGATCCCGAAGACGAAGTCACGCAAATTTTCACAAAGGTAATGATTTAAATCAACGAAAAACAGTGTAACCGTATGCTGTACTAGACGATGCAATTAAATAGATTCATTCACTTCATGGTCTAAAACAACTGTTCGAACAGGCAACCTAAATTGACACGCAATGATTTCGAAGCATTGATCACTTAGTGCAAGGAAGACAGAATGAACCTCAAAATAGACGTGTTAAATTTCAGAATTAGTAAGGATGGACCTCAACACTGGAGACAAAACAATTTTGCATTCAAAGTTACTTTAAAAAATAGTTTTCAAACAGGCTGGCTTTTTCTCAATCTTAGCCTCGATAATCGTGACGGAACATGGTAACGAGTGTATGTGAGGCTTATATATGCTCATACTTTTGATTCGATATTGCCGAACTCTTTAAAAGTATACCATAAATACAAAAGACCAGCTGATCTGCTGCAGTTGAACAATCTAGAAAATGACACTTCGTACGCGTATTAAATGTACAGCATCACTCTTTAAGCCTGAGGTTTAAATATGCTCACTTCTCTTAATTTAATATTGCAGAACTCTTAAAAGTAAAGTGGTTGATTCTACGCAACAAGGGCTGCTCTTTGTAATTAAAAGTTCCCATCTGTTTGATCACTTTTCTAGGTATGATTTGAGTACATTTTGAATCGCTGTATGATTGGACTGATTCTCAGTTGTGCTCAAAGCGCAGATGGAGGGAGCAGGCGCCGTGCACAATTCTGCAACGAGGGGAAGCGAAGGTGGGGGGGGGGGGGGTTGGCACTAGACGTATTTTTTGGTGTTATAAGTTAGTTTAGCTAAAGCCTGACGTAAAGTTACAACGTAAAAGTAGATTCATGGAAAGGAGGTTGCGAATGCAAGTGATAGACCCCTTTACTGTGTAAAATCATACAGGCATGCCCGTTTCTTTAGTTTTGCCTTACTCACGACCATATGAATCAACTTCAAATAAAAACATCGAGGGCTGTAGTTATACTCAGAAATAGTTAGGTTTTGTTGTCTTTCATCACATAACTGATTAATGATTAATTTCATTTTTCCATTTTCCATTTTCCATACTTTTAAGCATGTGATGTAACAACTTTATTGACCAGAAACTTATAAAACGCACTAGCTATGCATTAGTTCGCACTCGATGCAGATCGTCTCTGATTTGAGAGACGTTCAGTTTATTACACTGGAAATCTTACCCGACGAGCTTTGAAGAAAAATTTGAAGAAAAAAAAGTCGACTCTGTGCGCACGCTGGCAGTCTGCCTGCAGGTTTTCTGGTACGACGTACGATGGTCTGCAAATGATCAAGCCTCGCCCGCAGGAGGCTGTAGTGGCTCAATGCCAGAACAGTCCCTCAACTCGAACTCGAATGGAATAAACGAAAGAAATATTTACACACGCATCAAGAAGTTGAAGCTTAAAGGGAGCGACCTTGGCGTTGAATTGTTGGGAGTGACGTCTATATCACCAACTTTGTTTTTATAAAACGATTAATTTTTACAAACCGCGTCCTGCAAGTTTTGTTTGGAGTCGAAATAGCTTCAAAAAACTTTCAGGTTCTCTTCTGGAAAGTAGAATGGAAGGTTTCCTCCCTTCCTTTCTTCACCCTACCAAACCTCTCATCTGCCAGACAAGCTTGACACTCGATCGATGGTTGGTGTGGCAGTGTGGCAGTGTGGCTTGACCAGGCTGATGTGTTTCATGGTGTCTCTCAAATGTGTCTCTTTCATTAACCCTTTAACTCTTAGAAGTGATTAGCATGCGTGTAACTTGTCTTAAATACATTGTCCAGCAGACAATTGTTGAAAATAGACAAATCAGTTATCAGCCAGGGGATGTTATCTTGATAAAGCCCCTCTTAACTAATATACAAGGAACTGTAATAGCAGCTAGAAAGGAGAATTACTAATCAGATCTTGGGAATTCAAGGGTTAAACAACGCTTCAACGTGTTCCAAACGTTCAAGGAATTTGTTGCCCGCTAAGGGGAGATTAATCAGCTTACTTACAGGTTGTGCGCGGCCTCTTAGTGTCTTTCCGTTCCGCCTTCATGTATGTACATCAGGAAAATTCTATCTATGCAGACACAACAGTGACACAATATGTTAGTTATTCAGAACAACTGTATTTATTTATGCTTCGACATATCAAACTGACTACAAACTGGTCTCAGACAGCACCCTCTTTGAGGCCAAACTGTTGGGATCCGGAAAGGTAAAGAATCCACTGGGCGAGGCACTATTAATGAATTGAGGAGTGCTTCTTAACCCTTAACATACTAGCTGGACACATGTGTCCAGATAAATACAGCCTAACTTACGGTGAGCCCCAAGTTCATTTCTTAGGGCCTGGAAACTAATAGTTTGTTTTGGGATAGCTTACACAAAGTATTTTTCTGAAAGATCATAGATTTGGTCGAGTTTGGATCGTTTTGAAGGAAATTATCGAGGTTTTTTTGCTAGCACATTGTTTACGTGCGCGATTTAAAAATGGCGGCTGCTAGAAATGATGCTTCGTTAGATTCTGACCCCAGAAATGGTCGAAGCGGCGTAAATATTCAGTTCGTTGATGAAGACGAGTTGCCTCTGGCACATTTTACGGAGCACCGAGTCTCTGAGGACGAGTTTTACTCAGATGAGTCGCGATCCAGCCAAGAGGATTCTGACGAACGCACATCTGACGAGGAAACGGACGAGGAAATGGATGAGGATGTGGAGGAAAGCGACTGGTCTGAGGAAATCAATCGTAGGGAAGATGTAGAATTTCAAGAAGAGGTTGGAATAAATGTTGATTATGAAAACCTTCGATCTTGCCTGGATTTCTTTTCACTGTTCTTCACTGAAGAGGTATGGCAGTTGCTTGTTGAACAAACTAATTTATATGCAGAACAGAAAAGGGGGCCTGAAGAACATTCTGTGTGGTATCCGGTCACTTTAGATGAAATGAAGGCTTGGGTCAGCCTGTATCTAAACATGGGTTTAGTCACTAAACCAAACCTTAGCTCCTATTGGAGCACAGATCCTTCTCTAAATTCTCCTTTTTTCCCTAGCATAATGCCCAGGGATAGGTTCCTCCAGATTTTGCGATACTTGCACTTTGCAGACAACACCCAGGCACCCAGGGCTGACTCAGCTGATTACAATAAGTTGTACAAGATTCAGCCATTCCTTGACTTGGTAATACCTAGGTTTCAGCAAGTGTATAAGCCTAACAGGCAGCTTGCCATTGATGAAACTTTGATCAAGTTCAAAGGAAAAGTGCACTTCCGACAGTTCATTCCAATAAAGCCGGGGAGATTTGGAATCAAGACCTTTACTCTTGCAGAATCCAGTAGTGGCTATTTGTTGAACAGCAAGGTTTATACTGGTAAGGAAGGTAATGCAGTCCAGAGAGATTTGGGTAGAAGAGCAGTTATGTCAGTCATTGAACCCTATTTAGACAAGGGATATTATGTGTTCATGGACAACTTCTACACTTCAGTGGCTTTGTTCGAGGAACTTGAAGAAAGAAAAACTCTTGCATGTGGGACAGTTAGATCCAACAGGTCAGGCCTACCAAGAGAAATTTGTGGTGCTAAAGAAAGGAAAGTCAAACAGCTCAAAAGGGGGGACAGTTTGTTTAGGCAAAAGGGAAACGTGACATGTGTGACATGGCGTGACCGAAAACCAGTCAGTGTTTTGGCTACCATTCCCACAAGTGAAACTGACCACAGCATTGTCCAGCGCTCTGTTAAAGTCAATGGGAATTGGGAAAAGAAGGACTTCTCTCGGCCAGGTGTAATTGACCTCTATAACGCCTATATGGGTGGAGTAGATTTGTCAGACCAAAGGGCTGTTGCATATGCCCGACTCATGAGGGGAGTGGTGTGGTATTACAAGGTGTTTTTCTACATGATAGAAGTGTGTATGTCAAATGCACACATTTTGCATTGTAAATCCCCTGAACATACCAGTATCAGCAGTCTTGAGTTCAGGAAGTCAGTGCTTAAGACATTAGTTGAAGGCAAATGCTTCAGGAGAGACACAGGATTGCATCAGATCCCAGTTGCTATCCCTGACATCAGGTTCAACCGTGACCATTTCCATCACCTTATAAGTCATGACACTAGATCCACATGTAAGGTCCACATTCAAGAAGTGAAGACTGTATACACCTGTGCTGTTTGTGGAGTTAGAATGTGTCCTGACCCTTGTTTTAAGAGGTACCACACATTACAGACCTATTACTTTGACGACGACCGTTACAATGGGCCCAGACGACTCAAGGAAGGAGTAGGGAGGCCGTTGCAGAGGGGCAGAAGGAGATCACTGCGAAATTAGACTTTGTTAGAGGCTGTTGATGAGTGCTCAAATGAAATGTACAAAATATTACATACTATGAATGAGTTGATTGAGTTTTACTGCAACTGTTTCACTTGTCAAAATTTTGAAAATTTATCTTTCCAGAGGCAACCTTGCAGCTTATATAAGTACTGATTTGTAAACTGTTTACTAGACAGACACCTTTGCAGTCTTTTATCTTTTGAATTCTACCTTGTGAGAGATCATTTGTTACAATAAGATGGATATTGATGGAATTTTTCTCTTCTTAACAATTGATATTTTATTGTCTTTTGAAAATTTGCATAATTATGCAAATTATGCACGGATGATATCACGTGTTTTCATATATCCCATAATTTGTTAATCTTATAAGAACAAGAATTTTATGCTCTTTATAAATATATATGGTGTTATGAGGTTTCTGTGTAATGTCTTTGCTTGGCAAGCATTATTAGTCGTAGGGCTTGTATTTTCTTAAAAAAAACCCACCCCCCCTTAGTATGCAAAGGGTTAAATCGCATTGCTGCTGATCGGATAGTGCTGGACTTGTAAGAGTTTTATCCGGTTAAAACCGGTTTAACATTCTGTCTGATGCGCCTCATTGTTAAACTATTACAGAGGTGTACATAAAGTTGCCTTGCTGATTTTGAAATAATCTGAAGGTGCTCGAACACACCAGTTAAAAACCAAATCATGACTGAGCTGAATATATCCCGATTTCCCTTTGTCGTTCAAAAGTGCACCCCGACGCGCTAAGAGGCTCAATTGTGTGGCGTGGATGCCTTTGTCTATCGGCGATCTACCGTCGAGTGAGTTATATTAGTTACTTCGTGGATTGCAGTAGATAGTAGCCAGGCATCAGTGGAAGAATGTCAGTAATTTACTTCAAGTGATTCCACAAAAATCATGTTATTTCGTTGTATTGAAAGTGCGTGCCGGAGTACTAAACTGACATTCCAGATAGTTTCTGAAATAACTGTTAATAGATAACACGACGACCGCAAAAGCCGAGCCCGACCCAGCGGTTAAAAAGAGATTAAACATATTTCGCAAGTGTAGATTTTAGTTCCTCAATGGGATTAGTCGCGGAGAAAAACACGATACATAAATCAGGTACGTAATCGGGAATCGTGACTTATGTGGTGGTTTAGTAATCATTTGGTGGACATGTACTTTGACTACATTTTCTGGATCCCCGGGTATAGACCCTTGGGTGTATGCAATACTGGTTGATTTAAACCGGCTCTGTTGGTTTGCAAGCCCAAATGGAGCACCCCAGGGGAGACACGTCACGGTGATGGGTGACGCTATTTTTTGTAAGCGACCATTTGGTTAAATTTCATGGTCAAACTACCCAGTCCCAAGTCATGTAGAACTTATTGGTGATTGCCTTGGACAAAACAATGCTTCTTGGTGTTTAAGTGAATGCAGAGAAATCCACTGGCCACCGTTGATTGAAACCATACCTTACGTGACAATACATGAAAGGGGAACCTTCCAAGCGAAACTGGAAATATATAGCTCTTGCAATAATCGAGCAACCTTTGTAAAGGTCATCACGCCTGCTAAGAACCAATTAGCGCTATGTGTATATGAGAGAATCAGTCATCATTGATTGACGTTGGAGCCCAAATATCACAATTATCGATGAACCATAAAAAGAAGGTACTTTTAAACATTTCATATCATTGATTCAGGGTTCAGTACGGACATTAATATTGCGTGCACTGTGATTATACTGAAGAAACTAAAAATGGAAAATAAATAGAAAAGGTTCGCTTCTGAGATGACTGACGTAATGAACATGTATTAGAGCAAGAATAAAACACAAGCACAATTTTACTCCATGGTCGGAGAAAAATAATAGACCAACACGTGGGCACTCTAGGAGAGTGAAAGACAGAATTGTCATTTCTATTTTGGTGACATTGATTTTATTGCGACCTTGCGGTTGGCCACTGAAAAGTCACATGCATGACATATGGTGAAAAGATTTTGTCACTTTGAATTAAAACAGTTCGGCTTCAAATGCAAAATGCTGTGTGATGTATCACCTTTTAAGGTTTTCTGAATACAGTAATTCTGAGGTGGAAAAATCCCTTGCGTGTTCACAATGAAAACTCTCGTTTTGCGTTACCTATGTTAACTATTTCGTGCAATAAAAGCTGTATAAAGAGACACTGTTATATTGTGCTCCGAGTTGGCGAACATGAATTTCGTAACAAAGCGCAATAAACACAATGGATTTAATGCCATTCTCGCTAAGGAATAGTCATGGGACCCTTCACAAAACAACTGGTTTTTCCTGTAGGAAATCGAAATGGTCATGCGTACAAGTCCGTTTCCTAGTAACAGGTCTTCGCTGACCGGTGTCCCTGCAAAAAGAGCTCCTCACGGTCTCCCCCTGAGTGGACCTGTTCATGCGCCATTGAATGGCCGTTGGATTACTTTCTCCCTGCCATATTTACCTGCACTCGTCGGATGTAGTAACCGCCATTTGGTAGTTCTTGGTGACGTTTAGTAGCTTGAGTGTAGTTATCAAAGTCGTTCGTTATAATAGTGTCGTTTGCTTTCCAGCGACGGTCTTCCTTGTCGAATAACAGTTTGAAAGCCACCGTAGTCTGACGGAAAGGCAGCTTATGCTGTGATTTGGCCGTGTTGTTTACAGCAATGGACGGCCCTTTCGCTCTCTTTGTTGGCTTAACCTAGCGTTTATCGTTACATTGAACTCGTGGTAACTCAAGAGGACAGCCATTTTGCGTGGTCGAGACGGGAAACGTTGAAGCTCTTTCAGGATGTGACTTCTACAGAACGGAGCAATGGAATTCGTGACGTACTCCGTTTATCATTGTATGGCGCCAATGTGTTGGACAAGATATTCTCTTTAGACTCTTCGCTCTTGACTTCTTCTAACGTTTAGCCAAACGTTATGGAGAGTCAAGCAGATGAATCTACTCCCAAGGAAGAACCTATAAAACCCCAGAAACATGTACAATTTAATCTTAATGTCGTTGCTGACGATGAATCAAAATTCACTGAGCCTGCCTTGCTCGATGGCTCTCAAAAAGCTACAAACAAAGGAGAGAACCGAGAGAAAACTGTTGAATTAGAGGCGGAGGAAAAAGCGGTGGGTGTCAGCCCAGACGGTCGATTTCTCAAGTTCGACATTGAAGTTGGCCGAGGTTCGTTCAAGACGGTTTATAAAGGTTTGGACACGGAGACCGGGGTAGCTGTGGCATGGTGTGAACTTCAGGTTAGTTTCCTTCAGTCATTGTGAATTCGCGTTTTTCGTCACTGTGCCACAGGAAACTTTGCGACTTGTAAGTGCTCATCATAAAGTTTAGAGGTACATTTTTCTGTTCTAATTCTTCTGTTCCAGGATAAATATTCAAAAGCGGAGAGAGCAAGGTTCAAAGAAGAAGCCGAAATGCTAAAGCAATTACAACACCCGAACATTGTAAAATTCCACGACTCGTGGGAAACGAGACTTCCCAATAAAGACAAGAAAAGGGTCATTTTAGTGACCGAACTTATGACTTCAGGGACATTGAAAACGTAAGTTTTTTTATTCTACTGTTTGTTGCGGCTCATCACAGTGCCACGACTTCATACGAAATGTGAATGTAAATTGAATGGAAAGGAGACAGGAAATTGGGAAATGCGAAAAGTTCCCTTAATTTTGAATGCATAGACAAACAGATACTCGTTGTTTTGTTATGCTCACTAAATTTTTGCCCAAACGTTTAATACCATTTCAATTTATAGCGAAGTAGTGCGTAATTTCTCTCGTATTCAATGCGTTGTTTCATGCTTGTTCGTAGCTGGTTTCCGGAGTACTTCTTTTCCGATCTACCGTCGCACTCATTCTCGAGAAGTTTCAGACTTCTCCAGTTTTCTTTGAATTTTGCTCGATTTAGTGAATTTTTAATAGTTAACGTCTTCTATAAATGTTTTATTCTTCGTTTTTCGAGATGACTTGTTTTTCTCTTAGCAGAAAAACAACTTTGTTTCACCCTTTGCGAGGCTATTATAGAGCGTAAACTTCCAGCAGCGAAGAATAGTTGTGTGTTTTACCAAATAAGATTCACAACATGCCTCTTTGGTTTGGAGTCTTAAAATACCAGAACAAGGATTACGAGGACTATTTCGTTGATAAATCTTGTTCCGTTGTTGTAATATGATTCGTTTCGTTATAGATCCATGTCGCAAGCCTTGTTTTTCTTTCACATGTACGACAACCCTCCCCCGAAATCACTCATCTTAAATGTCAGGCAAATTTAACGAAACACAGCAGGCTGAGGCATTTGTGGTTTTAGAGTTGCTATAAGCTGTCGAATCTTTGACATTCATTCTACCGCAATGATATTATCAAGTTTTTTTAAATACATGCATGTGCACCATGCTTTCGTCACAAGTTCCATCGAAACTTAGGTCAAACCTTTGAAACAACCGATTTCTTTAAATTTTAGGCAATGGTAGACAATCTTTTGAATCCTTGATTTCTCATTACCGTCTGCAAAGGTTTTGGCGATAAATTATTGCACATTATGTTTGTGCAGTGCTGATTTTATCAGTGTTTTAATACCATTACAGTCATTAACTTGTCCGTTCGGATTGAAGTATTTTGTCTTCTTACCTCTTGTGACAAAATTCAACTGTATGAACAAATCAGTTCATGTTACATAAAATTTTGTGAGTAGAGGAAATAGGTTGCAGCCTTGAAATTGGCTAAAAAATATAAAGTATGTTTGTTTGCTGATCAAACTAAGGTTAATTGCTTTTTATGGTCAGTGTTTAGGCTGTTCAGCTATGCATTGCATCCCATGTTGAGTCGCTTCAAGATGTGTGTTGGCAGTTATTCCATGATCTCATTAGGGAAAACCATTTTAGTAAGCTGGCTTTCCAGTACTGTTTAAATTTTGCTGCTGTTTGAACTGTGGTTTACTTGAAAATGTTCTTTGTTCTCGTGTAGGGATATGCAAGCGGGGTTGTCAATAAGATTTTACCTTTCAAACCATATATTTCTTATTTGGAAAAAAAAGATTTCCAATTATGGGAGAAGTCCTTACTCCACTGAAAATCAAATGATGGAGGTGTGGTAACTCCCTAAGAAATGATTTTTTCAATGCCTGGCTGGAGATGTCAACTGATATGGCTAGACCATAGCCAGTTACATTTGTAAGGGTTGTGTGACTTGTTGACTGGTTGGTTCTGAACTTTTGAGGAATATCTTTGTAGTACTCAGGATTAGGACAAATTAACACTGAAAGTAGTAACTCCTCTTGGAGTCTTTGTTGTCCCATGATTTCAGTGCTGAGTGTTTGCAATTTTATATCAACAGCTACTTAAAACGTTTTAAAGGAGTAAAGGAAAAAATTCTAAAGAGCTGGTGTCGGCAGATTCTTAAAGGCTTGCTTTTTCTGCACACAAGGACGCCTCCCATTATTCATCGAGACCTCAAGTGTGACAACATTTTCATCAATGGCACAACTGGCCTTGTGAAAATTGGAGACCTTGGACTTGCCACTCTAAAGAAATCATCATTTGCCAAAAGTGTCATAGGTAAGAAGAGGTGTTTTCAAAGAATGTAATTGTTGAGAAAGAGCATGGAACAAAGTACAGTGTAGTACTGGTAGGATGTTTTATAATTATTTGTTCTGTAGCTACTTTGTGTTTTGGTAGAGAATGTGTTTATAACACTCTTTATCTGTGTACTGTGTACACAGCTGCAGATTCTGTTTCTGTTAGAAAATGTTTTTTATAAGTATGTAAGATCAGTATTCCAACTGTGTGAAGGTTTTTTATTTGGTAGTCCCTCCTGTTATGCTGGCAACCATTTCTTTACCTTTTAAAATGACAGTAACATGAAAATGTAGCAGTGGTGAAAGATGTTTAATTAATTTTTCACTTCTTAAGCTCAACACTGGATAAGCTAAATTTATTAGGAAAAGAACCTCCTTTATGTTAGTGTTTAGAGGGTTTCATCGCCCCCTCAAATGTCATAGTCACATCACAAGAAAGCAAAAAGTGCCCTGTGACTCTAGCATAAATATGTATAGCTCCAGTTTTTTGGACTGTTAGTCTGATAAAATTCATCCATGCAATTTAAACTCTGGTATTTTATCATGGCATTGTCAGAAGTCTTGGGAAACATGCAGCTTTCTGTTCAGAATATTTTGACTAGCTTTCTGTGTGATGTGTACAGTGTACATATTTATAAAACCAAGAAGGTGAAAGATGCATCTACCAATTAATTTTGCAATGTTTGTCTTGGCTTTTAACAATATGATAGTTTCAAACCAAATGGAGTTGAACATTATTTGCATGTATTTGCTCAAAGAGTGAACATGTTTGGACATGTGAGTTGTTCTTCATTGGGCTGTTTTGAAGCTGTGTAAAATTTTAGAGAGATGGAATACTTGTGTGTGCATGATGGGCAGTTCAAAAGTCAATGTGATCTTGCTTCCTCAGCTATCTCTCACATTTGTAACAGGGCAATGTCTCTGCACTAAAAGGAAAGATCGTTTGTCCAACATTTGACTGGAAGAGAGACCAACAACCACCCCAGATTTCCAAATCTGACCTTAAATTGCTTTAAAGACCAATTTGTTAACCAAAACAATAAATAATGTCATGATTCTGTCAATTTTGTTAAAGGAGTTGGTAATTATTATTATCCTTTCAAAGTTTTATTGAAGGTTTATCTTTGTTGAGTTCCATTAGTGTTGTTGATTCAAGAAATTTACTGTGATCTCACAGTGTGATCTCTGCATGTACTGTATTTACTCGTGTATAAGTCGACCTTTTACGACTAAAAAATCAGTCCAAAAAATCACCCTCGACTTATACACGAGTCATACACAAAGACCTGATCAAGCAGTCAGAGAAATTAGCATAACAACTCCCTGAAGTGCATTAGGAAAACCAGTTCTAATTGTGGTAGATTTTCGGCTGTTTCCGGCACATTCTTCGTCCACAAAAAAGTGTGAAATAATAAATGTTTAATGGTTTAAATGCAAATCTACTGGAGATGATTTATATTGTGTCTTTTGATTGGTGGAGCAGACATTTCTCCTAGAGCTTCACTGCTGTTTATGGCGCTGAACTTTCGTTTTCACGGAACGATTACTGTAGCTTAGTGACCTGGCACGTGCAAACTTCAGAAAGCACGTGGAGTTATCTTAGTTTCCAGTACTCCTCAAATTCGTATTTTCCAAGATGGCGGTGTTTTGATCAAGCGATCTTTCAAAGCTCTTCGGCATTCCTTTGGTTTTCTTACCTAAATCTCCTTTTAAACTCAACATCAAGATCAAGGTTAGCTAAATACAATGCGATTTGCTCCCAAATATTGTAAAATACTTCTCTAGTAAATCGAAGAGCTCGCATGTGCTTAAATCGTGATCTTGATAAACTTTACAGCGTATGATTAAACCTCTGCTTTTCTTAATTCACCGTGTTTTCAATACATTCTCGGGAAGAAAAGATTGACATTTTGGGAAATTTCTATTGGTGTGAATTTCATTTCTTTAACCGACATGATGAGAAATCCGATTTTTGACCTTTAAAATGGGGGGTCGACTTACAGTACCGCTCAAAGGTAAGTTACCACCTCTCGTCTCGTTTCTCGCGAGACGACTCTCGTTTCTCTCGAGACGAGTCTCGTTTCTCTCGAGATTCACTGAAGCGTTTGGTATGGCATATATTACGCGTAAGAAACCGGTTATGTGTAACGATTGCTGCTCTGCAGTTCGCAAAATCGATGGGACCGTCCAACATTCGCCAGATTCATACCGAACAAACATCGAACGTTCGCAGTGATAAATATTAGGCACCGAATTTGCGTCGTCTGAGACCACGATTATTTTTTGCCACAATTTACGAAGGAAACGAAATAGTTCATAGAAATAGCCAAGTAAGGTATTATATCTCTATAAACTACAAGTAGAGTTTTGTGTAGGAGAAAAATGTTCCGCCTTTCGGCACGCGCCGGCGAGTCAATTGTTTTTGCAAGTCATAAATGCGTCACGGAAAAAACAATATCTCCGGTTCTATTCAGTACAAATCGCTCATTCAAACGCCAAAATAATATATCTTTGAAGACAGAAATTTTTAGCAAGGTTTCTGTGATGCGCCGTTTACATTAGTTTGAATTTTTTCTGCCACGAAAAGTTTTGTTTAGCGGCACGCGTCGACGAGTCGATAACTTTAATGAACTTTATTGTTGTCCGAAGCGTGAAGGCAAACACTATCTATATAAATATCTCCGATTGTATTTGGCATAAAGCGTTCATTCGAACACCAAAATACTACATCTTTGAAGACAAGAGTTTTTAATAAGGTTTCTGTGATGCGACATTTAAGCCTGGTTCTCATATGCCGCAGAGATACCTGCAACATACACTGTAGCCGCTGGTAATGAATGGGACACTGTTCCGACATATGAGACCATACGCCGCCGGCATAAAATCCATTGAAGGTGTTTACCGCCGGCACGCCTGCGAAGTTGGACTCAAGTCAGGTTTCTGTGATGCGACGTTTACATTAGTTTTAAATTTTTCTGCCAGGGAAAGTTTTGTTTAGCGGCACGCGTCGACAACGTTAATGAACTTCATTCACCCTCGTTTAAATGTTTTCCGACGCATCAGATTAAGTCAATGTTTTTGCAAGGGAAAGTTCTGTCTAGCGGCAAGCGTTGACGAGCCGATTACGCAAATGAACTTTGTTTGCAAAACGTCGTGGCAAAAACATCACTGTTTCTATTTGACAGCGAAGATTTCGAGCGGTATGTGTATAAACATTTTATACAAGACAGACGTAGCAGACTTCTGAAGACAGAAACGCACTTTTATTAAATGAATTAATTAACTACTGTAACATTAAAAATAGAGCTTATTTAATCTTGTCGTTCCCGCCCATCCCGCTTTTTTCTCCGCAAAAATTCGTCAATGGCAATGACACATTTCCTCCACACTAAGTCCTCTTGTGCTGGGGTACATGGATACAGTTTTAATGCATACTTTTTTATAATACCCATTTTCGCAGCATTCAGCTGCCCCTTTCCCCGAGTCCCAGTACAGTTACGGTTGATTAGTTCCTCCGGCTTAAAGATAACGCTTAAAAACTTAGCGGCGAAATTTCCGACACTACAACTTGAACGCTTTAAAATTAATGCCTGGCCCATAAATATATCCTCCTCCTCTAACGACTGTTCCCATGCAGCATTACCAATTTCCCTATAGCCCTCCTCCAAAGCGCTTGGGCGCCCTATAACATTTGAAATATCCCCTAAAATTCCATGCTGATTTCCTCGACTTCCCCGTGAAACAATATTTCCCGTGAATCCCTCTCCCAAACTACTTGACCCTTCCATAACAACTCCTCCCGATATGTCCTCAGAAACAAAATTTGAAGTTTCAGTTTCCCTCTCGACTGAAAAACTAGACCCACCCTGGATATTTGACATATGCCCTAAGTCCTGACTAAGGTCTTTACGTACAGTTGATCTTTCCCCGTCCCTCCCTACTGAAACACCCCTGTCCCTCCCTTCTGAAACAGTTGATCTTTCCCCGTCCCTCCCTACTGAAACACCCCTGTCCCTCCCTTCTGAAACACTTGATTCTCCCTCCATATTTGGTACATGCCCTAAACCCGGATTAATGTCCTGACTACGGTCGGATACCGGCGAATGCGAAGTATTGGTACTTCCAGTGCACTCGAGAGATACGAGACTCGTCTCGTTTCTCTCGAGACGCGTCTCGCGAGACGGTGGTAACTTACCTTTGAGCGGTACTGTATACATGAGGTCGACTTATACACGAGTAAATACAGTAGATGTTTAGCATATTATAATTGTCTATCACTTGTTTTTGGTATTGTGCTGAATGCAAGTATACCATGCCGACAAACTTCATGGAACCTAATGGCTAGTTGACTTGCCTTTTCATTGAGTATACTAATGGTTCAAAGCACGACTAAACCAACACTTGGGTCTTTCAATAACTGAGGAGAAAGTTCTGCATTTGTAAGGACATCTGTAAGTCCTCTCGAATAAGGATGATGAACCGTAGGTCCAGCCTTGAACTCTTGTTTTTAATAACTCTGTAGGACGTTAAAGAACCCACAATCATCGCAAAGAGTGTGAGACATTGTTGTGGTCTGGCCTTTGGGTTGGTGCTTAATATAGGGTTGGAAAGAATTGTCAGCATTTGGCTTGGAATTGTCGGAGAAAAATTGCTATGTACAGTGAACTATGAACTACTAATCTCACCCAAGATTAATACATCTTTGTGACTCCTCTATTTAATGTGCAAACGTAAATGTCATCTCTTCCATAGGTACTCCTGAATTCATGGCACCAGAAATGTATGAAGAACATTATGACGAATCTGTGGATGTTTATGCATTTGGGATGTGCATGTTGGAGATGACAACTCTGGAGTATCCTTATATGGAGTGCCAAAACCCTGCCCAGATCTACCGCAGAGTTGTCAGTGTAAGTAAAGTAACTTCTTGCTAGAAATGTTCCATAGATTGTGTTTTCCATTTCTTATTCTTGTAAATGGGTACCTGGGAGTCTTATCTCATTGTCAGATATTACCCATTTGTTATTCAAAACTTTCCAACCTGGGCCAAGTTGCTCGAAGCATGGTTAGTGCTAACTCAAGTTAAATACCATGACAACCTATAGGTTTTAATACAACTTAACCAATGGTTAGTGCCAACCATGCTTTGAGCAACTCGGCCCTGGCCTTCACATCAGTATTCTTCAAAATGCAAATGAATTTTTGCAAAGAATACATGAAGGTGTTAACAGAAAATATCTACATGTACTACATGAGAACTCATTGATTTTCACCTCACTCTATCTTTCTAAAAATTCCAAATTGCTCTGTGCCCCTTGCCTTTGAAGTTTCAAAATACTCTACCCTCTCTCCATGCATTCCACGAGAACTGAGCAATAAGTCCTCCCCCTTTATTGGTTTATTTTTCCAAATCTATGTCCATGTTGACCTGTACTCAGGTCTAAAAACTGACAGGTAGTTTTTCATTTTTTTGGTTCAGGTTGAACATAATTTTCCAATGCCATTATCACAACTCAACAAAACCTCTTACCCTTGGAATTTTGCTTAATTTTAATCATTATAATTTACTCTTGGTATCGCTGTAGGGTATCAAGCCAGAATGTTTGGATAAAGTTGGCTCAAAAGAAGTCAGGCAGATTATTGAAGGCTGTACAAAAGCCAACATTGATCAGAGGTTAGTGGAATTTTGTTTCATGTACAGTGGCACTTAGGACATGTTACTTCTGGACTTAATTCCAGAGTGGGAAAGGTGTTCTTTTCTGCATCTAAACTTGATTGGTTAAGTGTTGTGATGTTGACTGCTCTTTCATCTCTTGAGCAATATTTCTGGACTTTATCTTGACCATTTTATACAATATTCAACCCTCTTGACCTTGCTTTTTCTTATTGATTTTCCATCCAAAGTGTTTTTGATTCAAGTACTATTCATGATAAATGCAGGAGGCATTAGCAATCTCTTAAATCTACACTATCTTACCAAGTCAACCAATAAAGCTGTTGAGGCAATAAAGTTTTCACTTATTTTTTTCTATACAACCAAACATAAATGATACACGATCCATTGGTAACTATTTTCAAACTATTATCAAAAGAAAAGTCATACATACCTATATAGATTCAAGTATTTTGTAAAGGTAAGGGCATTTAATATGTAATCAACTATTTCAGTTCATCGCTGATTAAATTAAGGCATTCCACTGTAATGCTTTCTCTCCAAAAATTGTTCTTCAAGGTTTTTTCTTTTATGTTGGAAGTAATATTGTGGTTTATTAGCAGGACATTTACAATTTTCAAATCTTCATTGTGCAGGGGTTTTATTAGAAGCCAGGCCCCGGGTACTAGCACCCGTATACACTCAGTACTGTACCCGCCTTTGCTCAAAGGAGGTCTCAAGAACAAACGCCAGACTCTATATAGTTGTGCCTGCTAACTCTATCACAAGGTCCCTTCTACTTTAAAACTTAATGAAACCCCTGATTGTGATTGAGCAAATTACAAATGTAATTAGATGACTTTGATAACCTTAATGTAATTTGCATCCAGAAATGCAAGAACTCAGTTTCAGTGTGAATCACTTCAGTTAGTGCTATTTATGTCAACCTTGAATACTGTAAATTGGTGTATTCCACAATAAGTCCTTGGCAATAACGCTTTGACCATTGTTGGGATGATTTGTGCAAGACTTGTTTGCAAGCCTTTTGCCACATTGGCACCTGGGTATCCACAGATGCCCACTTTTTGGAATTGTTTTTTCACTTCGTTATTTTGACTGGCTAGATTGAATATTTAACTAAATTTGGAATCTTTCAATACACTGTAAATATACTTACTGTACCATCTATTTTATTTACCTCTGAAGTCCTGTGAACAATAATGATAATGGTAATGAAGATAATATGATAAGGAAAGTTATAAAAGCTTCCATTGCTTTTCTATGTTATTACAGTGCAGCTCAGATATATCCAAACCAAAACGCTTCAAACATCTTGCAAGCGACTTGCCGTCGTATGCCGAATCACAGAACTTTTCCTCGTAGAAAAAACAACTAAACATGAGCGATGCACCAGTGAAACTTTGATAGACAATTATTTGGCCAAAGACAGAGCATTTTACTGTTTGAATAAACGGTTTGTGTCAAAGATAACTGCAAATATCATTTTTTTTGGATAAGGTCTTCGGAATGCTTCAAACAATAAACATCTCGCAAGCGACTTGCCGACGCATGGCTAAACACAGCACTATTCCTTGAAGAAAAAAGTTACTAAATGTGAGCAGCGTGCCAAAGAAACTTTGATAAACAATTCTATCGTCAAGGAAGAGTATTTTACTATTTGAATGAACAGTTTGAGTCAAATATAACCGAAGATACCATTTTTTCAACAAGGTCTTCAGAACGCTTCAAACAATAAACATCGCGCAAGCGACTTGCCGACGCATGGCTAAACACAAAACTTTTCCTTGAAGAAAAAAATAACTAAACGTGAGCAGCGTGCCATAGAAACTTTGATGAACAATCCTTTGGCCAGGGAAAGAGCATAAAAAACTGGAGAAATCTTTTGTTGGACAAGGTCTTCTGAACGCTTCAAACAATAAAAACAATAAACATCTTGCGAACAACTTGCTGACACGTGCCGAAACACAGATATTTATTTGTGAAAACTTTAAGTTCACGTGTTAAAATAGGGCGTTCAAGCGACTGTTTCAATTTTCTTCTCATGTTTGGTAGCTTAAGATCATTAAGTGTTAATAAACGGTAGTTTGTCGGTGAATTTGCGAAGTGATCGAAAACTCGAAATGTGATAGCTTTGATTGATCGGCAGGATGTCTTTAACAATATACAAATTTGGATTTGATACCTTTTTCAGTTCCAGAAATATGTCCTTTGTTTGACTAACAATGCTTCACATAAAGAAACATATGGGAATGCATAACGAAGAGACATATACGTGCGTATATACGCGCATATGTCCGCAATATACGCGCATTATGTGCATATTGACATACTCGTGTATGCAAAATACGCTCGTATGATACGCATGTGTGTAGTTCAGATATATCTGAGCTGCACTGTAACTATCAAAATTCTTGCAGTTTTCTATTACAAGTCTATCTGTACTCTTATAGACCATAGAAATGATGTCATGACACAATGCTTGTTTAAAAACTAAAAATGTTATGAAAATGTTAAATATCAAAAGACAATAATAATAATAATGATAATAATAATAATAATTATTATTATTGTTCCTAAACAGCAACAGTTATAATGGATTGGACCATATTTAATTTATTACGATTTAATGATGACTTACAAGAATCAATAACAGAACTAAGACCATAAGGATGGTCTGTAAAAGAGTCAGTGATATACAGTACCTATACTAAAACAGACCACCTAACTACATGTAAATGAAGTTCACAATTAAAAATGTAAATATAAGTGTAAATATTATAGTCAAAACTCTCCTAAGATATAGTGAATATATATCTCAAGAAGTTTGTTCCAAGAAATGACCCAGAGTGGGCAAAGTCGTGATCACTTTGAAAGTTTTAAAGTGGAGGGTTTCGTTTCTCTGAACAAAGTATATAGCGTTGTAGTTATTTCCGTCATATGACATCCTAACAGGGTAAATTTCATTATTTCTTACAATATTTATCATGTTTTTCATTTCAGATACACAATCAAAGAAATAACAAACCATCCCTTCTTCCAAGAAGACAGTGGTGTAAAGGTGGACCTAGTGGAAGCAGAGCATGGGGCAGATGTTGACCACACAAAACCAACTGGCACAGTGAAGCTGTTACTACAGTTGGAGGACCCGAAGAAGCGCAAAGACAAACACAAGGAGAATGAGGGCATCCAGTTTGACTTCAACCTAGACACAGATCAGCCGGAGAAAGTTACTCAAGAATTGGTGAGTAAACATTTTGTTTCTGAAAAGTCTTATTCATATGATTAGTTTAACTATTCTTGAAAATTGTTTTGCAGCATAATCAGGTAGGTTTTGGGGTAGAAATACACACACTGGAAAAACTGAAAAATACTTCTCTTCTATCAAAACTATGCTAAGTGATTTTTATCTTGCTCAATAATTGCTGATTTCTCACTTACACAGGCCCAAGACATCACAAAAATACAGGGGTATGTTTTTTTCCCTCTTAGTTTTCTAGTAAACGTGGACCAAAGCATGAACCAAAGAACTCAATTAGTTTCTTTCATCTTAGTGTTAAACAAAAAAACAGAAGATGCCAAACTAACTTTTCAGCCCATTAAAACAACTGCAAAAGAAACATAGCAATTTTTGCCACACTTAAGCAAGCCTGTTTCTGAGAAATCAGCCATTTTTGAGCAAAATGAAAAAATCATCCCTAAAAAAATTCACTTGGCATAGTGTTCCACCCAAGCTATTTTTTAGACTAGGTTGTCACCCATAATTTGCATCATTTTTCAGTTTTGCCAAGTGTATTTTGCGGCGCCATCATGATTATTAACTTGTGAGTGATTTAATTCAAAGGTTGTTTTGGCCACTTGAGGATTACCAAGTGAGCTGATTGTAAAGGTATTGAGAAGGAATTGGTTTCCTTTCAGTGTGTGTCAGTGGGCATTTTTTCTAAACTAGAATTTAATTTTTAACAAAACTTAACAGTGGAACAGAGAATTAGCAGAAGTTGAACAAAGGGCTTCAAAAGCAAGGAGGACATTAATATTCATAACTGACATCGAAGGGCCTTGAAAGTGGAGGTAATGTGTTTCCTGCTTAACTGCCAAATCTTTGCCTGGATATAATTTTCTACAAGGTATGTGTAAACATACATTTAGATTGAGTGCACATTTATTTCTTAGTGGTTTTGGGTGTTTTTTTTCCTACCTAGATATTTTATTTTGAAAATGACTGGTACAAAATCCTTTCATTTCATAAGCAACTAGTCTTGTTTTTCAAATGCCCATACTTACATAAACTCGAAGATGAATTTTTTTCAAAAGTCCATTTTAAGGTTACTGTCCACCCTCTGATTGGTAGTTTTCTTTAAATTTGGATTTTTGGGTTAAAGTAATGATCAAAATGTGGTCGCTAATGTAAAAAAAAAACAAAAAAAACTGTACAATTCACATTTTTTTAATACTATTTTGAAAATGTTCTACAACTCATACCTCTATATAAATGTTCTATAACTCATACTTACTGATTTGAGTTTTCTCTTTTTCCAGGGGTGGAGTCAACATTCACAGAAAATCAGTGAATGTGATTGTTTTTAACTTAAACTATCCCAGATTTTCCCAATGTTTGTTTTTACTCCATTTACTGGCAGATATGCTGTCCTTTTTATTGTCTGATTTAATGAGTTGAGCAGTTGGCTGAGGAAGACCGAAGTGCTTACTTGCTAGAGGTCACCCAGCTATCTGAGCGACCCTGTCTGTTTGTTTGGGTAATCTTCTTAGGCCTGCAGTCCTGTTACGTTTTAATAGGCAACCCAGGGTCACCTTACTACCCACGCTAACCTTTGTGCATTTGTTTTAAACTTTTATATTTTTTAAATGTTATCAAAACAGCCAAGAAAAGTCTTTATGATGCTGACAGTTTCAATGACTGTCAGCCATCTTTATCAAAACTTGAGAATTGTCAAAAGGTGTCAGAAGCCTTAAATAGGCACGAGCTTGTTTTCAGATACTGTAACATGCATTAAGATCAATCTAACATAGCTTGGGTGGGTAGGCTGCAAGTTTTAAATATGAAGAAATCATGTCTTAGCCACAATCATTTAGGGTAACCCTTGAAGAAGGCATTCAAAATACAGCACTGTGCAAAAGTAATGGGAGAGAATTTTGACGAATTTTGTTTATTGTTCTTGCGAATTTTCGCCGACATATCGTCAAATTTGGGCAGTATTTCGCATTGCTCAATGCGATATTTCAAAGAAAATGCGGTGAAATGATGCGAATTCTTTCGAAATTTCAAAGTATAACTTTCCTTGCTGCAAACTCTTTCGAAATTTCGAAGTAACGAGCTTTTCTTGCTTTTGAAATTTCAAAGAAATGAACTTTCATTTCTTTGAATTTTCGAAGCAGTCAACTGTTGTTAAAAATACACTGTACATTATAATTGCAGTAACATACATAACTCGGAACTAAACATGCTTTGTTGATTTATTTACACCACGACTGAAGAGCATTTCAAAAATGAGCTAGAGAGATTTAACCTGCACTCTGCTTCAGTAGAGTAACTGCCCGTTTGTTTTTAGACAAGACTAACCTTCAAGGACTGAATTGTAATGACAACAAGCAGGATTGTACTCCATGATCTTGATTATGCATGCATATTTCTGGTTGAAATCTAACTCCGATTGAAGGCCAAGCTTGCAATTTTTTGATCCTCTTCATAGACAAAAAAGCGCTTTGACTTGCATACCAGTATTTTGAAAATGTGAATGATTTCAGAGAAACATAGAATCAGTTCAACAAAATAATAGAATTGTTTACGCAAAGGGTTGATCGAAGGAAGTGAAAGCCTTCTTACACTGTACAATATGCTTACCGCAGCCTCGAAAATTTTGCTGCACTCTTCAAAACTTCGAAACACGCTTCGAGCATTCTTTGAAATTTCGAAACATTTTGTTCGAAATTTCGCAAATCTTCTCGAATTGTCGTTCGATTCTTCGCTGGAACTTTCGCATACAATTTCGAAATTTCAAAAGTGTGAAGACAATGGCGCTTTCAAAAATTCGTCCAAAGTCCGGCGATAGTTCATTTCGTTTCGTTCAAAGAATCGCTGGTTTTCATTGAAAAGTGGCGAAATGTCTCGAAATTCGTCGAAATTCGCTCATTACTTTTGCACAGTGCTGTAACCCTCCAAAAGGGGGACAAAAAAAGACCCTGTGTATTGCAGGCTTTGATCACATACTTCTGGTGTTGAGAAAATACAAGCCTGTGCTCTAAGAAAAGTAGTTGGGCGCCCCAAATCCTAAACCCTTGAAATCCAGGGTGTCCAGCATAATTATAAGTTTGGTACAAAAACTAATATTTCCT
Source organism: Galaxea fascicularis (assembly GCA_948470475.1). Lineage (NCBI taxonomy): Eukaryota > Metazoa > Cnidaria > Anthozoa > Scleractinia > Euphylliidae > Galaxea > Galaxea fascicularis. The sequence continues at coordinate 10,856,418 of OX419346.1, forward strand.
GGTCGCCCAATGGGAAAAGGAAGTCCCCAGGGGAGACTGGGTGCTGCTAGAGCACAGCCCTGAAATACATTCAGGGCTGTCGCTAATTTTTGAAGTAGATGGGGATATACAAAAAAAATAGCCGGGGATTTGAGTTGCTGTAGTGAAGTTGACATGCTGGTAGTCTGGGATATGCCTCAAAATACGAGGAGAAAATCCCTGGCCCTCGGCCCTTAATGACAGTCCTGTACATTGTCAAGAACTGTCATCAAAGGCTATAATTCATAACACTGAGGGTTCCTGTGGGATTTTGATATAGCAGGTGATTTTGACTATTGTAGGTTCAACAACAATTCAGTATGTTGTGGGTTTGAAGCTTATAGCAGTGTTGACTTGATGTTGGCAAGTTATTGAAATAAAATGCATTTTCCTTGCAGGTGCGAGGAGGTTTTATTTACGATGAGGACCAGAAAGCTGTCACCAAGTCAATCAGAGACCGCGTTGCTCAAGTCATGTTGAACCGACGCAATGTCAAACGAGAAGCTTCTGGAGAGGAGAAAAAAGAAAAAGAGAAGCAGGAAAATGAAGAGCAAGCTATCAAGACAGAGGGTGAAGACAGTGACAAAGAGCAACAGCCAGCTGAAACAGAGAAGGAGAAGGAAGAGAAGGACGACAAGGAGAGCACTGATGAACCTGAAACAGTGGCACCTGATGCCCCTGTAGAAAGAAAGAATAGTTTTGGTGGAAAGCATGTGATTGATCAAAGCATGGAAAGGTTGGAGGGAATAGCAGAATCCAACAGTCCACATGGAACAATAACTGATGAGCATGCACTTCCTGTTTCCCATGATATTGCTGCTGAAAAGGTTAGAATGTTTTCATTTCTTCAGCTTTTTAATTTACTCAGGGTGGGGTGTGTTCATTCACCCATTTTTAACAAAGAAAATGGACATGCCATTTCAGAGTTGTTAGTGTGAAGATGATTTTACTCCTTTGCTCTTTCACTCTATCCTTTTATTTGTTTAAATCCACTTTAATCATTAATCATTAATCATTTGTTTTACATCCACTGATCAATGATTGTGTGAGGCTGCCATCTTACTGATCTTACGGTTTTGTTGAATAATCAATTTTGATTTCTTTCAGTTAATGTTTATGATCTATGTGGCTCTATGATCTTTGTGGATTTTGTCAAACATGATCGTGAGCCCTCTAGTTATATTCACTGTTTGCATTTAGTTAATGTCTTCTATATTGTTCACATGCATGTAGGCTATTGCCAATCTTATATTCCCAGGAAATCAGGAAAAGTATCTGAATCCTTTAATTGGCCGTTCCAAAATTCAAAAGGGAACTGGGGCGAGTTTCAAATTTTGAAGTAATCGATAAATTGACACCATCACATGAAAGATAACATTGAGATTGGTCGTTTGACCAAGTTTGATTCTTTTACGTTGAACAGAGACCAAGTTACGGACCTTGAAACATGGTTCAAAATCCATACAAATGTCTAATGTTGTGACAGCGCATGGTTTTGGGGGACGCTGTCACAACATTAGAGACATTTGTATGGAATTTGAGCTATGTTTCAAGGTCCATAACTTGGTCTCTGTTCAACCTAAAAGAGTTAAACTTGGTCAAACGACCAATTTCAATGTTATCTTTCATGTGATGGTGTCAATTTATCGATTACTTCAAAATTTAAAACTCGCCCCAGTTCCCTTTTGAATTTCGGAACGGGCAATTGAGAGGTGAAGGAAAATACTGAGAAAAAATCTGTGGTTTTTTTTGCTACTTGAAGAGGATTTTAAAGAGGTGCCAAAATAGATTTCTACTTCATCCTCAGTTTACAACTGCAAGATGAATGAATTTATCTGTTACACTCTTAAATGAAATGTTTTTTCGGATTGTTTGCGGTTAACTTGGTACACACAAACGTTTTGAGTGTGAAGCTGTAAACAAAAATTTGAGACCATTTATGTTGAAGTAACATAACAAATTAAACCAAAATTTGAGTTCTGTGTATTTATTTGTTTGTTTCTTTATTTATTGCTGTACTTGAAATAAGGTGCCTAGTGTTGCAGAGGAAGTAGCTCCTGATGTATTGAGTGGAACAGATTCTTTTACTGCACCTGCTGCTGCTGTACCATTGCCTTCAGCGGTATGTATAGGTGCTGTGTAGTCTTCATACTGTGATAGGTCACTGTTTATTGCGACATTACAACTTCACAACAATTTAAGTGTGTCATTTAGAAATGGGTAACACTGATGAATTTTGTCGCCTGGAGGCTCTCCTATTCCTTTTGGGCATTTACTTCAGCAGCCTCAGAGGATGTGGCAAATGAATTCGGTTTTATCCATTTGAGAAAAGGTGAGAACTTATGCAGGAAGACATTTGTGCAAATTCCAAAGACCGGAACAACTGCCAACTAAGTGGCCTTGAGCTGCAAACTTGTGAATGTATTCTTTTGTTTTTAATAGGTGAAAGAACTTTGAAGGATTACTGTAGACATTTTTTATTGTTTTAAGTTCCTCGCTAAGTTCTTTCAACTTTGGTTACATTTTTGAAAGAAAAGTGTTTCTAGAGCTTCAAAAAGAGACCTTAAACATGGTGGTTTGGTCACTGTAAGTCAAGATTCCATATTTTTTGGTGTTTTTCGTGTGGCACTTTAAAACATCAAAGCTTTGATTTGCTTGTCCTCAAACCAGTAAAGTCGAGCAGAGCATCATTCTTATGTGCATGATGATGAAGTAGATTAAAAATGCAATTTTGAACACAGCCTTCTGTGACTTGAGCTTACAGCTTGTACTTATTACTTTAGAAGGTGCGAGAACTGTGGTTGGAATTTTACTTCAAGAGCATCAAGAAGAGATTTGTTGATTTCGTAGAACTTTGAGTCTCTTGTCAGTGTTGTCCAGGGCTGTCATTAACTTTGAAAATAGAAGTCCCAAAAGTAACACTAGGTGGCTTGGCACTTGAGCGCCAAAGGCGCGAGTTTTCTAGGGGGTCTAGGGGCATCCCCCCTAAGAATATTTTGAAATCTAGACTCCTGGAAATGCATTCCAGCATTTTCCTGGCGACAGTTCCCCTCCAAAATCCAGGCTAAATTTCACAGAATTCAAGTTTACTCACTTGTTAAAGATTGAAATCATCTAGAAAGTTGTTTACAAAGTACTGGAATGCTACAATTCATTAGATCTCCCCACCCCACCACCACCAAAGGAAAATAATCATAGCATATACGATCGCCGATTTTTAACTCTCTCCGGCAAAATTTCAAAAATCGAAATTTTTACAAGGCCGTAGGGGCAAAATTTTATTACGCAGTTTAATTTGTTTGCTAACACTGACTGATCAAAGTGTCAATGATCTCATCATCAGTGGCTAGGATCAGGTGGGATGTTTACTTGTCGCTTGTTGTTTTTATTTGGTCCTCCAGCTTTCATTGTGAGCTAGCTGTTATTGATAGGACAACAAAGGAGATTTAAAAAATAATCAAACCACTAAATGACAAACAAACAAAAAATATCTCACTTCAGAGGCAGGGCTCGAGGCTAACAGTGGCAAACTAGCCACAGACTAGTAAAAATTCCATTTTGGCTGGTAGGTTTTGTGCTTCACTAGCCTTTCCCTTGACTAGGAAATTGAGTCAACATGCGCAGAAACATTGGCTGTAACAAATACCATACATGTATAAGCTTAATTTACTGTCTCAAGCAAGAACTTTAAATTACTAAAAAGAAAAAGCATAATTGACTTTTTTGCTTCTGTTTTTCTTAACTCAAGCTCGTCCGGCCCTTTAAATATCAGTCACTGAAGTCGGAAAATAAAAAAAATTCGCACGACTCTCCGTTTCCACCGATCGCGCTCAAATTTTCACGTTTTCCCGCTTGATAAATTTCCCAGGCCCCTCTCAAATTTGAGCAAAGACCCTTCAATGTGGCTTATATGACCCCATTTTGAATTTTGGCATCGAGAGTGTCGAAAGATGGCTTCGTCAGGACCACGCGCTAAGCGCTCGAGATTTGTAACTAGCGACCCCGCGGTGGTTGTAGAACTTGTACAAGATGAAGAAAGGAGTAATGAAGGCATGTCAAGCGGTGAAGAGAGCGAACTGGATCGTCAGCTTGCCAATGAAAGCGATGAATCAAGGTCAGATCGGAGTAAACATTATGTAGAATGTGTTGCAAGCCAGCGCCCACGCGGTTTGAGAATGCAACGAAATAGACTCGCACTTTGGTTTACAGTTGTTTTTCCGTTGAAAACTTTGTTTATTGCGTTGATTGGATATCTAGATTTATATTTTAGTCCAAGGAGATAAATATATTCGAAGGGAAAGAGGTTTTAGTGGGGCGGAAGTGCAAAAATGGACGCGTTCGTATCGGGTTACGGTAAACACCAAACAGTGCGTATCGCTTACAATTTCACTCTAGCGAATTGCTTTACGCTTTAAATGCTTCGGTGCTACATAACTAAATGTTTATCGCACTTATGTTCTAAGTTTGCTTTGTATTCACACAGCATTTTGATAAAAATGTATTTATCTCCAAATTGTGTTGACATTTTACTCTAATTTGTGCTAATTTATGCACATAATTAAAATATTATTGAGTTTCTGCATGAAAAAATTATTTTGGAGGAAAGCTTGTTCACTGCTCTTTCAAAAGAGGTATAGCTTTCCACTCAATTGTAAATGCTTGTTGAACAATTGAATAAAGAATGAATGTCGTAAAATTGTGTATATTTCTTATCTGTTTTCATCTTTTGATAAGGCGTGCGAAAAAAAAATTCGAAGAAATTCCGTATTCAATCTTTTTTAGCCAAATTTTCTGGAAATGTTGCTAATATAATAAGCAACATTTCTGTTTTCAACTTTTTCTTGCATTCACTTGTCATTTTGAAATAAGTCACTTTTTTTCCAATATTTTTTAGAGATTTTAATCTTATTTTCGGTAATTTCTGTGCATAAATTATATATTATGGGATTTCCTGGAAACAACAATTTTTTTTGGAAAGCTTACTCATTTGCCTTTAAAATGAGGTATAGCTTGCTACCTGGTTGTAAATATTTGTTGAGAAAATGTATGGTGTCCAGATTTGTCTGTTCAGGGAGAAAAAGTGACCAGACGAGGTTGAGTTAAGCGAAGAATGACAAACTGCTTTCTGAAAATGAGAAGAAGACCTGGACAAAATTCTTAACACTGCTAATGTAGCTCTCTCTTCCGTATGTGAATGGTTATGTGCTAGTAAATTAACATTAAATTTAGACAAAAACTTGACTTTGTTTATGTCCCAATTACTTTAGCTGGTCAACATATACTGTAGAGCAAGCTTTTTCTGTTAAATATTTAGGATTGATGACTGACAATAATCTTTCATGGCATGATCACATTGAGTACATTGCTGGCAAAATCAGTTAAATTATTAATATATTAATTGAAGTTAAGTGCTTTTTACAGCAGTGATTATATTGGCGTGAACACCTAAAATATGTCTGGAATGTTTGTGTTTTAACCAATCACAGGCGAGATCTTCACACCACAGAAATCACAGGCAACGAACGGTTTCCTATCTGTCACGGCACAAATTTTCGTTTTGTTTTAACATTTAGTCTTTTTACAAGAAAACAGTTGCTTTTCTTTCCTACATGTATTTCTTACTTCCTATTTGTTTACAGTATGTGTGCTATACTAGCGAAGAATACAGGTTTGAGTGATTTTAAAATAAATTACAAAGTTGATGTGCCGGGACGATGCACGCGACAGTTTGGCGTGTGAATTTTCAAACTTTTTGTAACGATTGAAATCGGTAGTTACGCCTGATCGCATCCAAAGGGGACTTGTAATCTTCTCGGTTCAATCCCCTCATAACTAGCTTCCTATCGCATGTAATCCCCCAGATATCAAAATATGCATGAATGCCTTCAGAGAAAAAGCTAAATTATATTTTGGAAGGAATACCGAAAATTGGGCTGTTTACTTTGCATGATGTGTCAATTATTCCATAGATGTTGAAGTTTGTGATCTAATGATCAAGGAACTTCTGCCTGCAAAAAAGTTCGAAGGTTCGATCGTTAGCCTATATACTCTCAATCTTAAAAATGTTTAAGGCAACAAAGGGCATCTAACTAGTCCTACCATATCTTGCCGTTTCTCTGCTATCAATATAGTTCTTACTTCTTTTTTAATCCTTTTATATATATATAGCGGAGAGAATTAATTAATTTAGAAAAAAAAGTGTTTGTTAGGAATAAGTAATGAAGCCAGAACGATAGATTGAATATATGCATTTTAATGACCCCAGAATCTGGGTTACACACCTAAATCGGTGTGAAGTTGTTATGAGTGTTTCAGGGGTTTCCTTAGAATTGCATATCCTCTTACAGAAAATGTACCATTAGTAGTTATGTACTCATGGGAATTTTAAACTTGCTCAGTCACACCAACCATAGCATACATTTCTTTTAACACTGTCATAACACTGGTTTTGTGAAAACTTGTATGTCTGCTCAGGCAATTTGAAACTGGGAATTTAAAGCAGCTGGGGGCCCCATGAAAGTGTTTGTATATCGGATGTAGAGGTGACGTCATGAATTTTGCTCTCTGGAATTGAGCAAAGCTTCTCTATTAAAGTGGCTGTATCCAGAGATGTCGGAAAGAACAGCTTTTACTTCTTTTTGTGCAACCTGTTGCATTTTAGCATGCCCCTAATTAGAGGGGCATTAAAATGAAGTTAACTAGTTGCAGGATCTGATTTTGTTTTTTGTTTGTAGGAAGTGGAAGCTTTGACTTCACCTGCTCTTACCACCCCAACTGAAACAAATTTTGTGGCCAGTCTACCTGAAACAGCATCTGTCTCTTCTGGGTATGCCTCAAATGCGTCATCTGTGTCATCTGCTTCTGTGGGATTGACATCCAGTGAGACCCCTGCAGTGGTGACACCTGGGTCAAGCATTGGTGGAAGTTTAACTGGAGCTGTTAGTGTTCCATCTACACCAATACCTGTCCCTTCAGGAAGTACATCTGTCACAGACAAAAAGGAAAAAACTGCTACAAAGCCAGTCAAGAAGGAGAGGTTACCCAGAATTCAGTTGAAGAGGATCGAGGGATCCCCAGAGGGGCCAGTGGTTGAGTGCAGTTTTGACACTTACAAGAACAATAGAATAATATTCAAGTTTGGCATTGATGATGATGAGCCAGAAGAGGTTGCTACAAACATGGTAAGGTTGTTTGTCTTGCTAAATTAAGAACAGCCATTCACTTTATTTTTGTGGATGTGTGTTTTAATTGTACCTCATTAGATTTCTTGTAAAAATATAGTAGGCAATATGTTAAAAGAATGATAGGAAAGTCAGTGGTAAAGTAGTACATGGACGAGGCAATGTTAGGATTAAATTGTTCATTTGTCAGCTTGTTAAAGTGCACCTGACCCCAAAATATTTTTTCTGCTAATATGAAACTTTGCATCTTTTCAAAAAACGCTTAGCCTTTATTTCCAGGTTTGGACTTTTTATGACCTTGAAACTTATGAAAAACAAAGCATTTGACAGTTGATCCAGCTAGTGAAGGGTATGGGTCTATTCCTGATTTGTATCTTGAGGTAAGTTTTTGTTAGCATGCATTCAAAGCAGTTTGTGACATCAAATCAGGAATAGACCCTCACTTGCTTGTTTGTGGGGCATAAGATGGCTTAAGAGAAGCCATGTTTCTGCTCCAGTGTGATCATGGTAAAACACTGCTTGTCTTTTAAAAACGTCAGTTAAGGAGGCAAAGCAAATAAAATGAACTGAACTGAACTGTGCTACTACGACCAAAAAAACAATTATTCTTTTTCTTTGGATTTCACAACTATGTTAACTAAACACTAAGTGACCCAAGTTTTAAGTTCTGATTTTAAAGACACCTGTTTATTTTAACTGGAATTTTGTTATTTACTGGTCGGCCATCACTAACTTTAAAATCTTGAGAGAGCTGGGTCGAGGCGAAAATGACGTCAAAGACTCACTGGTTTAAGAATGCAATGTGTGTACGCGGCTGAATTAATATGCAGCATGGGAGTTTCAGGCTTTCAGATTTTTAAACTTGTGTTGGCATATATAATAAGTTGTGTTTACACGCTGAAATTTTAAGCTAGTGAGTAAATGACGTCTCTTTTCCCTAGATCCAAGCCTCTGAGGTCCAATCGGTCAGTTTTGAACATGAGTAATGGCGGACCGTGGAATCCAAACCTTACACTCGAAATAAACAGCCTTTGGATAAAAATCAAAGTTCAAAATTTTGCCAGTCAGGTGTTAAACGAACCAGCTTTCAAAATCTGAAGAAAAAAAGAAAATGATTTTTTTATCATAGTAGCACTTTAAAAATGGTATCCAAAAAACGCCCAATTTCTCAATAAGTTGTGATTATTTTTTTTAACATATAATTTTACCAGAGCAAAACTACAGCCTCTTAGAAATACCCTTAATTTTTCGATGAGTTAAGATGGCTCTTGAATCTGCAATACAGAAGTTTTTAAAAGTATGCAGAAAGGTGAATCTTGATATGCTGACTGCAATTCAATAATGAAAAACGGGGGTCATCAAACTCATTCTTGAGTTACAGGCACATAAAGCCAAAATTAAGGGTATTTCTAAGAAGCTGTAGTGTTGTTTTGGTAACATAAAACGTTAAAAAAATAATCACAACCTATTGAGAGGGAGGAGAGGGAGCAAGAATCCACAATGATTTGCAATAGATCAGCAAACACTGCACGTGAAAGCAAAAAACGTTGCAATCCTGCAAAATCCCTGGAGGCCACCCCAAAGGTCACGTACCGCAAAGGAGGAAAACTGCTGGCTGCATTTGCTGGCATTTAACTTTGCCTAATTGATATTTACCCGCATTCAATTATCCTTACTGTCTGCCATACATTGCTAATAATGATCTGTTGATTTATTTCTTTATTTCATCACCTGTGTACTTGAAAAAGTAATGATATTGCTAGTAGAAACAACCTCTTGGTCTCTGCCAGGAGTTAAAGGTTTAATAATTAATTATTATGAGATTGGTTGCAATGATCATTTCAACATTTCTTATAAAAAAGATCGAAGCAGGCCACTTGCAAGAATGCAACAAGCAACTGTTTGAAGAACTGCTTCGACGAGTTATAGTTGGAGCTAAGGAGAGAGTGCAGAAGGCTAAAGCTCAACCTGGAGGAGATACCACAGGTGAAAGGCCAGTGTTGGATACTCAAATCTCATCTGAAAGCATCACCATTGGGGCTCCATTGCAACAGGTTACATGCCCAATTCTCATTACATTAAAAGTTTTGGAATGGTGTTTGTTTTTGTCTTCTCAGTATTTCTTCGTTTGTCACTACTTTTGACTGGGTTGGTGTGGTATTTTGACCTTTCTCCATACATAGTCCATCTGATTGAGAGTCCAGATGAAAATGTGAATATTAATGAGCCAAAAATAGAACTGAATAAATTAGAGGAGATTAACATTTAATCATGCAAGAATAAAACCTCAAGACATTAGTGCTGGATAAACTATTATTATCTGCCTAAATGTTCATTATTTGCTACAAGTATTTAGTAAGTATTTTTAAAACATTTATCAGTTCTGAGTTCATCAGTATGTTTAGTGCCATGCTGTATCCTTTTGTCTGTGACAGTTTCTTCCTTTCTGACCTTCTTTGCAATTTGTAGTATGTTTGTCATACCGTAAGTATTAGCTTTAGTTGACAAGTGTACTACATTAATTTCTTCGCATGGAAATTTTCTTATAGCTTTTCTTGTATGTGTTATTTTATTGAACACATAAATAGCTGATTGCAAAATGCTGTATTGATTAAGTACGGTGTTGTGCAAGCTACACTAAATTCTATCCTGCAGTGATGAGTCACCCTTTCCATAAAATTATCGTTGATGACCTTTTATCTATACCCAAATTTCTGAGCAGGTATGAACTGTCTTACATAATGTATGATGGCATTCACTGTGTAAACGCATTTATTTACCAGTAGTTTCTGTTTTTGCTTGTGTTGCAGTCATTAGAGAGTCCTCATCCAAGGGAAATCCCTTTCTTTGTGGATACTACAACAGCACCTCAGGCAGATACAACAGCAACTCTGTATCAGAAAGAAGTGTTTGTTCCTGAAGCTACACAGCCAGATGAGAAATTGTCTGCAGTGTCTGGTCAGAAGACCAGTTCTGTTGAACATTCCCCTGCTGGGTCGCCCACGTTTGTAACGCCTGTACCAACAAGGCCCGATGACAAAGCAATGCAGCTGGAAGACAAAACAGCACCTCTTGCAGATTTGGACAGTGAATTAACTGCAAAGGAACTCCCCCCTGTTAGGCCACAACAGTCCTCCCCAGATATCACTGTACAAGAGAAAGAGATCAATAGTCTGAATCATTTACCAGTTGACAGTGTGGTGTCCGTGATTTCTCCACCTGGAAAAACTAAAAGACGATTTACCGTTAAGAAAGTTGAGGATCCTGTTTTAATCAGCAGCTCACTGTTGGAAAGCAAACAAGAAAATAAAGAAATTGTACCATCGTTAGCTTCCAATGCAAACATAACTGGAATGACGGAAGTCCTATCCAATAATTCAAACAAAGATATTTCATTTAATTCTGAACCAGAAGATAAACGTGATTTCTCTGCTGAGGGGGTATTGCAAGGGAAAGAAACAGAGGAAGTTGGTAGGGCTGTGATTTTAGAAGGAGGACATAGTGATGTATCAAAATCAAGCAGGGAATTATCAACATCTGTTGTTTCAGATAAAGAACAATCACCGATGAAATTTGAAGTTGAAGCTTCTAACGCTAATGGTGAGCCGCTACTTCTGGAATCTTCAAGCTCTGAAAGGCCTCAGACTCCAACGTATTCCTTTCTTCCTGTTGAAAATTCTATATCTGATGAAAAATCCTCACCCCATGGTTATAAATTTGAATCTCAATTGTCAGGAGAGGAACTGAACCCTGACAAATCTAAACCTGAATCTGTGGCCTCATCAGACGACGAGATGACAACAGCAACTATAAAATCAAGTGCAACCCTTTCTTCAAGTGAGTTTGTACAGGGACGATTCATTGTATCAGTGTCATCTCGCAGACCTGAAACACCGTCATCTGAGAATTCAGAGCAAGTCAGATCTCCAGCACAACCACTGGAAGTAACTCTTCTTCAAGATGTGTCTGGAACTGTTGGTATGGATTCAGTTCCTTCTTTGACTCCCAGCTCATCAATGGAAAGTCTCAACTCTGTTGGTTCACAGCCAGGTGGACACTCCGGTCATTCATTTTCAGGTTCACCTCAGACTGTCCTTGCTGAGAGTCAGAGTTCAACAAGCCAGGCGTCTTTTTCAAATAAAGAACCGGTGAGAAAGAATAGTGGACAGGGTGAATTTCTTAGTGATGCTGCCAAACTGGTAAAACAGGATGGAGAGCAGGGCAGGCAATCCAATGAACAGGTACAAATTTGACTGTTCCACATTTGTCATGCAAACACCCGCAAAATGATACTCAAGTACAATGGTGACTACAAAATGATGATCCATGTTTATATTGTGCTAATTTGCCTTGTCCTGGGTAGAGGTTTGAACATTTCCTCTTCATGTTGCTCTTGTTGCTTCAAAGGGAGGCACTTGAACTGCAGAGGAAGTGATGTTGTAATTTGCGCCAGACAGTTGTTTGTGGGAACAGACTGCCTTCTGTTCTATACCACAACACTGGGCTGAAGACCATTGTTTCTTCTGATCCTCTTGCACCTTTTAGAAATGCCTTTATTGTTAACCCATGTTTTAAAACTTTATAACTTACATGTAAAATTAAGCTCGACTTAGGACTTGCAGTGATATAATTTTGGCACATTTATTTCTTAATCTTAAAGCCCCCCCCCTCCCCCCACCGCCTTAGCCAATTAAACAAATTGGACGATTGGCGCTGCTTGTTATGTTCAGTGTAGCTTTACTGTTTGCATTGTCAGCTGAATGTCTGTCATGTGTTGCGGTTACAGGTACTTCTGGTTCAAATTTCAAACAGTCATTTTCTTGATTGTCTTTGTTTCTAATTACGCTTTCCATTTTGTCAGCAGAAGAAAATGCCTCAGAAAACAAGATCACAGTCAGACTTTGAACAAAGACTTCATATTTCGTTGGATCTGTCTCCTGACGAAGAAGAAGAATTGAAGAAGCTCTGTGCGAGGTATTGTATTGCTCTGGTGGCATTTCAGTACACTGCAAAAGTAGAATAAAATCTCCTCACAAAACAAGCCAGTTCAAAGAAGTAGTAGGCACGGCACAGTTTCAGTCTGCTTTTTCCAGCACTAATTCTAGCTTTTTCCTAAATTGAGCCAGTTGCCAAATTCTGTTTGCTTTCAGTGTATCATTGTCATTCACTATTGCAGCCTGGTCTATTTTCTATGCGTTTTTTTTTAACTGTGCAACCAATTTGTTAACTGATTTCTTCTTTTTCATTGTTTCTGTGCTACTAGACAACGTAAAGAAAAAGAAGAAATGGAAAAGAAACATGAAAAGGAATTAACAACGTTCAAAAAGAAGGTTGAAAGCAGAAAACAACGACAGCAACAGCAGCGTGCACAGCAGCAGCAACAACAGTTAAAGGACGCTTTTCAGGCTCAGATGAAGAAGGAAAAGTTAAAAGAACAACAGCACGGTGGCGCACAGCATTCAACTGTGTCAAGACACAAGACCAGCACAGATGAGGTACAAGAACAGTTTGATCATTCGAAGAGCAATGGCTGTAGTTCTGAAATGTTAGCAAATTCGAACAATTCGAAAAAGACGTTTTCTGGAATAGATAAAGAAATTGAACAATTAGCTCAGTTCGAGAGTAAAACGAAGAAGAAGCCCTCATCTTCTGTGGTGCAAACGAGGCAACCTGGCCAAGCACCAGCTGGCAAGATGGAAACAAAATTAAGTCTGAATCAAATTAAAGTGAATCAGCAAACCAACAAACCTGTACAAACTGTGGCACACCCTGTGCCTACAAGAAATGGGCCACAGGTGGTAGCACAAACACCTGTCCCTCAACAACCTATTCAACAGCAGCCTATAACTACTTTCTCTGGACCTAGAAATCCCAGTTTTTCTAACCTTCAGGGCCCTCAGGGTGCCCAGGCTCCTGTAACAAATTACAATGGTGGTGGGATGAATGGACCTTGGACCAGTGGGTCTGATAATGTGCCATGGGCCCCGAGCATGGAAGAGCAGCAGTGGCCCTCTGTTGTAGAGCCTCAGCCACCATGGCCTTCGGTGCCAGTGGCAGTGAATGCAAGCTCAAATTCTAGTGGACAATATGTCGTGAGAATGCCACAGCAATTTGTACCGGCTGGAACTGTTGCAGGGCAGCAATTTGTGGTGCAAGCCGCTCCACAACAACAGTTGCCTCATCGATAATATGTATTGGGTAATGCAGATTATTTTGTTGTCCCTCTTGAATTTAGATGTAGTTCTTGTCAGTTGAGCTAGAAACAAATTGCTTCTTTTTCGTGTTACAAGGTAAAATAATTGCAATGATTGGAATGCATTGTATCAGTAGAGACTGACATCGGACAGCTTTCCAGCTTCGTTTTGTATGTAAGGAGAATGAAGCAGAGTCCATTAATAGTGACTGAAATGTCTTGTGCAGTCAGTCAGTGGTACAATAAATGGCAATTAAACTCAGTCAGTGAACCTTAAGGTACTTAATAGTTCTACCCACGAGGAGGTTTATGGTGACGAAATGTAGTTATATGTTGCACAAATTCACGTTACTGTAAACAAAGATATTTTTGTTAATATAAGGAAAGGTAAATGATTTGCCGTTTTGGTAATACACTTTGTGGGCGTCTGAGGTCCGTTAGTCTTTTCGAACCATAACATTTTTACTTCACTTATAACGGCCAGTATGATGAAAAGAGTAGCTTAGAATGCGACTTTTGTTGTTCATGTTTGTAGAGGCTGTAAAATGTTTTGAAATGTTATTTTGGAATCGGTTTCGTTCCACTGATTCATTTTTACTTCACTCATAACGGTCAGTATGATGAAAAGAGTAGCTTAGAGTGCGACTTTTGTTGTTCATGTTTGTAGAGGCTGTAAAATGTTTTGAAATGTTATTTTGGAATCAGGTTAGTTCCACTGTTTAACGATTCGCTCACCTTGGTGAGTTTGAGGCCATGTTTAAGAACAGATTTACTGAATTTGCGCTGATTTGATCTTCATTTTGCTTTACACAATAACCTTTTTAACTTATTTTCTTTTTGTTTAAGGTTTATTTCTCGAACGTAACGTTCGCAAAATGTTCGTTTTAGGCCGCTTTGCACTCATATTCGTTTCACATAGTAAATTCCTTTCGCAAGTTGTTTGTGTTTCTTTAAAAACAAATGAGCTCGCGTAATGGACGCCTCGTGAACAGTGTTGATGGCGACCATCAACTCTGGCAGACATTGAACAAGAGGAGTTGAGCGAGCGAAGTTGTTAGGGAGCTTAAGCAACAAGGACGGCGACGGCAACGAGACCGCCACAAAACAATGGGATTAATGAACCAAAACATTACTCTGCACGTGCGTTTTACATTTTGGTACATTTCTTTGCCGTCCTCTGCAAACCAACAAGGTGAAATGATCAGATTTTAGGTTTTCTCGAGAACATGAGCGCATGACGGCAAGATTTCTTTCGTTTTATTTGCTTTAACACCGTTCACAATAATTTAGGCCCCGGACAGCTCGCCAGCATTTTTAACGTTAAACAAGTTGGAATAATCGCGAAAGAGTTACAAAAACGAGAAGTTATATTTTGTAATGACGTTCTCGTTGCCGTCGTCGTTGCTTAAGGTCCCTAATGCGTGATCCAGAGCCTCGAACTCGTCATTCTTTGCGAAATTAAGGGTTCATCGGGTAACATAACTTCTCACTGCACAGATTCCATGGTCGTGCGGTGCCATCTTGGGACGATTTTGAGTTTCGTCTTTTATTTGAATAAAATTGGCTCATTCTGCGCACATTTCATTTTATGGTCGTTTAATTCTGGTAGTCCTCTCAATTGAGTAGGTTAATTTTACAACTCTCCCTCGTGCAAACAAGACGCAGTTCCTGTTTCAAGCGCAAGCGACCCGTGCCTCTTGATCAGAGGCAATTCACCATAATCAGACTGCTCTATTAGGTTGGCTCACTAGAATTTTACTGTAGGGCGGGAGCACTATCTCGGCTTTTTATAACCTGGAAAAACCCTTCTCTAAGGGATGGTGGGATTTGAAATTATGTCACCTGAGAATGTAAGCTTGGTCTTGGTGGGAGATTGGAAACTAGAAATTATAGCGCGGTGAAAGAATGACAACGAAAGAATTAACAAGCTAAAAAGTCAATCTTCCGCTGTCTTGAAGATTGTATCACACATACTCCGAATGTACGTGGAAGTCGCACATAGCACCATGAATTGTAAGAAGAAACAATACGTTTGAACTAAACCATCAGTTTATTTCCCTCGGATAAAATCAAATTATATTAGTTTATCCGTCTATATTAACTATTTTATCACTAAAGGGCAAAATTATTGAACGCTGATTGGCTGAGACGGGATTTTTCTTAATCAAAGGCATTTTAGTAGTCGAGGGCCGATTACTGTTTTTTGTAAATCAGTTCAAACAAACTTTACAATGGCCAACGTGATTCATTTGAAACGAAATTTGTCTTTTTTGAACAGAACGTTTGTGAAATCTCATTGAGTGAATCGATTGGTTAGTTGGATGTGATTGAAATTTGTATTCGCACTAAGCGCGCTTCCAATGAGAAATGAATAAACCGCATCACACGATTCCCCAATTAATTTTTCCCTTTTAGTGATAAGCAAGTAATCGCACGTTTCCTCATAAAATTAAGGATTAATCATCACTTGTGTTTTCAGAAGTTGCCGAAATTGCCCGAGTCGCGCAGCGAGAACACGCGTGATGATTCATCCTTAATTTTACTCGGCCCCATGTGATTACCTATACGTTGTAAAATAGACCTTGTCACGGTTTCCGACGCCATCTTGACGGGTAAGCAAACGCTTCGGAAATAATAGTGTTTATTTGAGACTTATATCGAAACTCCGATGTCAAATAACTTGGAAAAGCCTTGAATGTAGAAAAATTTATTAAGTGGAAACTGAAGTTACAAGCCAAAGGATTATAATATGAAGATCTGAGGTTCCTAACTGCTTTCTCATACATTTGTCTGTAATTTTTCCTGCAACTGCACGGGAAAAACTACAGAACCAATTATTCGACAGGTCTGTTTATAAATATGGCACCTGTAGGGATGCATGATAGAAATAAATGTGAAATGATATCTTACGGGGCAGCACCTTTCGACGAAACGTCATAAGTTGGAATGTATGGGATGGGGAACATTCAACTGACAATGCGGCATCACGCTGATTAGGTGCGTTTTCTGTATATCTAAGCGTTAGTTCTCCTATCCGAACGCAAGTCGATTTGTAAATGAGAATATGCTTTTGTCAATGTTCTAAATCCCTTATTAACACGTAGGCCTCTGACAAGTACGAACTTACAGGAGAAACTAGAACAGCTTTCTGCTGGTCTAAACGGCGTGTCTGATGGTGCAAGACAAGGCAACAAATGTATGCAGGGACCGCGGAAGTGGGAAGGGGGGTGCCCCGCCACAACAGATTTGTCGCCATTTTGAATTAATTTTTTATATTTACATTTTTCTACCAAGTTATCCGGCTCTTTCTTCAGGAAACTAAAACCGCAAAAAGAATTTTGGAACCTTCTTGACGAAGGACTTTTAAAGTTCTTATAGAGGATACGAAGAGGTAAGAGGTAAGGGTGACTAGATCAAGATGATGGTGCTGTCGATCTATCAATGTTGTTTTCATCAGCAGAATCTCATTCTTTTTATGGCCAAAATTTGCAGAATAAATGTCGGAAATATAAAAAAAGGGAAAATACCCCTCAAAACGCTGGAAACGCATTTCCGAAATCCTCAATTTAAAGCATTTCAGGGGTAGATATGCCTCCGGACCTTCTTAGTACTTTCCGCTTTCGCCACCCCATCCCATCTCTTCCCGATCGAACTTCCTCTCTCCGCGGTCCCTGGTATAAAAGAATGCTATTCTCATAGAATGGCTGTGGTTAATAAACAGAGCAAAGTGGTGCTTATCAAGAAAGATGAAGCATGTGTTGGATGTCCAACGTTTCTTCGACTTTCCTGGTGACTTGGCAATGATGCACCACCCTCTTTGTTTTCTGTTTGCTCTGAAAGAACAAAAGTACAAATAAGCAACAAGTTGACATGAAGTATATTTTGTTCCGCTATTTTCCATCCGTGTATTTCAAGTTAAACTAAATAGAAAAGTTTGAATGATTGAAAACGAGTTTTGACTTGATTGCCACTGAAAGCGATTCTTCCTTGCTCCTTTACTAAAAGAAAAAAATCGATTTCACAGCGCTTGTTTTTGCTGAGCTGCAAAGCAACTATTCGATTATGAGATTTATCTGCCTCAAACGGTTGTCTTTCCAGCGGCTTGCGATTCACATTGAATTCAGGTTTACACAACTGGATACGAAAAATGACAAAAGTAAAATAAAATAAAAAATAAAAAAACTAATAACGACAAACTTGTCAAAGGTGTGTATTCACTATAGTACTCAGATTAAGGCGTAAATGGAGGATTATGGGCTCTAACGCCCGGGAAGTGACATCTGCTGCTGCTTTCGAAGAGATAGTAACCTAACAGTGAAGGGGAAGAAGATACTCACTCATGGAATGACGAGATGTTGTTCGATATGTTCGTGATGATATGAACTGGTGAGATGTTGGTCGATATTTTCGTGGTATAACACTGTACTGCAGCACGAAACCTTTTGCTGTGGTCGTGTTATCGCTGTGAAACGTGATGCGCAAGTTATTGATGGTGGAGGTCACTTTAACTGGAACATGTTTTCCACAAAGTTTCTCCAACACGGGTGAAGTGCCTGAAAGCAAGAATTTCAACATTTATTGTGAGCAACAAAGGTACAGCACTGAAAAAGGCTTCACTGTTCGTTGTTGTATACCAATTCCCTTAGCATAAATGAGGCTTCAAATAAAAACACTGATATCCATTGTTGACTACTACTTTTACCTAGTCTGCCATCTTGAATCTGCACAAAATCTTGGCATTCCATACCAATGGCAGGTTGCAGATCACACTCGAGAAGCGTAACTGTGATCTTAGATCCCGGATGAGTGGTAAGAATCCACGCGCAGTGTTGATTGTGTTGATATGGCAACGGGTAGCCTGGTGAGGTCAGGATATTGCTGCTTAAAACTTGTATGATTGTTCCACATCCTAAAAAAAAAGATTTAATATCACAGTAAAGATTTTCATTTACCAACTGATTCATATTGCCCTCTAGGTTATGCTATTATGAAAACTTGTTCACCAATGAGTGGGTGTTTCTGTGACACCACTTTAAATGTAATAACTTATAAGGACTGGCCATGGTAACAATAATCCATCCAAGTAAAAGTGCTGAAAATTAGTTCAGTTTCGATAGTGCAACCATGACCCCATGACCTGTAGCAAATGAGGATGCCAGTTTGAATTACCTAAAGACTCAGTCTTATACTTGAGGTCAAAACCCCACACATCCGAACCCCTCTCAAGTTTGATTTCCAGTGATATCTGGCTTGTCGTGGAAAGACTGGTGACTGGTGGAGGGTCTGCACCACAAAACGTCTTCTTTTTCCCGCCATTTCTGTCATATAATGTTACTTGACCGTGGCGACATGGTACATCAAAGTAAGTGAAATGAAAGGAAAGGATATCATTGGACGAGTCTTCAGCACTCGGAATAGAGAACCATGTACAATGTTTAGGTTGTTGATGGGATCCACGGACTTGTATTTCACCGGACTTTTTCAAAGAAATCATACTTCCGCATCCTGACAGAAATAAATACAACAGCGGTCAGTTTTAGACACTGAAAAGCAGTGGACGTAGATGGAAACAAACTGAAGAGGGGGCTTGGTGACAGCTGGAAAGAATAAATAGCGCCACTACGTTATTTACATCGTACTCAGCGGTTGTCAGCGCCGCGCACGCGCGTCTGTCGGCGTCTGTTCCATATGCTCGCCATTGATTCGAGTTGTTGTTATTAAACCTTTGAGTTAACGCAGAGTTCCTTCCTTATTGGCGTAGTTCGATTGAGGCCTTGAGCTTCTGATACTTTTAATTCCAAGCTTTCGTCGTTCCACGGCATCATTAGGGGATGTAAAGAAAATATTCAGCTGAGCGCCATATAACAGGCAGTGTATGTGGTGCAAACAACTTGAATATCAGTGTCCTCATTAGCGTCTCATTTGGGGGGGCTCATTACATATTCAAATTATTTGCGCCACATACACTGCCTTTTATATAGCGCTCAGCTTAATATTTTCTTTACATTCCCTGATGATGCCATAGAACGGCGAAAGCTTGGAATTAAAAGTATCAGTGCCTCAAGGCCTCAACCGAACTATTTATTTATTCCGAAACGCTACGCGCTACTGAAAGACAACTTCAAACTTTTACAGCTGGAAAGGTTAGCAGCTTTATAGCTTCAGTATAGTGTTTTTTAATTTATTGGGTTTTATCTGAGTCTGTCATCTGTTAGTCTTGATCTTCGAGAGCTGTCATCAAACTGATACTAGTAATACTGTTTAGTGCCACCCTCTTAAACGGAAACACCTATTGGTTACTCACTCATGATCACTTATTTTGAATGTAGTTGATTTAATACTTGCTGAGTTCAGTTATCCCAATCTGACAGCGAAACATAGAAAACCGAAAACCGAAAACCAAAAACTATACAGTAAATATACAGCTAAAAGCTAAAAAAAAAGACTATAAATACTGCTACCATTTTAAACCGAGTTTCTGCTACTTCGGCTGTGTTGCGGTGCTCTTACCAAGATCTTGAGGGCAGCCATATAGTTCAGCTCTAAGACACATGTGTTTCACGGGATTGCTTCGAAAACCGGTCGGAAAAATTCGAATCCTGACAGCTATGATGGACTGCGTGAAAACAGTTTTCTTTATTTCGGCATAATCCGTGTTTCCACTGAATTCCTAGTGGAAAATGAGGAAAAATGTTATGGAAGTGTGAGGTGCAATTGCAAACAATTATTTGATGAGGTTTTAGTGAAGTCCAGAATAATCAAGGTCTCGGTAAGAGTGGGGCCGAAACGGGGTTTCTCGTTAAAGGTGATCGCGTGTTTTTATTCTCCGTGATCCGTTATTATAAAAAAAAAATATTATCCGTGAACTGTGAATGATATGCTTGCCGTGTAACGTGAAATAAAAAAACTCGAAAAGTAATTATCCTGATTTGTGATTTGCCATCTTTAACAGCCGTGCCATGAACTGTGCGCATAACTTACGGCCCCTCGTAAGAGCTGAAGGCTTCGGCTGATAACTCTTCGCTCGACCTTGATTATTCTGGATATCACAAAAACCGAATGTAATAATTGTTTTATTAAACATTAAATGAAAAAAAAAAAAGTCGCAACAGAAAACATTCGCTTGCAAACCTGGACGTTGTTTTGCTTCTTCACCGACGGCAAGCCACACAAAGCGCGCGAACTTGAGAGTTATCACGAAGCTCTTTGGAACCTCTCATTTCATACGCCCCACATGGCATGAAGCTCTATTGTCTCAGGGATAGGGTCCATTGTGTTTTTTGTCTGTTTACAGTGTGTTTACTGTTTTCTCAAATAATCCTGTGAGACGTTCCGAGAGCTTCGTGGCGGCGCGAACCTTGGAAATCATGCACCGGGGTCATACATGACACGATTACCTGTGACCTTGACATGATTATTGTATAAGCTGCAGGTAAAAGATTCTAAGTTCCTTGCCTCCCGTACAGACCTAGGTAACTTGTTCCATAAAAGGAGGTTCAGCTATCTGAAATGTCCTGTCACCCATTGTCTCCTCTGTTTTCGCAAATGGTCTTTCAAGCAAGGGACCACTGTCATTACGTCTTAAGCTATAGTACAAACCCTGTTGAATGCTTATTAGGTCTGAAAGGTACTTAGGCGCATAACCGTGCAAAATTCTGCGAGCAGATGTGTTATGTGACAGAACTTGGGCGCGTCATAAATAAGCCTTGTACTTGCATTCATAAAGGTTGCAGTTTCCTAGTTTGATACTCCGGAATTCCATATAAAAGGCTATTACAATAGTCCAATCTACTACTAATAAAAGCATGAACTAGTTTTTCCGTTGATTCTCTGAATAGATATTTCCTAATATGACGTATGTTGTACAAGTTATAGAAAGCGCTGCTATATGTCTTTGTAACATGAGTTCCCATATCTAGATGCCCATCAAACCATGTGCCTACAATAGATTGCGCGCAGAGACTACAGGAGAGACTTCAGCCTGCGGCCAACCTTGATGCTTTGGATTGAAACTTTTGAGTGTAATTGTGAAAGATCCTGCAAAAATCTCTGCTCGGAGAATTTTGAGTAGTCAAGAACAGTAATTTTGTCAGGCTGAGTTGTTTCAATGGAGGATTGAAACATGCAGAATTAGGAAAAATGATCAGTGATATCAGAAACAATGTTTCCACTGGCAAAATATTCGCGGAACTTGTTTGTAAAAATATTGTCGATAAGTGTTGTTGAATTATTGTACACTCTTGTTGGTTTATCAATTGTCGGAAGAAGGGCATAGGTCTGTAGGCAGTCAAGAAATTGTTGAGCATAGTTACAAGTATGAGCACGAAGAATATTTATGTTGACATGCATCACCTAAAAGGCAAATCGGTTTTCCTGTGGCGCTATAGCAAACAACAGCTTCTTCAAAGTAGTCTAAAAAATGTTCCACGGAATTATGTTGCCTATTAATAACGCCACAGATAATGTCACTTTTCTTCGCAAACTACAGTTCAATCCACAGAGCCTGAAATGCCTTATTAGATGTTCTTTCAATAACTGTATAATTGTCATTGTTTCAAATAGGTACATCTAACACTCGGCCTCCAGCAGAAAGAGATGTTGGCCGGACAAACTCGAAGTTGTAATTAGGAATGTTTGGGTTGAAATCGGGAATATCATTATAGATTCTAGTTTCTGACATTGCAATAATATTGAAATTAAAATCTAGTTCATGAAGAATGTGACATTGAAAATCATCTAAGTTGCTCCTAAGACTTCGGATTCGTTAAGTTTAAATTGTTGTTCAAAGCTTAAGGGTGAATAATATTTACAACGAATGCTTTTAAGTAAACAATTTAGATCTCGATCGATTACATATCGACATCAAAAATGCTAGTAGTCGTTCGAGGTACTTTTTCGAAGGTATTTGTGATGGTAAGCTATTATTAAACTGGCCATGGTCATACGCATAATTAGATATATATAGATAGAAAGAGCATAACCACTTAGAAACAGCAAATGCTAGTTGTGATAAGTGGCTGGGCAGTAAATAAAGAAAGAAACGAGGGAGGTGATTACACTAGACAATTAGAAATTGCTCAATGATAAACAGACAAATGCAAAGCTTGTGGAATGTGTCTTAGTGCGACAAGAATACCTCACAAATTAATGTGTCTAAGTAAGCTGAGACGCATAGTAACGCAGCCGATTCAGGTGAATGCAGAGAGTCTAAACTTATATATTTTCTACCGCGTAATATGTCTTAACATTTATTACAGTGGCTATTACTTCGTATAAACCTGATGAAAGAGGGGTGGTGGGTACGGGAGAAGGAAATGTAGAAAGTGGAGATCCAATCAGGGCTTCCTTAAAACCAACATCAATGAACTGACAATAACAATAGAGCTGTTTTCAATTGAGTATCAAAAATAATTTGCATTTGCTTTGGTTTTGCTCTACTTCGCTCTGTGATCGGTTTTCAAAAGTCGGGCCACTTTATCAGCCAATGAAAACGGTAAAACAAAACCCAATTGTAATCACTAGTTGCACGCTCGCAATTTCCCGCGCTTTGCGCCGGTACATGTATGTAATTGCTTGGTCGTATTCTGATTGGCTCACTGCACTGTTTGTCAGTATCTGTTGTGATTGGTCAAAGCAATTCGTCTGGTTTTGTTTTTATGACACTCGATTGAAAACCGCTCTAACACCACCAACAACACCACTTACTGTAAATCCCAGACTAGTGCTGTTTTGTTTGTTGTCCTTGTAACGGATCCAGTGATTTCCTTCATAACTATATTCTAGTCGATAACGTGTCACGTATCCCCAGTAAACCATAGTGGTACTCCTTAGCTGATAACCCTGAAAGTGGAACATAGATTACCAACTTGTACACTATGTTAATTAAACTCACAAGCAACTGCATGTTAGGTAAACTCAGCTTAAGCCCATGACTGTGGTCATGATACTCTATTATGCTACCTGACGCGTACACCGCCAGGTGGTACGAAAGGGAATCCATGTTCTACAAGAACCCACGTGAACAGCTATTAGCCGTTTTAGGGCTGTAAACTTACTGCTTCATCAATTGAAATTTTCGCTGTAGCTCTTCAACTGAGGTCATTTCACGAACAAAGTTAAATCAATTATTTTGTTTCATACCTGAGTCGCTAAAGCAGTGATTTCAGTTAAGTTCACGAGGTCAATCTGAAGGTATTCGTCATCAATCTTGTTTAAGAATTGTATCTGTAAAAAACAAGCCAATGCTGTTTGGTATCTGGGACAAATACATGACAATGTTCATTTTAATTTACCCCATCAGTAATTGAAATCATGACGAGGCTCTTGGATAGATTACCAACTTGTACACTATGTTAATTAAACTCACCATGCTGTTTGGTATCTGAGACAAATACATGACAATGTTCATTTTAATTTACCCCATCAGTAATTTAAATCATGACGAGGCTCTTGGGACAGGTGGTCAGCCCATCAGCCTGCCTCCACCCAGTCCAATGATAAGTAATGGCACAGACTACATCACCGGGATTTACGTTCCCTACACTTTTCAATCAGTGGGTTCTTTTACGTCATATTCCAGATTTATGTTTGAAGGTGAATGAGGCAGATGTTGAGCATACAGTTAGCATGATGTTACGAATTATTTTAAGACCCTGGTTATTGGTATGAAGTCGCGACGTTTTGCTCAGCGGTTCTGTGGTCTACCAACTGAGCTAACAGGGCAATGGTATAGTAGTAATTAACTTGACATTAAACATCACCTGACTGCACCAAGAGTAAGCACTCCCCACCCGTCCATACTGAGACCTCATGTAGAAACGCCCATGACCGAGATTTAGAGTGAGGAAAGACGAGGCTGAGAGCTGAGAGTTTCTCACTCTGCCATCTTGTAGACCAATAGATTCATTGCATCCTGGAGGAGAAACCCATGATATTTAAAAGTCTTGATATGGAAACTTACAATTCTCCTTTGGGGGAGGGAGGGGGAGAGCTCTTTTTTCAGCATCTGTTTACAGATGCTTCCGTGGACTTTGTATCGGCATCGTTGAAGGAGGAGGAGAAATGAGGCTACAACTCTTCAATGTCATCTGTGACCTTTTACTGAACAGACGCACAGCAACATGCAATCTATTTGTTAAATGATAAGCGAGAAAATGCGCATACGCGTCGGAGTGAAATTGCTCAGCAGACCATTCTCGGCCCCAAAACTCATCTGAGGGACTTGGGCTGAAACCAAGTTGGACACATCACAAGGGTTTACACAAAGTACTCAATCAAGACCATGTATTCAGTAATAGACAAAATGGAGGTTATGCTAGAACAGAACATTTACTAGATAGAAAACCAACAAAAAAGAGCTCTTGTCTGCTGGGATTAGGCCAAAGCGCTTGTTCGAAACGGGTAGATCTCAAATGTTGTAATAGCCAACACTATATAACTACATTAAAATTCTAAGGAATTGTCAGCGAATCCTCAATGGCGCAGTGTATAGTTATAGAGACTAATTAATGACGATCCCGGGTTCGATGCATGCAATTGCCTGTTTCAAGAGTTGGGAAATTCACGACATCGTGTATTCTCGTTGATGTGTTCACCCTGGTTTCATCCGAGCATGCTGAACAGATCTGAATAACAAAAATGTTTCCAGACGGAGTACCCCTTGAATGAGTCAAATAGATTCCTTTAAATCTTCTGTGCAATGATGAATTCGTTTTCTCTCCACTTTGTGCCTTAAAGTGAATATACAGCTCATGGCCTTTGGTTACAATGACAGTTGGAACATTTTGTTGGCAGTAACGTTCTGTAAAACAAGGAAACAAAACAAGTTACAGTTCATCCTGCACACAAGGCAGCCTTGTATCCTACAATTGCCAGACATAAGCGCAACGTTTAACAAACTAATATAAACTAAATTAAATGAAGTAAACAGGGAAACAGGGGAAACAATGATCATTATAGAAAGGTAACAAACGAATAGGCGATACTGATGGAGGACATCAGGTAAGATGTTATAACCCCAAAAGTTTGACTTTGTACGGTACAGGAGCTTTTCGGATAACAAATGCACGTTATTTCTATAGGGTGTTATGGTTAACCGTGGTCCATTGAGAGAAGGCAGTCAAAACTAAAACTATCGTGGAGAATTTTTATCACTTTCTTAACGTCAAGTATCACTCTTCAGGCTACGGGATCAATGACTGATAATTTAGCTGTTATCCTATAAGTGCTTTTGCAGGGTCAACTTTTAAAGGCATATACACGCCTTTATCAGCCTCTTTTAAGCTGGATTTTAAACAGCTAATATCACAGCGTTTTCTAGACCTTTTGAACAAGATTTACGGCCTTCACTGACACCTCTCTACCTATCTTGGCTGAACTCTGGCAGTCTGGCTAATAAGCCCTTGGGTTTTTATACAATGAAGCTCGTTTTTGGACCTCTCCTGGGCTTTACTCCTTGCAAGTAAAAAGCGCACAATGTTTAAATCGATTAAGCTTATAAAAATTGCGAAGTTACCGCGCAACTACTATTACAAATATTACCTAGGGTTTGAGCTGTCCAGGAAAAACCTTCTTTCACTTCAATGGATCCGACTGAGCATGCGGAATTTCTGCCATTGATTCCTGTGAACTCCACAAATCGAAGCGATATGTAGCGGTCAGCAGGAGCTTTTATTCGCCAAACGCAGTCAGAAAACGCGGGAAACGACACTGGATAGTTTGGAGATGTAATAACGCCACTCTCTCCAAAGAAATCCCCTCCACAACCTAATAAAATGAAGCAAACAGTTGTTTAAGAGTATTTAAGTCTTTTACGCCTAGTTGACTATGAAAATCACTAAAGGGGGTAGTTTCTAAAGAAACTGAGGTACTGCATCGGTGGGGAAGTAGTACACAAAAATTTGGTATTATCAACAGAGTTTGAAAGTGCCGGGTTGCAGGAAAGACAGAATTGAATTTGAATTGAATTTGAATGACAGAATTCCATTCACCCTCACTTTCCATCCTCATAATCACGTAGTCAAAAGTATCATTCTCTATAACTTTAAATTATTCCAAAAATGATCCCGAGACTTGTAGAATCTTTTCGCAGCAAGCTCCACTAATTTCATTCAAACGCGACAAAAAAGTAGAAGTTAGAAGTGCATTTAAAACTAACCAGCAACCCCGGCACTCAAATGCGCGCGCTCACGATGTAAAACTTGTCCTTTCAGTCTTAACAATAGCAAAGTATCGGGACCTAAGCGATCTGTTAAGATCACCGATCGTTTCAAATGTACCTCCGCAAATGTCATTTATTGCCTAACCTGCACGTTATGCAATAAATTATACATTGGCGAGAAAGGAAGACGACTAGGCGACCGATTCCGCGAACATCTTCGCGATGTTGAGAAGAATGACAAGGATGCATCTAAGACACTCGCTCGTCATTTTAATCTCCCTAACCACTCCAAACAGAACATGGTCTATCTGTGGCCTTTCCCTACATCAAGGTACGACGAAAAGTCGCAAGAATCTGGAACAAAAATTCATCTTCCAAATCGGCACCCTTAATCCCCACAGTATTAACGAACGCTTTTCATTTAACTAACGTATTCCTATTTTTCACGTTGCCATGTTACTACCAATAGCGTAGCTCCTACTCCACTATAAAAACTACACACAACCCATAACTCCTCGATTCGCTCTGACGAAGGGCTAACGCTCGAAACGTCAGCTTTTAGAATCCCTGTACGGTGGTCAATTTACACTATCAACTCTGTCGATAATACCAAATTTTTATGAAAATCACTGATCAGTACTAGTTAAGCATTCAGGGAGCTGCAATGTCTGAAATCGTATGATTAAGATTGGATCCCACATGATCCTGTTTGCTAAACCTGGAGTCAAGGAAGTTGTATATGACAACCGAAAGCCTTTGAAACGCCCCTCTTCATTTGTTTTAAACCGTAGTCGCATCCTGTTGCTTTGTGTCACTATCAGTGGTTGAATTGACACACAAAATCTGAAAAACAAAAAAATCATCCTCTTTAATGGTGGTGACACAGTTACTTAGCTTCAAAATTCATATGGTCAGTAATTTTTCCACCTGTTTAAATAAACCATTAGTTTCGACTACTGCCAAAACTGAAAAGACTCTGTGTGCCAGAGAAAGCTACTCAAAATGTTTTTGTTTGCACAACGTAATTAACAAGTAGTATCACTAGATGTCTGTGTTTTTTGGAAGTGGTCGTACTAAATAGAATTTCTCTGTCTGACAAATCGGATCCTACCAGATTTTGGTATAGGTGAATGATGCATTTGAAAGAAATCATATGTGAACTGCGGATATGAAATCAAATGAAGAATGATCGTTGCAGTTGTGATCGCAATCTTTGCAACTGCATAAAGAAGCCTGAAAAAAATCCGCAGTTCACATATGATTTCTTTCATATGCATCATTCACTTACATATCTTTCACGGGAACATATGAACCCAAAATTGACCTGCTCTCAACGTCAGTGGCTTCATAGCTCAGATTTTGGCATACTTCGTAATTGTTGTTATCAAGTTCTTTCCCAACTGGGAAGCATTCAGTCCTATTACATGTACAGATAACAGCAACAAATACCTTTAGAAGAGGGTTTCACATCACCAGAATGTTATTCAGTGAGATCAAGAATTATTTATCATGAAACAATGAACCATGGAGACAGGAGTCAATAACAAGTATTCTTTACCTGCCCAACTTGATCTCATTGAATGCTGGTCCATCCCATATCTCCAAGTAGTCCATACACTGGCATTCTTTGAGGCAGTTGAATTCAACTTCAAAGTCAGAAAACTCGATTCGAATGAATTTACCACTTGGTACAGTGATGATCCAATCACACTGCATTAAATTGGGATATGGATAATTTGGGAATCGGGGAGATGAAATGCTTCCGGTGGTTTTAGTCAGTGAACCACCACAACCTGGACAATGTATAGAACAAAGTATGGAAGAAATGGCTGGTATGTTCGAGAGATAGAACATAGAATTTTTATTGTACTCCTATTCATATGATTTAGGAAGATTTCCAGAAACGTTCGTTGCCTTCAGTCTGGCCATTGTTTGTATTTTGAATTGACACGATTGATTCATAACATGATAATAGGAAAGCAAAAAGAAACCGGCCTGGTGTAAAGTTTGCAACAATCAAATATGATAAAATTAGATCTTTACTGCACCTAAAGAACGATTTTAAATTGAGTTTTGTAAAACCAAAACTAGGAAAATTGTCACGGGCAACCACAATGAACGTTAGTAGCGCGGTGACGGAGGAGCAAATAGTCAAGTGCGGGAAAAGTCTCGCTTTTCATTGGTTAATTTTGGTGAACAAATCACAGAGCGTAACGATGCAAAACCAAAGAAAATGTGGAAAACTGTCGATACTCAGTTGCAAATCACTCTATCACCTTTTGAGGGTTGGTCTTTACGAGAAACTGTTCACAGAGCTAAGTGGGTGACGCGTGTTGTATCCGAAGCAAAATTGTGATCTTTAGCTTTCTACAACTTTCATTAGCCTGATAATGTTTTTTTTTAGCTACACTCAATCACATGTTACCTTTTTCCAACTGGCTCGTGTAAGAAGCATTAAAACCCTGATATGCCTTGGTCGAGTCGGAATAAAACCAAATTCTGAGTTTGTTTGTGCTGGATGTGATGACGCTGGGCGGAAGACTGGTATCACAGAAACTACCTGCAAGTAATAAAAGAGATAAGTACTAATTCAGTTTAAAATGTCTTGAGTGCGACGCTACATTGAAGCCTCTTGTGAGAAGGAGGAAGAGTTGGGGGAGGTGGGTTGCACGCTGAAGAGATTCAGAATTTGAAAACTTTTGTTCTTCATGGACCATGCACTGATCACTGATTTACTGTCAGAAACAAGAAACGCCACCTCCGCCAATCCTCCATCCCGAGAATTGCCACTTCAATACTTAATTTCAAAAGTGCTAAATATCTTGAAAGATTGAGCCGTCACAGCAAGCATACGAAATGAAATGCAGATTGTCTCCTTAATAGGCACTGGAGCCGAGTTTAAACGGACTAGTATGGACATTTATCTTATAGTGGTCACACCTTAGAACAAATATCATCAATACTCACCAATGAGTTGGTCCGTGGAGGTGCCTCCATCCTTTACTTCTACAATATCGATACAGCTCCTTCTGTAGCTTTCTACTTCAAACACGTCGAAGGAAAGTAAAACAAAACGTCCTGGCTGAACCTTAATGTTCCATATGCATTCCATATTGTTCTTGTATTTCGCAGGGAAGCCTGGCGTTTGAAAAGTTCCATTCTCCTCTGTTAGAGTGAAATGACAATCTGAAAGAAGCAATATGTCAAGAAAGTATGAACAAAAAAGTGAAGAGCTCCGGTTTAAAATATAGCTGCGTTTTTCTGTGAGGTCTAACAAGAGGAAATGAAGATGATCGCCACTTTCTTTACAAAGTAAGTATTTTTAATTTCTCACTTTAGTTAGAGATCAAAAGCTAAACTCATTAAAGCCTAATAATAGTCTCTTGAGCGGAAGCAATAAACAGCCTGAACTGCTGAAGAACTCCACTGGGATAACACACAAAATAAAGATGCAATTGACGTGCTCTACCGAAATAAAGCTGTTCTACCGGAACAACACCTTCATGTTTCATTTTTTTTTATCAGATCAAGTCAGTAAATGAAATCCTCAACACATAAAGTTTTTTTTTTATCTCTTGCACCGCGCCGAATGAAAATTTTGTATTATAATGATCACGTGTCTTTATCTGCACATTCAGTACACCTGATCAAAATAACGTAATACGTACGAACAGCTTGTAACCTTATGGATAGTGTAAGTGTTTCGAAAATAAGGTCAAATCAGCGCAAAAAGCAAAACGGTTCGCAAGCCTTACAAACGTCTATTAATGCCGCTTTATCTTTATAAGGCGTAGTGTAAGGCCGTCAGTGTTTGTTACTACATATATCATACGTCACGTCTTAACATAATTGTTTTTGTTTCTTCCTCGTGTGTGTATGTGTATCATATTAAGTGGGGGGAGACAAGGGATTTAGAACCTCCCACTTCGCGTACCTTTATCTCCTGTCTCCCTCTATAGTATATTGAGTTAGCGTTTTGTATTTCTCTCCCGCTTCTCGTCCTCTTGGAACTCCCACATCCCGCCCTTTCCTCTCCCGCTTCCCATCCCTGCCCACCCCCCTCCCTCCGTTCTCATTAGCCCATCGTTTGAGTGGGGTTCACCGTGCGGTGAACCTGTGTTAGAACAATAGGACCATGTCAGGGGCCCATTCTGGCGGACTTGGCAGTTCATCGCTGGGGACCAAACTGCAGCCACGTTCCTCTCTGACAAAAAATATATCGAATGCCTGACAACAACAACGAACTAAGCATTATTATAGAACAGTCGATCACTATGAGACTGTCGATAAATTCGACGGCAATTCCACCGTTCAATTTGACCATGAATCCAACAGTTGTAAGAAATTCATCACAACATGTCTCGCCTCGAACTCGTAACCGCGCTGACTTGAGTTTGTTCGTTAAACCAATTTTATTGCTATTTGCTAGGCTCGCTAGGCCTGTTTTTTTCAACGGTTCTCTTGAGGTGTAATCTTTCTGTGCCAGTTCAAATGAAAAATCACTTTATGGCTTTATACTTTTGAACTGCGCTCGTTCAGTAGATTGATATAAACATAAGGTTAAATCTACAGTAGGAAAGTGGTGTGACTGTTATTACTTCTATTTACTTCCGTTTGTTTTCCTTGTCAGAACCTGTCATTTTATTATCAGTGGCAGCCACATTGCCAGGAATTTTGCCTGTTGCCTTCTTAATGCTGACATAGATGGTGAGATCCAGCAAGGACCCTTCTGCAACCTCATGTAAAATGGCGCTGAGTTTGTCAATTAGCTGTGGCTCTTGAAGTTTCGAACAGGGGCCGGTTAAGAAGGGAATATGCTGAGTTACTCAGTTCAGGGGATCAAACGAGGCCCACGATAAACAAATTTACGATGAGTTACTATCTTTATGGTAGAAAGGAGGGCGAACCAGCACTGTTTTTAAAAGGACCCCATCTGATAGGGTCTAAAATAACACGCAAGTTACTCTGCCTTTGAAATTGCTGAGTCTATTGCCTGAAGAGTGCTTGTTATCTATTTGCAGTACGATCTCATGCTGGATGAATATGACCGTAATAGGCCTGGATTAAAAAATCTCGGAAAATGCTCTAAAACGTATCCGGAAATTCCCAATTTGTTTTTCTAAAAATCCCTCCAAAAATCTTTAAATATTCCAAGCAATTTCTAAAAATCTCCAAACATCTTGCAATTTTTTTAAAGTGAAACTCAGTCCCCATTAGAATGATGGAAAAAAATTAGAAAATGGAAACATCGTTGCAAGGTTGGATTGCATTCACCAGTACACAACAGGTGTGCAAATTGATGATATCGTCATTTTGACGGAATTCTAATAAATAAGGCGGCAAAATCATCTAAAAATCCCGCAAAAAACTTATGATTTCTAAAAATCCCCAACATTTCTAAAAATCTTTTGATACCCTAAACATCCTATGCCTAGACCGTAACAGCCTCTGATCCTGAAATGTTTTATCTAGTTCAGAATTAAAAAAAAAGTGAACAGAAAGAGTGGTATTTCTCAGTGAAATTAGGTTACTTTCACATTTACAATCAAAATCAAAATTGTTTTTCTGAGTCGTCTAGTTTTTCCGAAAGTAACGGTTTATTTTGAAATACCATAGCGAATAGTGATTCCATGTACGATGTCTTCGTGAGGAAAGACTTGATAGGTATCATTAAGGGACGAATCGTACGCGTGTTTCATTAAACGTCGCGCAGATGGAACAACTCGATGTTTTCTTTCTAGCGCGCCCTATTAACCTCAAAGATATAATAAATATCTTATTAACCTCGTTTTCTCGGTCCGTACTATGACTACTATAAGTTACGGATCCTCGTTTTTTCCCGTTGATTTATAATTTGTAGGAATACTTCGCTTTATTTCAGGTAAAGTAGTGCGAAGTTAAATGTTTATTTTCCTTTTTACTTACATAGCACCGTGATTATAAGAAAGCCATACCTTTCTTTTAAGATGTTCTGCGAAATTGCGTATCCTCTGTTTATACAAGTTTCACAAAGAATTATGCATTGTGTTTTTGCTGGAACCTTTAGTTCCCCATCTTTTTCTTGCCGAAAGATTAATGATAATTTAATCACATATACACCTCATTTTCTTCGTAGCCTGGAGCACTTTATCTTTTTTACCACGCCGGTATACTAAACACTTTAAAGAACATTTAGAATTGTTGTGAAGCTTTTGATTGTAATAATAGACGAAAAAGTGTAAAAATGCTTCAGAAACACGACATTTCGGTAGATTTCTTTGCAAAAACGACTCCAAACATATCTCAAACAGAAAAGTTGAGATTGTGATAATCATGCCTTAAAATAATGTTAAAAAAATTGTAGTAATAATAACAAAGAATATTGACCTTTTAAAAGAACTGTTATCTACAGAAAACAGCACTGATTAAAAGAAAAAATTGCGATGTGGCTGCATGGTAAGTCAGTTGGACAAGTTTTGATACACGCGCGAATGCGGGCAAAGTTATATTTGAAATGAAACGAAAATATTTCAATTACTGGAAAATACTACAGGAACAATCGACGTTTTGGCCATATCACATGGCCTTCATCAGGAAACTGCCGAGTCAGCTTGGAACCCGTACGTGTCACGTGATAGCTGACTTGGCACGTCCCGTAACGCACGATCCCACGTGTGCGATAGCACGAACCGCAACCCCTTTTCTTGTTAAGAGAAGGGCCCTCTATCCTCTCCCAAACAGCTTCTTTAATGCCACGTCTGACCCAGTCTTCTTCCTTGTCCAGGATCTTGACATCGCTTAGATCAAAAGAGTGCCCGGAGCTTCGTAGATGGTTATAGACGGCAGAATTCTGTGCCTCGATGGTACTAGGCCTTTTATGCTGTCCCATTCTCGAGCCCAGCGCCAGCATGGTCTCTCCAACGTAGGTTTCACTACTGTTCTCCGCACCACACCTTATCCCATATACGACATGCGAGACCTTATCTTTGTGGGGCTCATCCTTGACCTTTACCAACTTCTGCCTCAAGGTGTTACATGGCTTGAAAGTGGTGGAAAAACCGAAGGATCTGAAGACCGACTTCATCGCATCAGAGACACCGGTCACATAGGGGATGGTTATCCGAATGTTCCGCGATCCACTCGGTCCAGTCCTCTGTTCGTCTCTCTGTCGCTGATGGTCGCGTTGTGAGGAACTTGAAGCTTTCTGAAAGGCCCAGTTTGGGTAGCCGCAAAGATTCAATGCTTTTCTAATATGTTCTTTCTCTTTCTCTACACGCTGGTAGAAAGAGATCCGTCGATTTAATTTTCACCAGGCAGTCAAGAAAGGGTAACCGGTTGTTGGTACACCGCTCTTGTGTAAACTTGATGTTGGGGTCCTGACTGCTCAGGTGATCAAGGAATCATCTGCTTTCATTTTTCTCTAAAATGACAAACGTGTCATCTACGTACCGAAGCCAAGGCCTTGGTCTCACACCGTTGTAACAACTACGGCTCCTCGAACACCTCCATGCACAGATTGGCGACGATAGAAGAAATAGGAGAACCCATAGCGCAGCCGTGAATTTGCTTGTAGAATTTCCCTTTGGATGAAAAGTATGTCGTAGTAAGACAGATATCCACCAACACGACAACTTCCCCTATGCTCAGGCACGTACGTTCAGCAATTGGTTCGGTCGCGCACAACTTATAGCGAAGCATGCTGCTTACATCCTTCGTCCTTTAGTAGGCCGTTCTTCGCATCACCTTAAGAACACTCAGGCCTTTGTTGAAAAGATCAGGGATATCAAACTTACCCAGAAGGAAACAATTACATCGTTTGACGTCTCTGCACACTCTACTAGTATTCCACCTGCTGACGCGATCACGGCGATTCGCCAAAGGCTAGAAAAGGGTGAAACCCCTGCTGAACGTACGTGCCTGTAGAGAAAGAACATATTAGAAAGGCATTGAATCTTTGCGGCTACCCAAACTGGGCCTTTCAGAAAGCTTCAAGTTCCTCACAACGCGACCATCAGCGACAGAGAGACGAACAGAGGACTGGACCGAGTGGATCGCGGAACATTCGGATAACCATCCCCTATGTGACCGGTGTCTCTGATGCGATGAAGTCGGTCTTCAGATCCTTCGGTTTTTCCACCACTTTCAAGCCATGTAACACCTTGAGGCAGAAGTTGGTAAAGGTCAAGGATGAGCCCCACAAAGATAAGGTCTCGCATGTCGTATATGGGATAAGGTGTGGTGCGGAGAACAGTAGTGAAACCTACGTTGGAGAGACCATGCTGGCGCTGGGCTCGAGAATGGGACAGCATAAAAGGCCTAGTACCATCGAGGCACAGAATTCTGCCGTCTATAACCATCTACGAAGCTCCGGGCACTCTTTTGATCTAAGCGATGTCAAGATCCTGGACAAGGAAGAAGACTGGGTCAGACGTGGCATTAAAGAAGCTGTTTGGGAGAGGATAGAGGGCCCTTCTCTTAACAAGAAAAGGGGTTGCGGTTCGTGCTATCGCACACGTGGGATCGTGCGTTACGGGACGTGCCGAGTCAGCTATCATGTGACACGTACGGGTTCCAAGCTGACTCGGCAGTTTCCTGATGAAGGCCGTGTGATATGGCTGAAACGTCGATTGTTCTTGTAGTATTTTCCAGTAACTGAATTATTTTCGTTTCATCTTACTCGCAACTGGATGAGTGATACAATTCAAAGTTATATTTGAAATATTTGAAATGTTGCGTTGGGGAGACACGTGTTACCATCCAACATTAACCCGCGTCTGAATTTTGATGTTTTCACTTTCAGTTGTATAAAAAAGTACTTACCTGTAGTTTGAGCTGAGCTTTCGTTTATTCCACTGAAGGAAAGTAAGATGGTTGTAATCATGAACTTCTGGGAAATCCAGTTGAATACATGCATAGCTCTGGTCGAATCACAAAGTACTCCTTGGTTAATACTGAGAGAAATCGATTTAGTTTCAAAACTTCGTTTAAAGAAACTTAAAAAAGTAACAGAAATAAACCGACGAGACTTTTAACTCCACAACTGACTGATGTCGTAAGAATGCAAGTTATGCAAATAGTCCCAAGTGAGTTGTATTTTTTATAACTGAATTTAATCTATTTCTGCTAACAATGATTTATGTTAATTTTATCTTAGAGCGCGCTTTGTTTAAGAACTCTAAAGGGCTCTATTGTTTTCACAAAAACAAATTTTAAGCACGTTGACAATGTTTGCTCTGTGTTATTATGTTTCCCTCTCAATTCTTTACGGTATTACTGTTTAACATATTACAAAAGCAGATGGTAAATAAATAAGTCTATTACTTTAAAAAAAAAATTAAAAAAGATGAATTGAGGGGAGAAAGAGCTCTGTAGCGCTCAGAGTTAGTTTAGTTTTCCAAGTTGAAGGTCTTCTAGAACATTTTACTGTTTACCCACAAACGTGATCTTTAACCTGACACGAGTTTCGGTATTTGCTTCCCGTTGGTTGTGAGTCTTCTTTTGTTCATTAATCAGTTCTTCATGACGGTATACACATTTGATTTTATAATGCTGCGTTAAAAAGGATTTCGATCTTAAACTTTGTCATTTGCAAAATCATCTTTTTTTTTGCTGTTACGACTGGGAAGAAACTTTAAAGACATAGAAACCTTAGCAAGGCTAACTGACTGATTTAAATTATTCCAAAAGTAAAAATATTTGTTTCAAAACAGTCTTTGATGATGGCTTTATAGTGGGGTAATAATAACACACACGTGTTATTTCGTAAGGCAACACATAACACATGTGTTGCTGTTCGCAACACATGGTATTCACACGGCGACAATTCAGTAATCTGTACCAAAGTAACATGATGCTATAATACAAAAAAAGAAATTCTAAATTTTCCGAAAACATC
>OX419346.1:10897842-10915342 GCA_948470475.1 Galaxea fascicularis
CAGTGATGAGAATAAAGCCAACTTTGACTGTCTATAATCGAACAGTTGTCGGTCACAAATGAAAGACTACGCTCAATCCAACCCACAGACTATCTCACTTAAATAACACTAATGAAGTTGCGAAATATTGAGAAACAGACAGTGATATTCACAAAAATGTTAGGTTTTCGGAATCATACAACTAGCAACGTTAATAAAGACCTTGCGCAGATTTACAAACACTACTTCTGGAAAGTTACGTGAACAAAAGGCAATTTTACTCGCGAGCCAGATTTACACTGCGCCGTTTTCAGTTCAAACTCGATCGAGCGAGTCGCGAGGACATGGTGCAGGTTAGGATCAGCTAACGCTTTCTGTTTGTTTGTTTGTTTTTTTTGCTAACGTGACCTTTTCATCTCTGGAGTTTTTTTAGTTTGTTATTAGAAACGATGCCAGTGATACATGATAAAAAGTTCTGGCCTTGTTTAGGATTCAGTGTAACAGTAATGCACCTATCAATGTTTAGACGGAGAGGGGGGGGGGGGGGGGGGTACGGGCCAGGTGCGTCATTTGAATTTTCTTGTAATTTTTTGGTCAAATTCCCGACCCTTAGGACTGGAAAATAGTTCAAATTTGATAAAATATACACACCTGGCCCCAGTTGTTCAAACGATGGATAGCACTATCCGCCGGATAAATCACTATCCACTGGTTTTAAGGTCACCAAAGTAAGCTAAGTTCAATCGTGACTCCGCTCCAGCTCACTTCAACGATTACAAAAGGGTAAAAATCCAGCTTTTGTTTTACCAAAATTAAATGACAATATTCTTCAAACAACCTTTACATTATACTGAATACCAGCTGGAACGCTGTAGCGGTATTGCACCATAAAAAATATGATAATTAATACATGCCATGCCAACTTCATACATACCGATATTTCCCAAGATGGCGTCTCCTGGAACATCAGTTTAGGACCCAGTACTCCGCACGGTAAAATTCAAATGGCCCCTGTCCTCTGCACGGCCAAATTCAAATGTCCGCAGTATGGAGCCACATTTGTGGTCAACTTCCCCAGAGAGGGGACAGCAGAAGTGTTCAAATGCCGCACCTTTGCCCGTACCTCCCCCCCTCTCCGTCTAAACATTGATAGGTGCATAATTTTAGTTTGTGTTGTTCCCGACGTTGCTGTCAGTGCGGATGGTATGTAAAAAATATGCAAAAAGCAAAACTAAAAACGTGGGCAAACGTTCACTCACTTTAATACAGACTGAAACACTTCAGTGATGAATGGGGGATTGGATGACAAGTTATCAGTAGCACTCAGTTAGTACGCGGGTTGTGATTGGTCAATTTTGCGGGCTGTATTCTACTCTACGGCCCGCTAAATTTGAGTTTGCTTTCCTGCGCGCCCGATTAACCTCAGAAATATATTAAATATCTTACTAACTTACTCATTTTCTCTGTTCGTACTAAAAGTTACGGATCCTCGTTTTTTTCCCGTTGATTTATGGCATACGCTGCGCCCTTGGGCCATAAGTGAACTGGCCCAAGAAGTATTGAGATTCCAAAGACTGGGTAATTTAGTAATCTGCAGCCCCAAGAACCAAGCCCTACGATCAGAACACCAGCTTGTGCCAAAACAGGTTGTAAACAAAATGCTCCAGAGAATTCCGTCAAACTGCCGTCCACATGCGAGACGTATTATTATGGATGGCCCATCATTATCACACGTCTTTTTAGCCTCAAAACAGAGATCGACTTTATTTTCTAATGAAATAATCAACTCTATTCGTGTTTTCATTTTATTTTATCTTCGATTCTCCTTACAATTTCTATTTTGAATTGTCTTTTAAAACCCAGCTTGATTTCAGAAGGTTCTTCAATTTTAAGTAAAGTATGATTCTAACTTTAAATTTTACAAATGCATATTGGGAAAGGACCAGCGCTATCACCATTAAAAAAAAATTGAACGGCCCCTGCGTTATCACTCCACGCGGTAAGGCCTGGGACTGTGGCATGCTCTGTCAAAGCTAGGGCGCGCGTCGTAGATCGAGTGTATCGATAAACACTGAGCTGTTTGGTTGTGATTAATCGAAGCTGATATGAAAAGGAGAACACTGGAAGCAGAGAAGGAGTCTTGGGAAGAATTTGAAAAACGTGTTGGAAATAAGAGAAACAATACAAAGAAACCAGGCGTGGGGAAAGTTCCGAGTGATATCCTTGTTCAGAGAGTGTTGGCTACTGCTTCAGGACGATTAAAAAATACCTGGTCCATCTAATTCTTTCTTGACTGCATCACACACTTCTGTAAGAGGGGTGTTATAATTTATATACTGGATACCAAAATAGCGAAGGCGTCTGTCGAGAGTTGCTATACTCCACCTGGCATTGCAGAAACTTTTGCTGCACGAAATCAAGGATCTCTTCTCGCTTCGCTTCAAGTTTTGGGCAACTAACTCTCCGAGATCTTGTTCCAGTTGATTATATCCCTTCCAATCGTCGTTGGTATTCATGATTTAATTCTGACTTTCCAGCTGAGTTGTATGACTCGTACTGACACGAGTAGCCGTGACACGGATATGGACTCGCTCCCAGGCTTTACCGCGTGGGGTGATAACGCTGGGCCGTTCATTTTTTTTTTTAATGGTGATAGCGCTGGTCCTTTCCCAATAGGTATTTGTAAAACTTAAAGTTCTCCGAACCTTGGAGGTGTTAGTTTCTCGATCGAAGCGAAAGTGAAGTAACATACTGTAAGCTAAAAATTATGAATCCTGTCGCAAGACAAATCCTTGATAATACGGTAGATTGAGTAGAGATATCGAAAGCAGCCAGCCAAATCCACCTCAGACGAACAGTGGAAACATAAATAACAACAAACGATGCCTGTTGTTAAATTCGAGGTTAACAGTGCTATCACCATGGTTGTTAAAGAATGTGTATTGTATATTTATATCATCTAGTATACACCAGGTGTCTTGAAAACAAAGACCCCCAAAACAAAGACAGAAGCGTAAGACAACGAACGAGCCATAAAAGCCTGAGCGTAAAACCAAAGAGCCTATAGGCTCTGAGAAAACGAGCAACGACAGAGGAACGTAGGAAACGCCTTCGAGAGATACCACCAGCGTCTGCCAAAACTAACGGCAGTTGCGATAGAGAAAGACGGCATGAAGAATAACTTAATTCCATCCAGGAGAGGATTGACAGCCCCAACAACTCTATCAGTCCGCTGAATACTCACTTGGAGAAGGGCACATGCCCTAAGACTTTAAGATACAATACGCCGGCGAACATTACGCCCGATGAGGACTTTAAGAAAGACAAACTCCATACGAAAGAAAGCGGGGCCCTAGTAAAATTTCACTACAGGTGCGTAAAAGATTTAAGGCTAAGTCCAGAAAGCTCGTAGAACCTAAATCTCGCAGAAGTCACCATGAAAGTGGTCATGAAACCAACCAGTCTTCCCGCTCAAAACGCCGGCTAGTAATAGAAATGCGAACGGAGAGAAGAATGAGAACGAGCTAGCCAAGATTAGAGAGGTCGATATATTGCTGGAACAAATGAGATCACAAGCAAAGAATAAAAAATGTGAATTTTATCCTGTTGTCTTCTCTGACCCTTTAGAAATAAGGGAGGAAGGGAAAAGAAACAAAACGGATAACAAGGCAGCTTTTGTTGACCACCTAATTTAGCTAAGAGCACAAAAACAAGCTTCGTATCTTAAAGATACAACAGACTTTCTTAACTTCATCGAGAAGAC
This sequence comes from Galaxea fascicularis, assembly GCA_948470475.1. Lineage (NCBI taxonomy): Eukaryota > Metazoa > Cnidaria > Anthozoa > Scleractinia > Euphylliidae > Galaxea > Galaxea fascicularis. The sequence continues at coordinate 10,901,585 of OX419346.1, forward strand.
TAAACTGCCTCAAAACATCATTCTCGTCTCAATGGAGGTCACTAGCCTTTACACGAACATACCACAGGAAGAGGGCATTACTACTGTATGCGAAGCATACGACGAGTTTTATCAGACAAACCCTCCCATTCTTCAACAGCCACTGCTCCTACGGGTGCTGGATTCTCGCGCTCAAAATACTTCTTCAGTAAGTTGGCATGGTAAACTCTCTCCTTTCCTTTGACACGCACTTTATAATCGTTGAGACCCACTACAGCACTAACCTCAAATGGACCTTTCCACTGCATCAGAAGCTTGTTATGGTCAGTCGGTAGCAGCACTAACACTTTATCTCCTGGTTCAAATTTTCTGACTTTAGTCTTGCGGTCGTAGTAATGCTTGCCTTTAACTTGGGCTTTCTGAAGTTCGGTATGCGCAAGCTTGAGGGTATCTTCTAGCTTCTCGCGTAGCTCAAACACATACTGGTAGCTGTTCTTCACTTCAGGTTCCTCCAGTTCGTTCGTCCACAGCTCTTTAAGGATAAACATCGGCCCTCTAACGGCTCGTCCGTACAGCAACTCAAACGGCGAAAAACCAGTAGACTCTTGAGGAACTTCACGATATGCAAACAATAACGGGTTAATATAACGGTGCCACTGTCTCGGCTGCTCGCTGCACAATCTCTTCAGCATGCTCTTCATAGTTCCATTGAACCTTTCCGTGAGGCCATTACACATAGGATGATAAGGAGTTGTAGTGAGCTGTTTAATACTCAACAGCCGCGTCACTTCCTTCATGCACTCCGATACAAATTGCGTACCGAGGTCACTCAAGATCTCTTCAGGCTCTCCCAATCGACTAAAGATATCCACCAATGCTTCTGCGACAGTTTCCGTATCAATGTTTTTGAGCGGAACAGCTTCAGGATAACGGGTTGCAAAGTCAACCAATGTCAATATATGTCTATGACCGCCTTCACTCGGGGGACTAATAGGACCAACCAGATCGATTGCTACTCTCTTGAACGGCTTGTCAATTAACGACATCTTCTCCAGGGGAACCTTCGGTACGGAACCCTTGTTAACTGTCTTCTGACATACATCACAGGACTTGCAATAACGAGTCACGTCACCTTGAATATCTGGCCAATAGAATGCACTTTGAATCTTATCTGCCGTTTTCTTTATTCCCATGTGACCTCCCATGATCGATCCGTGAGCTAGTTCCATTATTCGGTTTCTCAACTGCACAGAAACCATAACTTGCTTCAGGGGTTTACCACGATTCACATAAGGATGCTTGTAAACACGGTAAAGAACTCCACCTTTCACTTCAAATGACTTCTCAGCCTGGCCTCTCACAACTACATCATCTTCCTCATGACGCTTTCTCTCATCATCTTCGCGCCTTCTCTCTTCTTCAAGCCGCCTAAATTTCTCTTGTTTTTCTTCATCTTCACGCCTTCTCTCCTCGTCCAACTTTTGTTGTTCACGCACAAATTCAAGCAGCTTTTCTCCCTCTAGGCCAAACTCTTTACCAAGTTGAACAAATTTCTCCATTTCACAGCGTTAAAATTCCAAGACTCTTCCACTTGTATTACTTGCTTTCACAGCACAGCTACTTTCTTCGAAGTTGTGATCCTTTCCTGGTTATCGGTAGACAACAAACGATTCCTGAATTCCACATTCGCTCACTCACTTCAGGGATAGGCCCCCAATGTTACGAGTTTGTTGTGTTGAGGAGTGAGAAGTGGGTTGTTTGTAGACTAAACAGAACGCAGGGTTGTCGGAACAGCAACAAGGTTATTTATTCCAAACGAAAGTAGTAAACTCTGCACAAGGCTTCACAATAAGCTCCCACTAGGCTTACAAAATTACACACGACCTCCGTCTCACTTCAATACTCACGCCCTCCGCCAAATGTACACACGACCTCTGTCACACTTCAATACTCACGCCCTCCGCCAAATGTATACACGACCTCTGTCACACCTCAATAAACACGGCCTCCGCCAACTGCTCTCAGCTCTCAGCTCTTCTCTCTCAGCCTTACTTCTTTACTTTTAGACTCTCAGAGAAACTCCAAAGCTACACCGATCGGGTTATATACTTTACAACAAAAGATTCTAGAACTTTCCCACTCGACTAAATAAAGAAACATTACAATAAGAAACTATTTACAGCAACATATGCAAACGGCTGAAAATAGAATCACTGAACCACGATGACACAGCGCTAATTAAATATGCAGAAGATTATAGACACTTCCAGACAGTAACGCGAGTCACGCAATAATGTTTCGTAACATAACCCCCTCTTGAGAAGAAATTTCTTAAATTTCTACTAACAACGAAAAATTACTTAAGTAATACTAAGAGAAGGTAGTGTTAAGGACAGTTTGGTGGTTTGGTTTAGTGGTGAAGTAGAAGTCTACAGGATGTGTGTGCATCTGTTTGGGGGAGTGTGGAGTCCGAGTTGCGCTAGTTTTGCCTTGAGGCGCGTGGCAGATGATCACAGAAAGGATTTCCCTGAAGAGACGATCCAAGCTGTGCTGAAGAATTTTTACGCTGATGATTGCCTTAAGTCTGTTGGTACTACTGAGGAGGCCATCAACATCGTACATAGCTTATGCAAGTTGCTTGGGCTAGTGGACTTTCGACTGACAACGTGGGTCAGTAATGACCGAAGAGTACTGGAAGCTATTCCTGTAGAAGAGAGAGCGAAGGGAGTCAAGAACCTCGACCTTGACCGCAGTTCTCTGCCTGTTGAGAGGGCGTTAGGGATTCACTGGAACACAGACACTGATCAATTTGGCATTCAGATCAAGAGTAAGCAGAGAGAGTTCACCCGGAGAGGGCTTTTGAGTATAGTTAGTTCTGTTTATGACCCACTGGGACTGGTGTGCCCGTTCGTTCTTCGTGCCAAGGTGATCTTTCAAGACGAGTGTAAGTCCGGCAAGGAATGGGACGATCCACTGAGCCCAGAGAATCAGATGCGGTGGAGTAAGTGGTTGGAGGAGCTCCCGCTATTGAATCAGTTCAAGGTTGAGCGTTGTTTGGTGCCTGCAAGTTTCGGAACGCCGGTGAAATGTGAACTACATCATTTCTGTGATGCTTCTATGTCAGCCTATGGTTCTGCTTCCTATCTCCGCGCAGTGAACGCACTGGGAAACGTTCACTGCTCCCTGTTGCTGGGGAAGTCCAGATTGGCCCCGATTAGGCAGATGACCATACCAAGGCTTGAACTTTCTGCTGCTGTGATTGCCGTGAGAGTGGATCGAATGCTGTCCCGTGAACTCTCTTTGGAGATTCAAGACTCCGTATTCTGGACAGATAGTATGATTGTTCTTCAGTACATTTACAGTTGCAGTAAGAGGTTCCAAACGTTTGTGGCGAACCGGTTGTCTGTCATTCATGATGGTTCAAAGCCAAGACAGTGGAGGAAGGTTGGCACAAAGGAAAACCCCGCTGATGATGTCTCCAGAGGTTTGAACGGGTTTGATATGATTTCCAGTGATCGTTGGAAGCGAGGTCCAGAATTCCTTTGGCAAGATGAGACTGCCTGGCCCACCAATCCAGCTGTGCCAGAAATTGCTTGTGAAGATGAGGAAGTGAAGAATCAAGTCAAGTGTTGCGTTTCAAATGTGCAGCATGATGCTGGAGATAGGGGGAAACACGGCTTGCCCAGAGCGGGTAAAGAACAAGAATCAGAAGACCCCATGATCCGTTGTATAGAGAGTTACTCTTGCTGGCATCGTTTGAAAAGGAGTGTGGCTTGGCTGCTTCGCTGCAGGGATTGGCTGAGAGCGAAGACAAGAAGTAAGGAAAGGCCACCTTCAGTAATCGCTGATCCTCTAGACCCTCTAGAGCTGCAAGCTGCAGAAACAGCTATCGTTAAGTCTGTTCAGCACAAGCACTTCAAAGGAGAAGTGGAGGCTCTTAAATCAAGAAAACCTGTTGTGAACAAGAGCCCGATCTATATTCTGGAACCGTTTCTGGATGAAGAAGGGATACTTCGAGTAGGAGGCCGTCTGAAAAATGCACCCCTGCCCGAGAAAGCACAGCATCCCATTATTTTGCCAAAGAATCATCACGTTTCAAGGCTAGTTACGAGACGAGCCCATGAGTTTCAGAGCGGGCATTCTGGTAAAGAGTACGTACTCTCCCTCATCAGACAGAAGTTTTGGATCGTAGGAGCTAGACCACTGGTGAAACGGGTTCTAAAGGAGTGCGTACTGTGTAAGAGGCTCAAAGGAAAGCCAGAAGTTCAGCAGATGGCAGATCTACCTGCCGAAAGAGTAACGCCAGACAACCCCCCATTTTCCTATGTTGGTGTGGACTGTTTCGGCCCTTTTGTGGTGAAAAGGGGCCGGAGCCAACTGAAACCTTACGGCTGCTTATTCACCTGTCTTACTATGCGAGCTATACACATAGAAAAGCTTGACAGTCTTGAAGCAGATTCGTTCATCAATGCTTTCGTGAGATTTTGTGCCAGGAGAGGTGTACCGGGGAAAGTTAGATCCGACAACGGCACTAATTTCGTCGGAGGAGAAAAGGAATTGCGCGAGGCGATGCGGAGCTGGAAAGATGATAGCAAGGCGAAAGCTCATTTTCTGCAGAAAGAGATCAAATGGGAGTTTAATCCCCCGGCAGCCTCCCATATGGGCGGGATATGGGAGAGACAGATCAGAACAGTTAGAAAGGTGCTGAATGTCATCCTCAGGGAACAGATCGTAGATGATGAACGCTTGTCCACCCTATTCTGCGAGGTGGAGTCGATCGTGAATTGAAGACCGTTGACAGTTTTATCTGATGACCCGAATGACGAAACTCCCCTGACACCAAATCATTTACTACTTCTTCGTGGAGGACCTCATCTGCTCCCCGGCCGGTTTGACCAGAGTGATATCTATGGAAGGCGTTGGAGACATGTTCAGTTCCTCTCTGACCAGTTTTGGAAGCGCTGGGTTCGTGAGTATTTACCCACTTTGCAGTTGCGTCAAAAGTGGTTGCGGCCAAAGAGAAATTTGCAGAATGGAGATGTGATCCTGATCAGGGATGAGAACACCCCCCGGAAGAATTGCCCCATGGGACGTATCATTCAGACTTTCCCCGGAAAGGACGGATTAGTCAGAGTGGCCCGAGTGAAGACCAGCTGGTCGACCCTGACCAGGCCTGTAACCAAGTCGTGCTTTTTGGAGTCTGCAGGTGGCGAGATGTGAACTTGTATGCGTTGTGTGACACACTATATACCGGGCTTGTCTTAAGCAGGAATAGTTACTAGAAAACTGGACTGTCCATCGTTAAGACACTGAACTGAGGAATTCTCGGTAAACGCTCGGTGATTACCTTTTCGCGTTTAAGGGGCCGGGATGTTAAGGACAGTTTGCCTTGCCGTGCCCCTCTGTACCCCCCTTGTGCGGGTCACATGATTTTTACGACCATGTGCTTTCGGCAGCTTGATGTGTGTCGTGTTATGTTTGTGGGCGGAAAGTTTGCTTGTTCCGTCGCCTTTTACTTTATCGATGTTGACGTCTTGACTAGGCCTGGAGATGCCCAAAAATATGTGAGTCGTCGCTTATTTGTATTGTTTTCCTTTGTAACTTTATATTTGTTTCGGGTTTGAGTCTCGAGCTTTTGTATTTTGTAATTTTCAGCTGTACAGACCGGCGGAAGGACGAGTAACAGAATAAACATCTTCAGTGTACAATTTTGTTTGTGGTTTTATTCAACAGGTAGTCCAATGTCTCTTAAGTTATTCCTCAATTCTACTCAGATAATCTGCTCCCACATTCTCGGATCCCTTGATAGCCTCCACTCTAAAGTTATAACTCTGAAGGAACATAGCCCAACGCATTAGGCGTCGGTTGGCGTACTTCGCACTGTTCATGTACTTCAGTGGCTCGTGATCTGTTTGTAGCACAAAGGAAACCCCATACAAATAAAGATGAAACCTTTTGAATCCCCACACAATGGCTAAACAATGGTTGAATATTTACGCTCTGCACTTGACAATTTCTTACTTCCATAGCAAACGGGGAATAACTTGCCTTCATGCTCCTGCATTAAGACAGCGCCAATACCACTATCGTCAGGTCTGCAGAAAGTAGGTTTTCCCTGGATCTGGCAGTCGAAGGACTGGTTCCTTTGTTAGGAGAGCTTTGATGCTCTGATAGGCTTTCTCTTGTGCCTCGCCCCATTCAACTTTGCTCGGTTGGCCTTTACGCGTGAGATCTGACAGCGGGGCTGCGATTGCTGAGTTGGGGATAACATCTCGGTAATATCCAGCCAAACCCATGAACGATCTTATCTGCTTCTTGGTAGTTGGTCTTGGAGCATCTCTAATCTTTGTCACGTTGTCTTCATGAACACCAATTAATCCTTCCTCCAAACGATGACCAAGAAAGGCAACAGTGTTAACTCCGAAGAGGCATTTAGTCGGCCTTATGGTCATTCCAGCTTCTAATAATCTTCTAAACAACTCTCGAAGCGCCTTGATGTGTTCTTCCCATGTACGGGTATGAACCAAAATATCATCCCAGTAAAATTCAACGTTGTCGACGGCATGTAATAACTTTTTCATAGCTCTCTTCAAGGTCGCTGCGGAGTTGATCATACCAAACGGCATCTTCAGAAATTCGTACGATCCGTCAGGCGTGACAAAAGCAGTCTTCGGTATGTCCTCCTCAGGTATAGAAATTTGTCAGTAACCCTTGCTCAAATCAATTCTTGTGAAATACTTGTCACCACTCAATTTCTGGAACAAATGCTCGGCAGTCGGCATAGGTTCAGGGTCAAACACGGTTAACTTATTCAATTTCCGATAATCCACGCATACACGGTTTGTGTTGTCTTTCTTCTTAACAACCACAACAGGCGAAGCGTAAGGGGAACTTGATTCTCTTATGACTCCCATCTTCATCATGTCTGTAATATCCTTCCTCGGCGATTCTCTCAGGCTATACGGTACTGGATAAGGTCTTGACCTTACTGGCTGATCGGATGTAAGTTTGATATGATGCTGAACCAAACTTGTTGTGCCAGGAGCTTCTGTGAACAAACTTTGGAACTGCGTCGCTAAACCCATAAACTCTGCTCTTTGCTCATCAGTAAGGTTATCTCCAGTGGCCACATCCTTGATTGACTCTTTAACAACATATCCACCAATCTCCAGAAAATCAACATCGTCTACAGGATCCACTATTTCTAAATCACTTCCAACGTCGTCATTCTTACGATCATTAATGTTCTCTTCAACAGCCACTGCTCCTACGGATGCTGGATTCTCTCGCTCAAAATACTTCTTCAGTAAATTGGCATGGTAAACTCTCTCCTTTCCTTTAACACACATCTTATAGTCATTAAGACCCACTTCAGCACTAACCTCAAATGGACCTTTCCACTGCATTAGAAGCTTGTTATGGTCAGTCGGCAGCAGCACTAACACTTTATCTCCTGGTACAAAGTTCCTGACTTTAGTCTTGCGGTCGTAGTAATGCTTGCCTTTAACTTGGGCTTTCTGAAGTTCGGTATGCGCAAGCTTGAGGGTATCTTCTAGCTTCTCGCGTAACTCAAACACATATTGGTAGCTGTCCTTCACTTCAGGTTCCTCCAGTTCGTTCGTCCACAGCTCTTTAAGGATAAACATCGGTCCTCTAACAGCTCTTCCGTACAGCAACTCAAACGGTGAAAAACCAGTATGTAATGTTTAAACGAGGTATATCACAAAAGAAAAAAGGTGAATAGCTTGAATATAGGTGTTGTAATGACAGAATCTATGATAGTGCAAATGTTTTGCCATACTCCCTAAAATAGCGATCCTGGGGCTCTCAAAATTAAAAAATGTATGGGGGAAAATGCCCCCCAGACCCCCTACCATGCTAGGTACCCTGCTGCAGGAACTAAACCCCTATTTAAGAATTTGGTTGCCAAATATAGCAGAACCTCCACAAGTGACTTCCGTTGAAAAATGCCAAATGTCAGCTTTTTTTACGCTTAGTCCATTTCTATTTGAATGTAGGTATTGTGAAGACAGCATCTATAATAGTGCAAACGTTCTGCTAGGAATTCCTAAACTAACGTTGTTGAAGTTTTTGAAGCTCTGAAAATTAAATTTTTCCCGTAGAAGCATGCCCCCGGACCCCCCTACTTTGAACCCTGAAAATAAACTCAAGCATTTACCAACGACCATGCGTCTCCCGGTCAAGACAGTGTCAGCTCTGATCTAGGTGCTCTTCACCTAGGAGGAGGAAAGGCAGCGCCTGCAGCTAATTCATTGTTTATTTCGTCTTTCTCGTTCGCCGACGAACGAAAAATTGCCATTGGTTCGTTTTTAATTATGCGTTAATCATTGCCTGATACGACCTTTTGATTGGTCGAGATGTTTTGGAAGCCATTTGAAAATGAAAATCAAGATGGCGGATGCACTCGAAAGAGACAGGGCAGCCAAGTTTGAGCACATTTTGAAGGAAATCTTGCTTGAGTTAGAAGATAAAGGTCGCAAAATAACCTTGAAAGATGAACAGAGGAAAGCGGTGAAACAACTGTATGTAAAAAGAGACTTGGTGGCAGTTTTACCAACGGGTTTCGGAAATAGTCTCATCTTCCAATTTTTTTCGTTCGTAAGCTTTATTAGTAGTTATATAGTTGGGGGTACCAAACCATTTTTCCAGCTAATGGCTAACAAATTTTTTATGTTCGATACCAACCCAACTTATAACCAAATTTTGGCAATCTATATATTTTTAAAATGCGTTTGACCCCTATGCGTGACTTTCTCGGAAAAACACATTAAATCAATTCTTACTATATACTTTAAAAAAATATGAAAATATATAAAAATAAAATATATAGTTATATTATAAGAATGAGTTGTAGTAAGATAATCCATGATGAAATATCAAATGAATATGTTAATTGTCCATTTTGTTATAAACAGATAGGTGATAGAACGATAAAAAACACTTTATGTTGTGGTGAACAAGAGATTATAAATAACAATGGTATGAATGTCTGTAAAAGATGTGGCTGTGTACAATATTATAATTATCATAAAGAATATATAAATTTCAATGAAAATAAATACAAAATAAGGAAAAATCAGTTTATATCAGAAAATATCATCTAAATAATATTCTGTTTAATATTTGCAAACAAAATAATATACAGCTTCAAAATTCAGACAAATTGAAAATATTTGATAAAATTAATAGAGTCATTCCAAAATTAGGTTACAATCGACAAAGAATAATTTCAATCAAATACATGTTAAAACAGATATTCCATATGTTAAAAATTGATTATAATAATATTGAAATCACAAAAAGTGAAACTACATTGAAATTTTATGATGATTATTGGAATGATATTAAAAAGTTGATTAATCTGTGAATATTTTATCATATTTTTCAGAAGCTTTGTTAATTGTTGCGCATAGATCTGTTATCATTTCATCCAGTTGTTGTAGATAATTCATGAATGATACGTCATTGTATTCGAGACCTCTTAAAAATGATTTCAACTTTATTAAGACCTTTTCATAATTTTTAAATGGAAATTTACACATGTTGACTCTTGAATTGAGATTGCTTTTTGTTATATAGCCTTGAATTATGATTCCACGAGCTGATATTGATGATAGGATTATGGGATTCAAAGTTATAGAACCGGCTATTGTTTCGGAACTTACCAATCCTAAAGAAACCATACTAAGTATTAGTTTAATACGGCTTAGTTTTTTGTATTTCCATTTGTAACATGTATATTTTTTGTGATAAACTTTATATAATTTTTTTAATTCAGATTTTTATTCGTATCAATTTTTGTAAGCGTGTATGGTCTAATTTCATTTCTGTATTCATCGTTTGTGGTTCTTCGACTGGTTTGTTGTTGTGTACGTAGAATGATAAATTGGTTGGTTTTATTGCCTTCATAATAAACTGAAATTGACTTTAATGCGGCATTGAATGGTAATAAATATTTGTTTTCAATCGTACCTAGATTCAATAAATAATATTCATTGTACACAATATTACCGGAATATTCTGCATTTAACAAAATAGGTAATCCGATTATATTGTTATGATTGAAATATATTGGTTGATAAAAATTTAGTTTATCATTTTCGAAATCCACGTATTTTTTATTACCCCTATAAATACCACTTGAAATATATAAATCTTCATCACAATAAATTCGATCTACAACTTTGAATTTATTATTTATATTCATAGGTTGGTTGAATATGATCTCACCATGTTCAGTATTATAATTAAGAAGATTTTTTGAATGGCTGACTATAGAATTATCTCTCATGTCAACATTCAAGAAGCATTTTGTAATAAAAACTAACGATAAAAAGTCACGACGTTTCGACCCCTCGGAGGTCATTTTCAAGTGAGAATAAAAGTTTTAACAATTAGCATAAATATGTAAAAACTAGATAAAAATGCGGCGAGCGCCGAAATGTGATAAAATATGTACAAAAGTGTAAAAAGTGCTAAAATATGGAGTAATGAACGGTAGCTAGAGAAAAACAATGGACAAAAAATAATTAATTACAAGAACTGTTCTAAACAAATAATTTGGCGCGGATAGAGTCACACTGTTTGTTTAGCGATGGTTTCAGTTCTTTTATAAAAGAAGCAATTTATTCATTCAAGAAGCAATTGATTTTATCGGTTGCAGAGAATCGATTTTCAGCAAGGATACCTTTGAATAAGAATCATATATGTCATGATCATTCAAATCAATATCAACCTTCATGGTCACTCTATCATTTTTGTTTCATAAAGTGTAATATTATAAACGGAGCTGTCCACGTTTTTTTGGTAAGCATCGACACCATAAACCACAAGATTTAATGATATTTCATTTGGTACATTAGTGACACCAGCAATATGGGTTGTACAATATAAACGATGTTGTGGAGCAGTTAATTTTTTGAATTGTACGATTGTTTTAGTATAATAATATTCAGTATTTCCTATATCATAATTATATTTAACTGAATGATAGCATGGAATGGAAATTCCAGTCCATGTAATATTTATCTGAGACTTATTCCAGTATGATTGATTTGTAAAAAGCTGCTCTATTTCAATAGTATGATCCTTGTTGCTTGCAAGATCTAATTGAATACGAAATCTGTATCAATAATTATTCAATCCGTCATTCTGAGCTTTAAAAGAAATGACCTTTTTGTTAGTGTGAAAACTTTGTTTAATATATTCTATATATATTGTATTTTACAATCAAACCGTATTCAGTTGTTATTTGATCGACATCATTCATAACATATTTGAATTTATTTTCAAGTTTATGTGATGCTTGAGTTATTGTTTTATTATCAATGTATTTTTTTGTGCCAGCATCTGTATCGTTAATTGGTTCACTTAAATTAGTCCATGAGAAGACACACACGGCTTCCACTGTAAGTACCCCGGAGAGCTCCATACAATTCCTTGTACTTTTAGTACAAGGAATTTATATGGCCCGGACTAGACGCTATGGGGGCTGTCGCGTTTGATCCCAACGAGGTGTTGCGGTTGACACTCTTATGTCCGAAAAGTGTCACAATATAAAATGAAGAGCAGGCCAACTCCGGCTTACGTGTGTCATCAACTTTTTTGAAACGAGTAATTAGTTTCCTGTAGAATGAAAGGCCTTTGTTTAATATTTCCGATGAACTCGGCGATTAGATTTGAGTCTCGCATGGTGATCGATAATTCTGACAATGCCTGTTTCGGGAGAAAAGCAAAATTAGTGGAGATTTTGCCGAGAATCGGGAGACTAATGAATGCTTTGGGGGAACAAGAGATAATTCCGGGACATTGCAGTAAAAACTCGGGACAATGGACACGAATTTCATTTCAATTACTTTATCCAAGAAATGTCCTACAGAAGATGTACACTGATAAAATAAATACTCGAATACTTCCTCGATTGCCATTATTATCGGGCGGTTAAAAGTTTTCGGAAAAGTCTCAAAACCACCGGAAGGACTTGCGAAATTTTCTGGATGGCTCTGAGTTACACATCATACTGCTCAAACAGCGTTTGTTTGAGTTGTCACCCCCGTCTGAGTCGTTGGCAGCATAGGCTTAAAAGTATCTTTAATTTCTTCGCTTAGAAATGCAGAACAGTCAGCTCAATTAAATGCTTCTCGCAGCTTCTGTTTTACAGACTTTATTTTGTTGAAACGTTTGTACGTTTGTGGCCCACAAGAATGTATTAAGCACCAAAACAAAATCGACTTCTTTCTTTGTTTCCTCAGTTTTGATCTTTTCCGCATTTCCTTGATGGATTTTTTTTTTAAATTTTGACATCCTTGAAATTAACTTGCTGTTAAACCTTTCTCGCAAGACACAGCTCACTTACTAAAAACTGACCCGTGGATAACTGACTAGACTTGATTTCATCTCACAGAAGGCGATCAAATCACCTTTTCTAATAGCTCTTTTATTTTCGGAAGTCTTAAACGTGTCCTTTTGTTTTTCGGACAAATTTCCAATTTTCTGATATACCTTATTGATTTTGGTTATTTTTATTGTGCGACTTGGCAATTTTCTCGTCTTGGATATAATCACAACACACCCTTTAAGGAACGGACTATTAGTGATGGCGGGAGGGGAGGGGATGGTGGGTCATTTTCAGCTTGTATGATTTTTTTTATGGCTATTGGCTCTACAGGACTTTTTTTTGGGGGGGGGGGGGGGGGGGTTAAGTCCCCTGCACGATTTTTTTGACATTTTTTTTTTTGTTAATTTGATTTCCTATTTTTGCGGGAAGAGGGAAATTTTCCAGTGTCGCAATTTTTAATAATCTTGACACTCCCCACTATCAGAATGCCTCGAACAGGCTTCAAACAAATATTTACACATACTCCTCTGCTTTACTATCAGTATTAAACAAAATTATCCATTGGTTTATCATTTTATCATTATATGTTTATAAGATTGTTTTACTATTGTTCCTGAATTTTACATTACAGCTGTCTTTTCATACAAAGTACAGCCTACTGTGGTCAGATTATCGACATAAAAACACTGGGTTATATTGTACTCATGGGTGTACCACCTAAAGTACAGCCTACTGTGGTTAGATTAAATACATAAAACACTGGGTTATACTGCACTCATGGGTGTGCCACCTAAAGTACAGCCTATCGTGGTTAGATTAAATATATAAAACACTGGGTTACACTGTACTCTTGGGTGTGCCACCTAAAGTACAGCCTATCGTGGTTAGATTAAATATATAAAACACTGGGTTATACTGTACTCTTGGGTGCGCCACCTAAAGTACAGCCTATCGTAGTTAGATTAGCTACATAAAACTCTGGGTTATACTGTACTCTTGGGTGTGCCACCTAAAGTACAGCCTATCGTGGTTAGATCAAATATATTTAACACTTGGTTATACTGTACTCTTGGGTGTGCCACCTAAAGTACAGCCTATTGTGGTCAGATTAAATACATAAAACACTGAGTTATACTGTACTCTTGGGTGTGCCACCTAAAGTACAGCCTATCGTAGTTAGATTAGCTACATAAAACACTGGGTTATACTGTACTCTTGGGTGTGCCACCTAAAGTACAGCCTATTGTGGTCAGATTAGCTACATAAAACACTTGGTTATACTGTACTCATGGGTGTGCCACCTAAAGTACAGCCTATTGAAGCTAGATTAAATATATAAAACACTGGGTTATACTGTACTCTTGGGTGTGCCACCTAAAGTACAGCCTATTGTGGTTAGATTAAATATATAAAACACTGGG
>OX419346.1:10920342-10922842 GCA_948470475.1 Galaxea fascicularis
TTTAGAAGATTTCATTATTTATAACCAATTACCTGAAACCCCAGTACAAAATACAAAGTTACCAATTGATTAGAAACCCGCAATGATGGATGAATCACCACCTAAATATAAGTCGGATTTAGATAAAGGATTCGATCCTGATGATATTAAAACATTTACCAAATATAAACTATTTGCACCATCTGATGTATTGAAGGATGTGCAGAGTGGAGAACTTAATTTCAAAAATTACGATAAAAATTTAGGTCAATTAATAAAAAAATTAGGAGTTGAAAAACCCCCATTTTCGAAGAAAAATAAAATAATAAACCGGAAAATATCGCAAAAATCAACGAATTAGATAAAGAAATCGATTCATTGCGAAAATATAGAAAAAGAATAAGTGTAATTCCTGAAGGTTTGAAGACACTTGGATCTGGAATATATACACAGAAAAAAAGGAATGCATACAAAGTAAATCCACAAAATGGTACTTATGGAAATTTAGTTATTGATCTGCCAAAATTATTTGGTCAATTAAAATTGATTGCATATAAACATGGACAGAAAGTGTTTGATAAAAGAGCAGATTTCGATACAATTGATCTGCTAACCAAAAGATTCAACAGTAAAAAGAAATACAGTGATTTGTCGAGAATGATTTTCAATGAATTGAATACATTATCTTAAATTCCAATTCACCGCACAAGCAATAAATATAAAAGAATAGGATCGGGTGTTATTTATTACAATAATCCAGAGGACCTACTTGATAGAATAGAATTACTTGGAGGATCAATTCAAGCAGATATTGATGGTGTAAAAAAGGAATTTACACAAATAGCTCATACATTGAATAAAATAGGAGTCATTGACAATAATCAATTGAATGATTTGTTGAGAGAATATGTAATCTAATGATATATGGAAGAAAGATCGATTTATATATCATCTGTTGATAGAGAAAAAGTTGGTAAATCTGTAACGCATGATTCAAAATTAAATTACAGACAATTTTCAAACTTGATCAGAATATGAAGCATGAAATAGCTGTTGATACAATTATGATGACTTATTCATGGCATAATATATCTGAAACATACAATAATAATAAGATTAAATATAGTCATGATGGAGGTTCAAATTGGGAAGAAATTACTGTTATGGATGGTATGTATTCATATGAAGATATCAATGACTATATTCACGATTTTATGGTAGAACAAACACATGCAACAAAACATAAATATCCCATCAATATATTGTTTATTCTATCTTCATATAGAGTTATTATGGAATTGAATAATAATTATTAGGTTGATCTTAGAGGGACAGAATTCGGTAAATTACTTGGTTTTGACAAAAAAAATAGTAACATCGACTGAATATAGTGCTAGATTACCAAATATAACCAACAGCATTGATAAAATCAATATACATTCCGATATAGTGACCAATTCGATTTTTAGTGGATATTCAAATAATCTACTAGCTGTAATACCAACAGATAATTTGACCAGAAGTTACAGTTTCAAATTCGAGCCTCGAAAATTATTATTCAATGATGTTTCAAGGAATACTATTGATGAAATGAGATTTTATGTAACAGATGCTCTTGGTCGTCCTATTGATTTAAATGGAATAGATTGGTTTATGACATTGATTCTACGGTCAAAACCAATATAATATAATCTAATTGTATATGAATCAATTTGAATATAAAAAACGATATGATCCTGATTTAGGGATGTATGTCAAGAAACATGTTCATAGCGGAGAAATCCATGGTGGAGCATTGACTGATATTTTCAATTCTGTTGCCAGTAATTTATTTGGTAAAACAATGAAAGAGGCTGCAAAAACAGCATCTAAAAAGGCTTTCAAACTGCAGCTATAAAAACAGGAGAGTTTGCAGGTAAAAAATCTGGCGATAATATAATTAATAATATTAACTATTAAGCAAAAAAAATAAAACGACATCATCACCTGTAATGACACAAATGCCAAAAACAAAACCTCTATCACAATATGAGATCAATGAAAGAGTTAACAGAATAATTTCTGGAGGTAAAATGAGAAAAATTATGTAATCTAATATTATATGTTTAGAAATAGTAAATACGTTGAACGATACGAAGATGTTGTTTTTGAATTAGAAACTCCATTGAATACAGCACCTGCTCAAAATGCATATCAAAAAAAGGATGGATATAGATTCGTATGTGATAATACAGGTGAGGTTACTCCTTTTGACTGGTATAATTCAAGAATTGCAGTAGATTTTAAAGTAGTATTACTGAACAACAATGATATTGCTTTACAAGACCACAACGGTATAGTAAATAGCTCTCATGCATTAATCAATAATTTCAAAGTTAATCTAAATGGTAAAAAAGTATATGATCTTAACGATGCTAAGCATTGTGTTAATATCAAGAATTTATTAGAGTACACTCCATCTTTTGCAGAAAGTACTGCTACTAATGAATTTTTCTATTTAGATACAAATCGACACGCTGAA
>OX419346.1:10925342-10935342 GCA_948470475.1 Galaxea fascicularis
ATTACCTTGGTGACATGGCCATACAACCGTTGGATGTTGAAGCAGTCAATGGTAAGTTTTGAATCTGAGTAAACAGTACTCAAAATGTGTGAGCGTTTTGCAGAACTCAAACTAATTGTGTAGCTTTTATACGGGTGGATTTATAAACGAATCAAGTTAGTAACATAAAATTTGGTTCAACAGCAGGCGATATATGGCTCGGTTTACTTTAAGGCTGCATACCAGCCAAGTGGCTCGTCAGGTCGGTGCTTATCCCGGTTTCTGTAGCACGATCAGTGATTAAGAGTGTTTCTACTCCCTCCCCCTGGATAGGATACTAGTCCTTCGCAGGGTTAAAGTACCCCTAATCCCTACATTTTTTTCTTAGGCGCTAAAAAAGGCCTTTTTGTTCTGATCATATTGGTGAAAAAATTATAGTCGTACGATTTTTCCTCGATTTTCTGTGAATTTTTAAAATTCGACTAATGCGCGCCATTATGTTTCACGGCCGAGTTACAAGGAGAATGGGCCGAGTCCGTCTGTGACGTCAGACGGGGAAGCCATTTCACTTGGAGAGAAGAAGAGAGAGTGAAGAGACTGTAGATCAGAGGTCACAGAGGGATTGTTCAGAGGAAAAAAATTACTACAATGCCTTATAGGTGTGTTGCTGCGAATTGCCGCAATGTGGTGGATCTGTCTTAATGTATATTTGTACACAACATACCTTCCTTTGGCGATTAAACAACCATTTCGTGAAAATACAACAGGCCAAGTGGGAACCGATTCAAGCAACAGTTTTTCAGGAACATGCCTTGATGGAAACTGTTAACTAATGGTCGGAGCGTTATTATTTTTTATCGATCTTGTGATTGCATCTCATATCTCCCTTGAACTAGCGAATACAGTCTGGCCGAAACTGGAAACTTGTGTTATATCGCAGTGTTCTGGTTGTCAGCCGCTCTGATTTCATTCAGTCGTTGTCTTCTTGTTTGTTGCTGCGATCACGATCAGCTTCGAAATATTCAGTTCCCATACCTTGAAGTGGATAAATATCATTTTACTCAGAGCCCTGCGAGGAAAAACTATAGCTGCGGTTCATTACGCGTAATCTATTTATCCGATAAGACGGCGAAGCAAGCAACTTGCCGCTTTGCTATTTACCCGGGTATTTAGTAAACTGTTTATTTACATATCGTTTGTTTCGCTCTTTGTGGTTGATTGCCAACTTGAAAATCTTGAATTTTTGGTAATCTTTATTGATTGTTATTGACAGGCAAAGGAATGCTCGTTCTCATCGGAAAATCTAAATTGTTCCTTGCCAGACTCGCTTCTCAAGTGATGCGAGCGAGTGAAATCGGCTGGCTTTCTGATTCTTTGTTTGCCTTGTCGCTTTGTGTGAAATTCTTTATTCAGTTTATTTTCGAGTAAACTTCTCTATTCGACGCTAAGTAGGGTTCACCATATTCCGGGACCATATTAACACATACAACAAAGTCAGCAGAAAACCGGCTCAGATCGAAAGGATATAACCAAAACACACTGACAAAAGCGTGACCTTTGCGCGTCCCGTTGTTTGCACTTTTCAGTATTTGATTTCTAGCTGTAACAAATGTTATTTGATTTTTTGTATATCGATGCCACTGGATACTGGCTGCATCTTAGAGATTTTTATACCTCTTCCTCTTGCTTGGAGGTATTTCTAATTCATGATGAGCGAAGTAAGCATATTGTGAAGCCATGAATGAAGGTCACTGAAGCGATGCAAAATAATCACTAGTAGTTGCATGTTTATGTCATATTATTTCAGTTCGAGGGGTCCATTTACCATCATTCGCAACAACTTTTGATTTTCCTTGTTCCTTTTCATCTTGTTTTAACAAGTCTCCATCAGCCATGGGTTCATCGGTATATAAAGCAAGTTAATCCAGACAGACATTCTGACAGACTTTCCATTCCTCGCTTTTACTCGGCGTCACTTCGATGTCTTCGATGCTATTGGCTCTCCGGGAGAGAACAGATAGTCAGAGACCTCGGCCTGAGTCGAATAATCCTAATCTGTATTGTCTGATGCCATTTCCTGGAGGTTTCAATGATTTCGGTGGCTGGGGTCAAACTTCACAGGATTTCAAGGCCAGAAATTTCTGATGAAACCCAGCTGATCACACGATCGCCTCAAAAGCTAAGAAACCAGCTTCCCCCGCTGACGTCACAAGTGCATTAGCCCCAGATCTCCTGTCACGCGGCCGTGAACCAGAACATCACAACTTCAAACATTCGTAGTTTCGCGAGGATTTAATGTATTTACTCAATTCTTTTTTTAATCTTCACCAAATTATGTATTCTTTTTAAAAATAAAAATAAAAAATTTGGGGTTAGGGGCACTTTAACGCTCAGCATTAAATTACCCGTTATCCATTTATACACCCGGGTGGAGAGAGGCACTGTGACAGTTAAGTGTCTCGCCAAAGAACGCAACACAAAGTTCCAAACCCAGACCGCTCGATCCAGGGACGAGCACACTACTCATGAGGCCACCGCGCCTCCCATAACTTTTGGCTTATACACCCAGGAAATATATATATCTTTTACAGGCACATGTTTGCAAATTAAAGTATCGCTATAAAATATTTAATTAAATTGTTTCATGTTACTTGAATCCCTGCTTAACTAGCCTGCATTCGAGGTGGCCCATCAGGCCAGCGTTTATCTCCGGTTTCTGTATTGTGAAGTGAGTAGGAATATTTCTACTCCGCCCCCCCCCTCCCCCGCATGCTTGACTAAATTTGAAACATTAGCTTAAAAAAGCCGAAAGAAGCCGAGTAGTCCAGATTCTTAATAACGTTTCTTCTTGTGTAACTTTGACTCCTGGCGCCCATGAAACGCTTGCTTTTCTTAATTTTGTTGTTGCAGTTTATGGAAGATCCTTAAACCTTACAGTCACCGCAAATAGTGGTTTAACCCTTCATCTCAGCTGGGAGTTTGCCGAGGACAATCCAAATTTTGGCTCCTTTCAGGGATATCAAGTTTTGTACAGTACAGGAAATGATATAACTGAGGATTTCTTACTGGCAATGGAAATAAATGACAATATAACTCAAGCTTGGTTTGTCGGAGAAGCTTGCGAGTTTTATAGCTTTAAAGTTCGCGCTTATTCTCTGGAAGGATATTACTGCTTGTGAGGGTGAATTAATTTGGTTTCTTTTTCTGACCCGTAATCAAATTCAGCGAAATCAGCGTAAATACCTTTCTTTAAAGTAAAATATTACTGAAAGCTAGCGCTTTCGCTTTTTGAATTTTTGGATCCTGGATGCGATGCTAGTCAATCACGACAGTTCTTGAAGTTGGTTTATAGTGTTCATGAAAGATATGTTATTCTTTGCTTGATGTAATCTACACGAGTTCCGAAAAATATAATTGGATAGTGTTGCTTTTTATCGCGTATTACTCCATCTCAAAAAAGTGAAATTTCACTTCCGGTTAGGTCAGAAACTGCTGGTGGTTAGGACCTGGGACTAGCAGGCTGTGACATCAAAACAATAACGCAGGTCTACTTATTTTTCGAACCAAACAAATACAAGCGAAAACAAATAAGTGAAATATATAATGTGTATTGGGTAATTAAACATAATTTCAATTTTGGTTCAAAATTGTAAACATTTACGAAAGATAAGTAGACATACGTTGTTGTTTTGACGTCACAGCCTGACTAGTCCCAGGTCTAGCCCGTTCTCGCGGGTTTTGACCTAACCGGACGTGAAATTCCACATTTTTAGATGGTTAAAACGCGGTGGAAAAACAACGATATCCATTTTTTTTTCGATTTCCATATCACAATCTAATGTAGATTCCATCAGGCAAATAAAAAAAATATCCGTCATGTATGCTCTGACCACTTTGTTGAAACATATGTCTCAGTCATCATTTAATGTAGTGTATAATTCCCTATTGCTCAATTGTAAGCAATGTAACTGCAATTGGCAAAACCTCCTCGAGCATATCTCGTCAGTGGGTCCCCGTGAAAGGCAGTCTTGTTACTGGTTACTGATGTGACGTATGAGATGGTCAGTGGAGGTTCGACGTGGCACGTGACATTACCACGGAGCGCATCACGGGTGGATCTTGTCAATCTCAAAACCTCAAAACGTTACAGCATACAACCTCAGTTCCACTTCCATTAGAGTCACGTGGTTTCCGGTTCCAGAACACTTGCTAAATGGGATACGCTGTTGGGGATACCCCGTTATCTTTCGTTATTTCAGCTTTAAAAAAATTCACAGTTTATTTTGTTTGGGTAAAAGCGGTTACAAGAACAGCAGGTCCCAGCTCTACGGCTCTGAATGTTTCTACTGACGAAAACGGCGAGGCTTGTATAATATAAGACTCTTTTTCCAAAATTAAAATGCAACAATTGAAAAGAAAATCTTGCTAATTTCGTGAACACTTTATTTATACTGACAAACATAACGCGGTTGTCATTTATTTCTGGCATAAAGGGTTAACAGTCGATAGGCTCGAATTCCTATATGTCTACCACGAGGTGAATTAACGAAACGCGAACCTTAGCTAGCGTGCTTATCTTGTTCATCGTCTTTCGTTGTTCTTTTAATTGATAATCATGTTCCTTCCGTTCAATTTTGCCAAAAATTCTGACAACTCTAAGCTTTGTTGCTGACCAAAAATAATTCAACCCTTCAACATTTTATAGTTCCCAGCTTACCTCCTTCGAACGTGGCAGCTTTCAACGTGAGTTCTACCATTATCAAGGTTATTTGGCAAGCAATACCCACTGACCACATTCATGGTGTGCTCTTTGGTTATCACGTGGAGTATCACAGAGTTGGCAGAGAAAAGAGAAGTGTTACCATGGTGACCGTTAACGCCACTTCCTTGTCAGTTGACATAGTGGGGTTGGTTAAGTTTTCTAAGTACAGGATATTGGTCAGCGGATTTACTAGTAAAGGTGACGGAAACCAATCAGAAATCACGTGCTGGACTGACGAGGATGGTAAGTGTTGAGTTCACTTTTCTTGAAAGAATTTCGTGCCATACCATGGATTGCGCATCTTAAAAATTTTGCCTGATTTTTTTCTAGTTAATCTTTCGTAATTAGTCCCAGGCCCCGTCCCCACTAAACGATGTTTTCACTCTGAAAGCGCATCAAATGTTTGCCGTCGACACATGACTAAAACGAAACAATTGCCGGCACGGGTCGGTTTGGATTTGTGTTGGAGGAAATTTGGGCTGGGAAATCGCATGATTATCGTGACGTCACCGTTTTCGAAAAGCTCCGTTTTCAGAAAGGTTTTCCGTCCACAATAAAATGCAATGGGGCATTTTAAAATTTCTCCGGTTTGAAGAGCGTTTTTGAAAAGCTGCGTTTTCGTGACGAATTAGTGTGGATGGTAGGCCTAACCGTAGAAATAAATTAAAGCTGCGTTTTCAAATTCCTCCAACGCAGTGTGGATGGACCCCTAAATCTTCCCCAATCACTAACAAACCAAAAACCTTGTTCAGTAATTTCTTATATTTTTTAATTTTACAATTAATTCCAGACAGCCCGCCAACTGACATCTCTGTACACAGTAACAACAGCACAGTTCTAGAATTTCTCTGGAACACAGTACTTCAGGAGAACCAAAACGATGTAATTCTTGGTTACAACATCTTGCTGTCCGATGTCTGGGGCCAATCTTTAAGAAACGTGACTTCTCAAAATTCCAGGCAGACATGTTATCAGTTCCAGGGCCTAGAGGCGTGGACCAACTACTCGGTGAAAGTGAGCGCTTTCACGTCAAAGGGGAATGGGCCTTACAGTACCAGTCTTCTCGCAAACACTGATGAAGATGGTATGTTGACTAATCTGATTATTCTGTAAACGAATTTGTTTCAACGTTTTTGTGAGCGAAAGAGTTAGTTTCTTCAAATATGTATCGCCATTCAAATGGTTTCTTTCTCTTAGAAAGATCTATACGGTAACCTCTGTGCAACCTCGTTCCCAGGGTCTCTCATTTTACTGCCCTCCTCTCTCTCGCTCCGAGAAAGCTAGAAGATGAGAGACCCTGGGAACGAGGTTGGTCTCTATGTAGTACAAACTCATTCTTGTTCCCAGGGCCGGCGCGGGCTCTAAGGACACAATGAAAAGGTCTCATTAAACTTTGTTAAGTTCGTTCCGTTTTTAGAAATTGTAAGGAGAATCGAAGATAAAATAAAATGAAAACACGAATAGAGTTGATTATTTCATTAGAAAATAAAGTCGATCTCTGTTTTGAGGCTAAAAGGACGTGTGATAATGATGGGCCACCATATTATGTAATAAAACCCGGTTCAGTTTCCAGATATTTATTATGTGACTCACTTCAAATTGTAATTTTGTCGATAATACCGAAGTCCTACTTTTTTTTCAATTCACCGAAAATTCAAAAATTGTTTGAACGTATATGGCACCCTATACATGAAAAAGCAAACGCCTAATCGTCTTTTCCGGATGAAACGTAAAGCAGATGATAAAAACGCCTGAAACCTAGGAACTCGTAGCTTTCAGATTTAGCATGCTTATTTTTATGCACTACTGATTATTATGCATTCGCCTCAGTATCTTAATTTGATTGGCTAAAAAAACAAGTCATTCCTACAGACAATCAGCAATTCAGGATGAGATTGAGCATGACAGCGAGAATTATCTTGGCCGAGATTTGTGTTATCTGTTCTGTGGAAGCCAAAAGCTGGGGCGGCTAACACAGACCGGATCAACATAATTCTGGCGATCAAAGAAAAGCTAATTCAGTAATGGTTTGATTAGGCATACACTTAAGTTCTTCACATACTCTTGGGCCAATTCTGCCACGTACCTCGTGTACACCACACTTGCGGCTATGAAGCCGTCACGGATCCAACTGAATCTTGCTGAAATTATACTTCCATAACTTTGTTCCAAACATGTTATCTTATTCTTTATTTGCATTTAAAGTTATTTTACTGAACCCTTGAAATACAAGTTAGTGTACAATTTTAATAATATCATTATTACTACTAGCAACTTGTACATACTATTTTCTTAATATTCTTTTAAAAAATAATTAAGCGAAGTCCTCATCGTTTCTGTGATATTCAAATCAAATTATTTTTAAACGGAGAATTTGGCCAGTTGTTTGTGCAAGAGTGTGTTCGTTCACAGCTCAGAGTTTTCTTGATTTGGTAGAAAGTTTTGATGACCTTAATTCAGTAAGCTACACTTGTTGAATGAAAACTACCGGTATTAAAAAATAAAATAAAATATAGAACTTTTCAGGCCCGTAGCCAGGATTTTTTACGGGTGGGTGCGATCAGTTGATTATACGGACCAACGAGCGCCGGAGGCGCTCTTTACTAGGGGGGTCCGGGGGCATGCCCCCCCTGGAAATTTTGAAAATCAAGTTGTCTGAGACTGCATTTCGTGCGTTTTGAAGGTCAGTATGATAGCAATATAGGTCGCTAAAAGCGAACCTAAACACGTGGATATTTGTCAAATTTTTTTGGCAAAGGGAATGCTTTACGTATGTATTTTACAATGTAGAGAATAACAATGCCAATGTCACTATTTAAAAATAACAAAAATAGAAATAAAGTTGTAAATCCGTATTGTTCACTCGGCTGGCTGCTGATCATCACGATCTTTCAGAAGTGTGCCAAGCTCAAGCCTCCTTGGGTGCATCTTGGCAAACAGATCAACTACTATTATTTTTTTTTTTTTACTATTTATTTTTTTAACAAAAAAGTGGACCTCAGCAGTCTGCGGGGGGGTGCGGGCGCACCCATCGCACCCCCCCTCCCTACGGGCCTGCTTTTGGTATTTTACCTGTGTTTTTTTTTTCAATGGAAGCAGGTGCAATGAAACCCAGCGAGACGTTTCACTTTGAATTTTCTTCATTCCAGGTTTACTTAAATTTCTTCGTGGAAACTTTTTAAAAATAAACACATGAATGTAAAATAAAGAAAAACAAAAAAAAGAGAAATGGTAACAACGGTTTTAAGCCAACACTAACCTGCATGTCTTTTCTCGAAATAATTTCAGAGATAATTCAGTCTCAAAGAGCTTTACCGACACGGTGCCAGACACACGCTTCCGTTTTAAATTCCCCAATGCAAGAATCACTTCAAAATATTCCCGATACCAGACAAAGATTCGGTATTTCACTGCCGATCAGCATACGAGATCAGTTTGAGACAGATATCTTTACTTACTTCTCGGCTTGGAAGATTGATAATAAAATAAATAATTAGAATCTTAGGCCTCCCTTACAAGCGGGGAGGGTAACCCTAGTGCTAGGGTTACCCTAGCAGGCGAGTCAAAGATAGCCCCGGTTTACAAGCAAAATTCACAGGTATAGGGTTACCCTACCACCCGGGACAACTTAATCGCAAATAAAATGGCCGACAAGAGAAAAGTTCTGCTAAGAACTTCCATTTTGCCATCTGTACAGCTTGTCGTTGCTGCTTTTCGAGTGTTATGGAACGGTGTTACGCTAGCTTCTTATTTCTAGACAACGACAAAAGGTTGCAATGTTAAAAGCGACCCTGGAATACAATACGTCACTCACACGAATGAACATATGAAACGGGAGAGTGATTCGACGAAGAAGTTTACGAAGAAAACGTGGCCGTACAGATCAGTGGTGGAGAAAGTTATTCGAAGGAAAGATGCTTACCTACCTTGTACTAGAAATGTTTTCTGTTTCTGAGAGAAAAGGAAGGTTATAACGCCTTAAGCGTCGCGTTGCCTGGCGTTAGGGTAACCCTAGCGCTCTGGTAGGGTTACCCTACTGCTAGGGTAACCCTAGCACTAGGATTACCTTATTACCTGCTTGTAAACAGGGCCTAAGCCGTCGACGAAGATGCAGTCGTGATGTTGGTCAAAGATTGGTATTCCGGACCATGGAATAACATCGGACGTTACAAACCGAGCTCAAACTTATGCGACGAATGACCAGAGAATCGTGCTTAAATGTCGATTCAATGTCCGGTGGACCTGTCTTTTACAACATGCTATGTGGTTAGAACATTTAGAAATGTTTTTGTATGTGTTTATTTTTTGACTTTATTGTTAAGACATGGGCACGGACTAAAATTAAAGTCAGACAACTTCAAAGTTTACCGCCGAAGGTCAAATATTTTCATTTTTTTACGCACTTTGTCGCGTCGCTCTTAATCATTTGCCCAAAGAAATCTTCACCGGAATCTATAGACCATCCTTCTAACATTCAACAACCAGAAGCTTAATCGATTTGAAGGTTTCGCACATGGCGAAAATTAATTTTATTTCACTGCATTGAGTTGTATGCCTTCGAAATTAAATTATTTTGTATGCAAAGATCAACGCAATATTCCCTAAAATCATTGCAACAGATATTAAGAGATTGCAAAAAAAGTTAAGTGTTTTAAAGGCGGTAGAATGATTTGTTTTTGCGCGCGAAGCTCTTAAACCTGAGTAATAATTAAGCGTCAAATGACGATTTTAAAGGACTTTCGTTATTTACATTTTTCTTTGAAATGAAAAGATATCAGTCACCGAAAAAACTATACAGTGATTATAGTTATACCCTAGCCTATCGAACATTAAAATATGGAAGAAATCGAATCTTCCGCCCTTGCCGCGCAATTTCGAATTTGTCTGATTTTTACAGACAGGCGCTCTTAAGTCCAATATAAATGTGTATCGCCCCAGGGGCACAAGTTCATTAAAAGGAAAGTTTTTAATTTGACCCAAGGAAGTTAATTTTTGCGGCGTTTTATTTTGCGGGATTTTTTTTCTGCGGAAATTAACTTTTGCGGATCGAAACCAACCCGCAAAAACTAGAACCCGCAAAATTTTCATGCTACACAGTATTCTAAGTAAAAGGCACGACCGTCTGACAGTCCACCTCTGACAACCTCGTCACCAAGGCTTTTCCTTTTTCCTTTGTTATTAGTTCTTAATGAAAAAAAACCTATTTGAATAAATTAAACGTAATCATAACACATGAACCCAAAAACGACGCAATAGGAA
>OX419346.1:10937842-10947842 GCA_948470475.1 Galaxea fascicularis
GCTCATGTGATACGACATTCAAAAAGAAGAGCTAAAGAGAGGAATGAAAACGAAAACAATCTCCAAAATAATAATTCTAAAGCAAAGCAAATCTTTGAGACAGATCCTAATGATGAAAAGCGAAATAATGTTAAAAAAACATATACGGAAGTTAAGAATTAGTGGGGCGATCACGACAGACTCTTCGATATACTCTCAGAATAAAAACGTTTTTATCAGAAACTAAATGCAAGTGAAAATAAAAGCATAGATCATTCACTAACAATAGAATCCTTTCTGAGAGATTTGAATATTCCGAGTCTCACAGATGAACAAAAGCTATCTTGTGAAGGAAAAATTACTCCGGAGGAGTGCTTCACGCTCCTGGGAAGCTTTCAAAACAACAAAGTGCCAGGTAGTGACGGTATACCGATTTGAATTTTATAAAAAGTTTGGTTACTAATTTGGGGTGATGGCTCTTTTGTTAAATGCGCGAATGAATGTTTCGAGGAAGGCGAAATGTCAAACTCTCAAAAGCAGGCAGCTATAACGCTTATTGCAAAATAAGGAAAAGATCGCTCCTTTTTAGAAAACTGGCGCCCTATCTCTCTTGTCAATGTCGATGCAAAAATTATGTCGAGGGTTATCGCTACTCGCATTAACAAGGTATTCCCAAATATTATCCATCATAACCAAAACTGTGCGATCGATTTTTGATATAATGGATTTTACGGTTAAAGAGAACGTCCCCGGTTTAATGATTTTTATCGATTTTCAAAAGGCATTCAACAGCTTAGAATGGGATTACTTGTTACGTTGTTTGGATAATTTTGGTCCTGATTTGGTTCGATGGGTTATGACTTCTATAAAAATATACAAAGTTGTGTTATTAATAATGGATTTACATCTCACTTTTTTGCTCTGGAACGTGGAGTAAGACAAGGAGACCGACTATCCCCATACCTATTTGTTATAGCGATCGAAACACTGGCTATTGCAGTTTGCGAAAACGCAGCAATTAAAGAGATTACTATCGGTCAAGAGGAAACTAAGATACTTCAATATGCGGATGACACGCCAGCGATCCAACGCAATCTTCTTGACGTTTTTCGGTCATTGTCTGGTCTATCAGTGAACGCCACTAAAACTGAAGGTTTGTGGATTGGTTATTCTAGAGAAAACAAAACGACCGATCAAATACTATTCTTACGACCAAAAATTGCTATGCGAGAAAAATTTTGTAGAAAACTTGGCAATATTAAGAAATTAATAAATATGTGGTCATCAGGAGGCCTTTCTACATATGGGAAGGTAACAATAATTAAGTCCTTGATTATACTAAAATCCGTTTATTTATCTTCCCTGCTGCCAACGCCCAAGGATCTTGTCAAGATTCAAATCAGTTGCTATTTAAGTTTTTAAGGAAGGGCGTCGATAAAGTAACAAGACTGTCTGTTATAGACTAATACGAGAAAGGTGGTTTAAGAATTCAAAGTGGACGGACTGCAAATTGTAGTAGTTGCCAAAATATATATATCTACGCGCCGCAACTGTTCATCAGTAGGATGCCTAAAATGTGTGTAAGTCCACAATTGGTTTCGGCTCCATTAAATCCTATACCAATGAATGAGTTAAGTTGCCAGTAATTGGATCCCTGTCTTATGCGCATAGGATTCTGGGATCGCCAGGGGGCAAACATTGCTAGTCGCTTGAAGAAAATGTATGGCGAAGAGTTATTTCGACCTCCAAATCAACGATTTTGGAGAGAGATCAACGCTTTTTCGCCACTGTTTTAACATAAATGGATATGGGCAATGTTGATACGTGGAAAGTGTAAGTTTTTGTTTGAGTAACCGATAAACTTCCTTGCTTGTGTAAGGTTTATTGTGAAACTGACCTCGCGTAATGGTCTCGAAATATTGCAAAATTAGGTATAAATCGGGAGGAAATGACTCAATAAAGCCTTTTCAGTTGTATTTGCGTGTGTACAGGCTCCTTTTAGCTTATTTCTAAGCTCATTAATACAAATAATATTGGAAGTATGTCCAGTGGTGATCCTTGTGCTGTCTGGGGTTGTGACAACGAAAGCTACCCAGAAAAACAAAACATTTTTCCTCACGTTGAAATATTAAGATTGTACTCGCCCAAGAATAATAAAGATGTTTTTTTGTGGGCTAGAGCTGTTAATCGTGATCAATTCAATTTACAACGAGTACGAAGGTCTGTTCAATTAAATCATTTTGTACAAGGTTATGGAACCGTTTGAATGCCCTACACCAACTTTGTGCACGAGAGGGTACGATTGTGGGGGTAAACCCCAAAGACCTGCTCCAAAGATCAGATCTACAGAGAGCAATAAGAAAAAGTCAAGAAAGAGAAAGCATAGTGGTAGTGCAGATGAAAATATATCCACAGTTTCTGCCCAAGTTCCTGTGATCTTGCTGTTCTTGACATGTTCCTCCGCAGATTTCGAAGAGAAGAGTAGCGGCTTTTTCTCAATCAAACTAGAGCTTAACCTTCGAATTTCCTCATGTTTCTTATCGTTTATTTCATCCCTCCACAGAGCAACAGTTCGGTAAAAACAATTTCCATCACCTCTGACAACGACTTCTCTCCTTTGACGAGGTAAATTTCCAGAAGCCATATTTGTTTGTGGAAGACATAACTAATAAGAAAACAGCCCGTACACATATAAATACAACTAAAAAGGCTTTATTGAGTCATTTCCTCCCGATTTATACCTAATTTTACAATATTTCGAGACCATTACGCGAGATCAATTTCACAATAAACCTTACACAAGCAAGGAAGTTTATCGGTTACTCAAACAAAAACTTACACTTTCCACGTATCAACATAGTCCATATCCATTTATGTTAAAACAGTGGCGAAAAAGCGTTGATCTCTCTCCAAAATCGTTGATTTGGGGGTCGAAATAACTCTTCGCCATACATTTTCTTCAAGCGACTAGCAATGTTTGCCCCCTGGCGATCCCAGAATCCTATGCGCATAAGACAGGGATCCGATCACTGGCAACTCAGTCATTGCTGAACATTTTAGAAGGAGCCACCCACAATGTGAGCACAGTCACGGGCAACACACATAAGTAAAGAAAATAACACAAAGTGAAATGAAGCCGTTATTTAACGAACTAAATGCACACGTAAATGAAATAGATAAATAATGCACGTGCACAAAATAAAATTGCGCACGCATACGTGCCAAGACACAAACGAAACACAAATCAAAGCAACAAATACGTGATGTAAGGATACGATGCTTCAATTCAGGCCTGGATTGCTAATCTCATTTCACGCAAGGTTGCACCATACTTCTCGATGATAAGACCATGGCGACTGAAGAATTTATGAAATGATTTCCAAAGTAGATTGGTTTCACTGAAAGCCTTGTTGTTTGAGACGCAACGAAAGTGCACGGAGTCTATTTATGAAGTCAACCTTGGCCGTGCAAATTCTAGCATATCTCACCAGTTGAGATCTGTATACGCCGTAAGCTGGATTGGCGGGAATGTTGCTGTCCATATGAGGAAAGTTGACAATCCGGAATGCAAAGTCATCCCTCTTATCGTAGATACTGATACGGAAAGGTGTGGCTATGTCGGCAGCCTAGATATTCGTGTCGAGACAACACACTTCAGCAGATCATGAAGCTGCTTTTTAAGCTGGGCGTGTGGAACTGAGGCTAGTATAAAGAGTAGTAAAGTCCCAAGTACTCACGTGATTTAGGGAAGGCTGTTTTTCCTCCAGTGCACGGATACCGTCCAACGAATTATTGACACTCCACATGCAGTTAACACCTGTCCTATCCCGAATCGTCTTGCAGTGATGATTGACTTAGATAGTATAATAAATCCTTAAGATTAGCGTGGTTAAAAAGAATTTTTGGCGCAGGGTTTGGGGGCCTTTTTCTTTTTCACTGCAATAACGACGTTAAGGATTATTCCATCCCTTCTCAATTTTATCTTGAGTTATTACGATCGTGGTCGAATAATCGCGAGAAATTTGCCACCAGAAATGATTGTGAATAACAACAACATTCGGATAGGTAAGGTGCCAGTCTGTTACAGGAAATTCTTTGAGGCTAATATTATTCAAGTGAATGATCTTTTATTTGAATTAAACAATGTTTAACATTATCTCCAAGATGATTAACAAAACGAACTTCCTGGTGTGGGCTGGACTCACTGGCGTCACTCGATACCACCTTATTAGAGAATTTAAACATGACGTTTACAGCCAACGGCAAACGGGAAACGGCAGGCTCCTGCTCATCATAAAAGCGTGAAAATACTCTCTTTTTAACTTGTCCCGTTCCTTTGAGAAGTTGCCTGATATCTGGAGCTAACAAGACAGATATGAGCTAATATCAAGCAGGGTTCTTACATTTTTGGCAAAACCCTGATTTCACTCCGACAGTTGCCGTTTGAAATACCTCTTCTCTTTCTTTTTACTTTGCATCTTCTCCCACCCTGAAGATCAATGAGAATGTTTTCGATGTTTTAGAAAAGAAATCGAAAGACTTCTATGCTTTGTTTTTAAGTACTATGTGTTTATAAGTACTACCCTAATAACTCTTAAAACCTGAAAAGCGAATTTAAGTTAACAGATGTCGAATTGGAACAAGTTTTTTCGTTGCCCCTTGTTGTGTCTATTAAATCGTACTTTAAACCGTTTCAATATAAAGAAAGAAAGGGAAAAAGTAGAAAAGTATCAGGATTTGAAGAGGGAGATTGGAAAATTGTGGAAACTTAAAAAGGTGGAGGTTGTACCTGTAGTAATAGGCCGGGGCCCTTGGAAGTGTCACCAAAGGATTTGATAGGTGGATTGAAAAGCTAGGGATAACACTCAGTGTTGGAGTGGTGCAAAAGACTGCGTTGTTGGGAACTGCAAGGATTTTGAGGAAGGTATTGGAAATGTGAAGAAGAGATAATTCCATTAGCCCTTGGTCATTTGTTGTGACTCGCCTAATGGAAGAAATCACGGCAATGACAACAGCCAGAACATGATGTTAAACAAAGATAATAATTAAATAACAATGTATAATTATAATAGAAACCTTCCCAGAATCCTTTGCAGCTGGAAAATCGTCAATCCCAAATAACTTGGTCAGTTTGAGGGCAGCAAGACCCCCACGTTGTCTAGAAATAAGTCTTACCATAACCTAAGTGTACAAGACTAAGGGCGATGACGTCATTGGTCACGTGACGTTGCTCACAAGTGCGTTTTTGCTCACTGTGACGAAATTATTTTGTTATTGAAAAAGCAGTCAACGTGAGTTGAAGCACAGTGGTGTGAGCCGTTTCGGACTGCCCGGTTACCGAACAAAATATAAATATTAAGGGAACTATATAAACCTGACCTTATGAAAACCAGGTCGACGAAAATTCGAGGCTTTTTAGAACTTTCTTTGCTATTACCTCCGTTGTTCAACAAGGACACTTAACTTTTTGCTTATTACCAGATATTATAGTGTCGACGAAAGGAAAAAAAAAAGAACATGGCTATTTGCTATATAATTAGACATGATTTCGACGTAACCTCTGACCTGAACTATCGTGTGGGCAGTAGTGTCAGTTTTGCCCAAATCTTGCTTTGAAACGTCGGCCTTGCCGAGAGCAAAGATGCCGTCGGAAAGAGGCATCGATTTCCACGAAATCAAGCAACGTTTTAAACCGAATTCCCTGGTGGCTAACACAAATAACAGCAAGCTCTTGGTAAATTAAATCTACGTAAACATGTGGCAAATGTTACGACTAGATTTGAGGCCGGAAATCACACATTATGACACTTCAAATTATCACATCACTTATCAGATCACTAGCATAGAATCGCTAAAGCCGCAAGGGCAGTAACAAGTCGGGAAACTGGAAAAACTTACGGTTTTCGCGCAGAAATACAGAGGCAAATCTTGTCGTCGCCTGATAGTTACTTGAAGTCCCGGGTGTTGAAAAACGATTTCAAGCGAACTTCCGTCAAGCCCTTGTTTCTTGCTAAATTTTTACTAAGTCTTTAGCCTGCTCAAAAGTCAACTCCAATTTCACCATGTGCGCTTACAAATCAACCCTGACACCTACGTTTTGAGGCTAAAGACTCCTTACCTCCGAAAGCAGAGCTCTACAATAACCTTCACTGCGCCTAACAGTCGACTTCATAGCCCCGACAAGATAAATCTCGGCGCACGAAGGTTATTAGACGAGGCAGACACTGCATCTCGCTAGAATAATTCCCTCACTGAGCTTCATGATGCTCTAAAGAAAACTTTGCTCTAGGAGGTGAGCAGGGAAGCTAAATATACTGACTTCGTTTGGAACTAAGCCTACGCTAAGATTTCAAATTCATGCAAATTTTTTTGAGAAAGAGAGAGAGTGGGACCAACTAAAGAGGGTTAAAAGGGAGGAGGGGGAGGGTAGGGGGGGAGAGCTTATTTTAACTTTCAATGTTAACTTTCTCTTACTAATCAGCTAATTGCCATCGTCGCTCTCCCCAGCACAAGCAAAGACGAAGAAGAACGGAAGGGGGAAACACACCTCAGTACTAAAATAAACAAGGCTTAGTATAACTTTCCTGCGACCCTGTTTTCAAAAATCCAGGTAGATATACAATTTTCAAAAAGTGGGAGTCTGGGTACAAGTGCTATCTCGCGTTGCATTAAACGCGAGGAAACAAAAATTTGGACATTGGTAGATATTTTTATGAAATGTACATTTTTGTCAATTTTGATGTTGTGACGTCATCGGTCACGTGACCAGAACGGACCGAGGTTTAATATTCGCTCTAAAAGTTTACTAGAACCTTTCTCCAAGAATATTTTTAAGCGAAGTTGTAGTTTAACAAATAGTGTTTTAGAAAATGGCCATGATTACGTTTTCCTAAAAAAGTGCAGCAGTAGAAAATCTAACTGAAAAGTTTGTCAGCTTCCTGCTCAACGACCATTTGAGGTAGGAATAAAAGAAAATGTTGCCAAAGGCTTGAGAGTATGCTCTTTATGATGGCGTTGTCAGTTTCTTCTAATTTCAATTGCTTTTGGCGAGGATCGATGTTTAAGATTTTTTTCAGAGGAGAGGGCCTGGAGGAAAGAGCGAAAACGAGGCTATACTTTCGCGGGCTTTTTGTTCACTGCGACGCCGCGCCACAAAAGGTTAGCTAGAAAAAACAAATTCCAAGGACTGGATACGGATAGTTGTTGCTGTTTGTTAAAAAACAAAACAAAAAAGCGCGTTTGTGGTACACTTAAATGCACTTCCCACCTAAAAAGTGTTGTTCAATTCTTGAAATTATAAAACTTAAACTAGAAGTTGCAGCAATGCGAAAGAAATCAAATTAATGCTAACATTAAATGAAACAATTTAAGTAGCTTAAGGCAACCGATGCAAGCTCAGTAATTTTACTAAATACGATATTTGAAGGTTAAAAACGTATCGTAAACAGTGACGGAATAAATGATTACTTTATTTTCAACCGGAACTTAAAACGTTACCTTCATTCGCACAGACATCAACTGAACTTTATTTTATACTGTCCATGAACTAAATCCCCTATTACAATTATAGCAAAGTGTACAATAAAGCCATTATTCAAAGTATTGGCCTAAGAAAAAAAGTTGCACATAAACAAATACTGGAACAGTTCGTGCTTTCAAATGGATTACCCTAATGAATTACACGATTCCGACATATAAGTTTAATTTGAGTGGCGCAACATTTTGTTGTATCTGAAAAATTACTGTACTAAAAAGAAACGTTTTCACAGAGGTTGTTATGCATGGGGGTTTACATAATTTGAGTCAATTTTTATAAAGCTAAAAATTGTATGTCAAAGATTCAGCAGAAACAGAGAAAAGTTTTAAAATCACGGCCGTTTGTGCGAGTTCGTGCACGTACGCGCTAAACGCGGAAAGTACCTAAGCTTAATTCCTCTGACATGGCTGTAAGATGAGAAAATATAAGGTGGATAGTATGATGTCACACTGGAGCTTTTTTTTTTAACCATAGTGAAGCTGCGTTTATTATATATATTAAATGCGTTAAAGAGTTTTACTGACTTTTCTTAGTGAAGCTTACGGCGTAAATCCAACGATTGTTACCTTGCTAGCAGATCTTTTTTTATCATGTCCCCGCGAGAAAAGATCTCTAGATAGATCTCTAGATAGATAGATAGATAGATAATCTTTATTTATCCACTGACAATTCATCAGCAATAGATAATAAAAACATTCCAGTATATATCAAAATGCAATTAATGGATAAGATAACTATTATAAAAACTAAATTTAAAACATAAACCTAATTAAAGCTGCTTTCCACGAATGCCGTGCCTCAACGTACTTCTTTAATTAAACGCTTAAATAACCCAAAGGACTCTGTGAAATTGTTGTTTATTTGTTTATTCCGTGCTAAGATATATCATTGCTCTGCCAACATACTCCTCGTGCTCTTACATCCGGGCTCATTTCACTAACACATAGCATACCATATTAGGTAACAACACTACACCTCTCCCCTCTTTGGAGTAAATTCTCGTATGTCGCTAATAAACAATTACGAATCGAATACTGTAAATCAAGTGTATCAATATAAACAAAACTAAATGCAGTTCACTAGACGAAAACAGTTCAGAGTCCTTAAAGCCTAACAATGTTTTGCGTTACACTATCAGTCACAAATATAATCATCAAACTTGACTGGGCGTGTTTGCATACGCTGCGGGTAGCGTCTTGGGGGTGCCGCATCGGACTGCATCGGTGCTGCAACATCAGCGGAGTCTTCTGGCTGCATCGGCGTTGTGACATCAGCGGAGTCTTCTCGCTTCTCAGTAATAGTATTGTCTTCCTTCGCAGCTGCGGGCACATTTTTGAAAAATGAAGAGTTTCTTGTAATGGGGACGCCATCATCATCTTCGGCCGTTATCATGGATCCCTTCTTCTCTACAACAGTGTGCGGTCTTGGGTCATAAGGTGTGTCGCTTTTCTTCTTCGAGTCATCTCTCTTGACCAGTACCGTGTCGCCTTCTTTCACAGTAGACGGCTTTATGTACCGCTTGTTGTCTGCGTGCTTCTTCATCTTTGCTTTCGCAGCGCGATCGCACTCTCGGATTTCAGGATCTGAGCAGGGTGTCGTCACTTCAGGTAGCTTCGTCTTCATCGGCCTGCCAAATAGTGCTGTTGCTGGAGCAACCCTGGTTGTACTGTGGGGTGTAGCGCGGGAGTTTCTTAGCAGCTTGTTTAACTCTTGCTTGTAATTCTTGCACTCTAGTTTTGCTGTCTTGATGACTTTCTTCACAGTACGAACGAATCTTTCGACTTCTCCATTCGCTCTTGGCCATTTTGGGGTTACCTTGCGATGCTTGAAGCCAAGGTCATCTGCAAATGACGCAAAGTCCTTGCTGTTGAAAGGGGGACCGTTGTCCGATTTCACTACATCTGGAACTCCAAATTCTGAGAAGACCTTTCTAGCTTTGGTATTACTGTTGCTGCGGAGGTCGACTTTACTATTTCCACCACTGGGTACCTTGAGTAGTCATCAGTTATTAGAAAGAGGTACTCCTTGTTCGGGATTTCAGCAAAGTCTACGCTAACTTCCTTCCACGGGGCTGCTGGGAGTGGTGACATCAGCAGGGGCTCTCTCTCTTGCATTCAGGAGTAGTAACCAAACATGCATCACATGATTTCACCTTGCTTTCCACCAGCTTGTCAATGTTGGGGAACCAAACTTTCGCGCGCAATAATGATTTAGTTTTCACTAGGCCTTGGTGCCCTTCATGTGCGAGGTTGACTACATGATCTCGTAGACTCTTCGGGATGACTATGCGGGTTCCACGTAAAATGAGGCTGCCAGATGCGCTCACAGTAAGCTCATCCTTCACTTTTTCTAGGAGGTGAAACTCTGCGGTGACGACACAGGGACGTTTCGCCACGTAGTGCCAGTTGCCTTTCTCGATAGCCTCTGCTACGGCTCGAAGGGTTCCGTCACTCTGAGTGGCTGCCTCAATGTCTTGTGTCTTTA
>OX419346.1:10957842-10987842 GCA_948470475.1 Galaxea fascicularis
CTCGTGTGGTTCTCTGATACCCTTTACTAGGGCTAACGCCCAGTGGGTTTTTTATGGGTTTCTAATTCACTTTGTAAGAAAATCTAAGGGACAGGACAGAACAACTGCACGTTCTTGTAGGTTCTGTGGTTACAAGCACCCATTTACGCAGCCAAGTAGATGCCCTGCATTTGGAAAAAAGTGCATAAAGTGTAACAAAGAGGGACACTTTGCGCAGGTTTGCAAAGCGAATGTCAAGAAAGGCTCACAAGTTGACTCAGTGGAACAAGAGAGTCAGGATGTACACACATATTTTGGATCTGTTGAGCTGGGAAGTATTTCTGACAGCAGAAAGACAAACAAGAGCTCGATTACTGTTAAGATTGCAGGAAGAGATGTTCGGATCAAAGCAGACACCGGTGCCGAAGCTACAGTCATCCCATACCACTTGTACAAGGAAATTATGAAGAAGCCTCTTCAAAAGATTCAACAGCCCTTGAAAGGTTGGCTTGCAAAGAAGCCCATACATCCAGCTGGCTGTGTATCTCTTCTAACTCAGTACAAGAACCGAAAGCTGAATCTGTTGTATCTTGTTGTGGAAGGAAACTTTACACCGTTGCTGGGCTGTGATGCCTGTCTGGATCTGGAAGTGCTTAAATTTATGAATCTTCAACTGATAGATACACCAGAGTCATGTAAAGCTAGTCCCGAAGCATCAGGACAGGTTGGAGGTGTGAGTAGTTTTAAGAATGACCAAGTGCTGAGTGAATATCAAGACTGTTTTGCTGACAAGCCTGGTAAACTGCCAAACAAAGTCCATTTGGAGATTGACCCCTCAGGTCCCCCAGTGATCCACCCTCCAAGAAAGATACCGGTTGCCCTGCTTGAACCAGCACGAGAAAAGCTCAAAGAGATGGAAGAAGATGGTATTACTGTAAAAGAGGAGGAGCACACGCCATGGGTGTCATCTATGGTAGTTATTGACAAGAGAAAAACCAAAGATAAAGACACTCCTCCATCGAAGGACAATGTCCGAATTTGCATCGACCCAAGGGATTTAAACAAGGCACTTAAACGACCCCATTATCCAATGGTTACTGTAGAAGAGGTGGCAAGTCGTCTTTCAGGTGCAAAGATCTTCACCTCCCTTGATGCCTGCAGTGGGTACTGGCAACTCCAAGTGGATGATGAGAGTTCCAAGCTCCTAACATTCAACACTCCTTGGGGGCGTTACCGATTCACGAGACTCCCTTTTGGGATTTCATCCGCACCTGAAATTTATCAACGAGAGATGGACAGACTGTTTGAAGGGGTTCCTGTAGAGATTATAGTGGATGATTTCCTGATACATGGTGAAGATCATAGAGACATTGATCAGAAGTTGAGAGCAGTGCTTAACAGAAGCAGAGAAGTAGGTTTGAAGTTCAACCCGAACAAAGTGAAACTCAGAGTCCCAGAAGTAAGCTATGTTGGGCACATACTCTCATCAGAGGGGTTGAAACCAGACCCTGAGAAGGTTCGAGCCATTAATGAAATGCCGCCACCCACAGACAGGGAAGGTGCTCTCAGGATACTAGGAACAATCAACTACCTAGACAAGTTCATTGAGCATAAAGCTGATCTACAAGGACCCATCTCACAGCTTACTCAGAAAGATACAGCATTTGTGTGGGAGAAACCACAACAAGACGCCTTTGACAGCCTAAAATCTGTCATCACTACTGCACCTGTGCTTGCTTATTTCGACAACAAGAAAGAAACAGTGTTAAATGTGGATGCAAGTAGCACTGGACTTGGTGCAGTGATAATGCAAGAAGGTAAACCAATTGCATTCAGCTCAAAAACACTAACTGCCAGTGAGAGAAGATATGCCAACATTGAGAGAGAAATGCTAGCTATTGTATGGGGGGCAGAGAAATTTCACACCTATGTGTATGGACGAAGAGTTGTTGTTGAAACTGACCATAAACCGCTTGAGTCTATATTCAAGAAATCGCTTAATGATGCCCCTCCCAGGCTGCAAAGGATGCTTCTAAAACTCACCAAGTATGATCTTGATGTGAAGTATGTTCCTGGAAAGCAGCAAGTCATCTCAGACTGTCTAAGCAGAGCACCTCTCAGTGACACTGAACCAGTCAGTCAACCTGAAGATGTCATTGGAGTCAACCTTGTTGATGAACTAGCATTTGAGAGTAGTACACTGAAGAAATTGAAAGACACTTCAAGCGCTGATGAGACTTCCAGAGTAGTGATGGATTATGTCATGAAAGGTTGGCCGGCGAACAAAGAGCAGGTTGATGACATTGCCAGGGAGTACTGGAACTTCAGAGAAGAGTTGAGTGTCGAAGATGGGCTGTTGTTTAAGTCTGACAGACTTGTTGTCCCAAGACCAACGAGAGCTGAGATGCTGGAGGAAATTCATGGAGCACACCTTGGGGAAAACAAAAGTCTTTGCTTTGCGAGGGACTATGTTTTCTGGCCATCAATGACTGCTCAAATTAAATACAGAGTCAGCTCCTGTCCTATTTGTAATGCTTTTCGCAACCAACAGCAGAG
Organism: Galaxea fascicularis; assembly: GCA_948470475.1. Taxonomy (NCBI): domain Eukaryota; kingdom Metazoa; phylum Cnidaria; class Anthozoa; order Scleractinia; family Euphylliidae; genus Galaxea; species Galaxea fascicularis. The sequence continues at coordinate 10,960,378 of OX419346.1, forward strand.
AGAGTCGTTGCATCCACATGACATCCCAGGACTACCATGGCAAGTTGTTGGGACTGATTTGTTTGAATATGCAGGTCACACCTACCTACTGGTCACTGACGTCTATTCAAAGTACTTTGAAATAGAGCTACTTCACCAGAAAAGTGCTACCTGTGTTATCAACAACCTTAAGAAGATATTTGCAAGGTTTGGAATCCCGGATGAGGTTGTGAGTGATAATGGTTCACAGTACAGTAATACCAGAAATCTATTCAACAGTACCCACGAGTTCAAAGAATTTGCCAAAGAGTGGGGATTTCGCCATACTACAAGCTCACCTGAGTACCCACAATCGAATGGTGCAGCAGAGAGGGCAGTGCAGACTGCAAAACGTATCCTAAAGAAGGCTGCAGCATTCCACAAGGACCCGTTTGAGGGATTGCTAAAGTATCGCAATACACCTTTCCAAGATATAGGTGTGTCACCGGTACAGTTACTGATGAGTCGGCGGACACGCACAATGATACCGACTCATCGACGTCTGTTGTTACCCCAAGCAGTGGACCCTGACCGAGTTGTGAAAGCGCTTCAGCTTCGTCAAGGCATTTCTAAGAGGGACTATGACAAACAGAGTAGAGACTTGCCTCCACTTGAGGTGGGAGACAAAGTGCGAATTCGTCCAAATCGGTAAAAACAGTGGCGCAAAGCAGAAGTGTTACCAAGGTCGTATCTCCTGGAAGATGAACAAGGGCGAATCTACAGAAGGAATAGGAGACAGATTATCTCAGTCCCAAATGATCAAACCATGCATCCACAACTGCGTGATGCTGTGGCTTCCCAGCTTGATGGTTTCCCCACAAGTTCAAATTTGCCTGACACTGAGGAACCATCACCCAGAAAAGAAGATGCACCTGTGAGAACCACAGTCCAAGTACAAAATTCACCTATTACCACGAGATCTGGACGACAAGTCAGGAAGCCGGAAAGACTCATTGAATCCTGTTAGAGGGGAGATGTTGTAATATCACTGACCAGATCACGGGCGCATGGGCCCCTGACTGTTTGAGGGGAACACCCCTAACTTTGAGGAGCGGCCATGTTGAGTTTTTGTTGTTCTAGTTTGGTATAAGTCTTGGATGATCCAGTAGCATTTTTTTCTTTTGCGGTTATAACAGTAGTTAATTTATTGATGTCCAATGAAGCTAATTTAAAACCGCGTTGAGATGGCAATAGTGAGGCAGGCTCTTTACTACCTTGATTTAATATACGAGATTCATCAGTATTGCTTTTTGTGCGTCGGGTAGTGACGACATTGGTGGGCAGCGCGTTGTTTCAGCCTAAACATGCTTGAAAATTCTTAAAAAATTTTAAATTACCTTTAAAATTAAGATGTAGACCGCCCCTGTTCAGTTCCCTTTCCGCTGTGATATTTTGATGCTGGATAAATTTCCATCCATTCTGCCGGCAGTAGCTCTTCAGATGTTTATTCGTTGTTTTCATCGTCTTGTTGAGTTCGTCTCTTCTGGAAGTAAGCTCAGAAAGGGCAACTGTGGCTTCAGATGAGTTCTCAATTTGCCTGGTGAGATCTACAATCGAGTTAGCAACGTTTCGCGGCTCTTTTTGTTTAAGGTCAGTGATGCCAACATGAAGAACGACTTGGTCTGGTGAAAGTTCCAGATTGGGTTTAAGGTAGGCTTTCATAGCTTTTATAGTAGCACCCGAGAACCATTTAACCACTACTCGATGGCCAACGGCTTCCCCTAACTTTGTACCTTGAATATTTTTTTTATCATAGAGTCTCCAAATGACAGAGTTGTGCTAACTTTCTCTGGCACAGAATCTTCCGCGGAGTCGTTGGCGTTGGACTATGCCTCATCGTTTCTCTGTTTCTGTGTTTTGCTCTTTTTCTTTTCCTTTCTCTTTCTGACAATTCGCCATTCGTCCTGATCAGTGCGCTCTTTAGGCCGGGTATTATCACAAGGCGTTACTGACACCTCGCCTGGACTGATTGTGTCATTGTTAGAGGTGTTTGTAGGTGAAATAGCGGCAGGCCTTTGGTTCATTGCTTCTCTCGATACAATCAGTAATCTGCAATGCAAATGTAAGAGAGTCCCGTTCTTGAATTAATGTCATGTTTTCCTCCTTTAAAGATGAAATTAAATCTCGAGCCTGTTGTTCTCAAATTGTAATTTTTCCATTTCGCCAGTTGACAGCTTGGATTCTTTCAAATGCGCCCAGATACTCTTTACTTTAGCTTTTAAATAATCCAGCTCGCCATGAAGCCTCTCGTGGCAGTTGTAAAGGCTCTGACATGGCTGCGTCTTCCTCTGACACGAGTATGACAGATTCTTCGTTAAGCGGTAAACTTTAACTGTTGACTCGGGTCCTTGAATTTGTAAGGTTCCAGTGTTGTTAAAAAGAACCAGTGTGACGAGCTTTGACCGGCTTCAAGGTGCTAGATCTGTCTGAAATGCACACCGTCGGTGATACATCCGAATCTAGAATCTCTTTGCTAAAATTCTGAAGCACATCTAAATCTCCTTTCCATTTAAAAAGATATTGCTTTTCATCCCAGCTTAACAGATACTTGAAAAGGTCGTATTTTTCCAAACTTACCCGTTTCACAGCTTAACTCTACTGAAGCCACAGAGGTATCAGAAACACGTCCGCTCTCCGCCATCGCCATAAATCGGGTCGGCCACCAAAGGATTCCTTTCCATGTTGATCATGTTCTGTCGTTACTACAGAAATGACTAACCTAAGACAAGTGACTTGTCTGTGTTTATTGGCCTAATGATAACCCGGCTGTCAGTCAAACTAAATAGCAGCGCGATAAAGCATTCTCGCTCGCTCCTCTGCTAAAAACTAGATCCATTTCAACGAATTTAGCCTGATTCCCCAGGGTAGAAGCATCGAGTTTACCATCATTCAATTCAAGGCTTGTACAACTACTAAAGCCTTGTTAGTGAAATCACCAAGACAAACGGTCGGCTACGTAAGATTCTTGGGAGACTTCAGGGGCCCGTTTCTCGAAAGTCCCGGGCCGAAAACTTTTCAGGCCCAAAAAGTCATTTCTAACGAAATGCGAACTGGTTATTCGAAAATGGGCTAATTTGTTGCAAAATTTAATGCCTGGAAACCCATTAAGATACGTAGGAAATGATGGTACCGAAATAGGCCCGAAACGTTTCGGCTATTTCGAGAAAGCACGCCAGCTTCGAGTTGATTGATCAGCGATTCAGTTGCCATGTCCCGTCCGGACAGACTTGCGAGCTTGTCTCTTCCATTCAAATAAGAATACAGCGGGGTTTTCTTGGTGTCTTGTTATCTCACTGGTGGAGTTATTCTTAATCTGAAACTGCGCTTTGGAAATCTTCGGCTCGAAAGAAGAGACAAAAATGCAACTGCCGCCATTTTGGTACGCACTGAGCATATTCTTCGACTTTTCACGTGACAAACCTCCAAAAATTTGGAGGTAACGACAGAGCGTGCTCAAAAGGGAAAGGAATGGTTTGGTGGCAGAAGTTTTTCTTACTGGGACAAGATAAAAATCTCTGCTAGCAAGGTGAACGTTTGTTGGTTTAATTTAAAATTTGTCTACGTTTTTGATAATGATGTAACTCAATGTCAGATCTCTGGAACGGTGATTTCCCTCGAAACTGTGTCGTAGTATTCTGAAGAAAACCGACTCCACTTCACTCGGCTTTAGTCTTGCGAAAGCTACCCTTCGTCCCCGACCCTACTCTTGTGGCAGTCGAAGCTATAAAATCAGTTTGATGTCGTCTCCGTTAGATACAACTAGAACAGAGTCTGTAGCGAGAAATCACAATATGTGAGCTTTCTGATAGAATGTCAAGAAGCAAAAGAGATACGATCACAGTAACTATGCACTCTGAATCCATAATAGAGATACTGAATTATTTCGCGAATTAGAGAGTCAATTCTGGTGGAGTTCACCTTTTGATTAAAACATGAATTGGAGTCTATATAGTGTCTGGAAAATCATCATTGAAACTGGTGACCTTTCGCCATAGTAAACTCTGCGTTCTACCTTTTAACTGAACCATAGTAACAACACTGTACTACATAAAACTCTGAGGTGTGAATTCAACCGATATGAAATAAGACAAGTTATGACTTGAATTCCTAATTTCTGTGCTGAAGGTCTTTGTTTTGCACAACGTTTAGATATTGCCGGATAAGCTTTTCTAGCACCATTACAGCAATTAACATGAAATCAATTTCCTGGACAAAGTAAAATGAGAACAAAGTAATTTTTGATCGAATTTTTAATGGGAAGCTCAGTACGTCTGCAATGCAAGCCAAATATAAGTAAGCAATGAAATAATGCTTCTGTCAGGTTCGTAAAATAAAAAACAAAACAAAACAAAAAAGCTTTACGGAACCGACGGGTTACAGGCAACCTTTGTTTGGTTTCCAAGTTACAGGCCTACTTGTGGGTGGAATGTCTCGCCATTTATAATCAACGGTTATTCTTTTCCGAATTAAAGAAAAGGTTTTTTTGCTTACAGTTGAGGAGAAGGAAACGCGAAGAAGACGTGTCGGCAAAGCAAGAATCTCTTACGTTTTGAATGCTTTCAGCTCGCGATCAGGTAAGTATCATTAACCTACAAACTTGTTTGTTTGCTTGCTTGTCGTTAATTAAAACATCGCCACATTTAACAAATCTTCACAAACGTTGGATGAGGATAGCTAACAATTATTCTTCATGCATCAAGCACACGCTGTAAACCTTTCGTCATGTTTAATACACGATAATGAACTGTACTGTAAATATGCAATATGTCTTCTTGACGACTTCTGGATTTTATCGTTCTGTTGTGTAGTGAAAATATATAGGTTTATATTTCAGGTTTCAGCCTTTTCCTAGCCTACAAATGAGGAATAGCCTCCACACTGTGAAAATAGGACAGTGAATTTATTATTATGACCGTCTTTGAATTGAAATTCTTTTTTTAAGAAAGGAACTTACATATTTGGATCTTTATTGTCACAAGCAGACAAACTAAGCTAAACGACGAAAAATTAATTTCGTTTTGTAGATACTGAACAAGTCAAACAAACAACAACTTGGAAACTGTGTTAGTCCAAACGAAAAAGCTTTCCTTTGGTGAAGACGATGCTCTTTGAAATTTTGTATGAGCAACGCACTCATTCTCAATTAAAATGGGCCAAAGTAGTATTTTGCTGTCTTAACTTTAAAACTTTATCTTAATTTGTGTTATTGTGAAGCACAATAATATTTTTTACTTTACTGAGTAATGATCTTTCAAAAAAAGTAAAATTCAAGCTTAAGGAAATTGTTTTTGTTTAAATTTCAAAGCTTAAACAACCCACTCAACTTAAGTTTTAGCTGTCCACTTTCGATTCAATACAACAATGCTCTAATCACTCATCTATGCTGGCCTCTATTGTTGAGTCTGTTGTTAAAAGACAAAAGGGTATGAAACGGAGTTTTCATCCATCATGATTCAGATTAGACTGTTCGCTTGCTACTTCGTTACTTCGTCATCGAAACAATGTCCACAGTTTTGGAGTAACCTCTGTCACAACTGAAAAGACCATATGTTTGAAGAAATTGAGAGAAATGCTCTGCGGCCCTGCGAAAGTGCCCATATCATTTCGTCTTTATAACTGTATGCTCAGACAAGAAATTATTTTTGAGAGAGTAAAGCAACACGAAACATTTCACTAAAAGTTCGTGCAACTCGCCGGTGGTTATGGATAAGAGAATAACCTCAGTTACTTCGATTTCTGAACAGTGGTCATTCCATGGTGTGGTTTTCCTCCAGATACTTCTTTAACTTGATTATTTATCGATTCTGACATTGGTGTGCTTTTTCTGCACTGGTTTTTACGATCAAGGTACGGAATCGGAGTGTTCGAAACTAACCACCGTTACCTTTCGTTACCAGTAACCTCCGTTGATATTAACCGTACTCTCATTGAATGAAGACGGTAACCTATTATGCATTGAATTAAAGATCACGTGTGATATTAAAAATGATTTCGCAAGACTATCGCCCTTTTAGACTCCTTGCTATTCGCCACGTGTTATATGAAATATCGCTTGTATCAAACTTTTCTTGAACAAACATTTTTTTCTTATGAATCTTGGTTGTTTAGATTTGGCAGATAAAACGAAAGTGAGTTGTTTCTACTTTTTGACTCCTACTGTAAGGGACATACCCAAAAGGTGAACAAGTAAGGGCTATATTGGACATGTATGTATTGTTGATAACTGAGCCACCTTTCCAATAAGGAAATGAGTGATACGTAGAACAGAACTGCGTCCGGTGAGAGAGCCTATTACAACTGTAATTATCACGGCACATCATGCCAACGTCATTTACTTACAAAGTGAGCTCGGACCCCGTGCAAATGGTAACTCACTTATATCTTAAATGGATGAAGAAAAATACTACCAACGAAGGAGTAGACAGTTAAAAGTGACATAACACTTTTTAGTTTGATGATTCAAGATTTTAACATATCAGCTTAATATGTATCGAAAGACTGTGTGGAGTCTTTCCTTTAAAATTCGTCATGGATGGGCAGCACGAGAAGGTGTTAGTTAGTTGTTAAAAATTTAGTTTTTTTCGATTATTCAATTATTACGTAACCTCCGTTGCCAAAGTTGTTACCAAGAGAAATATGTTTTTTTGGCTGTTAACGAAACGAAAACTAGGAAAGTGATCCTAACGGATTATAAATAAAACCTTATTGGAGAAAGAGACTTAATTGAGTGAAGAACAAGATTCCTACTGAAATACCTTTTACAACCAACTGATATGTATATATAAAGTGAACATAATTGTGACTCATGTATAATAGGTTTTGGCTTTGTTTGAGTTTCTAGAAATAAATCGTAAGGCTGGCTTAGCCAGAAATCCAAGAACAGAATAGGACAAGATTGTATTTTTCTTCCATCCAAATGGCCCACTTTAACTGGGAATGAGTGAACGAGAAATCGAATGGAATAAATCCTTTCCCAGCTGAAACAAAAGACAACTTCTCTTACAGGCCCGTTTTAAACGTCGTATTTCACAGGTGCTGAATCTGATTGGGAAATTATATACAAGCGAACTTCGACGTCAAAAACAATTAAATCCGACTGATCCTACTTCTGTTGCATCAGGCTTGATTGAGCCAGTGGAATATGCGACAGAACTTTGACAGTTGTTTAATACGCCGACGGAACTTTACATGTGGACTGCCTAATCTAATTCACGAAATTATGTTTTTTATTTATGTTTTACCCCAATTTCTGAATTTCGTTTTAAATGCCATAAAACACGACCGTATTAAATTCGACTTTAAAATCAACAGTTTAATTTAATGGTTTGGGTCGACCCAAATATGAATCAGATATTTGGTACTGGGGGTTTAAAACGGCCCTATACGGCAGCTTATAGAGCAGAATTAAAACCGATTGACTTGTTATTAAGTCATATAGCAGGATAGACATTACATTTTAGATTACTTTGATGGCACAGGAATGCCTAACTGACTCATTCATACCTCTTACTAACATATATCGAAGTTCCTACTGTAAGTTACGGACCGAGTTTTTTCCCGTTAATTTATGGTCCAAGCCATTAGGGAGCCATAACAAAAAAGAGGATCCGTAACTTACAATACGGACCAAGAAAACGCGGTTAGTAAGATATTTGTTGTAACTCTGAGGTCAATCGGGCGCGTGCGGAAGGAAGCTTTCAAAGTTATCGGGCCGTACAGTGGAATACGTCCTTCAAAATTGACCAATGACAGCACGCGTACTAACTGAGGGATATGATAACTTTAACAGCTGTACAGAAGAATTGGACTTGGAGCCGAACTTACATGACTTGGAGACACACTGATCTGGTTCAGTAGTGGCGCCATAACAGCGACGGGAACTGAGTTTGTTGAGTTTTGAAGCTGCTGTGAAATTCCGGCCTTCACGAATGTGTTGAGACATTGCTTGAATCGGATGCACTGAATAAACGGATTCCAACTCGCTTGTAATCTTTCTACCAGGTTCGTCTCTCTTGATCGCTCTGCGTTTAGAAACGATTTAATTCAGTGCATGTCTTTAGAATTTCTGACCGAGTTCGGACTTGATCTTTATAAGTAGTCATCCACTACTGAATGTAATCTACTTGGGAGGCCTTTCAGCGCCTTGAAATGTTTTTCCAGAGTCGATCAGGGACGTGGGATGGCCCACCAAGATTAGGATTTCCTTGTTTCTGCGGCATTCGGATATTTGACGAAAAAAAACTGTTTGTTTTCTTATGTTCAACTGATCTACGGAAACTTTCACTGGTCCTGTGGCTTTTTCATGTAGCGTCATTAACCAATCAAGTTTTTGAGCGCTATTCACTTCGATTCTGAAACGTTGATCGGTAACTTTTAACCACAACAACGACTTAAGGTGGCTTACTACAGTTTTTTTCTGCTACCGGCGGCTTGCGTGCACTTGAAGTTCAGTTAGCATTACACGCGAGCTGGAGACTCTTGAACCGACCGAGAAGACGTCTGGGAACAAAAATATATTTTTTATTTTTAAAACATTGCGTCTGTGGCCGAAAATCTATTATGGGATGTCCAAGAAGCGTGTTTAAGTAATAGGGGGAGGCTGGGTACAAATAGACCGATCGGGGCTGTTTTTCTCAAAATTTAGCTGTACAACCCCACCTAAAAATGTCAGGATTTGAAATATGGATAAGAAGAACATTTAGAGAGAAGAACACGAAAATCTGTAAAGCACAATTCTTGCAATCGGCGAAAATGTTGAATTTTGTTTATATCATATAGACATTTGAAGTCAAAAATTCTGTCTGACAGATTTTATTTTTTCCTTTTTGGCGTATTTTGGCAGATACCAAAATTTGAACATAGGTTGTACGGTTAGTTTTTAAGAAATCAAGCAGGGAAAAATGGGTTTTTCAGGTTTCATGCGACCTCCATCGAGAACAGCATTGCGCATGCGTTTGTCACAGAAAACCCAACTGCTCTGAGCACGCACGCACTCTCTCCACTCCACAACTTCGTGTGTTGAGTTATAATATGACTTTGTTTACTGCACCGACTACACCTAAACCTTTAGTGGAAAGTACTGACATCGTCGGTAGTGAATGTGAATAGGTAAATGGCGATTTTCTCCCAGACGAGTATGGGAACCTATGCTTTTTATTTATCATATCCAAATTTGAAGAATTTTCTATCGCCAAGTTTTTCATTATTCACGGAAGATCTACTGAAACTGTGCATGCGGATTTCAAATCTTGCGCTGAATACTTAAGCAAAACTTTTGACTACATATTCTTATAAAATTACAAAACATGAAATGGTAAGACATCTACTCTTGTTTCAACGAAAATGTAAGCGCGTTGCGAATGAGAGGACTGTGTTTGCAGGACTCCGTTTAAAAATAACACTTCTTTGATAAGTGCCGCACGCGGCAGCCTGTGGAGTCGGAAGTATTACCACAGGGAACTTACGCAACTACGACGGCGACGGCGACGGCATCGAGAGCGCCACAAAACAATGGGATTAATGAGCAAAAACAATAGCTCTGCAAGTGCGTTTTACATTTTGGTACATTTCTTTTCCGTCATCTGCAAAACGACGACGTGGAATGACTTTCACCAGAACGTGACCGCATGACAGCAAATTTTTCTTTCTCTTTCTTTACTTTAACACCGTTAACAGTAATTCAGATCCTGGACAGTTCGCTAACATTTTTTTAGTCAAACAAGTTAGAATAGTCCCGAAAGAGTTCCAAAAACGGGAAGTTCAATTTCCAAATGATGTTTTCGTTGTCGTCGTCGTCATCGTTGCGTAAGGTCCCTAATAGTAGGCTAGAGCGGAAACCCCGAAATATCTTCACTCAATCCAAGAATAAACTTGTGCAGTTTCTTTTATGACCCCAGCACTATTTAAGACTCAATTGTTTTCCTTGTACGAGTACGGCGTCAATATTATGATAGGTGTTAACACTAACATCTTAAAATCGACTTAAAACCAACATCTCTTTGTTACGTGCCGCGCGCAAACTATTCAGAAAGCTTCAGCATTTTAATGCACGCGCTGCTACCAATCCTTTCGATATCGCGCCTACTTCAACTCGTATACGTTTTAAACAGTAAATAATAATTATAGTGTTTAATATACTTTCGCCTTAGACTGGTTCACTCATTCACTCGACATACTAAGAGACAGAGCGCGTTCAAGCATATTGAAGAACAATTTTCCCCTGGGTACCCCTGTGTCAACGGATTCAGAATGCCAAACCATCCGTACCCCTCCACCCCAATGCAGCTAATTTGTGACGCCGACCATAATTGCTTTATCATCGCTGAGCCTCGGGCTAATTTCTCTCAGCGCAGCTACTAACAAAAGGCCCATTTCTTGATACGAGTAGGTATAAACTGAAGCCTTAAAGCATGAAGCTGACATGGGGACCCTCTCTTTTTATTGCATTTCTTTTATGTCTTGACGTTGACAGCCACCGCAAAATTTCAAATGAAATATATTGCGACCTCTATTTCTGGGGAATGACCTTAAGTTTACTTTGATATCAATTTGGGATGTAGTGTGCGCGTATTTATGGCAGTTGAGTGATGTTTTATATATAAACAGTATAAAAAGTCGTTCGGGAGTAAGGCCTCCATCCTTAATCCCCCCCCCCTACCCCGCTCCTTGTAGACGTTGTAAATTAAGCCGGACACCCATCCTCAAGTCACAATTGTTTCTTTCCAAAATCTCCATAAATCAAGCCCATAAACGAAGATCGTTTTCGGGAAATTGCCCAGCGCTACAACCAGTTGCAAAATTGTTGAGACATTCGCAATCAAAAACATCTTTTCTTTCTCAAAACGCTGCTTCTAACAAATCTGTGAGATACAATACACACCCCTCCCTCTCCCCCTTTCAAAGTTGTTCCTCAAAGTTTCGAGCATAGTGTTGCACTGTCAACAACTTTTATAAGAAGGGGAGGGGGAGGGAAAGCGGAAGATCATGGAAACATCATTCATGGCCAAATGGCGCACAGTGTCTCAAGTATTTTTGCAACTCGTTAGCTCGCCCCAAAACATGCTCGCTCTGTAGAGTATCATACTGATTTCTTACATGTTTGAAAGTCGTAGGGTCCTTGCGGATCCGTTAATCGAACAAAGTGAACGTTGTACCACAACCTTTATCTCCTCATGACTCATATGCATGACAGGCACACCCAAGCGCGACGCCAAACTCTACTTAGGACCAATATAAAGTTAATCGTGAAGAATGAGGACGCATTCTAAATAATAGTGGAATATCCAGCGTATCAGCCTAACCATTTTTGGAAAAACTGCATTTGAATACAAGGTCTTAAAAATTATAAAAGAAAATGACCTGCAGTAAAATCAAAGCAAAGTGAATGCATTACAAATGCGCATTAAATTTACGCAAGACAGTAAGTGATATCGCAAACATACTCCATCGTATTGTTTTTCTTCACAGGCCTTGAAATCTATCTTCAGAAGCTTGAGCAACAACTTGAACTCATATTTAGCAAAAGCAACAGCACCCCCAGCTGCTTGAATTGTGTCTGGTGAACTAGACCGTGTTCGACACCAGGAAGGCGAACAATATGAACTTCAAAAGTGTCGTTTCTAACTTTTCAAATATAACAGCCAAGAACAAAGAATCTTCATACGACGAGGAACCAGATTATCGTATCCTCCCCGAAGTTGTTCCCATTGCGGTTGTTATTGTGTTGGTAAACAGCCTTGTGTTTTACCTTTTTATCAAGCAGAAAAATCTTCGCACTCCGACCAACTGCCTCCTTCTTAGCTTGGCTGTGTGCGACTTTTTGACTGGATGTGTTGGTATCCCTTCATTTATAGCTGTTGCAGTGCGAGCAGTTAAACCACCCGCGGCTGCCCATTTTGGAACCTTCAACATCATCTTTAACAATGGGATGGCCATAACAGCTGCATATCATATTCTCACTATTACGCTTGAGCGGTACTTCGCTATTTTGAAACCTTTTGTCCATCGCCAGTTGACCAAGAAGTCCATGTTCAAATTTGCGCTGTTAGTTTGGTTTGTTTCAACGGTTATCGCCGTTATGCCGTACGCGTGGTCTTCAAGGAAGTTTACGGACCCCATCGGCTTCAGAAAGACTAAGTTTGGTTATGTAGTGTTTTGCTTGGTGTTTGTGTTTTTCATTCCGTGTATTTTGATTGTGGTTTCTCAAATCCTAATGTTTAAAACCATTTCCAAACGTGGTATCCATAGGTTGTCTTCCAGAGCTGTTAATCAGCGGAAGGCTAGAAATGAGAAAAAGTGTCTTATTATTTTCGCGTTGATGGCCGTGATATACTTAACCTGCTGGCTGCCGTGGTTTGTCTTGTCTCTTTACTTCTCTCTTTGGTTTCCACTCAGTATTGAAACCATGGAAGTCTTGAATGATTTGGCGCAGGTATTCGCTATTTTTCGATTTTTGACTTCCGTTGTTAACCCAGTGTTATACACCTTTTTTAAAAGAGACTTTTTTGATGCTTTCAAAGGACTTATCTTGAGGAAAAAAGCGTCAAAACAAAATGCTATTGTGGCATATGCCTCTCAAGGGAAAACTTTGGTGAGTTCCCCAGTCTGTTGTGGAGACGTAGAGAACTTTGAATACATGACTGTCTTGTAAGAACGCCAAGATGATAAACCTCGCAAGCATTTTTAATTGAAGAGAGCAAATGCATTCTTTGATTTAACCCTTTGCGTCTCAGTACTGATCACCTTTCAAATCTTCTTAAGATCAATCTCAAGAGACATGAGAAAAAAAGGGAACGATCGACAAAGACTAAGTATCTTGATTCACATATGTGGTGCAACAGTCTTCTAACAGTATTCAAAAGAAAATACACGCAGAATATCTAGGGAATATGAATGTCACCCCCAAACTAATTATCTAGACTGCGGGTGATGCCTTATTTTTCGTAGGAATAGTAAGGCGAACGAAACACGCGAACGCGTGCGAAAAAATCCAGCTCCGCGTCCCGGCGTGGCGCGTCGCGTCTCGACACTACGCGCCACGCAAACGAACACGAGGGACTGACTGCTTGTGGCCTTTTTGATCGAGCACAAGAAACCAAGACCAGGATTATCAGGATTTCACTTGAAATATATGGTGAAATGTTCTTCTTGCAACGTCTTTTGGTAGCTGGTATACATCAATCATTCAACGCTATGGCTACTAGTATGAAACAGGAAATGTTAAAGCCAAATTATTTCGAGAACTAAACAACCATATAGAGTGATGAAGTTCATACCGATATGATTAGTTTCTAAGACAATGTAGCTCTTTCGGCTATTTCGTTGTTTAAACAGAAATGGAATAATACCCACATAAGCGATACGCGAACGCTTGCACATCATGCCGCAGAATTGTTCGAATGAAACAATAAGGGGGTGGTTGATGTTATGTACACTGAAACCGTGCTCGGGCACGTGTAGTAATTTGCTTTTACAGCTGGTGTCTGGCGGGGAGTAAATGATACTGAAGTACTTATCATCATCCCCCCCACGATGGACGAAAGGCCAGGCTCATCAATCATAACACAAGATAAGTAGACACGATAAGCAGATATGTGTTTGATTTCTCCTTCTCATCGTCCGTCATTGCCAATTCAATCGCTATTAATCAAATTGTTTTTAATTTCGTGATTGATGGATCAGTCACTTCCCATTTGTTACCTATGTGCTGAAGCTTTTCGTTCAAGAGACTCGGCAAACGTCAGCTGGGGTACCCCCGATGGCTTCAGTACCGCTTTGCTCTGGGCAAATATTTCAGCCGTTCGCATGATTCGAGCGGCCCCCTACGATGGGATCAGGAAAAAAGTCAATGATAAAGTTTTAAATAAAATGAACTTGTGGTTTCACGTGGTTGAGACTGCTGCATGATTCGTGTTATTTGAAAATATAACCCGCACTTGTACGCTCAAGTTATTTTTGCAATAAGGGTAGTCGGAAGCTGGCGTTTAATTACTCATCCTTTTCTATGGAAAAATTCAAAACTTTGCGAATCAGAAGCCATAGATAGAATTTCATTATCTTTGTTTACTGCACACCATGTTAAAACGTGACAGTCACACTCAGGTGATTTGTGTCCACGCGAATTCATTTTTTTCGCAGTTTGCGTCAAATTTACTAAAAAAAAAACTGAATTGGTGATGACAAAACGTGTCCTAGCGTTTCTGTCGTTTTATTAGCATTCAATCTCGAAAGGTATGTCAGTGAAGTCTTCAACAGTTCACATTTCGTTAATACCCCCCAGGGCTCTTTTTTTGTTTTCATGCTCTGTAGCAGTGTCAGCTGTGATACAGCAAACAAAGCGCGGTTTAGAGAGACGCTGTGTTATGTGCCTGAGCAGTGGGCAAAAGAAGAGTAGCACGACAGACCGCCTCCACAAGATTAACGGTTGTTGTTGTAATATGAACAGAAATCATACTCTTCAGTGTAGTGTCAGTTCCGGTCACCAGTGAACAAAGCTCTGTAAGTCTGATTGACTTCAACTGAAATACGCAGTTGTTCATTGGTTGTTGTCGGCGTTCAAACTGCAGACTCTTTTGGACTCTTTGCTGCTCACCTGCATGTGACTCCATATATATCTGAGGGAATTGAAGGAAAGCTATTGAGAAGAGGCAAGACAAAAATTACACAGCTCGTCAGTTATGCAAAATACATCGAATACTACATCACTAACTTACTCGAACACGAACACCCAGGTGATTGCTGAGCTGCTCCCAATTGCCGCCTTGATTGTGCTTGTAAACAGCATCGTCTTTGTGCTATTCGCCAAAGAACAACGCCTCAGGAAATCGCCGACGAATTATTTGCTGTTTAGCTTGGCGGTTTGTGACTTCATGACGGGAATAATCAATATTCCTCTGTCCATTATCGTGATGACCCAAGTCTCTGCTGCTCCAGACGGGATTTATTTGGGATTTTTCGTCGTCATTCTCAACAACATGGTGGTGGTCCTTGTTGTTTACCACGTCTTTGCCATCACAGCGGAGAGATATTTATCAATTGCTCGTCCATTTCGACACCGCCAAATGACAAAGAAATCATCCCTAAAAATTATTCTTGTTATATGGTTGGTGGCTATGCTGATCGCGTTCCTGCCCGTTACGTGGTTTCGAAGATTCTTGAACTTTGAAAAAGACTCCGCTGAAATGGCATTTAAAATTCAAGCTGGTCACATTGTGTTTTGTATAGTTTTCGTGTTTCTTTTGCCCTACATTTTCATCGTATATTCTCAGTTTGTTATGTTCAGAAAAATCAAACTTGGGACGTTGAATGTGTCTGTGCTGGAAGGAGGCAGGAGAAACTCAGGTGTCCATGGCAGCGGTGTGAAAAGCCTTAAGCGATGCTTGATCATCTTCGCACTCATGGCAGTTGTAAATCTTGTCTGCTGGTTTCCATGGTATATACTCAGTTTCTTCAACAATCGTTGGTTTCCTATCAGTGAAAAAGCGAACATGGTCTTACTTCAGTGTTCCCACGCATTTCTTATCATCAGATATCTGGCCTCTATCGCTAATCCTGTTCTTTATACGTTTTTCAAAAGAGACTTCTACGCTGCTTTTAAGACTATAATTTTAAGGAGTAGAATCCAGCTGTCTTACAATTCAAGCCTGCCACCGATCACGATTCGCAATTGTAAACTCCTTGGTGGGGCGCCCCCAGTAACAAAGAATGAAAAGAAAGAGCTCTTGTAGGCTTACAGGGAGGCTTGGGGCTTTTTGGTGTATCGGCTTGTTGTAAGGCAAGAATTAATTATCTCAAGAACTTATCTCATATAATTTATAATGGCATTCGTTCCCCACGCTGAACTCTTAAAGATGCAAATCTCGTCTAATGACGCACTCACACAAAGGCACAAACAAAGCAGTTCAGCACATACACCTTCTAGACACCTATATTGACTGGGTCAATAATGTCTGTTGAAAGAGTTACCCTCTTAAGCCCCCGTTCTAATTCGCAGACCTGCATGGCCCCGAAACAGACAACAGGCATGGCCAACCGACAATCAGACAACTGAAAACCATAAATTGATATCCGCTGAATACCTTTAAAAACTTTAATTTAACGTAATTTATGTTACACAATCCTCTTGTTTCTAAGGGTGCTTTCGATTGGGAAATCCGGATTTAGATCTTAAAATCCGGATCTTCGGATTTCCAATCGAACACAAAATCCGAAAACGGATTTCGCGACGGATTTCGTTAATTGAAATCCATGTGGGGGAAGGATTTCACATTGCCAGAAATTTAGGACAAGATGGCGGCGGCGCCTGCGCACCAAGGCCAGAATGGCGGCAAACTCATGTAAAGAAATGTATGGAGATATGAAATTATTTTCATATATATAAATAATTAAATTGCGGTTCGTCATATCACGACTCGATACATGTTCAGTAGTGTACAAGCTTCGCATTTGACTTATCAACGGCTACTCAGATAGATGATTACTTACTTCCCGACGCCTCGACCAATCCATCACACATTGATGCTCCATTCTCCATACATTGCTTTAAAATCGTAGCGAAGTCATGCCACAAACTCGTCCACTGGCAAGCAAACCCTTTCACAATGTGAATCATCACGACTCGATATAACTTCTACGATGTTTAAACGATCTAATTCTGCCGAAAAATGCATGAATTGCCCACGGCAAAATACTTCCAAGGACGTCCTTATCTTTCTCATTTTTCGTCTGTAGCACAGCAAGCGGACGCCATATTTATGTATGAAAGAAAGCTACAAACTCGAAGCTTTCCCTGCACGAGCCGCCATTTTCTTTGTTGATCAACACTGGTGTTTCATGGGATATAAACTGGGTTACAGTCCCCCAGTAACCCTAGATTTGGTTTGAATGGAAGTAAATACGCGCGAAAATCGAACACAGCTTAATTTATAAAGGCTATCACACTAATATTTAAACCAAAAAAATGTCGGACATTGCCAGTCGAGAATTACTTTGCACCAAATAAAATATCTACAGAGCTTAGATTGTGCAATATATCGCATGAAACAGCGTCTTTCTCACTCGTTTCAGTGTTTATTCCTTTGCGTTATACAGTATACCGCTGGTAGTTGTTAGCGGGCTCGAAATGTCCGCGATTTCTGGCGATGATTAACGAAATCCGTCGCGAAATCCGTTTTCGGATTTTGTGTTCGATTGGAAATCCGAAGATCCGGATTTTAAGATCTAAATCCGGATTTCCCAATCGAAAGCACCCTAAGTTTTATATTTTATACTGCTGGTGGCACCGGTTAATACCACAGTGCAGCTGTTCTGATTAGGTCTAGCTGATCGGTTCTTATCAGGAAAAATAAAGCTGTTATTATTATTATTATTATTATTATTATTATTATTATTACAAGTGAAACCGCTAAAAGTAAATTTTAATTATATTTTCTTTTCAGCCATACACATAGTAATAAAAACTATTCAGAGACATCACACTCTATGGTCACTGCTAACGTCATACTATCTGCATTAGTAAATGCCTTATAATGTTAAACTTCTTTGTCCTTTCTGAGATACAACATCATGTCACAGTAGAATTAATTCTCATAGTACAACTGATATACAAGGGCAAACTCTTCAGTCATGAAACAAGCATTGATAGGTTGGTATTACCTAATTAATTACTTTAGATACGTTTTACATGGACCAAGAATGATCAGCAACAAACTTAGGGCAAATTGTGTACAGCGAGAGCTGCAGGGTTGTGCATCATATTAATGCAAAAAGCATTGTATAGTAGTCTACAACATTGCCATAAAGGTGCCCCCTTGCTAATAAATTGACAAAAGTGGTGTTACCTCACATTAGGCTGGGCCTAGTCAGTGTATTTTTTTCTGCTACAAATTACAAATTAAGCTCATATTTCGCTGTGTCCACAAATTCCAAATGAGAATTTTTTGCAATTAAAAGTAAATGCACACTGTTAGTTACAAATACATTTTTTCCTTTCTTTGTTTGTTAATGCAGCACATAATGGACTTTAAAATTTGTTTTCAAACGAGCCTCCACTGTTCATTGTCAGTGGTACATATGGAAATAACATATGTCCTGCATTGTGTGCAAGCCACATATTTCCAGAAACAAAATACTGTTGTCCTGGAGTCTTAAATAGAAGAATTTAGACACCACAGAATAACACAGGAAATGCTATTTATATAAATAGCATTAGGTGAGTTACTGTAAAACTCAGAAAACCGTGAACACTAGAAATATTTATGGATGGCTAAACCGCAAACTGAAACATCAATCCCTTTTGTGGTTAGCGGTTTTTTTCACACGTCTGATTGGCTGAACAACAATAAACATTCCAGACATTTTTAGTGTTCACGATTTTGTAAAAAGCCGTCAATGTTAGTGAAGGTATATGGCAATCATCAAACAATAATAAAAGTAAAGAACAATAGGAAGAAAGTTGTTTTCTCCTATAACAACTGTTCAGAGTCAGTAGTACATATGGAAAAAGGAAATTATTCTGCTTTGTGTACTAGCAAACATATAGTTTTCAAGGACAAATTTACAGATAAAAAAAATGCTTGTAGAGTCCTGCAGAGTTAAATTAAATAATTTCGACTACATCGAATAATTCCAGAAATGCTAATCTGAATTAAAATAAACAAAACAATCAATGTGATTTAAAACTGATCAAATGTTACTGGATGTGTCAAAAATCATCAATTCCTCAATCATCTCGTCTTGTTTTCCGGTTAGGTGGAAAATGGGCCAAGTAACACCATTATTTAAAAAAGAAGATGAACTTTACAAGAAGAATCATCGACCGGTGACGGTACTACCCATTTTAAATAACATCTACGAGAGAGTCTTGTCTGATCAATTATCGGTATGTTTCAAATATATATTGTCTGACTTCATTTCTGCATATCGCAAGAATCATAGCTGTGAGAGCACACTGCTGCGTCTAACAGAAGATTGGAGGGCTGGCTTAGATAATAAAGAACTGGTTGCTGTGATATCTTTAGACCTTTCAAAGGCCTTTGATTGTGTACCACACGAGTTGTTGCTAGCTAAGTTGAAGGCGTATGGAGTGGCCGAACACGGCGTTGCTCTGTTGCGAAACTATTTGTCTGGAAGATCACAGAGAGTTAAAGTAGGCGACAAATTTTCTTCTTGGCTGCCGGTTATAAAAGGGGTACCTCAGGGATCCGTCCTTGGACCTCTTTTCTTCAATATATTTATGAATGATCTCTTTTACTTCCTGAAAGGAGTTTGTATCAATGCCTATGCCGATGATGAGCAAATTTATGCCTCGGATAAAGATCCAGTGAAGTTAGAAATGAAACTTCAATGCCAGCTTCTCGAAGCTGACCAATGGTTTGGTATGAATGGTATGATTACAAATCCGGATAAGTATCAAGCAATGATTTTAGGGAACACAAACTACACCTTTAGTTTTACAGTGAATGACATTAATATTCCGGTCGTGAAAGACAACATTGACCTTTTAGGAGTGAACATTGATAAGAATCTGCAGTTCAACACCATGTAAAAAACATTTGTACAAAGGTCAACAATCAAATTAATGTAATTTCTCGTTTTCAAAAAAATAGTACCGACAGATGTAAAATGTAAACTTTATAAGGCCTTCATTGTTCCATATTTTAGATATTGCTCAGCAGTTTGGCACTTTTGCGGGGCTCGAAATAGAAATAAATTAGAGAGTCTTAAGTCTGCACTATCAGGAGCTACTGAGCAAATTCAGTACTAGTGATCTGTATAGTATTAGGTGCCAAGACATGATGAAAACAGTTTTTAAGGCAATTCACTTTGAAACGATGCCGAAATACGTACGCGGTCTTTTTCAAATGAGAAATGCTGAACGCAACCTACGAGGATCAAGCAAACTTGTTATCCCATACGTTAATACAACCACTTATGGTCTTCACTCCTTCAAATACACTTCTGCAAACATGTGGAACAAACTAACAGAGGACCTGAGGTCATTAACGTCCTTGAATGAGTTCAGAGCTAAAATATGCCAAATTTCTTTCGAACATCAATGCAATTGTTACTTATGTAAATAGTAGTTTAATGTACTGTATATAATATACGATTTTATTTATTTATTTTATTTTTTCCCTCTTTTTCTTTCTCGGAGAAATTAGCTATACAGCTACTCTTGTAAATCCGAGGTGAAATAAAGGTGATGTTATGTTGGATGTAATAATTTATTCAGTTGTGATCAACAGAACAACAATGGTAAAAAGGTTTGTAAAAAAGTTGTTTTCTCTAACAACAACTGTTTTTTATGTCACTTTCAGCCCACCCATAAAGTTAACCTCCCTAAGAGTTCCTTTATAGTAAACATGAATGGCTTACATTGGCTTCAAAATTAAGAATTTGTTCATGCTTAGTGTGCGTATATCGAGTTATGGATGCACGCCGGAAGTTTGGGGAGCACGAAAAATGCGTAAGAGTGGCTCGAGGCGCTGCCGAGAGCGACTCTAGCTTTTCGAGTGCTCTCCAAACTGTCCAAACTTCCCAAGTGCATCCATTACACGATACTGACGCACAGCTAAAAGTATGAGCAAGATTTTATGAATTCAGTTCGAAACGTCGTGCTACTGTCGAATTTAATTCGATCAATTGAGTTCAACATCGACACGGCAGTAGCATGACGTTTGAAACGGGCCTAAGAGAAATGAAAACGCTAAGCAATGAATGTATTTTATTTTTTTAGCTATGTTACGAAAAATTGTTGCGTGACTTTGCATCACTGTCTAGAACCTACGTGAATATTTAATTAGTTTTCAAGCCGTTTCGTATAATGCTGTAAATAGTTTAATGTTGTAATGTTACTTTATTTAGTTGAGCCGGAAAGTTCTAAAATCTTTATGCTGTAAAGTATATAAGCCGATCCCTGTACTCTTCAAGAGGAAATGTTTTGAGTCAGTAGTGTTTATTGAAGTGTGACAGAGGTCGCGCGTACTGCATGTACATTTGGCAGCTAGGCCGTATTGATTTGAGTGTGACGGAGGTCGAAGTGTAATTTGCAAGCCTAGGGTGTGCTTGTTGTGGAGTTATTTGTGCGGAATTTACTACGTCCGTTTGGAATAAATAACCTTGTATTTTTTATTTATTATTTCCTATTGCATGCTTTCTTTACACATTATTACCTTCCCCCAGGGATACATTGGAACTCTTAGGTCAAATATTAATAAAACGAAACATCAGATATTGATTAAACACAAGTTTGCTTAATTTTGATACACACAAAGGGTTAACAGTGAAAATTTACATTATTTTGGTGTGTAGACAGGATGCGAACTTACAAAATAAATCCTGTAAGGTGATTGTCCTATCTACTACCGACCGTGCCTACCGTGTCTTTAGTATTTTAGCCTGAGTTCGAATAAGGACACAAACAAACGCCATCTCTCTATTTTGAGTTTTCTTTGTATGAGACAGAGGAGAACTAAGGACAAGGTAAAAGTGACGCCTGTTGGGTTTTGCTCATAAAAACGTTGCTCATAAAAAAAAATTAAAAAAGAGAGGCGACGCTAAAAAATGAAGCGGGTGGGGACGAGAAAGATGTGTTTTTTTTACTTGGCCTAACAAGCTAATGTCATAAATCGACCAAGTGTCGGGCATGTGGTTCAGCATTTTGCTATCAAAATTAAAACAACACGCTCTGTCGTTAGCATAGCAATTGCTATTCAAACTGACTTGAAGTTAAAATATAGCTTTCCCGGCTGACTCCTGAATCCTGAAAATAATAATTTCTTTTCAAAGTTTTAAATTATCCATATTTTTTTTTAATTTTTTCATTTTTGTCATTTTGTTCAACTCACGGCCAGTTATAGTCTGTTTGTTTACATACAACGGAAACGGCAGTCGGTAATTCCATTAGTTGACCAACTCCAAGCATGGAGGCTTGTTAAATATTATTCTCCAAATGTCCTTTTTGTCAGGATTCTTTTCTTCTTCTGGTATTAGCCTGCAATTTCGGCAGACCATTGCACGTCGCCCTGCCACGATCGCTGCAAGCTTGAACTGTGCATCACGTACAACTCAATCGTAGTCTGCGTTAATCGACTGGGAACGTTTCTCTAAACACAGATAAATAGAGCTTTCCAGCTGGGATTTATCAGAGAATCCTAAGCCAATAGATATTTAAAGGTTGAAATTTCCCAAAACAGCATCAAACAGTATTCAGTCGCGTGGATGCCAAGCGCTTTTATTATCCGCTCTGACCAAAATATGGGATTATTTTTCTTACTTGACCAAACCATCGATACATTTCCAGACTTTGTCCCATGTAAGTCCGTTGGAGGATTTTATGAATATACGTATCCCGACTGAACATTTCAGTACAGCCTGAATGACACCCCCCCACACACACACACCCACCCCCTCTCCCGCCTGAAAGATGGAAACTTTAAGGCAATATGGCAGCCAAATGCAAGTATTTTCGCGTGAAAAGTTCTCCTTTACTTAGGACCCTTGAACCTTTATTTTCAAATCAAACACTTCAATTGAAAAAGAATACCTCAAAACTGTAAAACAGAAATTGCCTTTTCTATTTAAACTTGCAAAATCGCTCAATTTCCGTAATCTCTAAACTTCTAAGCCATATTTCGTTCGCTTATGTTTTGAAAACGGAGGTTTAATTACGCAGACGTATTAAAATCTTAAGATTTCTGAAGTAACACAACTAAAACTTGCCCTTTTATGAAGACAATTGTACTTTAAGGCCTTGGCAAACGAGGACACATTGTTGCCGACACAAATGTTTCCCCGTTTGCCCGCGCACGCAACATTTGTTACAAACACAAATTTTGTGTCCGCAACAAATGTTCCCCCGTTTGCGCAGCATGAAAACACAGCATTCATTTTGTGTTCCGCGCGTTTGCACGCCCAAAAAACATCACCAACAACAATGTGTCCTCGTTTGCCAGGGCCTTTAAGCTGCAAACTAAAATATTGCAAGCACTCTGACGATGTGACTGATGACCTCATCTCCTTTTCTTTTATTATGCACAAAACCTTTCATTCAAAGTTTTGATCTCGTGTAATGCAACATCGAGCCTGCACAGCGCTCGACCTAGTCTTCCAAATTTTTCGCTCGTCTGCATTGCTCCCTTAAATTTTAAATGCCAAAAGTAAAGTGGTAATTTTCAAATGCCCCATACATATCCAATCTCAAATATCCTATTTGTTTTTAAATTGATTAAGACTTCTTGTCACAGCAACCTAAAACGCTAATTCAGGAATAGTCACATGACTGGTGACGTCATTAACCTAGGATTGAGTTATCATATATTTTATGGCATATGATATCTTTCTTTGGTGTGACACACTTCTATGTATAAAATTGCCAAAATTATAAAGCTTGAAAAGTTTTTAGCCTCAAGGGATTCTGATAATTTTTTTGTGATAATTATAATTTACTTTTATAATTGTTACGGTTGTTGTTGTTATCATCATTATCGTTCTCATTCTCATTCTCATTCTTCTTCCTATTATTATTATTGTCATATCTGAAGTGCCACTCACCACTGTTCTGTCCTACGAGTAATGTTAGTGTCTGATACGTGAATGTCGTATTAGCTTTTTTAAAACTCACTGAGACTAAGCACACCAACTTGTCGATTTCGCTCAGTGGATGGTTTGTATGCAACCGCACGACCTTGAGTACAATTTGTGATTAATACGTACGAGTAGTTTTGAAGAAAAGAGTAAAACGTTGCCTTAGCCAGAAAATGTTGGTTTTGCAAAGCGCATGAAGACAGTTTTTCGTCTCGATGCAGGAAAAGTTATGATTATAACAATTTCCGTTTATCTTAGTTTGATCAATCGAGACAAAAACTCTTTCTACTCTTCCCACATTGCAACTTCTACCCATGCATTTTTTTTACTCCCTAATGATGTAATTGGTAGGTGAGTATTTGAGGTTAAGGACTTTTCCACATTTTAGTAATTTATGGCAAAGATGTTGCCATTATGTCACAAAGCCGTTTATGAACATTGTTTACGAATAATTATTTGTAATCGTTAAAAAAATGTCCTTTGATTTGTCAATTAACAATTGGTTCACGGTTAAGCGTACACATACTAGTTATGCAATTAGTGCTTCCATGGAATATTCCTGCAGTCCCTTGTATATTTTCTTTGTATACAGCTATTTCCTACGGAGCCCCCAATAGGACCGGCATCAACCAAAAACATATGGCGATCAAAAAGAAATACTTATAAGTCGACTTGTAACTCGTCCAACGCGACTTACAAGTCCGTAGACACATTTTCTCGTCTATGACGACTTATAACTTGACTTATAACTCATCTGTGGCGACTTATACCACGTGAACATGAACACGACGGGAGACTGAACCGAGAATCCAGTCTAAGATGGAGGGCTGAATCGAAACGACGTTATTAAACTGAGATAATTTTAATCTCGGATATCAACAAAAGAAAAAACTCTTTCATGTCTTCTACTGGTACACCTACTGGTTCATCTTCATGTCTTCTACCTCTACATAGATTAGATGCAGTTTATGGCCGGCGGTCTTAAACGATCATCCTTCATTTGATTTCATTTCCGCAGTTCATATATGATTCATTTCGTATACATCATTCACTTCTTTTAATATTTGCTGCTTGCCTAACTTAGGCACAACGTTATGAAAATGTGTTTATAGCACCAACTGGTTAGTTTAACAGCTATCGCAATTCAAAAACGGGATGATGACTCATATTTTCTGCTGCCGTTAATTTGACATCAAATTAAATCCCAAAAAGCTACTACCTGGTCAAAGAGCAACACCAAAAAGTGCATTTCTTTGTCGTCAATTCTTTAATGGAAACTCTTGTTCAAAAATCAAAAACCTACTTCAGCAGCAAACTTTAAGGCCAGACCTTGGTATTTCGCTGGAAGGTTTGTTCCCACGTTTTCTGCTGGCCGTCCTTTAGCCATTTCGTGAGGGCCAGACTTGTCTCGTTAGCGCCTGAAAAGAATTCTGGGTAAATCTGTCATAATACGAGCATAGAACTCTCCCGATTCCCACTTTATAGAATCTTCTCTCTGGGTGTCCGGCCACCCAGTCCTACCAGGAAAATATCACATCCATTGAAACTTTTGCTGCTCAAAACTTGTCTAAATTGTTCCATCTTGGACTGGATTCTTGGTTCAGTCTCCCGTCGGATAGATGTTCATTTGGTATGAGTCGCAACGGGTGAGTTATAAGTCGACTTATACGGTCGTTCTTTTCGCTCTCATTTTTTGTTTTGGTTGATGTTCTATTGGGGGCTCCGTAGTTTTGGGAAAGGTTCTCCTATAAAGAAAAAGACAAAACCGTATGTGACATTTCCCGAAAGGTAATCTGAGACATGCCCTTTTGAGAAACGTCCAGGCCGCCGATACCGCGACCACTATATATACAGCCGTGAAGACCTGCGATGGAATGAAAGAGTTTTGAAGATAAAGTGTAGATGAAGCAGTGGCTGCTCTGAAAATGTCGCCAAAACTATCCAGTGCTATGTGTAAAAATGCCTTAGGCGGAATGGAAGCGCACAGGGCTACCCAAGTAGTATAAGAAGACGTTAATGAATACCGCCTCATCAAGAGCCGGGCCTTTTACCAAAATCAAAACTACCAGCTTTGACTTCCCCCTCCCCAGTTGGGGAAAGCCAAAGCTGGGAGTTTTAATTTTGGTAAAAGGCGCGGCTCTCTCGTCGGTTGTATTTATTAACTTCGTCTTATACTACTCCAGGCGGGGCAAACACCATCAGCCAACCCACGCGCAATCTCTCGCAACCCCGCGCACCCATCTGCAACTCCCCACAAATCCACGCGAGAAGCGCAGTTGCGGAAGGTTGCGCGCGTGGTTGCGTTTGGTTGAGCGAGGTTGAGTGTGGTTGCGCGTGGAAGAGAGATGAAGGCCGCCGCAAGCGACCCCGCGCCCAGCCACGGCCGCGCCCGCCTATTAGAGAAAGGGTTGCTAAGGGTAGATGGTAAAGCAAGGTAATCAGCTTGGCTCTCGCCGGCCAATTAGAGGGAGGCCCTTGGAAGGAACAATGGCAAACGAAGGCAATCAGCCCGGCCCGCGCCCGCCTATTACAGCCCAGTACACGACCACGAAATTCAAGAAAAGATCCTTAAAGACCTGATTTCCTTGAACATCAAAAGAAAGTCGACCCCCGACTTGGTTTTCACTCACAGGAACATTCGAGGGTGGGACACAATTCATGATGAGTTTTGGGATTACATCATAATGAAAGGGCTCCGCGATGGGGAGCCCGAAGAAGAAGAAGAAGAAGAAGAAGAAGAAGAAGATCTCCGCGAGCTTGCTATTGAACGGGCGTTCGAAGCCGCATTCGGTGAATAGGCCCCCAACGAGATCTACAGAAGGGTTTTCGAAGCAGAAATGGTCAGGCTTGAATACGAAGCCGAGCGCAACAGAGCGCGCCTCCTTTAACGGCCAGGGGTCTTAGGGTTAGTTTGCTAGACCCTCGTCGGTTCACGATAACGTGTTCGTTTTAATCTGCCCGCACACGGGCAAAGACAACTGAAAGGATATCGGCCAATCGTGAACTCCGTGGTAGGCATTATATCAACCGCGAACCTTTTTGCGGACGCGTAAACCGACTTGCCGTTTCGTGGCAATCGCGTTCCAAGCAAGCCTGTTTTACGCATCTCTTGCTCCCACTCGACGGTAGGCAGCCCGAAAGAGTCGAAATATTCGACGTCTTTCCCTTTCCAGCAGCAGACCCAATGAATGCGCAGCCTCCCCAAATCGTCGAGGTTGAGGATGCAAGAGGAATGGCCCAAAGGTTTGATCGGGATGTTCAGATAACGGCACCAATTGACCAGGTCAATGTTGGAGAGCGTCGCGTCGCGAAACTTCAGTTTTTTTCGTAATCCTCCCATCAGCCAGAGAACGGAAGAGGTCTGTAGAAGAGGGGATTCACGTACCTTCCTTTCCCTCCCTTCGTGTTGGCGGAGGGGGAGGGGGAGGAAGCGACCGGCGCGACCGGCGCGACCGGGCCGGGCTGACGTGCAGCCCGTTCCCGGAACATTGTCGACAAAAGATCTATCGCAATAGGGACCCCGATAGAAGCGAGCATCCTTAGAAACCCCCCGTATTGCGCGGCTCTTCCCCCGTGAACCATTCCTCGGCCGACAAGGATCTTTTCGACAGCCTTCTTTGCGGAGGAGTCGACGCGTGGGCAAGCCTGTAAAGCCGGAACTCCTGAAGCCCGAACCCTTCCCCGAAAATCTTTCTCAACGGCCTTTCAGCGCCGAAACCGAGCCCCGAAGTTGGCAAAACTTTGGCTGCAGGCGCAACCAAAGGTCTGGCCAACCCCATCACGGTCAAAAAGAGATTGCCGCCGCGTTGAGCAGTCTTCGTGATCTAGGCTTTGCTCAAGTATAGATCAGCGCCACGCCTTTTG
>OX419346.1:10992842-11005342 GCA_948470475.1 Galaxea fascicularis
GGGGGTCGATCCCGACCGGCTCGACAGCGCCACCCTCGAAAAGTTTTCCTTCTTGTATTACGACAAACCCGAACAACGGACGGCGAAAAATTTCGACGAAGTCATATAAGAACGAAAGCCACATCAAAAACATGCTAGATCCCTCCGATGAACAGGAAGCGGTCAACAAAAGGTTTCTCGAGGGCCGGCTGGACGACTACTTAAGTCGGAAAGGGCAAAATGAAATGGTCGCCAGTCTGGATATTGACGAGTACAAAATCAGCAAATTGAAAACCCCAGGTTCTTCAAGCGATCCGGCAGGCGCAGTCAACAAAAGATACATGGACGCCCAGCTGTCGACCAAGCTCGACGCGATCCTTCAGGCCGATTTCGACATGAACAGCGACGAAATCGTGAACCTTGTTTTTCCGACGGAGCCGGAAAGCACGGCCACCAAACAGTATGTGAACGATAATGGTCTGAGCGTCTTCGGCAGGAACAAGATGCTGGCCCCTCTCAACATGGACGGCGGTCATCAACCTTCCTGAAAACATTACAGACGACAGCGCCGCTGTCAGGAAAAAATATGTGAACGCCGCAAACACAATTTTCCATACACAGCTGACGTCGGAATACAAAAAATTTGTGGACGCCCCTCATTCATCACCTTGCCGGCGGGCACCTGAAAAATCCCTTCAAGTACCTGATGGATGATAACAATGAGTCTTCGAGCGAGAACAACATCGTGGTTAAAGGCATCAGCTACTTTTTCAACTCCCCTTATACGGGAACCTTTTGCGTGTTGGTGGTTATTTTAGCGTGGGGGAAAGGTACTTTACCCTCGACGGTGATATTTACAAACTAATCCCTTTTATTCATCAATTCGAGGGCCTCTGTTTTGTTACTCCAGGAGCAGCGGTGGTTACCCACGTTTTATGGCGCATTTAGTTTGTTTGGATCTGAATAATGGACTTTCGGACGCACAAGATGTTTACCACCCGCAGAACAGGTTTTTTCAAACACACATTTGAAACCCCTTTTCGGCAGGGCCCCTGTATGTTGCATTTGAGAATGTTTAGCATTGATCAAAAACGTGAGGGCTTTGCGAGCATCGCTCTGAGAAAAGTCTTGTAGAAAATTTCTCCCTTCTATTACAAGATGAAGTCTCGGAGCATGTATGTCCACATCGTTTCCTTTTTCTGCACCTACACTTGATGCGAATGGCATGACAAATGTCGCCTGGTTTGTCCCTGCAAAGATCCCAAACCACAATGGGTGCAAAACCTAGAGCAGGAAAAAAAATCTGTGCCGCCATGCTCGCCGCGAACGAAGACGGCGCCTCTTACCACACGGTCTTCTGAAAATTCTTTCCTTTTTACATACGACGATGCGGCTGCCTTGGAAGTCACAGCGCCGCCCCCTTGGCGTCAACATTATAAATAAATAAGATCTTTTAACAGGGAGCCCACGTCACAAAGTGTGGTTTTCAGTGAGGCCTTGCATAAATCTAACGTAAGAGTAAAAGAGAAAATATAAATGTAGCTATCTAAGAAAAGGATAAAAAGGGTAACATCGATAGAAGAGACTACATGTTTCTAATAAGACTTCTAAAAACTAAAAAATCGGAAATGTTCCTAATGCCTTCTGGGAGAGCGTTCCAGCAGGAGCCCATACATCTACCGCATGACAAACAAACCGATGGTGACCCCATGAGCGCTTTGATTGTGGTTTACAAATGTTATTATTAAAACGAGTGTTATAATCATGCACGTCTTTAAAATGATTAAAATTAAAATTCCAATCAATCAGACCATTCAAGGACTTAAAAACTAAAAATAGACGATGAGATCTTCGCCTTTTTTCCAATGTATCCCAACCAAGTAGATCAAGAGCTTCTGTTGAAGATGAATGCTTTGGCATATTTAAAATTAATTTAGCTGCTTTATTCTGGAGTAATTGGATCTTGTTCATCACTGTGGTTACATCAGTATAATCAAGGATTGGCAGCACCATGGCTTTTACAAAGAGTTCCCTTGTATCTCTTGGCAGAAGATGTTTTATTCTCTGTAAAACGCCAAGCCTCTGAGACACTTTGGTCTTGATGTAATCCACGTGATCAGTCCAAGACAGTATAGACAGATTCGTATTGATAATTACGCCTAGATATTTGTAGGAATTGACTCTGTCTAACTCCTTCTCCTTGATAGTTAATGTGAATTCTTCTGAGGTGTTAAGTTTCCTTGGACCGCCAATTAGCATAAATTTAGACATTTAGTGTAAGTTTATTCTCGTAGAGCCACTGAGCTAGCCTGTCCAGATCTTGATTTAGCATGGTCTGTAGGTCACGGGCTGACTGAGAAGAGTAGTAAAGAGCAGTGTCATCAGCGAATAAGGTGACCGTAGTGTTCCGGAGGACCTTGGGTAGATCGTTGATGTAAATGGCAAATAGTAATGGGCCGAGAATAGACCCCTGAGGAACACCAACGGAAACCTTTCGTGAAGTAGAAGAGGCTTCACCAATCACAGTCTTCTGGTAACGAGAGGATAGGTAGGAATGGAACCACTCAAGATTGTTGCTGCTTAATCCTAGAGATTTGAGATTCCCGAGTAAAATGACGTGGTCGACAGGGTCGAAGGCCTTCTTCAGGTCAATGAAAACTACATCATTTACTAAACCTTTATCCATATTACTTAGCACTTCATCGGTAAACTGCGTTAGAGCTAAAGCGGTAGACCTTGCACGTCTAAAGCCAAACTGGTTCACAGCAACCAGCAAACCATTTTCGACTTCAACTACATCAACCCGGCACATCTCCTCGAATTTTTGCCAAAGGTGCCGGGAACCTCTATGTCGACTTCGACGAATCCAAACCAAATGCCCGCTTTGAGCCTTTGCGTGAAAGCCAGCGCCTCCGCGGCCGGCTTTTCGACGTGCACGAGCTGCCCCTCCCCGCACAGCATGTCCTGGTGCATGGTTAACAGATACAAGGCATTGGCGTCGTAGCCGAGAATCTGTTTGCAGGGTTTCGGTTTTTTGTTGTCCGGACGGTGGCCCCGGATTATGGTCACTCCTACTTTGTGGTACCGTGTGAACACGAGACTCGGGCTGCCGACTAATGCCCCTTTCAGCATCACATACTCTTCCTCGCAAGGGCTCAAGAGCTTTGCACCCCGCTCAACCGACCTCCACAGAAGGTAGTGCATAGAGACGCTGGGGATCCTGGCGGCGTCTTTCAGAATGTCAATGCCTTTCTCAGTGTAAAAGGTTCACATTATTTGCAACGCTTCCAGCCCGGGGCCACGTCCAGGTTGTTGTAATTATGCAGCCAGTCGGCGGAGGTCCTCATCCCCTTCTCTTTGAACAGGTGCTTACACTGTTTCCATTCCGCCAGCGAAAGCAAGTTTTCTTTCAGGCGAGAGTACCACGCGGGGTAATCGGGAAGCCCGGCGTAGTCAAGCTTGTCTGCGGAGTCAAACCACTCGAACGGGAATAACGATTTCTCGCTTTTGCAGCCGTTAGCGTCCAACCACTTGTCGCAACTCGTCCCCAGCCCAAGGTATACGTCGTTGATGATGTCAAGGAAGCGGAAGTTTTTCGTCAACAAGAACATGATTTGGTTGGTTTTCTTAGCCACTTTGTTGTTCCTGGCAGCTCCGACGATTCGCTCTACGAAGTGCTCCTTGATGAGGTTGAGATCGTAGCGGCTGGAGTTGAACCCAAGGACCAGCACCTTGTTGCACCAGTTGTTGATTCTGGCTTGGCGGCGAGGGGGTATTAGGTCGAAGTCATTTGGAATGAACTCCGCTCGCGCTTGTTCTCGAATCTTTTTCCCCCGCCGCTCCAACTCTTCCACAAACTTGCGGCAAAGCTCTTTCGGGTCTTTCTCGCAGATGTGCGTGGGTGAGGGTTCGAGAGTGTCGCTGACAGAGACTGAGATTGGCACGTGTGCGTTTTCGAATGTGAGAGTGCCGGTCGGATCCTTTCGCTGGTTTTTGTCCCTGAATGCTTCAAAGTCGTACAGAATCGCGCGCGGAAAGGTTTTTGTGAAAGTTACCGGTTTTACGCGAAGCTCCGAAATCACACTTCCACTTTTCAACCACTTTGAAGCCTGCTTCGCGAAGCGTTTTTGTTCGTTTCTTTGTGTCTTGGAAGAGCTGTTCCACCGTTTAATTGTTGGGGGTTGTCATGCCGCGGTCGGGGTAGCATTTCGGGCCGCCGTGGAAATGGAATCCCTGGAACTGGAAAACGGTTTTGCTAGTGTAGTGGAACCGGTCCACAGCGTGCCCCTCAATCCATCTTTCTCCTCCGTGCCCGCACCCGGGGTGGTAGATGTGGATCCGCAAGGCACCGTGATTCGCTTTGGATCCAGCTGGAGGCTCCGAGTCGATTTTCTAATTGGGGAAGAAGGCTTGCTCGAAAATTGTTTTCGGGGCTTCGATTTGTTCGTTCGGACAGTGGATTCGCGTCTCTCCTGGTTACCGGCTTGTGTGAATCTCGCCCGACAATGAACGCAGGCGTAAGTTTTTTGCCAGCTTTTCGATGTCTTTGATCAGGAACACGTGATCGTCGAAAACCCCGATCGTGAGAATGTTTTTCAGCTTTGTTGACACATTTCGCTTGAGGTGCCAGATCATCTCTCCCCCTGCCTCCCTTTCCGGCTCGTAGACGCGGATGCCGAGCCAGTCAGGCAGAGCTTTTCCTTGATTGAGGTGTCGCTCGATCTTGTCCAGTTCACCAATAGATCTTTTACGGTGATCGTTGACGGGGGCGTTGAGGAAACTTTGCGCGAGCTGCCGGGCCACCGCTGTGGAGCGATCTGGTCTCGCGCCTCGGTGCACTGCGTTGCAGCGCCACAGACAGAGATTGTCCCTGAAGGTGTCGAGCGCTACTATAACGTCGTAGCGCCCCTGGGCAATGTTGCGCTTCCAGTTGGGGAGAAGGCCAGTTCCGACCAGCCGTTGTCTGTCAAGCACCGCTTTCACATCGAAGAAGTTTTGAAACCTCCATTTCGTGCTCGGTCTTTCGATTTTGTCCAACTCCAGCCTCCTTGACCTCTTGCTGTTGCAACCATTTATCAGCTTCTGCAAGAGTGCTGAACCACGGGGAACCTTCGTCCTTGTAATGGATGATAACATCTCCGTTTTCGGTATTTTTCAGTTGATAACTGTATATGTGGCGGAGGTAAAAGGATGTGTTCACCTCCCTTCTATCTCCTCTTCCAAACTGGAGTATTCGGATAATTGCGGATTTAACTCCTCCCCAGAGAACGTGGAGAGAATCGCTTCTGCCTCCTCTTCCGAAATGCAGTCCCAGATTTCCTCCTTCATAGCGACGTTTGCGGGATTCCTATATATCCCAGTAGAGTTCACTCGAGGCGGAGCTCGCAGGGTTCGGCGGCAGGAGTCGAGCTGGTTTGCCATGGCACCTTCGGGGCCTTCCCTTTAAAGGGCGGGTGCGGGCCGGGCTGATTCCCTTCGTTTGCCATTGTTCCTTCCAAGGGCCTCTCTCTAATTGGCCGGCGCGAGCCAAACTGATTACCTTGGTTTACCATCTACCCTTAGCGACCCTTCCTCTAATAGGCGGGCGCGGCCGTAGCTGGCCGCGGGGTCGCTTGCTGCGGCCTTCTTCGCTCTTCCACGCGCAACCCCACTCAACCTCCATCAACCAAACGCAACCACGCGCGCAACTTTTCGCAACTGCGCTTCTCGCGTGGGTTTGTGGGGAGTTGCAGATGGGTGCGCGGGGTTGCGAGAGGTTGCTCATGGGTTGGATGATGGTGTTTGCCTCGACTGGACATATATAAGAAGAAGTTAATGAATACAACCGACGAGAGAGCCGCGCCTTTTACCAAAATTAAAACTCCCAGCTTTGGCTTTCCCCGACCGGAGAGGGGGAAGTTAAAGCTGGGAGTTTTAATTTTGGTAAAAGGCCCGGCTCTTGAGGAGGTGGTATTCTTTAACTTCTTCTTATACTACTACCCATCATGCCTGCCTTTTAAAGATTGTTGATTGCGCCTTCCTCTTTTTTGTACAAACAAACCTTTTGGGAAGGGTTTAAGCAAAGAAAATAATAGCCTTACACAATCAGTGTGTTGCAAGATGGGAAGGTTCGGTGGAATTCCGACGAATATACGACGGCTTTCGTGCATTCTGATTGGCTCTATTTTCTATGGGATTGTATAAATTGAGATTGTATAAATCGATGATGCACGAAATGTTTGGAGAGCAAGGCAGAAGACTCAAAGACTTAAATTAGCTTCTCGAGTACTATCTAAACTTCTTACGTTCTTCGTAACTTGGTACACGCGCACGTAGAGGTGTGGACCAATTATTGTTTTGTAGCATTGTCAGTGGAAGACCACTGGATTTTCTAGCTTCGCTTTAATCAATGTTCGGCCCCTTCAAAAGTGTCGGAAATTAAACCCACTATGACAAGGTCCCCACTTTATGGGGCTATATTCACTGTAGACCCCCCTTTAGACATTTATAAACATATTGGAGTTATGAGGTGCTAACTGGCTAATCAAGGTACCGTCCTAGTTCCAGTTGAGCGGAAATAATTGGCCAGGGGTAACATGACCGCAATCCGGTAAATCTCATTGCGTACGTCAAATGCACGCCATGCGTGCTTTTCGAAACGTTAGTGTTGATACCGTACGGATGGGGAAAAACAGTCAATGTGTCTATCACTTTCACGTTTCTTCGTTGGTGTCTCCCCTATCCTAAATTTGCGTAGCAGTCACTTTCGTGTGCAAAGAAGAGCATTACAGTTTCTGATCAGGAAAAAAGATGGAACAAAATAAAAGTGTATTTTCAGCAGCTACCCCGAAGTTCGTGATCTTGGAAAAAGACAATTGCGTTTACCATCTCAAGGCAGTTTCGCTTTCTCCCACACTTTAACCAGTGAGTACCATCAGAACCTTATCTGAACCACGTCATCTTGATTTCTTGTTTTTAATGCTTAGAACAAAACATAGTCAGAAGCTTTGACGTACAAAGTTAAAATCTAAACTGACTATTTTTTTTAATTACATAACAGTTATGCATTGGTTTTCATCCAACTATGATACAGTCGTACGGGTAAAATAACTTAAAAAGAATCGAAGTTTAAAACTCGTTCTTTACTACAAACAATCTAGTGTGTTTTCTGATGTCTCTCAAGACTCGAAAATCGCGCTGTACAGTATTTACTTTCCTGCACAAACAACTTGACTGCACCGCGGAAATATGCGAATACGGGCCGAGATGGCCAGTTTGTTATATTTGGCCTCTAATGGTTGGTTGATCTCTTCATATTGTATTCCTAAATTGAACCTTCGGCACTCAAGCAGTCAGTCACTCATTGCCAGATGGTGAGTAATTGATACAGGTGTGGCTGAAAATTGAAAAGAATGCGACATCCAAGACTTACTGCCTTGCTGCATCTTTCAACACTCATTGTTTAGAAGAAAAAGCTGCTGGCCCACTATTTGTGGTGAATTTAACTGGCTTTAGCATTAAGCCTGCAAAGCTAATGTTTTCGGATATTTAGAAAATATTTGTCAACCTGGAGAACACTATCACAAGCGCAAAAAATTGCACGCTATTTTGCAACTCGCCCTTCGTGGCTTGATTATATTTACCAGAGTTACTTTGGTTAATTAAAACTGACGTGAAGTGTATCCCCCTGTAGAACTGTTGATTCTTTGGGCAGTGAGTGGCAGAGGACCACGCTATATATCTATCATCAGGGCAATGGATTAACAAATTTAAACTAAAATTTGCAAAGGGTAGAGTGGTTTACACTACCGCTAAGAACATCATTCTGATGCTATAATCCAGAATCTTCTTTCACCAACTAGCGTTGTTGTTTTTGTTACTATCAGCTTTATTCATAATGCACTATCGAAGCATTGGGTGTGAGGAAATGCCAACTGGGACGGATCGCTTTCATTTGGAGGCGACTCAGGTGGCTTGTTGTAAGCATCCGTCAACAGCGTTCCACGTCTTGTGGAATATGCGTTAAAGGAGGTAGAAACCTGCCCGCTGCCCTTTCTTTTGAAGACAAACTTGAGAGCACGATGGAAGTCTCTTTTGAGGAAAGTGTACAACAATGGATTGAGCGCGGAAGTCATGTACCTGACTAGCAGAAATACCTGAGATGGAACTCGCAATTTGGACACATCCAGTGGCAGATGATGCAGTAAAAATATGACGAACCAGGGAAGCCAACATAAGAGGAACAACAAGGCCATGCTAACAAACAACAGCAAGCATTTGCGTTCACCTGTTGATGTCGTCACAGAGTCGTGTCTGCGTGTCAAGGCCGTTTTCTGTTGTCCACAACCATTTGCTACTGAACTACTGATGGCTTTGAACATCTTCGTGAATGCGTAGACCAGGAACATGTATGGCAGCATCAAGACGAATACCATACAGAATATCGTGAAAGCTAACGTGTAGTTAAGAGCTTCCGGTTGAAAGACGGGGTACATTTTACCGATCCAGGTAAAAGGAATCAAAGAAATAAGAAGCGAGGAAAACCAGACAATCGCCAAGAATTTTATCATGCATTTTGGTTGAAGTAGTCGGTGTTTAAGCGGGAATTTAATCGCCACGTACCTCTCTCCTGTGACAACAACAATATGGTAGACGGTAGTCATGGCGACAAAGTTGTGAAGAATAGTCACCAGGAACCCCAGATGGAACTTAATTCTTGGAGACGTTACCAGAGATGTAAAGAAATTGACCGTAAACAAAGGAATGACTAAGAACCCACACAAGAAATCGCAGAGAGCTAAGCTGAAGAGTGGATAGTTTGAAGTGGTTCGCAGACTTTTTCTCTTGATAAACAAATATAGTACCACGCTGTTAATGATCACAATTCCAGCTGCAATCGACATTAACTTTGCAATTTCTGCGGGCATAGGGTAATACTGACTATTCATATTATTTGGATCCGGTCGCGTTGTTGCATTTTCAGCCGTAGCGTTTAAAGAAGTCTCAAATTTGTCAACCATGTTGCGCACTGTCAAGATGATTTCAATAAATAAAGTACTGCGTCAGCAATCCAATGATTTCCTGCAAAGAAAAAGAGTTTCATTATTATCTTAAAATAACTTCAACAAACATTCGCAATAACTAGTCAAGTGACCAGAAGGAAACCTTATCATATTATGGAGTTTCATTTCCGCCAAAATTCGATGTTTATATTTGACATTCGATCTGTCGTATTTTACGCTACATTGCACTTTTCTTCGTTCAACTTTGTTTATTTTTGGTTCGGATCTTCCCCATTGTACATGGTACCACTTTTCGTTTGGGACATCCAACGTTACGAATTCGGCAAGCGATTTCTTTTACTTCTAATGAGAATGCCAACTACCACCATTCGACATTCAACATGCAAGACTTCAATATCCAACTTCACGTATTCGGCTTCGTTCGATATCCGTCCGCAATCCAAGACGAACTGACATTGCGGGCGCAAATAACTCCACTCCTTCACTGAGAGTTGGGGAACATATATGCGTACATTTTTATGAAATTTTCTTGTTTTATCTAATTTTGTGCTCAGTTCTTACTGACAAATTAAGTAAACGTAAAATCTTCGGCGAACCAAACTGTGCTTAATGCATCAGTCAATTGAAACTTTAGCCCCCCGATCCTCAGGACTTTAGCATTTAGCAAGAAGCTCATTACTCCGCCCCCGGGGGCGAAGATGTCTGTTAAAAGCTCCGCATTGCAGGACATCCGGTCAAGCTGCACCTCTCGTAAGGTCTAGCGTGATTGGCTGCGCTTGCAATCCGTCAGGTGAACAAAAGAACAAAAAACACAAACAATGGACTCTAGTCTCAAAACAATAGAGATGCAACACTATCCGTGCCAATGAAATTTAGAGCTTACAAAAGCTTACAGGAGCTGCTAGACTATCTACATCCGAACCAATGAGGAAACTCAACTCAAATCGGGATCGTTGGTCTGCTCTATGAAAGTGTCAAACTTTACCTGTTTTTCGTTCTTTCATTGAAAACTCAAGCCTCTTTAGGCGTGTCTTTAATAAGCAGCAATCTCCATTCGCTCCGAAAGCTGGCCTTCAATATGCCGAATTTACGATGCAGAAATCAACTTTTCATTTTGATAAGCCAGAGTTCATGTAAAATCATTGTGTTGGATGTAGCGAATGGGTCATCCCCAAAACTACTTCGGAAAAATTATGCAAAACAAATGCACAAGGAATCTACACAATATGACTGAATGGAGACTTCGGCTCTGCAGGAAAACAGTAAAACATATTTATATAATCACAATATAGAGAAGTCCTTACTGGAGTCATGGCTCGAGTCCTGTGGCATTGCCATATTAGTTTATCTGTAAATGCTAATATTAAGGAAATAACTGTGGAGCTCCGCTTTTAGGCTTGCCTAAATATATATATTATAAATCCTTGCTGCTCTCGTGTCATTGTTGTGCTTTTTTAGCGCCCACGCAAATGCGCCCAAAGTGAGGTTTGTGGATGATACGACGACGACGACGAAGAAGAAGAAGAAGAACGGACGACATTGTCATACTCAGGCCTTCCACAGGATGTCCAAGTAATAAACATGAACAATTAAGAAGGTGAAAGAAGTGTCAAATGGTTTCGACAACCGAAAAAAGAATTTTTAAAACTACTTGAAAGGGGGAAGCTAAGCACTTTGACGTAAGCCTGAAACGGTGAGCGAGAGAAAATCCAAAACCGCTGGCTCTTTCAAATTGCTAAGAAAATATATTTTGTTTTCGTGAGGACAAATTGCCAAAATGCTAGTAGCAGGTGTAAGATTAACCCTCCCGTTATAGAACGTTGTTGTGAAAAGTTTTCAAGTAACAAGGTAAACGTCAAAATATAATGAGATTAGGGATAAACGTTCGAGTAGGTAAGCATTAAGAAGCATAATTAGTAAGCCAATAAGGAAAACCTTTTGAGCCATCTTTTCTTGTGCTCTTGATTTTTAAAAGTCGGAACAGTCATCGGCTCAATTACGACTAAAGTAGCAAATACTCCAGCTGCTGATGTTATTTGTATTTTTTGTCTATTACTCTTTTCATTTATCTATAAATTTGAGTTTGAAAGGCTGGTCATGACTGAATTTTATTACACGCTAAAAATTTTACCCCGAGGCTTATTTTGGGTGTGAATTTAGTTCTAGAGTTTCGACAATTTGTAGCCACTAAAGCCAAATATTTTACTTGGCGAAGCAAATAAGCTTAATGGAATTTTGTCTTTGATTTCGTGCTGTCACGTGGTTTTTTTAGGGATGGACCATTAGAAAAGTAGTGGGGGGCATGGGAACTGAAGCCAAAACAACGTTCATTCAAGGAAAAAAGACAAGAAAAGAAATTACTGCAACGAACATAAAGAAAAAAAAAAGGTGTAGAGGGTGTCCAATGCCAAAGAAATGCCGCATAAGCAAATCATCGCGCCAGCCAAAAATACCCCCCCCCCCCCCACTTCAATCACTTTTCTGATAGTCTACCCCTTGCTTAAAACTAGCACAAGGCACTAGTTTACTAAGGGTGCGTTCCTTTGGGATGATCCAGATCAGGATCAGTGATCCAAGATCACTCAGATCATGACGCATCAAAGGAACCGAGAAATCCCCTCACCCAGAGTGGATTCCTCGGTTCCTTTGATGCGCCATGATCCGAGTGATCTTGGATCATTGTTCCTGATCTGGATCATCCCAAAGGAACACACCATAAGTAAAACTTCTTCCGTGGGCAACTCATTTGATTATCACTTTTACCGTGGTCAAAGTCTAGCACTTTATTAATCATGCTAAAATGCAATGAAATTTCCGCCGGTGTGCTACCACAAGTAGCGGTCTTCGCGTACCTGACGTCAGAATGCAAACCGCCTATTTTTGTTCCAATTTCTTTTAGTTACCACCTTACCCTCTCCCGCCCTTGGGGGCGACGTCCCGCGCGTTTATTTCCACCATCCTGTTGGACATTTTAAGGTCCACAGCACAAGACAACACGCACAAACGCTTGCCGCAACATACAACATTAATGGGCCCAGCACTGCTGCTGAGCAGTTGTCTCTTCTCTCTGATCAAAATTTTAAACTTTCAAAACTAGCAAGAGTCCAGCACAATTCTGTTTGTAGTTTCGATTAAACGAAAACAAATAACGAATTTATCATTGTGGTGGTAAGCTGGTGCTGTTTGACCTGAAACGCTTCAAACCAAGCGAGACGATTCCTTTTTTAAATACAGTTTTAGATGCTGGGGTATCATCAAATCCAGTCACTGAAGTCAGCCTGATAGGAGAGCTACTCGGTTCCGTGTTTAGCTGTTCTTGACTGTAGAGATGTATACCCGCTCTCGGTATATAAAGCTACAGGAAGAAAATCTCTCTGTCTCATTTTTTCCCGAGGGTACGTGAGATTAAACATTTGCTGATGGCCGATATGGCCGATATAGACTTAAGATTAAAGATCAGTATCGATGAATGCTATCAAAGGAGGAACATAATAAACAACGTTCAAGAGAA
This sequence comes from Galaxea fascicularis, assembly GCA_948470475.1. Taxonomy (NCBI): domain Eukaryota; kingdom Metazoa; phylum Cnidaria; class Anthozoa; order Scleractinia; family Euphylliidae; genus Galaxea; species Galaxea fascicularis. Next base: position 11,005,335 of record OX419346.1, read on the forward strand.
AACAAAGT
>OX419346.1:11010342-11025342 GCA_948470475.1 Galaxea fascicularis
TCTCGAGAAAACCCGCTGAAATTTAGCATTTCACTTTGTTGTTTTTCAGAGGACGGTAAAGAAATGTACCAAAATGTAAAACACACGTTCAGGGTATTGTTTTCGCTCATTAATCCCATTGTTTTGTGGCGTCTTATTTGCCGTCGTCGTCGTCGTTGCTTAAGCTCCCTACTATCGGTTGTGGGTCCCGTAAAATTTTCGGGCCCGAAAAGCCATTTCAGAAACTGCGATCCCCTTATCCTAAAAAGCTGGTCTTTTACTTTGCTAAAGGGCAAATTTGATCCGAAATTTCATGCCTGGAAATGTCTTGGTTTTTAAGGTACGAAGGAAATTATGGCACCCGAAATGCGCCCGAAAAGTTTCGGGACGTTCGAGAAACGCGCGCATGGTTTGGATTCTGCTCCAGTACATGTGTGCAGGTTACTTAATGTAAACTATTCCTCAAAATTATGGTCTGATAATTAGTCAGCGCAAAGTCCTAGTGCGACTCAGCAGTCAAACATTGCAAATTACGTGTTCAAAAATCCCAACTGGAAGGAAGCACAAGAGTCGCACGCGATGATAAAAGAGAGACCAAAGGGACGAAAGCCCAGTTACAATCTAAGCGGATATCACGCTTAGAACAAATAACACTTCTTTTCCCTTTCCAATCCTGGTTTAGCCATGCATACAAAAAAAGGCGTGGAATTGGTAGCACGGTATCTATCAAGGAAAGGTGTCCTCTACAGAGGGACTATCGGTCCTGTTGTCGCAGATTTTTTTAGTTCGGCGCTCTTATAGTCATTTAAAGGCATTTTATTAACATTGTGGTATCTTGTCATTGGTAATCACAAACATGACAAGTATAGTGTGAACGAGGTTTAAATCCGCAAATTTTAAGCAACAAAGAAGCGCCGGAGCCGGATTGTAAAAAATAGGCGCCTGAAATAAGTACTGAAATTCGCAACTGACTAACTTAAAATTAGACCTGTTTAAGCATCCACTTACCACAAACTAACCTGATCTTTTCCACTGCCGCTGGACTGTTGAAATTATCATAATATAAGACCAAACACAACGAAATGACAAATTTTAGAATGCACAGTGTAATTTACAGGAGAAAAGGAAAATATGCAAAGCCAAATTTCGCACTAAGTGTTGTCAACAGCCGAGTGTCGGAAAGGTGCCCGTTCGTGGTCAGTTTAATCCGCAGCATGCTATGCCACTTGTAAAATAATAATGACAATTAAAAATGCTAAAAGGTTCTTTCCGTGCATTAGGCCAAGGCTATTCAACCTACAACCGCTCCTAAAGCTGGCAAGTTTTTGTTTTGTTCTTTCTCATAGTTTTCCATCGAAATAAGGTTCGTTTTATGAAAACAGCATACATTTCATCCAGAAAGCTCTTGCTACAAAGGGTTGTCAGTTAAATTTCTCCACCTGTCATATATTTACATTTCTGGAACAAAAAACCGAGTTGGTTTGAATGTCATGCAGTTAAAACTATAGGGACCCCGTGAAAACTCAAACCTGAGAAGAAAGTTTTAATGAGCAAATAAAACAACGCCCCCGCTCGTGGTTTGACAGATTTAGTTCACTCCTTTGTCATCCACAGGAAAACTATAACGCAAAGGCTCATCGATAACATAGAAACATCGTGGTCATTTTTCTTTCTCGCATTTAATTAATTTCATGAAAATTTGACCGCATTGTACAAGTTGGACGGATTGAAATAATCGATCATAGACCAAGTCAAATAAAGCGAATTTGAATTTATTTGCTATGTCCGTTTTCGTTGCCGGTACCGCCGGCCTTGGTTTGTTATGTAGCATACTTAGCCCTTCAGAATATTAGTTTACTTCTTGAAGATTCGCCAAATTCCCACAAATTTTAAAAGGATAATGACCTCTTTTACAGCAGTCTCAGTATAATGAGAAGGCGGCCTGGCTTGATTGTCAGTTGGAATCGCTCGTCAGCAAAACAAACCAAAATTACAATGAAGGACAATGGAGCCACATCAAAACCTTGGCAAAACCGTTAGCTATCAATTTACCGCTGAAAAAATTCTTTCAAGACCGTGACCAATGTGCCATGGAAATGGTGAATATTTTAACCATATACTTATTTTTTCACTCAAATCATTTATGCGGAGCGAGATGACGCATCGTCATAAAAATAATGGGTAGATATCAATATATCGAAAAAGAGGACCAGTGTCCACAATAAAAGAAAGGTCTGAAAACTGCTTCAGAAGCGGTTTTAAATCACTTCTACGCTGGGATAAAATTGGAAAGAACACGATCCTCAAACAAAAATTCGGAGCATGGTAAAGACAAGACGCCAACTTAATAGGAATTTTAGTCTTGAGAAAGTAACACGTTAAGCAAAAACGAAGTGAGATGGGAGGATGACGCCGGTTGCGACTTAGATTTTTAAAAGATTAAATTGGCTATGAGCGATGTTGTTGTGCTTGCTCCAGTACACGAGTGGCGATTGCATATGCATTCCAAACAGAATAATTTTACATTTTGTTCAAAAAGCGTTGGAGTTGTACTTTTCGGAGGCATCATCCAGTCTCGAATATGTTACGTCTGATAATTGGAATTCGTGCCGGATTACAGATGGGTCCAGATGAGAATTATATACAATTACTTACCGGAGAAGACCCAAATAAGCTCAGCAAACGCTTGGCATTGACCTCACGTATTTCATGTCGTAAGTGAAGTCTTTGAATTTTAATTAGATGGATTAGATTCATCAATGGGAGTGGATCCAAGGCCACCACCTCATGGCCGTACGCCATTTTTCGGCAACCTATTTAAATCGCTCGATTATAATTTGATGGAAACAAATAATCAAGACAGCAACCGTTTGAGACAATTTGATGCGCAATTTGATGGTTTGCTGAGGCTAGCCGTTCTTATTTTTTGGTGTTTTGAACCTGAAAACGTACTTAACATGTTCTTAAGGTACATGGTTTAGTATTTCAATAAATAAATGCTTGTCACATGCTTGTGTGGCTTACTCTGACAGTGCCGCGAACAAGATGTCGTGCCAACCAACTCTTGGTAAATACTAATGGCTCTGCTAATCATTTGAAAAACAAATGAGCAAAATTAACACGTTTTTAACTGACTCATAGGCTAGGTATGTTCTTAGGAAGTTCTTAAAATTTGGGTTAATCTCAGCCTCAACATTCTTATAAAAAGGTTTTCATAAAAAAAGAGAGTATATTGGGTACCGCATGTGACAATCATGTCTGGATCAGAGCTTCAGACAAAATGATTGTTTGAAACAGTGGAAAATCCAACTTTAACAAAGAAAAAGGAACTCATCAGTAGCGCTGCATAGATCAAATCAAAAAACATGACATTCAGCGAAATTATTCATTTATATATATCTACATGGTGTTGATCATCAGTCGGCAGCTTACAATAGATATATTCTCCCCTGGGGGGAGGAGTGGTACTTGACCCATGTTTAGGTACAGAAGTGCTGCTTGCGGTTTGAAACCCTAACCCTGTTAAGGACAAAAATAGCCTTAAATACCTACTCTGTGTTAGCCAACGTCTTCTATTTTAAGTCCCTACGTAGAAGTGAAAACTGAAATTATTTTGGTAAAAGACTGAGATTGCCTTGCCTATCCAGCGGCAATTCCCGGTATAGGCCATATAGGGGAGTAATCCCCGCAATATTCTCCATCAAACGTCGTCATGTCAACTATAACTTCTCGCTACGGTAACTCTTTCGCGATTGTTGCAACGTTTTCAGCTTGTAATAAATACTGGAGTGCTATCCAGAAACTTAATTATTATGACAGGCGTTTAAACAGAGAGTAAGCAGATAAAAATTTACCATGTTGCGCTGCCGTTCCTGACAAAACCTTGAATTTGGTCATTTCACGCTGGGGTTTTGAAGATGACCACAAAGAAATGTTTCAAAATGTAAAACGCATGTGCAGAGCGATTATTTTTGCTCATCAAACCTATTGTTTTGTGACGTTCTAGTAGCCATTGTAGTCGTCGCTGCGCTTCAAGCTTCCTATTTATCAATTGCGTAACCTCCGTCTTCAACTTCGAGAAACGCTGAGCACGTAGTTCGAAATGATAATGTGCGTTTGGAAAATGAAGCGCTGTAATCCTTATTTATTTATTTGTTTTTTCATCGTTATGCATATGGATTGTGTCTGTTTACCAGTCTATGAAACATCTTTATATCTTATAACTTAAGCGCGGAGGTTTTCGATGTTCCGTCAAAAGATTAATCTCAGGCCAGGGAACGAGATCTACCAATGTACATACTTTTTTGAGATAGCAATTTGTCCGTACGGTTTTTACCCTTCCCCCTCAAATCTAAAAAACCCATAACCCAAAAGAACTCAGTAGTGATAGCTTCAGGAAAAATTATTACATGGAATGTGCTCTGAATCAAGTGTTTTCATAAAGATAACAACTTTAGCTAGCAAAAGTAGCATACCTTTTAAAAGGATTGTCGAGATCTTTGTCAGTTGTGCAAGGCTCTGTCAAGTCAAGTAAAACTTTTGCTGTCGTCAGATGGTAAGGCTTGACGCAGTTCAGTTGACTTGATGAGAGTGAAACGAGCCGACACATGCAGGGCTCAAAGGTAAATATTCTTAAATAAATTAGTTCTGGAATACTTACGCCGCAAGAGCCACGTGTGAATTAACATGACAAACAGCCTGAACTGGCTCAGTTGAAAACCCACGTACTACATGTAACTGAGTCAATCATGCAATGAATCTCTGCAAGTCACCTCTCTCACTCGGAAAAAGACCCTTTGAATAAGTCTCTCGCATCTGTCTTCAGTGACATCGTCGAAGAGCAAATCCTTTTCGATGGAAATCAGGCCCGCGGCTCGCTATTTCAATGACTGTGCTGCTGTCTATGTTTTAGTTTATTAAGACACTTGACACCGAATTGAAGTGTAATGGTTTAACCCTGGCGGTGAAAACAAAGGCTATTCCATTAACCCGTCATATTATCTTTCCTGTTCAGGGTGATGGTATATGTTACGTACCATATTCCCCGTGTAGACTGTGCTGTATGTCAATTTTCTAGTCTGCGGAGCCGTTTCGCTGTAAACCCAGCCGGTCAATATAAAAAAAAAAGTAACATCAGATCTCAGGAGAATATTATCTTCGTACTCGACACCTGGGGGTGTTTCATGCTGGGTTACCACAATAGGAAATTAAGAATACTCAACAGCGGTTCATCTAAATCACTAAAAAAATGTAAGTCATCATTCTTGAAGTCAAATTTACATCTTCCGACCAAGTAAATCAGCATTAGACCATGTCAAAAACAAAAAACTTGTAATGCGCTCCCGAGGACGAATAAAAAGAGGATAATTTTCTCATAACATATACGAAGACAATACACGGTATACACATAAAATCAAAAGTAAAATTATTAATAGAGCGCGAAGGTGTCATTGCTGAGATCGTAAGAAAATAAACACGTACTCCCAAGCGTTTTTCTCGACAAGGAGTTATAATGCACTCTTCCATTATAAATTTATAATGGAGGAATTCATTATAACACATTGTTTACAGTTTAGGGATCAATGATCTTCTGATGAATGCATAGTTAATTAACGGAATAAAAATCGTTTTACTTGAACCTTTTTCAGGAAAAGCAGTTGCGGAGCTGGAAACTTCATGAACCATATAAAGCATGAAACTACACTTACAACCGAGAGCTAGGCGAGGGCAGGTGTTTCGTAAGCCTCCCCGTCAAACGCCGTTGCTGTTCGGATAAAGTCAGAATGAAACTGATTTACCCTCGATGTAGAAAACCATCCCTAAATACACCCCGAAACGAACCCCAACCCTTATTTTCACCCCAGCCAACTTCGATCTGAGAACGGATCGTGCTCATTGTACTGAACTAAGCGCAATAAAAGGGTTGTCGCATAAACGTTATGGCTTCTAACACCCACGAGTCTCCATTTCATGAACTCCGCTGTACAGGAGTGTAACTGAGGTCACAGGACTATGCAATCAAAAACGTAAACCTGTTCAACTCTAAGAACAAAAAATGTAGTACTTTCAGCTAGACGAACCGCAAAAACTCACTTGTTCACGCTGAGAGGTGACAACAAAAAGTACGATTTACATTTCTGGAATAACGAATTGACAATGTTTCGTACCATATCGGCGAAGCAAGAATATAGTTCATTTTCTGTTCTGTTGAAATCACACCTCGCGATTGCATTTGTTGGTCAGGCGTCATAGTGAGGCCCTTAGATAGATAGATAGATAGATAGATAGATAGATAGATAGATAGATAGATAGGTATACATAGATAAATAATCTTTATTTATCCACAGACAACTCATCAGCTATAGCTAATAAAAACATTCAAGTATAATTATATCAACATACTGATTAACCCTTTAACTCCCAAGGGGTTCTCCATTGACGAGTAAAATCGTCTGGCGTTAGACAGAGTAAAATCTATAAGTGCCATTTGGCACTATCGGGAGTTAAAGGGTTAATGGGGACATAGTTTTTGGGTGAAGATGTGGGTTTACCCTTTAACTCCCAAGAGGTTCTCCATTGACGAGTAAAATCGTCTGGCGTTAAACAGAGTAAAATCTATGCCATTTGGCACTATCGGGAGTTAAAGGGTTAATGGATAAGATAACTATTATAAAAACTATACTTAAAACATAAACCTAATTAAAGCTGCTTTCCACGAATGCCGTGCCTCAACGTACTTCTTTAATTAAACGCTGAAATAACCCAAAGGACTCTGCTTGTCTTACGTCAAGACTGTTCTATAGAGTGGCGCCACTATAGCTGAAGCTATTATAATAGTTTGTGCGCGGCACGGGAACATTAAGCTTATTCTCAGAGTCTCTTAGCTTATACGCAGTTTCTCGCCCGGCTTGCAAATTTAGAACATAAATAGTCTGGAGCTAAACCGTGCAGAGACTTATAGACCATTGTGGCTCTTTGTATTTGCTGCTGAGAAGCTATGTTTTTCCATCCCAGGAGTTCAAACAAGTGACCAGCATCAGCGTCATAATTTCAATAAGTCAAAACACGGGCTGCTCTGTTTTGTAGTTTTTGTACCTTGTTCTGCAAAGTTTTCCCGCAGTTTCCCCAAACAACATTGCAATAGTCAAAATGTGGCTGAATCAGAGCTTGATATATTAGATGCAAGGTCACTTGAGAGACAAGATGCCTTATTCGTTTTATTGCCCCAATGCCAGAAGCGACCTTCTTTGTTAGTTTATCGATGCGACTGCTCCAGTCGAGGTTGTTATCGAGGTTGTGATTTTGAGGTGGTGACCTGGTTAACTTCGTTATCATTACTGTTGTGATTGTTGGAGAAACTGTGAGAGCGCTTAATCTCTGCCTTGAATCGATGAGCATAAACTCGGTTTTAGCCATATTTACAGTAAGTTTGTTTGCTCTCAACCAATTGTGAACATTTTCTTAGTCTTGATTTAAATATAACTGAAGATTGTCTACACAATCACCAGCATGTGTAAGGTGGGTGTCGTCGGTATACAACCTCGGTTCAGACAATTGGATAAACAACTCGGAAGATCATTGATATATAACAGGAATAACAGTGGCCCTAGAATCTTCCCCTGGGGAACACCACAAGTTAGTGAACGCGATTGTTAGATAACGATCCATTTTAAATGGAGCACATTTGTGTGCGATTCTCTAAGTATAACTTAAACCATTTATACGCATTTCCCCATACGCCGTAGTAGCTTAACTTGGATGAAAGGATCTGGTGATCAACTATGTGGAAGGCCTTTTTGAATCAAGGAAAACGATCAATATTATACCCCCAAGTGTCTGTGGCTTCAAGGACGGCCGTAACAGCAGTAGAGTGAGTAGCGCGAAAACCTGATTGATATTTACAGATGATACTGTACTCGTCTTAATAGGCATATAATTGGTCATAGGCAATTCTTTCAAACACTTTGGCTACAACTGAGATCACGGAAATTAGACGATAATTGTTTACATTGTTTTTATCGCCTAATTTGAAAAGTGGAGTTACTCTTGCGCATTTCCAATCGTCAGGAAAAATACCTTGACGCATTGATTAATTAAAGATGTTGCAAATAGGTACGCAGATGAGATCTTTTCATTTCCGAATGAACCTAACAGATATCATGTCAAGGCCATGCAGTTGCCTTTGACTTGCTGAGTTTATTAAGAAGTGAAAGAACTTTATCTCTAGTGGTTGGACAAAGTTGTAACTGTTTATCTGTATTAGAGAGGTACTTCAGATAGCTATCACTATCTGAAGTAGTAATGTTTCTAGCAAGTTTTGAACCGATGGTGACAAATGATTATTAAATTCATTCGACGGCATAGTTGGATTTGTTAGTGAGACATCATTCACTTTCAATGGAGCGTACTTGTCGACAATAGATAGAAACATGCATTTCCATTCAGTTGACCACACATTTCATTGGGATTAGTAAAATTGTCTATATTATTTCGGAAATTTGTACGATTAAATTTGCAAAATTTCCTGTAAGTCAGAGTATTATGCCCAAGAGTCACCCCATTTATGGATAACTTTCTGTAGGCGAAAACCATGCTATGATCGCTAATACTGTGGTCACACTACAGGCTTTTACCCGGGGAAAATCGTTTTACCTAGGAAAAATTTCTCTGGGTAAATTTACGTCGGGGTTCATTCCCTAGGTTAAAAGGTCACTCTGGAGACCATTGGACTTTGGGAGGTTTAACGTCATATAGGACTAAATTTCAGCTCGTGTGTTCAAATAGGGATCTCCATTTTTCTTTTAGTTGAGCTAAGGCTTTTCCACTTTCAATACCGTGCTCCTGGCAAGTTTCTTGAAATTGGTCGAACATAGCTTCCCAGATAGCCTTCTTTGTCTGGGAGCTTTTGGCCTTTTTTAATGCATCAACGTGCTCTTGGTAGCAGGAAATTAAAACTCGTGTCTCGCTTGCAGACCACCGCTTGTTTATCACGGTTTGCTTGCCGCGTTTCGTTTCGTTTCTGGTGACGTCTTGAGGGACCGGATTTGGATTAGAATATCCAGAATATACAGGAAATGCTGAAGCTGCATATGCCGGCAAGGTCGGGTAGCTGATGAACTCCGCGCTATCCAAAACTCGACTGGGTCCGGCTTCTAAATTGTTTGCCTGACGCCGCGACAACCCAACCTCGTCCCCAGGGCTTTTCCCTAGAAAGAAAAAGATCCTGGCATCGGCTGGTCACGTGTTCACATTACACCCTGAAATCCTGGGTGTAATAAATTAACGTTTTTGCATATTCAAAAAGCTTAAGCAAGATGGCGGCGAAGCGTGAAACGGCGCCTCGTGAAATATGAGGGTCCAAAATAGGGTTTTGCAATCCCGCATCCCGCCACCCTTTTCGGCCTTATCCCGCCATCCCGCCATATCGACAGCCTCCATCCCGATCCCGCCATAAAACTCCGTAAGTATTCATCGTTATAGTAAATGAGAAAGTCAATTTTATACCCATTTTAACTAACTGTGACTGATTAGCTCAATGGCAATTCAGATTTTAATAATTAATTTAATTTTAATACGTATTCAGAGAATTACTTACGTGAGCTTCGGTTCATCTAGGGCCACTTAAGGTATACAGAAATTAAAAAACAAATCGACTGTTAAACCGTACTGGACGACCAAATCGGGATGTTACACCGACTAGAAAGTCGACATCTCGAGTAACTTGCTGGTTTCCCAAACCACTTTCCTCTCCTACAAAACCTTCGCATCACCTTCTTCCTTTTCTGCCTCCGATGAGCCCGAGGCTACTGGCGGTGTCGCCATCATGCCCAGAAACGACCTCGACCCGACCTCTATAATCTATTAAGTAAACTTAGTCAAACCGTGGAGATAATTCTAAATAAAATATATATTGATGAAATAGCGTGCTCTTTGTCCTATCTCCTATCTGTTGTTTTATCATGACATGCGTTTCATATTGCCGATCTTTGAGCGATGGTCTAACAAACAGATAGTAATTATTTGGTCTATTTTCATGCTGTCTTGTTTTCACTAAGACAAACCAACAAGATTCTGTTCGCGAAGTACAATAAATACCCTACTTTCAACTTCAAACAACTGAAAGATTTTAAGAGTTAAAGTGACCTTTTTTTAAAAAAGTCAAAAAATGCAAGCTGTTTTAAGAGTCTACAAACTCATTTCACTTTGTAAAACAAGGTATCAGTCAGATCAGTATCTGCGCGCCTTGGACGAATGGCCGAACACGAACACCGATGTACACGCAAATTGATCCAAATTGGGGTCAAATTGGGTCCCAGCACCAACTAATCGCACTCCACGTAATGACAGATGCATCATAAAGTATTTATTTTAGTGTAAACAGATCGCCACTGAGCACCGTGTATCAAAATAAAACTTTCTTTATCAACAGAGATCATGCTGAAAGAGGTTTTATGGCCGTTTTTGAAGGTCTTTTTTCACGTGTTCCATCCCGCATCCCGCCATTAATTTTTTAAACATCCCACATCCCGCCTGCGAAAATACAAGCATCCCGGTCTCGCCAGGGAAGTTTCATCCCGTATCCCGCCCCTAAAATTTTTCGTATCCCGCATCCCGCCTTGATTTTAAGCCTCATCCCGCATCCCGCCAAACCTATTTTGGACCCTCAAATATCTGTGCTGAAACGAGTTGGGCTGCTTTAAATCGTTGTAGCTTTCCCTCGTTTTGTTTGAAGCCACTTAAAGTGATGAAGTGTTTTGAATATTTACGGAAAGGCCATGATATAGTTGCCGTTCTACCCAGTAACGGATTTCTTGCCTGTCATCAAAGCGGACAAGAATATAGTGATAGTTCTTTGTCCTTTAAACTCTATCATAGAGGACCAACTTAAAGTGTTGCAGGATAGAGGAATCACTGCCGATGTTCTTCAGCTACTCAATAACGAGCAGGAAGCGACCGTCAGTTTATTTAATTCAGACGAAAGCAAGGCTGAAGGATTGTTAAAAAATCCCAGTGCGAAACTATTGAATGGAGATATCCAGATTATGTTTACACATCCCGAGGCTCTTTTGAGTAAAGAGGGGCGCGAACTGATGAACAGCAAGGTGTTTCAAAGAAGTGGGGTTGCATGCGTGGTCGATGAAGCTCATTGCTTAGAAAATATGGTAAGGGTTAAAATTGCACCACTCTGTTTCTGGAACGTCAATTTTACCCAAATTATGAGTCCCCATCATAATGTTTACTTAACTTTAGTTCATATTAAACATAGGCTCGCAAATGAGGCGAATTCGGCTCATGCAATCAGCCCTAGAATCTGATACTATTCCTATATTATGGATTGAAGTAGATAAGAGTTGTTTTGTGTTTCAGATGAAGGTGATGAAAAATATTTAGAAACTGTTCCTAAATATTAATGATTTTTTTTCTACACAAGGATACACTAAACTATAGACAATATCAGTACAAGCCTTATTAGTAATAGAAACTTTAAGTCCAATATTTATTGAACTTGTTTTTCTTTAGGAATTCAGGCAAGATTTCAGAGACCTGTCAGCTGTCAAAGCATTTTTCCCCTCTGCGCCAATCATCATGGCCCTCACAGCCACAGCGCCACCCCAGTTGTTAGCAAACCTTAAACAACACTTGTCATTGAAACCAGACTGTAAGGTTATTGCAGCAAACCCCAATCGGAGTAATACAGTAATAGCCTACGTATACGAACCTGAATTTTTCAATTTAGCCTAAATAGGTTCATATATAAATAGTACTTAAAGCAAATTTAGGCTACCAAGGTTCTTAAAATTGGTTCTTATAGTTTCATTCAATTTCATTTATGTATATTATAAATATCATCTCATAATACAATATAGATCATTAATTTTCCATGCCTAGAGGCAGTACAGTGCATGTATGTCCTTAACATGACATATGCTCAAACAAACTCATAGTCATAGGGCGCTTTCCATTTGTCAGAACTGGCCAGGCAGAGCGGTCATTTTGAAAATGAAATAGGCTTCTTCGGAGAGTTTTTGCTAAAGAAACATTCCTGCTATGCATACTATGTAGAAATACAAATGTAATTTCTGACGATTGAGGGACGAATTAATCGGAAATTATTATTCTGACAGCACAGTGGTGAGACTCGCGGTGCATCACGGGACGCTTAGGCACTATTTAGGTTTTTGGCGGGAGATTTAAGTCATTCTAGGTCGGTGAGTCAGAGTGTTCGCTCACTTTATTATTATTTTTTTATGATTATGTTTCATTTTAGTTAAATTTGTTAGGTGAACATAAGAATAAATAATAGATATTAGGATACATTGAATCTGCTGACTGACTGACTGATATGCATCCTCAATAAACTATTCACATTGAATGTCTCGTGTATGGTGGCCTATTAGGGCCATAGAGTTTTTATATCTTTCCTGGTTTTTTTCCTTTTATTTTCCGTTTCTCCTCTTCTTTTTTTTTTTTTTTTTTATCTATTTAGTTTTTAACATTTTTTTCCAAAAAAAAAAATTAATAAAAATAAAAACAAAGTAAAAAAAAAAAATTGCACGTGGCCCATGAGGGCCATAATAAAATTAAAAACAAAGTAAAAAAAAAAAAAAAAAATTGCACGTGGCCCATGAGGGCCATAGGCCCACAGAGGCCATAGACCATTACGCATTTCGACTTTAAATATCCCACAATGCACTTTGGGTTTGTGTTTATGCCATCTGCCATGTCCTAAACACTATCAGTGATTTTATGAAATGTCCAAGCAGAAAAAGCAGGATTGGGATGCGTTTAGAGCGAAAGTAGGAAAGAAACGAACAGGGAACTAATGTTAAAGCTTGGCAAGCTAATTACTCCTAAAACTGCATGATGTTGTTACTTTGACACTTGAGGAGTTTTGCCGAGATGAGATGGCTCGAACCGTTTCAAGTAAGGCTTTCGTTACAAAAATAAAATTTTGCAAGCGGGACCTTTCGCAATGCTTACGAGGCAAATGCACTGATTGGAATTCGGAATGGATGAAGAAAAATCAAATGCATGACATTGAAGAGTTGTTTAATAGCGTAGAAGATCATACACGTAAAGCTGTTCAAATGAATTCTTTCCGAGTCCTTGTGGGTTCACCTCGGTCATCATAGCATATACTAGATTTCTGGGCACGCTCAAGCCATGAACATCCCGGATTTTCTGATGCAAAGCTCTGTAGCCGAGTAGACTGCCGGGACTGTTCATCTCTTTCTCAACAGCTTCGCGTACATCGTCAATATCCACGCTATAATCCGTATATCGGAAATGAGACCAACGCGTCCGCTAGGTTCCGACACTTCACGGTTTATTACTTTCCAAGTTAGGTTTTCTTCGTTACAACTGTACTCTCGCTCAACTCACACGGCTCACAGATCTCTCACTTCTCTCACTCGAATACCCGATTTTCCACACCGTAAAAAAATGTCATACGATAGTTGTGTTTGCCATTGCGCAACGACTAATTCATCTGTCAACACGGCGATCACTAGTCACGAACCAGGTAAACTCAATTATCGCAGAACAATTTCTCACACGTAAACTGGAAGTCGAAATATTGGAGTCGGCGAGTGAGGGTATGAGGGCTCCATGCATACACAGCACAGGATACTTGATTTGAACTGAGCCTCAAATATTTGACCAAATCATCCCTCAATTCTCATCGTCTTGCCAATCGATATTTATGACTCCCACCGCCATTTTGTCTTTCACGCAAAATTTACTGTCTGTGCATTGTGGGATATTTAAAGTTGAAATGCCTAATGGTCTATGGCCTCTGTGGGCCTATGGCCCTCATGGGCCACGTGCAATTTTTTTTTTTACTTTGTTTTTATTTTTATTAATTTTTTTTTTTGGAAAAAAATTTTAAAAACTAAATAGATAAAAAAAAAAAAAAAAGAAGAGGAAGAAACGGAAAATAAAAGGAAAAAAACCAGGAAAGATATAAAAACTCTATGGCCCTAATGGGCCACCATACTCGTGTGAGTGTAGTCAGAATCTGATCTGTCAGGACAGTTCTTATTAATAGTGGATGGAATTTTCTTTACAAATGGACTGGCCTGGCTGGCCAGTTCTGACTAATGGTAAGCGCCCATAGATATAATCAGATGGTGATCTTAATTCAGCAGTTTCTACCCGTACACTTTTACAGCAACCTCACTAATAAATACCTAACTTAAAAGTTTAGCCTTAATAGGTTCTTATGTGGCGGGGGCTTAAAATGAAAATTTTAGGCTAACAGGTTCTTAAAACCCAGGTTCTTATACATGGGCTATTACTGTATTAATTTGAAAAGAAGCTGAGGATGAGCAACCACCATGGCTTTGAAAGCCATGGGATAGGTCTCCCTTTGCTCAGCCAGGTCACTTGCAATGGGAAAAAGTATCTGGTCACAGCTTTCAAAGCCATGGTGGTTGCTCATCCTCAGCTTCTTGTCAAAATTGTTGTTTAAGGTTTGCTAACAACTGGAGTGGCGCTGTGGCTGTGAGGACCATGATTGGCGCAAAGGAGAAAAATGCTTTGACAGCTGACAGGTCTCTGAAATCTTGCCTGAATTCCTAAAGAAAAACAAGTTCAATAAATATTGGACTTAAAGTTTCTATTACTAATAAGGCTTGTACTGATATTGTCTATAGTTTAGTGTATCCTTGTGTAGAAAAAAAATCATTAATATTTAGGAACAGTTTCTAAATATTTTTCATCACCTTCATCTGAAACACAAAACAACTCTTATCTACTTCAATCCATAATATAGGAATAGTATCAGATTCTAGGGCTGATTGCATGAGCCGAATTCGCCTCATTTGCGAGCCTATGTTTAATATGAACTAAAGTTAAGTAAACATTATGATGGGGACTCATAATTTGGGTAAAATTGACGTTCCAGAAACAGAGTGGTGCAATTTTAACCCTTACCATATTTTCTACGCAATGAGCTTCATCGACCACGCATGCAACCCCACTTCTTTGAAACACCTTGCTGTTCATCAGTTCGCGCCCCTC
>OX419346.1:11030342-11107842 GCA_948470475.1 Galaxea fascicularis
TGGCTCTGCCCGCCATGACGTTGCAAAACAGGTGCCGTCGTTTTAAAACGCGGAAAAGCTGGGCATAGCCCCAGTGCTTCTTGTGGTAAAAACCATAAAGCTTTTTTAACACCTCAAGCTTTTCTTTGGGAAGAGCCGGGTCCGATGTGGTCGAAGTCGAAAATCTCCGCCCTTTCTCTCCGAGAGGACACAGAAGAAAATTCTTCTCCGAACATTGTATATTAACATTAACATTGTATATTAACGGCGGAGCGCCGTCTCCCGACGGGGTATGGGGGCAAAGCCCCTGCAAATGTTAATTTAACGTCCTTCAAGAAAAAGCCGCAAAACAGCCGAATCCCCGGCAGGTAAAGGATTGGTAAAAAAAGAACAAATAAGAGTTTGCCCCATTAAAACCAACATTGAAAAACAGGTCCTGGGCGGGTTTGTTTAACTCTAAAACCTTTACAAACTCTTGGGCCCCCCTTGGAGTCGAAATTCTAAATGCTAAGTCATTTGGCCCACTTAGATTGGGTTCTACAAAAAGTTTAACTTTATGACTTGTTTGAAAAACTGGCTTAACCTGTGGCGGGGGGGTATAAAAATCGGAGAATTTGAAATGTTTTTCGAGTCCCCCGCCCTCCACCAACACCTCGCTGTCAAGCACAAACGGGTTATTGATTATTGGCACCAACACACTAAAAACATCTTCGTTAGATAAGTACATCAAAAGCTTTTTAATTACCCCTGACCACTTTTTTGGAATTCAGATCCAGGTCGGTCAGCATTTCCATCCGTCCGTTCTCTACCGTGAAGAGCTTATCGAAAACAGAGGCGTAGACCATGTAGACGATCAGGTGCGCCTCCCCGCTGCGGCCGCCATGCAGGTCGAAATAGATGTAATCAGTGCCAAGGCCCGTTCGGGTGTGGTGCGGCTGGACCTGGTTTTTGACGTAGCCCGCTGCGGCACCGTCTGCAGGGACCGTGATCGAGTGTTGCGTGGCAATCGACGCGGCGCCGATGGACGCAGTGGCGCTCGCGTTGTGCAGGGAAAAAGGGAAGAACTCGCAAACCAGAGTGTAGAGGCCCTTGGGGAGGGGGGACAGATTCAAACTGATTCGCTCACGAAAGTTGCTGGCTTCCTCAGCCCCAAGGGTCAGCCGGTACGCGCTCTAGTTGATTTGGTGGGAGGACGCAGCGAAGTCAGCGATTGTGATGTTTTCTGTCTCGCTTGTCGATTCGTCGGTGTCTTCCATTAGGTAGCTGAAGGCGTTGGCCATCGCAGAAGGGACGACGTGGGTGGCGTCGACATAGGCTTTGTTGGCGGCATCTGTGGGGTCATTAGGGGTTTTAACATAGAGGATCCGCTGGTCCCCTGCGTTGAGCACTCTATTTTTCCCAATAACCAACCCCTTTTCGGCGATCAGGTCGTCGTTGACAAATCTCAGTATGGTTTCGCTTTCTCATTGATAATAATGGTGGTGTTGGAGAACAGGTTCAGGGAGCCAAGTATTTTAACGTGGCTGTTACAGGTTTTGCTCTTTTTTATCAATGGGCCCTGGGACCCACTCGGTCGGGTCAGTTTTCCAGGGCCGCTCGGTCAAAACCTCGTGTGTTGTACCATCAGTTTTCGGAAAGATTCAAATTACGGTTGTACTATTTGTTTAATTTTTCACCCGCTGCAGCACCATCCATATAAGTTTTCACCTTTCTGTTATCTTATTGTTTTTCTTTATCGTATTTTCTGTCTTCTGTTTTCATTCCATCGTTTTCTGTATTTCATTTGTATGTAGTTTCACCACACGGCACACGATTAAACACACTAGTTCACAAGTCTACACGTTTGCCTTTGGTTGACACTGCGCTGAGACCGCGACAGTGGCCGTTGGCGTTGATCCCAAGCCCCCCTTGCCCGTTGGCCCCAGTGATGGAGGCAAGCCGCAGGGGGCCGGTCAACGTCCCGCCCGCCAGCGGAAGGAAAAGGCCGCCGCTGACTTGACGGTCGACATAGGCTTTGTTGGCTGCGTCAGTGGAAGAATAAGGAGAAGCAAGATTCAAAATCTTGTGCTTCCCCAAATCAAACGTTGTCACCCAACCCGTCAGGCGCAAAAAGCACGTGGCAGCCTGTCACGACACTTTGCCCGTTCAGATCGAGGCTTCCTTCAATTTTCAAACTTCCGGTCAGCGTTTCTCCCGAAAGAGGCAGAAAAGGCCCGCCGCTTCTGCCCCCGCTGTCTCCCGACGGGGTTCCATGAACAAGGTGGTCGACATAGGCTTTCGTCGCGGCGTCGTTCGGGCCGGAGGGGGAAGGAAGCGTGTGGATTCTTTTGTTGTTCGCGTTCATTTGTTCGCCGAGCTTTGGCTGGAAGAGGGAGCACCCATCAAAGAAAGGTCTAACCCGCAAGCAAGGCGCTGGTTTTGATCAACCTTCAGAAACTCTCTCTTGTGCTCGTTGGAGAGCGCGTGGCCGTTCAGCTCGAGATCGCCATGCAATGAAATTTCGCCGGAAGAATCAATTTCAAACCCCCCTCCACTGCGGCCAACAATTTTGCTTTCACCGATGTTCAGATTTCCTGTCAACTTGCCGCCGGAAAGAGGAAGAAAAGGACCGCCAGTTGCCCCAACACGTTGTTCACCTTGAGGCCCTCGCGGACCAGCGGGGCCTTGGAGACCTCTCTGGCCTCTTTCACCTTGAGGGTCCGTCTGACCTCGCGGACCTTGAGGGCCAGGAGGGCCGGCCGGACCTGCTTGTCCTTCGAACGATTCCTCAGAGGGGGTCTCTGACGGAATTGTTGGTTGATCGTTGATCGTTCAGCTCGAGATCGCCATGCAATGAAATTTCGCCAGAAGAATCAATTTCAAACCCCCCTCCACTGCGGCCAACAATTTTGCTTTCACCGATGTTTAGATTTCCTGTCAACTTGCCACCGGAAAGAGGAAGAAAAGGACCGCCAGTTGCCCCAACACGTTGTTCACCTTGAGGCCCTCGCGGACCAGCGGGGCCTTGGAGACCTCTCTGGCCTCTTTCACCTTGAGGGTCCGTCTGACCTCGCGGACCTTGAGGGCCAGGAGGGCCGGCCGGACCTGCTTGTCCTTCGAACGATTCCTCAGAGGGGGTCTCTGACGGAATTGTTGGTTGATCGTCTATCCACCACATATTATTAAGTGGGGAGCCCCGGGGCTCTGCCCCATACCCCGTTGGGAGACACCCCACCGGGAGGCTTAACAACCAACACCAAGGACAAAAGAGAGTTTTTCTCCGTTGAAGTTTTTTTTTAATTAATTGCCGTACAGTTATAATATTTACAATACATATAGTTGCATACATTAATTACAGTTCTAAAACAAATACTCTACTTACAGTACTACATTAACTTACACTACATTACAATAGTTGTCTAATGCCTATAAAGCTACATATTACTCCGTTGAAGTTGAAAAGCTCACCGTTTTCATCTTTCACGGAAAGAGTGACGCCGTTGACACCTCTGTTTTTGAAGGCTTCCCGAAAATTCTCTTCTTCAGGAAACGTGTAGTTGACCCTTTCGAAAGATTCGCCTCGGATTTCAACCGTTTTGAGCAGGGTTGACTTTCTCCCGTTGAAATAATTGGATTTTGGTTCAACCAAGTCGCAGTGGATCAGGTAACTCGTCAGCTGGTTCAGTCTTTTCACAACCATCCCATTGTCGGTAGATTTGAGGTCCATGAATTTTTTCAGCTTGTCGTCGAAGGCCAAAGAAAAAGAGGCTTCTTTGTCAAAGATCAAGATTGCACGAAAAGGCTGGTTCAAATAGATGTAAAACTTTTTGCTGCCCAAAAAAACTTTCATCGAGTACTGGATGTTCTCGAGAGAGTAGTGCCCCGGAGGGAACGTCAGCGCGGAAACCTCGTTGCCTTCAGAGTCCTTGATCGAGGCCTTGCCTGTTTCATGCACATTATCCCAAGAATTTGGCAGCGAGCAAGACAACAATTTGACGTGGGTCGTCCGCGAAAACGACGAAAAAATTCTAACTTCACCAGCGGCAAAAGCTATTGCCAAAATCGCTGAAGCCAAAGCGTTGAAAGAGTTCAATGAAAAGTTCCCCCTCGCCGACAAAAGTCAATTCGTCGAGCAAACCGATTTGACCTTTTCCTCAGACCCGGAAAAGCATGCCGCAAAAGGGGAATTTTTTTTTAAAAGCGGGCCCAGGGCTATTAGAAAGTGTTTTTGGGACAAAAAGCGAAGATCGTCCCCCCGTAATGAAGGCCGCGCTGAGGGGGATTCGCCCAGGGGGGCCAGGCCGGGAGGCGCCCGATGGGAGACACGGACTCTCCCGTAGGGTCTGCCCCATACCCTGTCGGGAGACAGTATGTAGGCTTTCCGCTTCAACTGTCACTCTCCGCCGCCCCTGCGCCGCAAACAATTCCTGCAGTCAACTTTGCGGAAAAAATGTCCCCCGACGGAAGAATAGGAGAAACACTGAACAAGGCGCAAAAAATCTACATTACGCCGACAGATTTCTTCACCACGCAGGACAGGCAGATTTTCAACACACGCAAATTTCATTCACAGCAGGAAAATATGCCCGCAAATGGCTGAGAAGCCCAAACATGAAATTTTGGCCACAGCAACTCAACTTTTCGCTGTGGTGTGCAACAACGGGCTACGGCATCTCGCGGGAGATTTTGACAGGGCAGGTCTTGGATTCCAGGGGTTCTACCCCTTCCACCCCTCCGGGAGACTCTACGAAGGAGATTTCGCAGCTCCGCGCCTTTTTTTCTCTTTCACGTATATTTTACGGCGAGACGAATCTTATTCGAGATGGGCGGAATACAAAGGGCGATGTCATTGCCCGACGACCCGAACTTCAACCAACAAGAAGCAAAATACGATAAAACCGCGTACGAAAGGATTTGCGCGTAATTTGGAGTGGATCCTACCGCAGATTTTCGTTTCAAGCACGGCCATAACCAGGGGCTTGGCAACACAATTTTCAACATAAGAGGCAAGCAGGTGCCAATGATGGCTTACAATTACCCCGGCAACGATTTACGATTTTCAGACGAGGGCGGAAATGCGTCGAAGGGAACGTTGGTGAGTTTGATCAGAAACGACGAGGGGCGGACAGGCAGTTCGAGTAATGTCAGGTTTTAGGGCTCATACTGTGTTGTTCTAAGCACAATTCATTTTGTTTTGCCATGTGGAACGCTTGCCACTGGAACTTACATGTAAAAGCTAGCGAGGGAATTTCGGACGACATTTCAAAACCCTAAGTCGCCCAAAGTTATGGCGATTATAGCCCCAGAGTAGGCCTAACTTTCTTTTTTCGATCTACGTTTAAAATACTTAAAGGAATTCCCGAAAGGAATCTCCAGAAAAAAAATCCAAAACTCATCTAAATACACAAAATTGAGTCACTTCAACACAAACTGAAAGCAACAAGTTTATTTTCTAGTTATTCAAAATTGAACAATATCGTTACGGAAAACACATTAACTTTCGCCGTTTTTAAAAGGCACATAATACAATTGATTCTTACGGTTAGCTATCTGATTAGCGAAAGCTTTGCGCCACAGTATCTTGTCCATCGTCAGCAGGGACAACGCACCAGGAATGCAAGACTTTCTAACTAATGTCTTCCTTTCAGTTGCATTTATAAATATAAATAGCGGAACATTAAACGAATTTGACCATCGATTAGCAAACCTATTTACTGTTTATATTCCGGTTATGTAAAGTTACTTTACAACAATGAGAATATAAACGATACTGAAGAGCAGCGTGGCATGCAAGTAAACGACTTTATAAGCTTGTATTATCTGAACACTTTGGCACGATTTCTGAATACGCTGCCAATAGTGTATAAATGTCGCTTGAAATTTCGTGCTTAGACAAATGATTGCATTAAACGGCACGCTGGCCGAGTGAATTCTTCGCCCTTTTATTGACAAGTGCCGAAGCACAATGGTGTTACTAGTATAGTGAATTCAATCAGTGGGTGAATACTGACCCAAAACTAAACAAAATACCTACAAAAAATTAATCTCCGTTCAATATTTGCAAGGAATGTTACTTTCTCGAGATTTCCCACAAGATTTTTCAGTAGGTTTTTTAATTTTTTTAGTTTTTGCAAGCTTTGCTCAGCTGTTATTCCCACAATAAAAAATACTTCCACGTGAAACCCGAAATCCGTTCCGATTCATTACTTCATAAACCTCATGTAAAAGCTCGTTTCACCTCGAGTTTGACTTGTTATTTACAGTGAAAACAAAATGAACCTCATGATCGAAGTTCAAAATTTTCGAGGCGTCTCATCGTAGCTCATGGTCCAACGCAAAATTCGGTGGTTTTGAAGCACGTGGCTAATTACCATATGCGATCACGATGATGACGAAACTCGACCGAATTTTAGAAGTGGCCTGTCTGTGACATCCCACGAAGTTATTTTACAAGTTTAGCAAGAGTAAAAATAGCCAAATAGAAGTCATGATATGTTTTCCCTTGAAAAATTAGCTTGATATAGTTGTTTTAGTGTAATGTACAAACATTTTCCACAACATTCTCGAAGAAAACGTTTAGAGGCTAAAATAGCGCAATGTTTTCAAAACGTCGTTTCCACGCAAATTAGAGTCTCAATCATTTGATGAAGAAGTTGACAGCTAACAACTAGTACTGTCGACGCAACAAGGTAATCTTGCATGGCTTCTCCTCTAAATTTGAAACGTTATTGAATGATGCATATGGCTTCTTTGACGCAATTGTTAAAATTGCGGTCACAACTGCGACAATCATTTTTCATTTGATTTGAAACGTTATGTCGCCCCGGATTTACTACTTACATTGGTATCCCCTCTCAAGTGCCTCAAAACATAGCTGTACTAAATTTGCGCCATGTAATCATTTATCGAGCGCATGAATGTTGCAGAGGTAAATCAATTTACAGTCCATTATCGTCCCCACAGGCCACGATTCTTTCGGTCAGCATAGAGAATAACGACATCTGGCCAGTCGCAGTGAAGGTGCAATTTTGTAACAGTTGGCAACCACTATTGTGTCAAACTTCTGGGTATGCGTAGAAGAGCCGGAAGTCCGTGAATCACGGACTTCCTTGTTTCACGGGAACTGGAACTGGCCAGAAGTCGTGCTGACTGAAAGAACAGGGGCTTCTGGGGAGTCACGAGCGCTAACTTTCTAATCTGTACGTCAAACTGCCTAAAAGAAGCGCGAACTTACAATTAATACACTTCTAAGTCCACACATTCTTTTTAAATCTACGTTTTACCTGCAATTATTGCTCGGGCACTGAGCTAAGAAATGTAGTTGCAGAGGAAAATTCATTGCTAGAAATGCGCATTGCTCTGACGCCGACTCTGCAAGCGAACTGTCAACGAACGGACGCGTAGCTGACCAAGGTTTCTCCTAGGAACAACTTGAATATTTGTTATTAGTTCAAATTAAAGATGCTGAAATGAATTTTTGCCAATATGTTTTCTTTCAATTTGAAATCGCTACAGTAACAACACATCGCTCCCTGTTGTATTCCCTGTTTCAAAGCCTTTAGTTTGTTTACAAATTGTTTATGTATTTCGTTTTGCAACATCAGAATTTCATAACTTCAACCCGTTGTTATGACTGAAGGTTATCATTCAGAGCCCTGTTCCGGAGTCGTGACGTTGGAAACAATATGGCAAGCACTAATCGCTCGTCCACGATCTTTTCTTTTATGAGACGATCTACATACTGCTGATAAAGATAATTCAACTTTTTTCAACATACCTTTCAGTGCTGCGTAAAAATCTGGTCGTGAAAAAGTGTACAATAACGGATTGATAACCGACGTTATATACCTCATTAAAATGATAACATGAGCCGGCGCATCAAAAGATATTGGAATAGAATCGAGAGCGTAAAGGAGCATTAACAAAAAGTAAGGTAACCAGCAAACAGCAAATAATATCGCCATGGTAGCAAACAATAAAATGCATTTTCTTTCTTGAGTCGCTTTTCTCTTGCGACCAGAGCGGTGTGTTGATCGTATCTTAAGGCGTCTGGAAAGGACACGAAAAACTTTTACAAAGGCATATATCATGAGGCTGTACGGCAAGGCAAACACGGTGACAAGACAAAATATGATATAGCCCAAAAAGTATTTAGTTCCTGAAGGATCACCGGTTTTATTAATCCAGATGAAAGGAATAAAACCAATGAGCGTTGAGAGAAACCAAACCACCAACAGCATTCTTTTCACGGCTACTTTTTCGACGAGGCGGTGAGCAACAGGCCAGATGATTGACAAGTACTTCTCCAACGTAGCAACAAGTATGTGATTCACAGACAGAACGGCCGTGACCGTGTGGACAACAGTCACTAGAAAACCCCAATAAAAACGTACTTTTAGGGACGAAATGACCGGCGTATAAAACACTATCACAAACATAGGAATGTTTAGTGCTCCGGTCATGAAGTCACTTATTGAAAGGCTGAAGAGAATGTAATTAGCTGGCGAGCGTAGCGTTTTCGTTTTAAGAAATAAAACAAAAACCACCATGTTCACAATGATAATGATTGACGCGAGAGGAAAAAGTTCAGCTATCACCTGCACGTTAGTCATTGGGAGAGCTGCCACTGACTGATTTGGCTGAAATTTACTGATGTTTGGCTCCTTTGTGATATTCATCTTAACTGTTGAATAGGATCCGACTGACCCAGTTCTGATATGCAAAATCAGCTGTTTTCCGCGTTACGATAACTTTGCAACTCGTTTCTGTGTGGATGTTTTTCTTAGACAGAGTACCAAATATAGGTCCACATGTTGTGAGTCAGTAATGTTGACTTGAGTAGCCTGGTCCTGTAGATCCCCAACAAATAACTGATAACAAAAAACAAATATAACTATAAATTATTTGTTTCCTAACAAATAACTACAAGAGAATGATAATACTAATGACAATAATTCGATGTAAAAATCTCTTTCAGTGCTCCACTGCTTATTTAAGTTTGGAGTTAAGAGACTCCACATTTTTCGTAAGCCATCATCTCAGTTCTGAACGCCCTAATGATAATGATTTATATCGACCAACTGTGAATGATAACACTGAGTGAAATGGCGTAGAAATAATTGAAAGATTGTTAATTCATTTAATTTAGCCGGTTTAAAACGGCCATGTCACGTAATTTCAGTATGAAATATGATTATATGATTCATTTCGCATACATCGTTCACAATTTCAGTATTACCTTAAAAACTAAAAGGAAGTCCAAAAAGCGATGGTTCAATTTTTGGTTAAAATTACTCCTCTTTTAGTTGTTATCTTTAACATCAGATGGCCGCAATGGAAGTGCCTCAGTTGCAACTTTGAACAGAATTGGGCCAATTTTTCAACTTTATCTTCAATCGTGTAAAATGCACGGCCAAAACTTACTATATGTTTTACTTCACCCTTAATAGAATCTACTAGCTTTTGTAATCTTACTTCTGAGTACAGTAGGAGAAATGGACGTATGCTTTATTTCACTTAAGCCCAGTTTGACACGTGCTCTTTCAGTGAGTCACATATGGTCACGACACCTGTATATCCGAGGCGGTAATCAGTAAAAAACGAGGACCTTGCGCAGTATACAGTTCGGTGAATTTCGATCCAGCATCACGGAATACCCTGGCATAGGGGAATGCATTTGGACATTTTTGTGTTCTGTTCGACTGTTTTCGTCATCGGGCCGGGGATTGCGGTTCCAGAGTGCTACTTAAGGTAAGGTAAGGGAAAAAACTTTATTTAAACAGGGTAGCCCATTCAGTTCAAAGACTGGTATCCATAGGGGCCCTGTATAAATAATATCACGTTAAAAATACAAATTTATGTACATATATTAAAAATTTTTAACTATGCGTTAAAAACTAAAAACTAACATTAAAAAACTAATTACAGTAGTAGCATACTAAAAACTACTACGATAGTTTAGTAGTTTACGTCTTTGAAAACAACGTCATGAACACGTTAGCAAAAGGCCAGAGATCAAGGAAGATTAACTTGGGATTAACTTTTCTGAGGCTGTTCATGTGTTACTTAAACAGGGTAACTTTGAGGAGGCGTGATTTCAAACGTCAGTCAGAGCAAGTCAAAGAGCAATTACTGAATCACGGGCCTGTACAGGCCCGCAAATGATCCCCGGACTGGAAATGATCCCCAAATCGGACTGCAAATGATCCCCGGACCGGAAATGGTATCTTTATTAATAAAGAAGAATGGAATGAACTCAAGAATTTGGAAGGTGGACTAAACTTTATATACTTTTTATGTTTTCTCATAACGCAACAATCATTATATTTAAATGCTTTGCATGCAATTTTATAACTTTATCTGTAACAGCTCAGTGCAACAGAACAATTTTCCTGTAAATTGTAAAATACATGTATATTTTTCCTTCTACGATTAAAAATGTGTACGAATTATGCGACACTCCCCATTTTTCAAACAGGGCTAAACAATAAAAGTAAATTTCAACAGTACAACTAAAAAAAATTAATTCAGAAAAGATCTTTTACTGAAAAATTCCCCACGATATTCAACAAACGTCCATTGAATTAATTAGTTCTTTTTCTTTATAACCCAAGATCAAATGAGCGTAAGAGAAGACATCATTTTAATACTCTTTGCAAGCGCAAGAAAATTAAAGATAGGGCCACTTACGAATTTACAAGCTCTTAGATAAAGAAAGGAGAAAATTAAAATTGAACTCCTAATTTGATGATAACTAGACCTTTCATCGGTCAAAGCGCTTGTGATGCCGTTCAAATCTTGCCCGCTAACGTCACGTGGTCCTTATATAATCTACGCCACTGCTCTGAGAAGAAGAAGGCTAACTCAAGTGGTGAGCCATATTGGCGGCAAGTTAAAAAGTTTTCGAAAATAGTTTAAAAAATAGATTAATTTCGATTTCATGTTAAAATTCTAGCTTGGCTGTTACCACCATGAGAAACTCATCTGAATTATGAACTCTGTTCTCTCCTATGTAGCTGTCACTTTTGCACGACAGTATGTTTTGCTCTGTTCTCATGCATTAAAAAATTCCCACGAGCAAATAAATCCACTGGTTCAAGCGTATGTTGGGCTCACGAACGAGTCCCGATAAAGTTTGCTAAAACAGAGTTTTAAAATCTTACAGCAAGAGCGAATTGAAAAGGAAAAATAACGGTGTCATAATCTTCGAAAGTGACACGTTAGAATCTTGTGCACTTCCATAAGTGTTCAGACAGCGTAAGTATCGTAAACTATTCATTCCTTTTTGTTTTTTATTTGCCCAAAACTTATAAACTGTCGTGCAAATTTTGTTATTTGGCACAGTATATTTAACGGTTTTTGTTGTTGCTTTTATGCCCGAGTGAGGATTTTGCCTTTCCTCATATATCCGCGGGCTTTTCATACAGTCCACACCATTCGGGATTTTTTGCAGTATCATTTATTGAGGTCATTTCCTGTCCGGGGATCATTTCCGGGCCGGGATAATTTGCGGGCCTGTACAGACCTACTCTGTTCGTCGTATGAGTCGTTCGTAACATACCTGGGTTTCACTTGGAAAACTTCATTTGGTTCTTTAGAAACAAGGAAATACAATAGAGAACAATCGCCATGAGTCCCTACAAGCGTATAACAGAGAATAGGCAGGGTATCAGCAAAATCCCCTTCAAATTTTCTTAAAAATGACTACAACTTCTGAATATTCCTTTTACCCAACCACACGGTGTTTGCCTGATCTTTGACCTATATCTCTGAGGGGGGTTATCAATTAGAAGCAATTATCTAACTGGAATGGACTCTTTATGGTAACCAAGCAAACACAGTCACTGTGACGTGAACAAGCACGCTGTCAGTGACCGCGCAGGGGGTGGGGTTGGGGAGCTTTAGCCCCCCCTTCCCCCCCTTCCCCCCTTCCCCCCCCCCTCCACACACACACACTTTTTTTCTCGGATCACTCTCGAATCACTATTTCTTTTTCCATAAGTAAATCTGGTCTGTACAAAAAACGAACATCACATTATTTTATGTCAAATATACGGATCTCTTACGAAACGCTGACTTCTTCTGATCTGCGCATTTCGACCCAATTTAGCTTTTTGAGGGTTTTCTCGTACAAACACGGCTGGGTGAGGCAATTTGTCGTTAGGTTTGTTCCTGAACCGACAAAAAAGGATCTATTTCTAGATCCATTTCGAGCCATTTCAGAAGACTTTAATTTCAAATTTTCCCGGGAGTGCATGCCCTCGGACCACCCTAGTTGGCTCACGATTACGCGTTCGCATTAGCTCCCCCCTCCTCCTCACTCTAAAATCCGCTCAGCGTTCCCTGTGTCTGATGCTATTAGTTTTTTTACGTCGTTAAAACAACCCAATAATTTGTGTGAAGACAAGGACAACTAACTTTTGGACAATTTTCTCTCTAAAGTTGCTTTTTTTGTTCCTGAGAAAACACCTGCCACATTCCGAACTAATGGAAATTGACTTTATATACACGTAACTTTGAATAATTTATGTGCAATGGTCCATGGATAAATATAGAATACCGCCCATTTTAGGGAAGGGTGACAGCATCAACCAGGCGTATTTTAGTAAGGTACAAGAGTCGTAAACAGTTGCAGCTTGTCCACTGATGTATGCTGTCATCATGATCAATCGAGGTCCACACAGCTTACTCTCGGAACTACCCGCGTAATTTTCAGGCCCGTAGCCAGGATTTTGAATGGGAAGGTGTGTGAGACCGCCATCAGCGGACCGCTCGAGCGCTTCCCGCGCGAGTTGATAGGGGAGTCTCTCTTCAGAACCACACAAAACGGCTCTTTCCGTAGCCACAACACAAGGAAAGGTCTGGTCTTTCCGTGATCTTAGTTAAGAATTAAGTGACGGAGTTTTTACGCAGTGTTCATTCAATTCAAATTCAAATTTAAGATCTGGTTTATTAGTGACTGTTCATCGGACGGACCACTTGATTAAAACTCTTTTATCATCAATACGCGCGGCCAAATGAGAAACTGCCTTCTGTAAAACGTGCCATTTTACGGGCCAAACTGGAAATACCAGGGCTGAAAATGCATTTTGCCGCTCTGTGAACGGGAAGACTATTTTTTTTTTAATATAAACTGGATTATGAAAACTAGATTATCTTGTACTTTTATTGTAAACAAATAGGAATTTTATTTGGCTCTTGTTTGGCTGATAGTATTGTAGCAACAACTGTTCTTACCATAGTTTCATACTACATCTCAGTCTGTTAAAAATTTCTTCTTATTAAATGAATTTGTACGATTTGGCCTTGTGTATTGATAATAATGATAATCACATATAGTTTATTTGTGTCCCTCGTAGCATCATTTGCATGGCGTTGTTATTGTACGGACATGAGTTCGGACATAAACGGACATGAGACGGATTGAGGTCGGTCGAGTTCGGCAATCGAACCAAATCGAACTCACAAATATAAATTGGACAATCGAAGTCAATCGAACGTTTCATTTCCGAACTATTGATTTTTGGAAAAACGGTATAAAAAAAAAAGACGGGAAAAACATGTTTACGATGGGCTTGCTTTGTAAGTAGGGTTATCGTTACCAGAGCTCACGTACAGCAACCATGCAAGCGGGCAGTCAGAGCACATAACATATCACGTTTGTTGAAACTGAATTTATATGCCATCACTGTTAAATTGTACAATCATGAAAAATTAACTTTCTTACTTTTCAAATGAAGAATGATTGTCGCAGTTGTGATCGCAATTTTTACAATTTTAGTTAATTGTCAGTAGTTCCACATTTTGACTTATTTGCTTTCGTCCACAACATTCGGAAAGTGGGAGAGGAACTCTGATCTCCGTCAAACTAGCTATTTGTTTAAAATTATGATTGGTTAGTTTGTATGACGTCATGACGCTAGAATGTTGAACAATTTATAAATGTAAATTTTACAAACTTAAGTAATCTATAAAAGTAGTTTTCCTTTTCTGCAAGTTGTGGGCGCCGTTCGGTCGTATAATAATTTAAGCATGTCTCGTCTAAATGACAATACTAATAATTAAATACATCTTTTTCCTGTGAGGCTGGTATCTGCCACATTTAATTCGCTTTACGTGTCATCTATCAGTAGTTTTGAGTAATTCAAATGTGTCAATGACAATTATCGACATAAAAAATACAAAACTAAAGAAAAACCTTTCCTATAGCTTTGTCGGCTTAATTCTTTAAAGATGACCATTATCTTGTTTCCTTTATGATAGAGAGAACTAATTTGCTTAATACATCTCGAATAGCTTTGCACCAAAGGTCAAACTCCGCTTCAAACTCGTTGCGTGAGGTGCACATATAACCAGTATTTAATCAATTTGTATTGAAACTGGCAGGCACGAATTTCAGTTTTATTATGCACTCCAAGGCGAGTGATATTTGAGGTTGTTCACTGTATTTAGCAATAAATTTTGGAATCACTCACAACGCACTTAACAATTCCAGTATTGAAGCTAAAATACGCGGTTTCCGCAGAAAACATTAAATTTTTCTGGCACTAGTACTTCGTACATCACACAACACCTAAAATTCAATATGAAATGGTTACCTTCATATTTCTCAGGTTTCCCGCGGTGTTAGACTAACAAATAATACCACTGGAATACGACCTTAAAGAGGCTTATTGAAGTGAAAAAAATCCAATTGCATACTTTACCGATATACACTGATACAAATTTTAGAATCGCTGACTGCGCACGCAATAATTCTAGTATGTTTTAGCATTCAAATTTGAATATTTGGCATCTCCAACAAAATTAAATTGATTCTACTGGCGCCCGTACTTATCAAAATATTCCCTAAACAAATTCAACATGAAATAGTTACCTTCGTGTTATCAGGTTTCCGGAGATGCTCATGATCAGAAGACTGACAAACGGGAATATTAAATACTGATGTACACGTCACATACAAAAATACAGCTATCATTAATAATGCCAATAAATTATTATCTATTATTCTACGAGTGTGTTTTGATGTTCCGCTGCATTTTGTGATAAATGTTGAAGCGTTTTCTTTGTAATGATAATAAATGGGATAATAACAATGATTTGAATCTAAAATCTTTATTACAAGAACTTAACTCCTAATAAAATCATACGCATACCTAGGGCTCGGTTCAAACGTCGAACTTCTCCGAATCGAACCGAATCGAATGCTAATCAGGAAAATCTTTTGTTCTACCTCATTTGCATTAGATTCGGCACCTGAAAAGTTCGGCATATGAACCGGACCTTAGTAATGTACACTTTCAGCATGTTCCGCTACCTCGGCCGATACGTCGTGGCTCCGATAGGGCAGTGTTACCACATAAATAAACCGTCGATGTACTTAACAAATTTATTTGATTTTCAAGGTAAAAACAGAAAGAACTTCTGGGTCTGCACACGATAAAGGACTGATACGAACTGACGCAAATTACAACAATGAGAATAGTATAGCAAGACTAATCTAACGACAACTTTCGATCATAGGCTAAGGTGTGGCGATTCCTATCTCAAAGAAAAAATGCGGCTGTCTGCACGGAAACTAAGTAAACAATCATTAGAAAGAAATCAAAAGCAATAATCACGCAATGTTCAATGATCTGCTGTAGTGTGACGGCACACAGCAAATATAAAAATTTCGTAGTCTAATTCGTGTTGTACGAGAATAAACATTTTTAACGTCAAGTCTTCATAATAACAAAAATAAGAAGAAGAATCTGGAGGCCGCCTCCCATGCTTCGAAGCTTGGAGCTGAAAATAGCCCTGAACAGTACGGACAGCTGAAAGAGGAAAAGAGAATGACAAACTGAAAGAAGAAACCGGCATTTCTTGGTCAGTTTTTAAGACAGGCAGAGAGTTTGTCTCTTGCTGTGGTTGAAGAAGAAGTAGACAGAAAGGTTGTTAACTGTTAAGATTGACGAGCTGGCTGTTAATTAGCTCAAATGTAGGCTCTGTAATAGTGCAGAAGAAATCAGTGAATCACATAGTTTGTGAACGTTCGATGTTGGCTCAGAGAGAGTAAAAGGTAGAGATGACGGTGCCGCGAAAGCTGTCCGTTGAAGTCTGTGCAGAATAATGGCTTGGAATGTGCTGACAAATGGGATGAGCATGCTCCTGGAAAAGTTCAAGAGTCTGAAGAAGTTAGGATCTTTTGGGATTCTCGCATACAGACTGACTACCAGATTCAACACAACAGAGCTGGGCTGACCTGGTCGTGTTGGCAATCTGCCAAATAATTACTCGGGCTTCCTGTGGAAGGCCCGAGTCTAAATCTGTCGTCCCTTTTTTCTTTTTTTTTTCGTTGTTTTCCACAAATCTCATTTCCGCAGGCGTTAACGATGAACCTGTAAAACCCGGTAAAAACCAATTTACGTTTTGTTTACGCTTGTCTTGTCGGTTGAAAAGCAAGGCACAAAGCAACTGTGGATTCCTCGACGGATTTTCAAAGGAAAAAGTTGACATATCTACAGCTATGGCAAACGGTGTCGTATCCAATACGCTCAAACCACTTACAAACGCACACGCCATTCGCGGTAGACCCACACTAAATGATGATGGTGAGTGTACATTTCGAAACGGCTCGTTCCGCGAACTCGAAGCAAATGTGAGAAATATTATGAGATCAAATGAGCTGAATGAGCTATCAATGAGTACAAATAGTGCACAAACTTTGACTACCAATGACAAATGTTCCTTGACGAACTTGAGTGGAAACTTTGACACGAACAGTTTAGGTGCTGGCGAATACAAGATACCCGTTGATGATGAGATTAGAGGTACAAAGATGAACAGCAGTAGTAACAACAGCAACAGGAAAGCGGCCATGTTGGGTGATGAAGAACCCACGCATCGAAGCGAAGATGCAAGTAACGTTTTTACTTTTATGGCTATTGTCACCAGTATTTCTTTCTTTTGTATACTTTACATTGTGGATTATCAGTTGTATCATGTCTGTGTAGTGTGTTAGTTTTATGTGCAATCTTGTACCTTCGCGTGTTCTACATGAATGTGTTCAGTTTATAAGTTGTATCAACACAACTGTTGGATGTACTTGAAAAATGCGGGGTATTTGAGAAGGCAATGCAGTTATCTGTACAAGATCAACGTGATGCCTTAGTGGAAATAAGATATAGAAAGGAATTCAGATCTCGTTATGCTACGTTTGCGTATTTTAACGACAACCGTGAATGCCATGTGCCATCAAGACGTTGTGATCGCGAGCCCAGTAGGATACCAGTGAAAAAGCTAAAAAGTCTGTCACAGAAAAGCAAAAAACTAAGATTGTTTGTGTGGGAAAGAGTTCTCAAGCAAACTCCGTTGTCGTCGAAACTTCATCGTTACATCAAATCTAGGCTAAGAAGAACTCGAACTACAAAGAGGCCAACAGTAAATGGAAGGTTTGTACAAAAAGTGAGGAAGAAGCCAATCGAGTTTGAGTCACAAAATACATGTATAATTTTATAGATTAGGCTGTGCGGAAATCATCCGCAACATCCATTTGCCACTCGAAAAGCCCGAGTGAAGGCCAATACGGCCTCAGCCTAGTTGACATAGTAGTACCAAGGGATGCCAGAGTAGAAGTGAAGGAGAAAGAGAAGATTGATAAATACCAAGATCTAGCAAGGGAAGTGAGAAAGCTTGAGAAGGTCAAGACGAAAGTTGTACCGATTGTTGTGGGGGCACTTGGGACGATCCCAAAAGGATTGATGGGCCATCTTGAATATATTGGTGTGAACCTTAGCGTAGATCACATTAAAAAAAAACTGCCTTATTAGGAATAGCCAAAATCCTCCGACGGGTTCTACAGCACGGAGGTTGCAGGATGTCACTTGTATCGTGTCGGGAATTGTTTTCCAGTTGAACAATATGAAATGCGGCTCCAAATAATAATAATAATTATAATCATAATCATAATCGTGTAATCATAGTCTGTCAAGTTTACACAACACAGTGCTAACGTAACGCCTATGGAAGGCATCATAATAATGACGAATATACGAACAATCACTGATATTGCGCAAAATCCAAAATACGCATGTTCATATGCTTAAAGATCGTGCACCGCATTGATTGCCTAGGTAAATTTCTTTTCCATGACATGGTAAAAAATTTAACCCTCCACGGGAAACAGTCATTAAGGTGAACACACGCACACGGCACGGCCGCACGTTAGAAAAATAGGCAGTCAAGGACTGCGGTGGCTACTGCTGAATTAAAAACTTTTTTCTCATACACGTGAAAGGGATCAAAGATGTTGCACAGTTGCAAGGAAGCACTGCGTGAAACCCTTATATATATTTACATCATTTTGGTCAAGGAGTATGCTGGCTTAGTTACGCAAGTTGACGTAAGCTGCAGCTGTTTGCAGTTTGCAAGCGAGCGTAGAATTTCCGTTCAGTTAGAACGATTAAGAGTTGAAAAGAATAGTGATAATCGGAAACCATGTATCAATATACCGCATAAATCACTGCGAATTCACACTTCTGGACTGCATCTTCCAATCCGTTTGTATCCGTTCAAAATTTGTATTCTTTGTTCTGTCCTTTATTTTGGCTTACTGTAATCACATGTTGTAATCTGCGAAACGAAACGAAACGAAATGAATATCTGTAGTTTGCGAAATGAACTCAAAATCAATATTTTGGGACATGAACATCTGTATTTTGCGAAACAAAAATCTGTATTTTGTGTACTGAAAATCCCTACCTTACGAAAGTATCCACTAACAGGAGGCTGAATCGGTTTCATGACAAAAACAAAACTTCAATGTCGATGTCGCCATGTAAACAATAACATGCAGTCGAAACTTCTTTCCGGTCTCATCCCACGTAAACAAAGTGGCCATAGAACTCAAAGCCAAGATTTAATAAGTTGAAATATCGAATTAGAAATTACATTCTTGAACCCGAAAGTCGACAGAGCAAAGGATTCTTGTCTGTCCTTATAATAAGCTTTGCTGGAATTAACATTCGAGAGCGCTACTTGTTTTAAATTGTTCGTTATCATCACGACATCACCACAGATCATGCAGATTTGACACTCAAAAAGTCAAAAATTATTATCTAGGATTCTGTTCTGAATGTAGAAAGCCCGTTCGAAATCTTGCTTGAGGCTTAAAATGACCAGATTTTGAAACAAAAACTTTATAATTTTGCTACACGCTACTATACTTGTGGGTAAAAGGGGCTTACAAATGTATAAATAATTGACAAGACGCCTACCGCTAAGAATGTTCAAATCATTGCGAACACAAGGTAGAGTCGGTAAATTCTTGTAAATTACAAACAACGAAGTCGCTCGGTGATTGGTTCCGAAGTTTATTATTCTTGCGTGTCCTGTGGTCTCTCGAAAATTACGAACATCTACGTCGCTCAGTGATTGGTTCCGAAGTTTATTTTTCTTGCGTTGCTTTCTTGGGTATTCTGTACATAGTTACGCATTTACGGACACAACCCGATGACTCTGTGGCTTCGCCTCTTCGAGGCAGTAGCCACAACAAAAGAAGAGTGTATCAACACGATGGCTGGGTGTAAGTCACTTTCCTTATTAGAGTCCAAGTTATCATTTTCCTTCACAAAAATTTGGAATTATCAACAGAGTTGATAATGTAAATTGACCACCGTACAGGGATTCTAAAAGCTGACGTTTCGAGCGTTAGCCCTTCGTCAGAGCGAATTGAGGAATTATGGGTTGTCACTTGTGTGTAGTTTTTATAGTGGAGTAGGAGCTACGCTATTGGTTAAATAAAAAGCGTTCGTTAATACCGTGGGGATTAAGGGTGCAGTATCAACTCTGTTGATAATACCAAATTTTTGTGTACTACTTCCCCACTGACGCAGCACCACAGTTTCTAAAAACTACCCTCTTTATTGTTTTCCTTCGCACGCTGAAGACAATACAGCGTGTTGAGATTCCTGTGTGCGATGTCGCTCGTATCGACACAGTGATCGTGTCAGCAATTCCGTCCGGGTTGCCCACAGATACAAATTAGATTCACCTGTTAGAGAAGACAATGCTGGGGTCCGGCTATTAAAAGCGAACATGTAATAATTATGCGTATCGTCAAAAGCAAACATTTTCTCTGATCTTTAGTTAGCACGAATGATTAGACGTCTGTTCAGATAATTCATTCCAGGGATGAAATGTTGTTTTGAAGATGTTTTAGTTTGCATTCGAGTTTCAATCTTCGCTCGTTTCCCACGCGTGGAAAAAAAACCACCGAAAGCACCAAAATAAGAGACGAAGCGTGTCAACAAACCCGCCAAAGGATTTTTAAATGTGATTCAACCGTGAGTCAACACCATCCAAAACGCCACTCAACTGAAAGCAAGCGAGAGTTACATCCCTATTATGGTTTACTTAAGGAGACTTATCTCTCAAATCCCAGCAAAATCTTCAAAGCTTGTAAATGTTGCATATAATATTGGACCCCGACTCTTGTTGGATCAAATTTCATACTATGCAAATTTGACAGGTACAGTATGGGGCCCAGTTCTCGGCCACAAAAAACGTTAACTTGTATTTCTTACCTTGGAATAGCCGTAAGCACTTAACACTTCACACACAAGCATCTACAACAGTGCAAGCCAAATAGCAGTGTTTTGAAATTTTAAATGGAAGGCAGAAGAAGCACCGTTCTTAAGTTCTAAAGTTTTTCTTGACACTACAAACTAACAACACTAGCAATCTCCTAGCGATACTTAGACTACATGTCTCCAAATCCCAGACATCTGTGGCCATCATTTCCATAACCTGCGATCAGGCGATTGTTTGTTTTCGGCGAATGGGAACCGAAAAAAAACAAACGCCAACTACATTTACTTTACGAGTCGTCTGCCGTCCCTCGGATACCTACCTGTCAACACCGACGTTATGATGCGTCATGCTATAATTGTCGGCTAATGGGAATTTACCGGACGTTCACGCGGCTTGAAGAAAAGAGCGAAGGCTAGGCGCTTCCATGGCAAGTTGTGGAGATGTCGTTAGCGAAGTCATCGTAAATTAACCCTTTGACTCCTGCGTGTTTTGCATAAATAGAGTTTGGTCAAGATCAGAAAAAATAATTGTACTGCGCAGTAGATAATTATTAATTGTAGGCCTTTTTTAAAGTTAAGTTCTTCGCGATCTTGAACGAAAATTCCGCTTAAGGAATCATTTTCTAATGTCAAAGGCTTTGGTTGCCCATCAAAGAATGACAAAAAAACATCTTGAAGGAAAAAATTGGTAAAACAGTTGTCAACTCAACTCCGCTTCCTAAAGGCAATATGAATTAACGAAGACAAAATAATCAACAAACAGTTTTTCCAGCCAAACATTTTATATTGGAATAATCAATGATTTTGTTGTCAGGAGAGAAACGTTTGATTTCCTTGCGAGCGTGGACACAAACACGTTGCGTTCACACATGCTTCACCTTTATTCAAACTGATCACTCCATCGTAAATTGCGCTACTTTCCAAGCCGTTGTGTTTTGGAAATTGTAACAACCGTGAGTCTTCTCTAGATAAATGCCATTTCATAACAGAGCACAGCGTGGCATGGTACAGCGATGCTTATGCCCATGTGCAAAACTGAACTATACTGGAATTGAGTTGGAATGCTGGACTGGATATTACATTTCTCCCTTCTTCCAGAGACGGTACGTTCTTACTCTTAAATAAAACGCAACTAGAAAACATTGTCCTAAATGTCCAATGTTCTAAGCTTGAACAGAAAAATGTTTCTGGGTTTATTAATGTCGACCATTTCCTCTGTAATGGCGATAATCTCCTCTTGGACTGACTGAGGGTTGGCATTCAGCAGGATTTTCTCTCTCCAATCCTCTGTGGTTGGGTCTTCTTCCCGGTCGTCCCTCTCTTCACTGGTATTGTCCTGGATCAAAGCGTTGGCAAGAATTTAAAGAGGTCAACGACAAAAGAGTTCTTTGGGACTTAATCAAATACCGGATAAGGCAAGTGACAATTAAGTTCAGTGAAGAGAAAGCTAACGCAAGGAGGGAAAATTGAAAATTCTAGAAGACGCGCTGAAAGTTTGTGAGGATGAGTGTGGTAAGGATCCCTCCCCCGAAAATGTGGAAAAGTTGGAAATACTTAGGACTGAGTGCGACGTTTTTTACGAGCATCTATCGGTGGGAGCGATAATACGTTCTAGGGCCACCTGGTACGAGTATGGAGAGAAAAGTAACAAATACTTCCTAAATCTTGGAAGCCATAAGAAGTCCAAGAGTTGCGTCCGAAAAATTTATACCAAAGAGGGCTGCCTGACATCAAGTCCCAAAAGAATTATGAAAGAAGTTGAATTGTTTTATTCCAAACTGTACCAGAAAGATGACTTCAACGCCTCCGATAATGAGCGAAGATTCTTCTTACAATCCCAGAATATTCCTAAGTTGTCTAACGATGATGCCCTTTCGTGTGAGGGGAAACTGACTTTTGAAGAGTGTCCAAAGAGTCTGAACTCCTTTCAAAACAATAAGTCTCCCGGTAATGATGGTCTTACAGTAGAGTTTTATAGGGCCTTTTGGGATACTCTTGGTGAGCTCCTTGTTGATTGTCTCAATTGTTCATATGATCGAGGTGTCATAAAAAAATTCTTTTTTCTTGTTTTCCCAGTTGTGTGGTTTGTTTGTTGGTGTTGATTGTGAGGTGTCAATGTATCCTAGTAGTAAACACTGTAATTAGTACAAGAAGAATAGCGTGTAAGTTTATTTGTTCATAAAGTGTTGATTTAGTATAGAGTATTGTAAATGTAGAACCGTTAAAACAATAAGTGTGTAAGCTAGATGTTAGTAGAATTAATTATTGTAAATCAATATTCAACATATAAATGGAGCAAGGCATGGTAAACGGTTGTTAGAAAACAGTTGAGGGAAGGCGTACGAAGGAACGAAGGAAGACAGTTCAGGAGAAAGGTGTGGGCAGAATCGCTCAAATGTTCATTGCTGAAAGTCTTTAGTGAACTCCAAACCGTTAACAAGACAAAACCCCTTTGTCTGCGGAGGAGCAAAGTGGAGCGAGGAGAGGGATTTTACGGTAAAGGCCTATGAAAGCGGCCGAGAAGCTGATCGCCAGAGTTGGCAAACTGTGAACGGAAAGTAGTCCAAGAAAGTATCAAGGCGCCGGAGAGCAGAAGGTCGGAGAAGCTGATTGTCGTGGAGTTGGTTTTGCTGGAAAGAAAGAAGGAACTGAACTGTAAATAACCGTAAATAATTGTAAATACTCGTAATTAGTAAGTTAGTTAAGTAAGATTAATTCTATTTTTCTTCGTTCGTTTCATGTC
The DNA here is from genome assembly GCA_948470475.1 of Galaxea fascicularis. Lineage (NCBI taxonomy): Eukaryota > Metazoa > Cnidaria > Anthozoa > Scleractinia > Euphylliidae > Galaxea > Galaxea fascicularis. Next base: position 11,053,614 of record OX419346.1, read on the forward strand.
AATATCGTAATTAAATTCATTAGTTCTTTTTTTTAAGAAGTCTGTGCTAATTGTGCCGTATGTTAGTTCTATTTTGTTTTGTTTTGTCACTTTCGTCTTCGGCCATTGGGACCCACGTCACACGAGGCGAATTATCGAACACACAAAAGCAAGCAATTATTACTTTGTTGGAAAAGAAAGATAAAGATAAGCGAGAAATTTCTAATTGGCGTCCGATTTCATTAATAAATGTAAATGTCAAGATTGGTTCTAAGGCTATCGCATTGAGACTTCAAACTATTTTGCCGAAAATGATTCATCACAATCCGGAAAGCGTTCGTGAAAGGAAGAACAATTACTGATGCAATTAGAGCGATCGATGACGTACTTGAGTGTACAGAACGTTACAGGATTTATGGGAAAAAGTTAGCTGCAGATTTTCAAAAAGCTTTTGATTCAGTCAACAGAGGGTTTTTGCATAGTACGCTTCATGCTTTCAACTTTGGCTCTTCTTTCACACGATGGATACATACATTCTACCAAAATATCACAAGCTGTGTCCTGAATAACGGTTTCTCTACTGGACTGTTCGATATACAAAGAGGTGTGAGACAAAGTGATCCGCTCTCTCCATATCTATTCATTATGGTTCTTGAAGTTTTGGCGATCAGTATTCGGAAAATAAAAATATTCAAGGAATCTTAGTGGGTGGGACAGAAATCAAACTTGAACTTTTTGCAGATGATTCAACTGCTTTTCTGAGGAATGATCAATCGGTCGATGGAATTCTTGATGTTATTGCGAAGTTTGGAAAATGTACTGGTCTCACAGTAAATTTTGCCAAAACAGAAATGTTACTTTTGGGGAATCCTGCCGTTCCTACTGTTCGTCAAGCCACTGCAAAAATCAAGATTAAGAAAGAGGTTAAAATCTTAGGCGTACACTTTACCTATGACCGACACCTGGGACGGAAACTGAATTTTTAAGAAATAATTGTCTCTATCAAAACAAAACTTCGACTTTGGAAATAGAGGAATCTAACAATCATCGGTAGAGTTCAGATTGTAAAAACGTTTGTAATTCCGATGTTAATGTATCGCGCCGGTTCAATATGTATTGATAAAGAAGTTGTAACAGAGGCCAATAGAATTTTATTTGACTTTATTTGGAAGGGGAAAGATAAAGTGACAAGATCGTCATTGATTAGCGATATTGAAGATGGTGGGCTCAAGGCCCCGCATCTAGATTCTATCATTAAGACACAAAGAATAATGTGTTGCAAGAAATTTGGAGCCAGTTGGCGGAAGATTGATTTTAGCTTGTAATTTCGATGTCAATAAACTACCCATAAATCTTCCCAGGTACTATAAGGAGTGTCTGGAAAGTTTTTCACTGTGTTCTGCAGCTACACAAAAATATGATTTGGAGCTTACACATGAGGAAATATCTAATTCTGTAATTTGGAACAACAAATTTATTTGCATCAACGGCAAATCTGTCTTCAACCGTCACCTGTTTGACAAAGGATTAATTAGAGTTGGTGACATAATAACGGAACGGAATCAACTTGTTTTTAAGTGCAATCCATTCCAGATGGATTTTTCTCCAAGCGATGTTTTTGACCTCATGGTGTTATTTGATGCCACCCCTGCAACGTGGCGACAGTCATTATAGATGAAAGGGTACGTGGTCAAACATGTGTTTTCCCTGAAGGACCATATACAACTTGTTTTAAAAAACCAACGTGTTCCTATTGAAAAGGCGGTTTCCAAAAGTGTTTTTGGAAAAGATTGGTAAAATAGGTTCCTCAGCCTGTTCCTTCTGTGGTGCGACAGATGAATCCCTCGAACATCTCTTGGTGGCTTGCAATTTTACCACAATACTACGGGAAAGACTTAACATGTGGCTCAACAATAGAGATATTGAGGTACAGTCGTTTTCTGCTGAGGATATAATATTTGGTGATTGGAAAAGGAAAACTGATTTTTTGCTATTCAACCATATTATAATTATTGCAAAGCAATACATTTATTATTGTAGAAACAACAACTCTAAACCAGTATTTAACGTTCTCTTGGCACGTGTTAAGTGAGTTGTTCAGCTAGAGTATAAGGTTGCAAAAGGGAACAATTGAAATGGGAAGTTGAACGCCCATTTTTTAAAATGGAGAAAGTATTACAAAGGAGAGAACGATTATTGTTATTGGGATCATGCATAAAACTAGGTTTTTATTTAATTTTGCGAGTGTCTTTGTTTCGTGGCTGTGTTATGTGTTTTCTGTGTGAGATAGTCTTGTTTGTCTGTCAGATGAATGCGTTTTAAAACATTCCGCGCCATTGTATCTATGTATATTTTGCTCTGTATTGTTATCAAGGAAAAAAAACTAATAAAATACAAAAAAAAAGCGTTGGCAATCTTGAACTGGCTTGCGTCTCGATACACTTCCCGTCCATCTGTGATTCTACGTGCTGCAATGCTTGATCCGTCGGTTCGGATTACGGTGTAGAAAGCTGGTTCATATGCTGTGAACCATTTGTTCCTCTTCTTTTGCTTCAACAATACATGATCTCCTACAATGAAGTTGAGTGCCTTGGTGTTCCTGTTCTCAGCATTCTGTTTGAGCTCCTCTTTGTATCTCTCATCCCTCTCATTGATGGCTGTGTCAAGAGCATTCTCGCTGCTCTCCCTCGTCTGATGGTCTAACTTGGTTCTCACTTGTCTGTTCATGAGGGCTTCATAGGGTGCTCTTCCGGTGGCAGGGTGTGGTGTTGAGCGGTAGCCTGGCAGCATTTCTTGAATAGCTATGCTGCTATTTCCGCCTTTAAGGTGGGTGATCTGCTCTGTCTTATTAAGCAGTTTCATGAAGCTTTCCGCTTCGCCATTAGCACATGCATGTTCTGGGGAGACTCGATGATCGTGAAATCCCTCTGTTTTAGCGAACTCTGCAAACTCTCTGGAATTAAACGGTGGTCCGTTGTCACTTTACAGCTGTCTTGGGGTGCCATAAGTAGCAAACATTGTTTTGAGCTTTTCCTTGGTTGGCTGAAAAGTTGTTGAGTGGGTCTTCACGACTTCAGGATATCTTGTTGTCTTGTCTATGGCTACTAGATTATAATGGCCATCAGGTTATGGTCCGCTAAAGTCTACAGCCATGCCTCCCACGGTTTCTTAGGTATGTCTGTGACTTTGATGGGTTCCTGCCTGTGTTGCTTTGTGGTAACCTGGCATTCATAACATTGACCAATGATCTGTTCGATCATGGTGTTCATGGTTGGAAACCAATACTTTCCTCTTATCATTTGCTTTGTTTTGGTCATTCCCAGATGTCCAAGGTGGTGTGCAGCCTTGATGACTTGTCTCTGTAGGCTTCTGGGGATGATGATCTGATTCATTCGGAAGAGTAGGCCATCCACTGCATACAACTCATTCTGCACACCGTAGAATGGTGCAATGTCCGGGTCCTTTTTGTAACGTTCCCAGTCCCCGGTAGGTATCCTGACGGACAGTTTTTGAAGTTGGGTATCTTTGCAAGTTTCTTCCTTGATCTGATCTACAACGACAGCATGCTCATCTTTCAAGACATATTTGACTACTCTCTCTACAGCATCCTTTCCTCTTCTCTGGCAATGGGTGTCTTGACAGGAAGTCGAGACGGTCTGCATCATCTTTTCCAGGCTCATAGATTAGCTCTAAGTCGACATCTTGCATTCCCATCACCCATTTTTCAATTCTTGGTGGGAGTCACATGGCTGCCTTGTTAAACAGTGGGAGCAGTGGCTTGTGGGCTGTGATGATCTTGAATTTTGGTGCTCCAAGGAGGTAAATGCTGAACCTGTTCTTTGCCCAGTGTACTGACAGGGCGTCTTTTTCTGTCTGGCTATACCGTTTCTCCGTGTCGGTCATAGTACGGCTAATGAAGTGAACTGGCTGGAGACCACTGCCTGTCTCTTGGAATAATCCAGCTGAGAGCCCTTCATGGACGCTGGCTTCCCCTCTCACAACGATTGGTCTAGCTGGGTTGAAGTATGCCATTGTGCTGTCACTTGTTATGCTTGCTTTCAGCTTCTCAAATGCTTCATTCTGTTCTGCTCCCCATTTGAACTTTGTATCTTTGTGGGTCAGCTTTCGCAAGGGTGCGGTTACTGATGCGTATTTTTTTTGCTAAAGGGAGAGGGGGGGTGGGGTAACTCTTCTTTCTCCATGGGTTTTGGTGGGGAGACTGGGAATGGTATTCGTGTACATTGTCACGTTGTATGGGGTCACGTGACTACACTCGATGCATTTGAATTCGCTTTCTGATCGACAAGATCGTCTGCAGAATTACCTTGAAAGTGAGTCCAAATTGCCTTAATTTGCTGTGTTTTGGATCATTTGCTGGTGCCGGAGCTCATCATCAAGGGCTGAGAAGGCTTAAACCTTGCCAATTTCAAAGAACTGTTTATTGGCACTGTGAATGTGAAAAACTTTGTTCAAATGCTCGATTCGAGCTGCTGGCAGTTTGTTGTTCATGGACAAGGGGCCGTAAAGCAAATGGGCCTTGTCTCACCAGGCTTCAATCTGCATTTGTGGAAGTTCCATCGAAAGTTGAAAGTGCCTGGACAACGTTTGGTGCAAGATTCAAGGCTGGTCAGAGACTTTTAAGAAAATATCAAATTGTTCGGAGACAGACTTTCCCGCTCAAAGATATGCCAAATTTCCCAGGATGCAATGGGGTCAGATTCTTGCTGCTTGGCTGCTTGGTTGAGGTTGCTGTTGAAAAGGGAGCTAATTGAGCTCTTGTTTGGCATTTTTCCCACACTTGCTATTTACGTTGGAAGCAGAAGAAGTGTTTTGTGATTTTGATGCTCTGAATAAAGGATTAAGTTGAAGAAAGATTTGTTTAGAGTGATGGTTTGTGAGGTAAGATTTCCATTTCACTCTTGCACTATTTTGGAGCTATTTGATTATTCTCATGCAATTTCTATGCTGTTGCTCTGCTGGAGAAATGCATTGTCATACCATTTTTTTCCCCTTGTTTTGATGCATGACAAGCACTTTTGCACTAGAAAATTTCTGGAGAAGATGGCAAAATCTGACTCCAGCAATTTTTGTCTTGACCCTACACAGTTGTGAACTGTGAAACTTGCATGGAATTTGTAAATGGCAAAAACTCTGTTCTTTCCATTATTTGACTTTTACCAGCTTTCTAGGCCTCAAGCTGAAGGCTGATAACTCTTCTAGGTCGTGAACCAAAATAAGGCTAAATCTGTTGAATTGTTCTTGTATAGCATGCAAAACACTGATGCTAGGTATAGGCACAAAAACAACTTTTTTGCAAAGTGAAACTTTAAAGATTTATCTCTCTGCAAATAATCAAAGTCAGTCCACCAGATTAGGTTCACAACCTAGATCATAATAAACATAATCTATAAAAAGTTGTTTCTTCCCTTAGTGATAAATTGTTTTGGCTCATTTATTTTTACAAAGAAAGCACTTTTTAAGATGTCTTAGAAAAGCTGGCTCGGTTACCATGGCAACAAGAGACTCAAACATCATTGTGTTTGTCATCATTTATGGCAACGAGCTGCTTGATGGCAGTTTCTTCTGATTAAATTTGATTTTGAAGAAAAAGGTGGTCTAGGGTATCATACCCTCTTAAATTGCAGCTCACTTACACCACTTACTCACAATACTTACTACTTAGAATACGGTACAATACTTACTAAAATAGGGATTTCATATTCAGTGTCATCAAAAGATTCAGTATGATCAGCTTAACCACGAAAGGTAGTACGAATAAACAAACTGTAACATACAAGAAAAACGCAAACAACAATCACCATTGTAATAACCGTATTACTGTCGTGAGATCTGAACAAAACGTGATGGTTTAAGCGCAAGTGTCTTGACAAGAGAATTAACTCTGAAGTGAAAAATTAAAGTGCTAATAGAAACCCATGAAAAACCCACTGGGCGTTTAGCCCTAGTAAAGGGTATCAGGGAACCACACGAGGCAAAGAAAAAATTCTTATGACCTCGGTGGGAATCGAACCCACGACCTCCGGATTAGATCTACCGTTGCTCTTCCGACTAAGCTACGAGGTCGGACAGAGAAAGTCGGGGACGATTAAGGTGGTGAATCCTTTGTTCGTGATCTGGTTTTCTCGCCTTTGTTATAATTTAGCTGTCACGAGTATGTCTTTGAGTGAACGCCCCTTTAATTCATTAAGAATTCTCTCCTTGCGGGAGAGAGACTGTCCTAGGGATTTCATTGAAACAAACTAAAGAAAACACAGCAACAACCACCGCTAAACGAAATCTTCAAAGAACCACCCGTAACATCACAAAGAAAGAAGAGTTCACCCAAAGACATACTAGTGAGAGCTGAATGAAAACAAAGGCAAGAAAGCCAGACCACGTTCAACGAAGTCGTGTAAGCTTGTAAAACCCAATTAGCCCTTTCGATTCTGAAGAATCATTTTAAACAGGTCCGTGAATTCATCGCACAAAGCTTGTTCTGCAGATGCATAACTCACTTGGTATTTATTGTCGGCCACTTCTTTCAATACACTAGTACTGTTTCTGAAACGAACTGCATTCAGACTAAAACCATTCGATTGGACGTTCGTCGGTTATACTTTTTAACGGTACTTTTGCCAAAACAGAACAAAACGCGCCTGCATTCTTTGAATCTTTAACCACAATAAGACTCTGAAATATCATGCTTTTCCCCAAATCTCGTTGGAAGAACGGCCATCACATATTTTCCGTTCAGTAAATATTCGATCGCTTTCTTCTGCTTTTCCTTCAAAACGATTCCTTTCAGTGATAATCATTCTCCTGGTAGTTTCGCTTCCAACATACATGTCTGTACTCGATGTTGCCGCCGCTTTGAAATTTGAGCTGCTATGTTTTGCTACTCAAATTCGTCTGACAGCGTTAATTGTCTAATTTAGCCAATGGGAATTTCTGTTGTCTGTGCAACGGGAAATTCTGAACGCGTGGCAAAGAGGAAAGGATGCCATCCCTCTTCTTTCCGCTCGCACTCGCTGACTTCCACTCGCCCCAATTTCCGCTCGCACGGGCATTCGCACTCGCTCACAAGATCTTCGATCGAAAGAAAGAGGGATTGCTCGCAGCCTAGAAACCACCCTGTGTGTGAGCTAGGTGAAGATATGAAACACCAGCTGCATCTGCTTTGGCTACGCAGTAATCTTAATCTCTTATCCAGATCTTAGCTAGTTCTTCGTGTTGAATTGTGACCGTGGGAGATCACTCTGCCAAAATAGTTTACGCTTGTGATATTGCAAATGGCGGGTTCAGGGCGGTTAATTGTACAGTTCGTTGGTTCAGGGGCACCCAGGTCAAACGTCGAACTTAACGTGAAACGAAGGGTAAATAGATCTAATTACGTTCATGATAAAATCGACGTTTGACTCAATTAAGGTCGAAGCTTAAGAACTGTATTTGGATCGCGACCCACACGTTCTATCCAACTGCCTCAGACGGATAGAACGTGTAAAGATCAGCCTGGGACAAACGTCGGACTTTCATGAGTCGAACTTAGTTCATAAATCATAAATTTGTATGATAATGTATATTTTGGCCTCGATATCAAAATATTTATGACAGAGCATGCGTAATGAAAGTGTTGCATGGCGGAATTCAACATGGCGAGTTGAAGGACAAGGTTGAATTCAATCGTGCTCGATTTTCCCAAGGACATACTGGAATGTTGCTCTTTATAGTCAAAAGGTCTTCTTGAATCTAGCTTTTGAGTATGTCTGAGTATGTCTTGTGGTCAACTAGAAAGCCTTCGCTACTTTGACCACCATACACATTTTATAACCTGTACTGTAATTACTTATCGAATAATCATGTGTTGTAAATATACTTTTCTTCCTATGTTAGTTTTATGTAAATAGCGTGAATAAAAAATAAATAAATAAATAAAATGAACCTCTGCCAAAACATCAGCGTTCGATACCATAGACCAACATCTTCTGCTCACGAGACTTCGCACACACTTTAACTTCACTGAAACTGTTTTTCAATGGTTTTCCTCGTGCCTACTTGATCGTTTCCAGCAAGTAACTATCAGTGATTCTACGTCCTCACCGCGATGCTTAGAATATGGGGTGCCTCAGGGCTCGATACTTGGCCCATTACTCTTTACTCTAGACCTGGCACCTCTTCAAGATGTTATACTTACTCATGATTTAAACTGTATGTTTTACGCTAACGATACCCAAATCTACATCGCCATTAAAGATCCTGATCATTCTGTTGATTCTGTCGAAATTCTTCAAGCATGCGTAAATTATGTTTTTGCATGGAACACTCAGAACATGTTGAAGAGCAATCCCGGTAAAACTGATATACTGCATTTCACCTCCCGTTTCAAGAAGCAACCGTCATCGTTGGAGATTTTAACGTTAGCAAATAGTACAATAGGAATCAAAGCAAAAGCTAAGAATTTGGGCATTGTCATGAATAAAACCTTATCTTTTAATGACTACATCAACGAAATGTGCAAAAAAGCCAGTTTTGTTATAAGATCCATTGCCGGGACGCATCCGTAGATACCTTCCGTATGATGGGTTGAAGATGCTAGTCAACTCCCTTGTGATTTCCAGACTAGACTATTGTAATAGCGTTCTATATGGGATACCAAAGTATCAAAGGGACAAATTACAAAGAATCCAGAATATTGCTGCTCGAATGATAACTGGAACACGAAGTACTAACCATATAACACCTATTTTAAAGAATCTGCATTGGCTGCCAGTCGAAGCAAGAATTAATTTTAAGATATAAGATCTTAAATGGGCAATCTACCAGTTATTTAGAATCTATCATACAAGAATACCACCCATCAAGAACACTGAGATTATCAATTCGTTCACTGTTATGTGTCCCATCTATCAAATCCAATTCCTATGGTGGACGCGCTTTTTCAGCAGCTGCGCCGGAATTATGGAACTCAATTCCCGAATATATCAAAAGAGCAGAAACAGTAGAAACTTAAGACATTTTTGTTTCAAAAACTTTACTGTTAATTAATTATTTATTTCCTGGGTCTTATTTTTTTAATGACTGATCTGTTGTTTGGCACATTGAGATTAGAAATGCGCCCTATAAGCAACTATTTATTATTATTATTATTACTATTATTATTATCATTATTATTATTATTATTATTATTATTATTACAAGTGAAACCGGAAATAACAATATATATTTATATATCCCATAAAAAGGTAGATATAAGACAAAGAAACAAAATGATGGCCGAAAAGGGTAACTTTTAATGCCATATATTACGGCGAGACATGACTAACCTTCTTCAGGGGCAACACTGAAGCAAAGTAGAAATGGAGAAAACGGTTACAATACAGAAATAGAGGATATTACATGGCCGCGCGGGGATACCAATTTTATCTTCGAGTGCTGAAAGTATCTCTCACGAGTGAGCACAGCACGAGAAGAAAAAATTTGTATCCCCAAGCGGCCATGTAATGCTCTGTTTATTATATAGATACTGATGAAATTTCCACATAAAACCGACCGCGCGCCTGGCGAGAAGCTCTATTCTGATTGGGTAATTATGTTGGTAACCATGGCCACACCAATATCCTCACACGTGAAAGATAAAAATAGTATCTCCACTGCGCGCGGTGAAGATATGATTTTTTAGTACAAGGAGAAATCCTGGTATTTCATCAGTATCTATATAATAAATAGAAATAATAGACGTGTACTGAAGCGGCTACCAAAAAAAAAGTTAGCTGAGAGAGAGAGAGAGATGCTCTGAAAACACGCCTATCCGCTCCTGTTCTGACAGTTTTTTTAGTTCACGATAAACCAAAAATTAAATGTTTTGCAATTTTTTTCTTTGGTTAAATTAAAATTACGAAGGAAGACATTGCCCGCTATGTTTGTCATCGAATTGTAGATTCTCCACACCTCGCGATTTACACGTCATTTTGTTTACAACCATTCACAGAAAGTGAATCGACCTTCTGAAACGAAGCGACGGTTTGAGTAGTTATATAGTTGGGGGTATGAGAACATTTTTCCAATTAATGGATAACAAATGTTTTATGTTCGATACCAACCCAACTTACAACCAAATTTTGACAATCTATATATTTTAAAAATTAATGGAATATTGGCCGCCACAGCTGTGGCGTGACGTCATGACTTTGGTTTGTTAATAAAAGTACGGTACTTTGTTGATACCAACCCAACTTATAACCGCCGGGGGTACCAAAGCATTTTTCCAATTAATGGATAACAAATGTTTTATGTTCGATACCAACCCAACTTATAACCAAATTTTGGCAATCTATATATTTTTTCAAATGCGTGACTTTCTCGGAAAAACACATTAAATTAATTCTTACTATATACTTTAAAAAAATATGAAAATATATAAAAATAAAATATATAGTTATATTATAAGAATGAGTTGTAATAAGATAATCGATGATGAAATATCAAGTGAATATGTTAATTGTCCATTTTGTTATAAACAGATAAGTGATAGAACGGTAAAAAAATATCTCACGTTGTAATAAACAGGAGATTATAAATGACAATGGTATGAATGTTTATAAAAATTGTGGAATCTTACAACATTATAATTTTCATAAAGAGTACATTAATTTTAATGAAAATAAATACAAAATAAGGAAAAAATCAGTTTATATCAGAAAATATCATCTAAATAATATTCTTATTGATATTTGCAAACAAAACAATATACAGCTTCAAAATTCAGACAAATTGAAAATATTTGAAATATTTGATAAAATTAATAAGGTTATTCCAAAATTGAATCAAAGAGGATTGCTTTTCATAAAGTTATTTGTTTTATGCTCAGGGATAGAATATTAATACCCTCTATCAAGTGAATGATTATAAAAGAATCGTCCAAATGCATCATGTAATATACTATGAGCATGAAATACTTCGAATCTTCCAAGAATTGATTCAAGAAGCCATGTTAATATTCCGTTATTGGAATATAAGACCCATATAAGACCCATATCTGGTTCTATTTCTAATATTTCATCAATTGTCAACAGTTTATTTAAATGCTTATGATATAAATACTGATATACTAAACAAGACTTTAATATAGAATTTTCAATATTTGGATGTTTATCTTTTGTTTCAAGAAAGAGTCTTTCAATATGCTTTTTATATCTTTTATCATATAACATATCATTGTATTATTTAACCAGTTTCAACATATGTTATTATGACGAGTATGTTCTCAGTTGAATTGGATAAAAACTGTAAATTAAGTGGAGCGGGTCCAAAATTTCCTTTATTGTATCTGTCATTGTTTTTGCACCATTATTTAATGTTCGTGTTCTACTATAGTTATTACTTGAAAGAAGTTTATAAATGATTGAATTATAAGAGTCTTTTTCATCCTTTTTATAAAATATGGTTTTTTAATAGATTGTTGAATTACTTCCAAATACGACGTTTTTTTCACCTTTTTCAATGAAACCTCTTACTTTTTCTTCTCTTTTATTGATATAACTTTGTAATACGATGGAATCATTTTGCCCATTCAAATCAGGGATTTGAAGCGTTGCATTTCCTGATTGTTGATTCGGTTTTAAAACAAATTGTTCTATTTGAATATCTGAACTTTATGCGATCGCAATAAAGTGATCCAAAGTCTCCATAAATAGGTATTTTGCCATTAGATATGCTATTATAATTAGATCCATACAGTTTATTCAAATCAGCTGCTGATATCTGGCTATTTATAATGTCAATAGATATAGAACCGCGTTTAAAATTAATACTTCCTTGGATATCCAATGCTCCTGCTTCAATATAATTAGTCATTTGGTTTACATTGACTGCATGACTACCAGATGTTCCTTCTGCAACATTAGTCAGTTTTTTATTATCAATATCATAATTACCATCAGAAGTGAGTTTAAAACCTATACCAGGTACTCTTATCACATTAGAATGAGTGATATAAGATAATGAATGTAAGTTTTTACTGTTATCATTATGAATTCCCATATATGGTAGTGCATTATATTAATTGGTTTTTGAGAATAGAAAATTTATATAACATGTTGCTTCTTCTTCTTGTTCGAAACTCAAGCTGAAATAATAAACACCACTATTCAGATTTTTATTTGTATCAATTTTTGTAAGCGTGTATGTTCTAATTTCATTTCTGTATTTATCGTTTGTTGTTATTCTTCCACCTCGACTAGTTTGTTGTTGTGTACGTACAATGATATAATTATTGGTTTTATTGCCTTCGTAGTAGACTGATATTGTTTTTAATTGTGCATTGAATGGTAATAAAATTTGTCTTTAATAGTTCCTATTCTCAAGAAATAATATTCGCCATTTTGAATGTCTTCTTCTATTTCTCCAGAAAGCAAGATCGGTAGACATGATATTATTATGATTGAAATCTATTGGTTGATAAAAATTAATTCTATCATTTGCAAAATCGGCATATTTTTATTATCCTTGTAGATACTTCTCGAAATATTCAAATCTATGTTACAATAAATTCTATCTCGAACCTTAAATTTATCATTTGTATTTATAAATTGATTGAATACGATCTCATTTTTTGCAGTGTCGAATTTGATGAGATTCTTTGAATGGCTAATTAATGATTGATCTCTTATATCAACATTCAAGAAACAATTGATTTTATCGGTTGCAGAGAATCGATTTTCAGCAAGGATACCTTGTCTAAAAATAACATTTCCTTCACCATCACCAAGCATTAAAACTTTATTGGAATAAGAATCATAAATATCATGATCATTCAAATCAAGATCTACTTTTAATGCCATTCTCTCGTTTTAGTTTCAAATAGTTGAATATTATAAACAGAAGAATCGACGTTAGTAACGAAACTATCAACACCATAAACTACTAAATATAGTGGTAATTGATTAGGAAGAGGAGATGGTTGAGTTGGATTATCAATATGAGTTGTGTAATATATGTAACATTATACTGCTAGTTATTTTTTTAATTGAACGATTGTCTTTGTATAGTAATATTCAAAAGAATTAAAAGTATAACTGAATTTAGTAGTATGTGAATATGGTAACGAAATACCTGTTCCTGTAATGGTTATTTCAGCTTTTTCCCATGTATCTCTGTATATAATTGAACGTATGATTTATTAGCAGCACTACTATTGAACTGAGGAGAACCTAGATTATGAATCTGACGTTTATTGTTATCTAAATCAGAGTTAAATTGTATTGGATTTTGCATTACTCCACCACTTTTTTTTATTAAGATAAATATCGTTAATGTATTTGATATTTACAATATCACTACCAGAATGTGAGGCTTGATTGAAATCAGGTACTTGTATTCTACCATTGAGTGTTTGTCTTGAATTGGTTGTTAAATCAGCTTTTGTATTATTTTGTGTGTCAACATAGTCTTTTCGTGTGAGATGAGAACTTTGAGTCGGTTATTTATTACAAATGATTGGTTCCAAAAATGTTTGATTATCACGTATTGTTTGATTCAAATTTGTAAACATCATTGTTCTATCAGCTCCCAGTAAATTAGGTATGTATATTGTATTTTTACCATTTTGTTGATTTGGTTTAATTATAATAAATTTATTACTATTTCTCATTCTTAATTTATCACAATATAACTCCCCAGAACCACTGTAAATAGGTACTTTACCTGAGATGATGTTATTTGGACCAAAATTGAATAGTTTTAGAATGTCAGCTCTGTTTACAACAACTTGATTATTATTATCTTTTATTATCAGATGACCACTTGGTAAAATGATTTTTCCACTGAATGTGTTGTCAATAGAATCAACAACAATATTGCTTTTTCTTCTACCAGCTCTTCCATCATAGTTTTTAATATTTGGTAAATACAAATAGGCATCATCGAAATCCTGATCATCACTTTGAAGAATAATACTATCGTTAAACTGATCTGGAATGTATAGCTTTTTTGTCATGAGACCACCGTCAGGCAAATACCTGGTTAATTTTGATCCAGGTTGCTGTCCAACTACGCTATCTTCTGAAGTATTGATTTTTTCAGCCAAGCCAATATCTACTTGATCTTTTCTTACAACATCACTGTTTTCTGTTCCTTCTTTAACATTGGTTAATTTTTTATTATCGAGATCATAATTACCATCAGATGTTAGTTTAAAGCCAACACCAGGAGGTCCTCTTGCTCCTGGAGTAGCACTAGGATTTGTAGTATGTGGATTATGAACATTATCATTGAATATTCCCATATATTATTGAATTAGATATTTCCATAAAAATTCCTTTTGACGATTTTCTTTGGTTTGTCAACATATAGAAATGAATATGGTTTTTTAGTTGCTTTTTCATATTGATCTTTTGTAACATTCAATTCTCTTGAAATCAAATTTCTCTCATTATTGCTTGGAATCTCATAATCAACATAATGGCTGCAATTCAATCTTATATCTTTTGGTGTTTTATAGAAGCTCTGACTGAGATATATCGCTGAGCAGTTTTTATGTCTTCCCTGAATAAAATAACCAATTAGTGGTTTCTGATTTTTATCACAAATGAAATCATCAAATATTACTATTTTTTGAGAATCACTATCCAGACTGTCAACAGGTTTTATTTCATCGTTATTGTAATGTATAATATCATAACCAACCTGTCTACTAATATCGTCCATTGTTTCGATCATGTGTTTGTATTTCTCTTGTTCAAGATTTTTACCATATAGATGAACCTGATCAAAATAAACTAATGGTTTCATAAGCATGTGATAGAGAAGGTTAGTTTTTCCTGATCCCGAATTTCCACATATTAGCATTCTGAATGGTTTATCAGGCATATAACGATATAGTTGTGTGAAATTAGTATTTTCATCTTCATTGGAATCGTAATTTGGTATTTCCATTATATATAATATTTAGATAAATAAAGATAACTTTAGATAAATAAAGATAAGTTTATATAACTATTATATGTAATGGATATTGAACAATTTAAAAAGCTCAGTAATTCCAAAATTGAAGCAGGAAGAAAAACCAGAGCTGTAAGAAAAGAGTTGAAAGAATATAAGGAAGCTAAACAAGATGAATATGAGGGAGTATCAGAAATATACAAACCAAATCAATGATGTTGAAAAAAGTGTTAAACAGAGTATTGATAAGAAACAGGATGAATTAATTGAACAACTTCAAAAAAATCAAACAGCTATTACAAGTGGTTTAGAAGATTTTATCATTTATAACCAATTACCTGAAACCCCAGTACAAAATACAAAGTTACCAATTGATTACAAACCTGCAATGATGGTTGAATTACCTCCCGAAAATATATCTGATATGGATAAAGGATTCAATCCTGATGATATTCAAATATTTACGAAATATGGACTCCATAAACCATCCAATGTATTAAAGGATGTACAGAGTGGAGAACTAAATTTCACATAGTACAACTAATTATTGGGCATATCATCTATTGTGGTAATAAATTTTTATCTAACCCTATAATATGAATAACGAAACCATCTATTATGATTACAAGAAGGATCAATTCATTGAATTCGAAGATAGTGATTCTGGGTCGGATTTTTCTGAGAAAGATGATATTGAAAAAGATCCTGATTATGATCCTGAAACAGACGATGCTTATTATTCTGAATCAGATCACAAATAATCTACTTATAATATATGGATAACGAAATTACTCGTATTCATAAAATATATGTGGCCAGAAAAATATTCTTTCTTGATGATAACAATGAGCCAACCATGAAAATATCAGCAAGAACTCTTCAAATACTAGAAAACAGGATATTATATCTTGAAAATATTGTCAAACAATTAGAACAACAAAATATATGTTTAGTCAATAAAATCAATTCTTTATAATTTCTCTTCATTTTTATCTAACGTATATATAATAGCAATATTCCATTTGAATTTTTGTCATTATATGACCAAAATAGTAATTCTATTCTGATCATATTTATGTAACTATTAATTAATGCAAGATACAGATATAATATTAATCCAGTTATTAGATATTTCAATTCAAATGCTCGATCTGGATTTTCCTGATAAAGCAACTGATTTATTTAAACAGAAACTCGATATTGTAAGATGTATGACAATTCAGGCAATATATCTATTAAAACAGATAGATGAAACAGATAGAAAAGAACGGAATAAAGTACAAGTATCAAGATTAATAAGAAGGTACTATCAGAGGTTTTTGTATTCTGAATTATCATCAAACGTACAACTTAACAAAACAATATCAGAAAAAGCTTGTTTATAATCCTATTAAGAAAGCTTACAGATGTTTCTCAAATACTTTTTATGAATTCAAGAACATGTATTTAAACAAGATTGATGATTTCAATGCTGGTATTATAAACGAGATTATTTATGATGAATATACTAACATGAAAATACTCGATGAACTCAAATTTATTGTTGAAATAGATGAAAACTATTAAAGAAATAATATGAACTAAATATATGAAGAAATTTATGATATTCTGTAATAAATATCTCTACATGCATACTCATATTTACTCCATAAGAGAAAAATCATATTGTAATGTTTTCGAGTTAGAATCAATATTTTATCACTCGGTGGATATCACCAATGTATCATATTCGTTCCAGAGAGCTTATGGATGGAAACAAATTTATGGTTCTTATGTTACTATTGGAAGAGCAACTTTTATTGAAATCAATTCAATCAATTTATCAAATTCTTTCCTATTCTTTTTTATCACTATTTTGAAATCTATGGACGAGATAGAATAAGTGAAAAATTACTATGTTTTTATTCTTGTTTGAAATATAGAAGGGATTATATGGTTGAATAAGATAGATATCTACTTACATTTCTTATTATGAACATATCTAGAACCATTTTTAAGAGTCTTCTTACATTTCTCACAAACATATCTTCTTTTTTCCCATTTATCTAACTCCTCTGATACTTTTTTCGGTCTAATATTGGTCGATTTGAGATAATTATCAGGCAATTCTTCTTTACTGACATATAACCATCTTTCTTTGATTTACCTGTTTTACATCTATTAATATTTTCACATACCATTTTAACTATACCTGCATTTATTTGAAGATGTTGTTGAATAGTATACATACTGTTAAAATACAGAACTTCTTCAGTATCAATATTAGTCGCTTTAACACACTTCTTATTTTCACGACTTTTTGAAGCAAATTTATAATCTCTTTCTTTTGCCGATTTTTTACAATTTTCTTTTTGAGTCATAAGTTGTAAATTACACAAGTGATTATCTTCTTTGTTGTTATTAATATGATCTATCACTTTTCCTTCAGGTATCAAACCGTTAAAACATTCCCATACGAATCTATGAATTTGATATCCTTTTTGTTTACCTCCGTATTTTCTTACAGAACAAGATATATAACCAGCGTTATTATTACTGCCTGTAATAGGCTCTTGAATAACTATATTAATTATATTTCCATTTTCATCCGAAGCATATTAATCATAAATTGGATGAATATTATAAACGCACTTATTAATCGATATTTTCTTCATAATATATAATAATAACTTACCTTTAAATAAATATTATAACCAATATCTACTTAAAGAGATATTACGATATTAGATTATATATGAATAATATTTTAAATATCAATATGCTAGATAGGAGCGATAAGCTTATCACCAATATTCAGAAGAATATTATCTCACCATATAGTATGAGCAAAAAAGATCTCAAAAAATTGAGAAAATTTGAATTAATTAATCTGTTATTAAAATAGAATGATAAGAAGAAGCCTGAAACTAAATCAGCACCAAAACTAAGGAAGCCAATTCCAACTCCCAGAAAGAGTGTACGTGAAATGGTTAATCAATATGAACAAAAAATAATTGCCCCTCCAATGGAGTTCAGAGACATACCAGTTCCAATGCCAAGGACTAAAAAACCGGTACCACTACCAAGGACTAAGATAGAGCAAACAGATAAAGCTCTAAAAGGTTATACTGATTCTTACAAAATCAACATCAAAAACAAAAAAGATCCACTAGTTCAACTACAAAATACAAGAAAAGCTGTTGCATACCATATTATAAATACACTAAAATCAATGAAAGGACTAAAATTTGTTGAAACATTGAAAGTAACATTTACAAAAATATCAGATGGAGAAACAATTTATAAGACCGCCTATTTTAACAGTCAAACTCAGACTATCACAAATAATCCAGAAATTGCTGAATCACTTGAAGTATCCAAACAAAATATATTAATTAAAATTACAGTTTGGATTTCTGAGGGATCAGGTTGGACAATTCAATCAATTGATAATCATTATCTCAATGTGGTAAAATATAAACCGATGAAAGGTTCTTCATACATCAAATTGCCGCAAGAAATAAGAAACCGTGCAAAAGGTTTGAT
Source organism: Galaxea fascicularis (assembly GCA_948470475.1). Lineage (NCBI taxonomy): Eukaryota > Metazoa > Cnidaria > Anthozoa > Scleractinia > Euphylliidae > Galaxea > Galaxea fascicularis. Next base: position 11,072,052 of record OX419346.1, read on the forward strand.
AAATATAAAAAAATGATGATAATGAATGCTTCAGATGGTGTCACATCAGATACTTGAATCCACAAGACAAGAATCCGCAAAGAATAAAAAAAGTCGGCAAGGCTTTTATTGAAAATCTCAATTATTCAGGAATTGAATTTCCAGTCACCATAAAACAGTATAACAAAATAGAAAAGCAAAATGAAATTAACATCAATGGTTTTGGTTATGAAGACAAACAACCATATCCCATTTACATTTCAAAAGAAAGGAATGAAGATTGTTTGAATCTATTATTGATCACAGAAAATGAAAAAACACATGTATTGATAAAAGACTTCGATAATCTCATGTACAATCAAACAAAACACAAAGAGAGGAAACATTTCTGTATGCATTGGTTGCAATGCTTCAGCTCTGAAAAAGTATTAGCCAATCATAAAGAAAACTGCATCCAAGTAAATGGCACACAAGCGATAAAAATGCCAACTAAAGACGACAATATATTAAAATTCAATAATTTCCACAAACAACTACCAGTGCCATTTGTAATATATGCAGATTTTGAGGCAATAACAGAAAAATACATGGTTGTCAACCCAATGATGATAAATCATATATAGAAGCATATCAGAAGCATGTAGACTGTGGTTATGGATATAAGGTCGTTTGTTGTTACAATGACAAATACACAAAACCAATACAAACATACAGAGGTGAAAAAGCCGTGTATAAATTCATGGAAGCTATGTTAGATGAAATTAAATATTGTAAAAAGGTTATGAAAAAAGAATTTAACAAACCACTGAAAATGACAAAAGAGGATGAAGAGAAATTCCAAAAAGCTGATGAATGTCATATCTGTAATAAAAATATAATAAAACCGATGAAAGAGTCAGAGACCATTGTCATATCACAGGAAAATATAGAGGATCCGCTCACCAAGATTGTAATCTCAACTTTCAAATAAGTGATAAAATTCCTGTAATATATCATAATCTCCGAGGGTACGACAGTCATTTCATAATGCAAGAGATCGGTGAAATAGTCAAGAAGCATACATACACAAACAGAAAAGGTGAAAAGTGTCAAATGAACATCAATGCAATTCCTAATAACATGGAGAAATACTTGGCATTCATGCTTGGTAATCATCTGACCTTCATTGACAGTTTCCAATTCATGAGCTCAAGTTTGGAAAAACTAGTGAGTAATCTACCAAAAGATTTATTAAAATACACCTCCCAAAAATTCAAAAATAAAAAGCTTGATTTAATGTCTCAAAAAGGAGTTTATCCATATGACTTCATGGATAGCTTTGATCGATTCAATGAAAACCTACCAACAAAAGAAGAATTTTACAGCATCCTGAATAATGAGCATATAACAGATGAAGATTATAAACATGCTCAAAATGCGTGGAACACTTTTTATCTTAAAAATATGGGTGAATACCACGACTTGTATCTGAAATCAGATATCGTTCTTCTGGCTGATGTATTCGAAAACTTCAGGAAAACTTGTCTGGAATACTATAAACTTGACCCATGTCATTATTTCACAATCCCTGGACCTTCCTGGGATGCGATGTTAAAGATGACTAATATTAAACTAGAGCTTATGACTGATGTAGATATGTTTCAATTCATTGAGAAGGGTATGCGTGGAGGTATCAGTTACATAGCTAACCGATATGGCAAAGCAAATAATAAATACATGAAAAAATATAATGAGAAGGCGCCCTCAAAGTATATTATGTATTCAGATGCTAATAATTTATAAGGCTGGGCTATGAGTCAGTTTCTACCAACAGGTGGTTTCAAATGGTTGACTGAAAAACAAATCAATAATCTAAACCTTGCTAAATACGAAGAAGACAGTAATAAGGGTTTGATACTTGAAGTCGATCTTGAACATCCTAAATAGTTGCATGACCTCCATAATGAGTATCCTTTAGCACCGGAAAAGGTTAAAGTAACTGAAAATATGTTGTCAGAATATTGCAAAAAAATTGCGAATAAATATAAAATATCAACTGGTCTGGTACACAAACTAATTCCAACACTGAGTAAAAAGGAAAAATATGTACTTCATTACAGGAACCTTCAACTGCCTACAGATCTCGGTTTAAAATTAACGAAAGTCCATCGAATACTTGAATTTAATCAGTCCGCATGGTTGAAGCAATACATTGACTTCAATACTCAGAAAAGAACTAATGCCAAAAAATGCTTTCGAGAAAGACTTCTTCAAACTTATGAACAACAGTGTATTCGGAAAAACTATGGAAAATATCAGAAAGCGAGTAGATGTCAGATTGGTAACTGATGAAAAGAAACTATTAAAAATGGCGGCTAAACCTACTTATGTGAGTAGTAAAATCTTCAACGAAAATTTGGTTGCTGTGCATAAGATTAAAGAAACACTTACCCTAAACAGGCCAGCATATGTAGGTATGTGCATCTTGGATTTAAGCAAGACGTTAATGTACGATTTCCATTATAATTACATCGAACAAAAATACGGTAGGGAAGCGAAATTATTATTCACAGACACAGACAGCTTGACATATGACATCGGAACAAAAGATGTTTATAATGACTTCTGGAGGGATAAAAATAGATTCGATAACAGTGATTACCCCGAGAACTCGCCGTATTTTGATAAAACGAATAAAAAAGTAATTGGTAAATTCAAAGATGAGGCAGCCGGTATTCCAATAACTGAATTCGTTGGATTGAGATCGAAAATGTATAGTTATATGAAAGACAACCAAAGAGGAGGAAACATATATATGTTGTGCCGCGTAGCACTATGAACACAAGTGGTGAAACAGAGAATTAACTCTGCAGTGTAAATTAAAGTGCTAGAGAAACCCATGAAAAACCCACTGGGCGTTAGCCCTAGTAAAGGGTATCAGGGAACCACACGAGGCAAAGAAAAAATTCTTATGACCTCGGTGGGAATCGAACCCACGACCTCCGGATTAGATCTACCGTTGCTCTGCCGACTAAGCTACGAGGTCAGACAGAGAAAGTCGGGGACGATTGAGGTGGTGAATCGCGGTGAAGAGAAAGTAAGGGTACATATATATGTTGTGCCGCGTAGCACTATGAACACAAGTGGTGAAACAGAGAATTAACTCTGCAGTGTAAATTAAAGTGCTAGAGAAACCCATGAAAAACCCACTGGGCGTTAGCCCTAGTAAAGGGTATCAGGGAACCACACGAGGCAAAGAAAAAATTCTTATGACCTCGGTTGGAATCGAACCCACGACCTCCGGATTAGATCTACCGTTGCTCTGCCGACTAAGCTACGAGGTCAGACAGAGAAAGTCGGGGATGATACCCTTTACTAGGGCTAACGCCCAGTGGGTTTTTCATGGGTTTCTCTAGCACTTTAATTTACACTGCAGAGTTAATTCTCTGTTTCACCACTTGTGTTCATAGTGCTACGCGGCACAACATATATATGTACCCTTACTTTCTCTTCGCCGCGATTCACCACCTCAATCGTCCCCGACTTTCTCTGTCTGACCTCGTAGCTTAGTCGGCAGAGCAAAGGTAGATCTAATCCGGAGGTCGTGGGTTCGATTCCCACCGAGGTCATAAGAATTTTTTCTTTGCCTCGTGTGGTTCCCTGACACCCTTTACTAGGGCTAACGCCCAGTGGGTTTTTCATGGGTTTCTCTAGCACTTTAATTTACACTGCAGAGTTAATTCTCTGTTTCACCAAAGAGGAATAAAGGAATTAAGAAGAATATTATTGGGAAAAACATTAAACATGAAAACTATAAAGAGACTTTATTAGGAAATAAACAAATGTATCACACTATGAAAACCATACGAAGTCAAGACCATGAATTAGGAACTTATGAAATCAATAAAGTATCACTTAGCTGTTTCGATGACAAGCGGTATATTCATGATAATGGTGTGACAAGTTATGCTTACGGACATTATCACATCAAACACTAAACTTCACACATAAAATAAATTTCACTGAAAAATTTCACAATTGTGAAGTGAAAATGTGAAGCTTTTGATTATTTAATAAAAAATCATATGACCGTCTCGTGATCTGAAACAATAGCTATTTATAATAACTCATTTCACAGGGGGTTTCCCTATTTTTCCGAGAATGTCACGCTTGGTGATTTTTCCGAGAAAGTCACGCATTTGAAAAAATATATAGATTGCCAAAATTTGGTTATAAGTTGGGTTGGTATCGAATATAAAACATGTTATCCATTAATTGGAAAAATGGTTTGGTACCCCCGGCGGTTATAAGTTGGGTTGGTATCAACAAAGTACCGTACTTTTATTAACAAACCAAAGTCATGACGTCACGCCACAGCTGTGGCGGCCAATATTCCATTAATTTTTAAAATATATAGATTGTCAAAATTTGGTTATAAGTTGGCTTGGTATCAAACATAAAACATTTGTTATCCATTAATTGGAAAAATGTTCTCATACCCCCAACTATATAACTACTCAAACCGTCGCTTCGTTTCAGAAGGTCGATTCACTTTCTGTGAATGGTTGTAAACAAAATGACGTGTAAATCGCGAGGTGTGGAGAATCTACAATTCGATGACAAACATAGCGGGCAATGTCTTCCTTCGTAATTTTAATTTAACTACTTTGAAAACGGTGAAATGATTTTGAAATTTGGTTGATCCTGTCTCATAAAACCTTAGACCAAGTCAGTGGATTAACGAGCACATGAACGCTGTGCGATACCTCGTTCGACTCTCTCGTTCCGCCACCTCGACTAGGTCACCTGAAGATGTGTTAGACTGTGAAAGATTTGTGTGGTGAAAGAGCTGCGGTGAAAAGCTGAAATGGTCGCCAAAATGGGAGATTTGCCGTCAATTTCAACTAAGTAATGGAAAATTTTTAGTCCGAAACATAAAACTTTAGACCGAGTCAGTGGATTAACGACGTCCACGTCAACGCTGTGCGATACCTCGTTCGACTCGACTCTCCTTCCACCACTTCGACTAGGTCACCTGAAGATGTGTTAAACTGTGAAAATATTTTTAACTGGCCGCTCTGGGAAGAATTATATCAAGGCTTGATGGACGGCTTTTTGGATGTATCTAAAGCGTTATGAAAGGGATTGTATTCGCGCCGCGACTGCATTCGACAACACATAAATTTTCCCGCCGTGCTTTGAGCATGACTAAAGACGAAGGATGTGCGATTTACGCAGTGGCCCGATGTAGCCTTTTCGACGATTGGAGAAGGTATTTACCGTTGACCTTTTATTTAGTCGTTTTCTTCAAAAAACTTACGGTCAACCGATAAGCCAGATAAGCGTTGTCTTTGTTCATGTGCCCAACTTTTGTATGGCTCGGCAAGAAGTTAAGCCTACTCTCAAATTTGGTTTTCAAGTTTATCGTCAGTTTGTTTGTGAAGAAGGTTTTCAGGATTTCTGTGTTGGACCCATTCTCATAGCAAATTACATTTTAATTTCCCCTCAATTTAAAAAAATAGATTCAAATGAAATAAGCTTAGGCCCAGTTCAAACGTCGAACTTTTCATGCGCCGAATCAAATACCTATTTGGGTCGACCCAAATGAATTAAAATTCGACGTTGGTTCAGACGTCGAATTAAATGCGTCGAATTATATGTGACTCTTGATGTTTTTTTCCGAAAATGTCTTGAAATAATTGATGCATTAGATTCGGCACATGAGAAGTTCGACGTTTGAATCAATTAAATTCGACGAATTTGATTTGGGTCGACCCAACTATTGAATTCGACTGAGCCGGTCGAATTTAATAGTTGGGTCGACCCAAATCAAATTCGTCGAATTTAATTGATTCAAACGTCGAATTTCTCATGTGCCGAATCAAATGATTTGATTCGGCGCATGAAAAGTTCGGCGTTTGAACCGGGCCTTAAGCTTATAATTTAAACATTGTTGTAAAGGTTTTTCCTCAGACCACCATTGTAAATAGGTGCCACAAACCAGAAGCGTAACACTTTGTAAAACTGCCAAATCTATTAAAACAATTATTTGCTAATCTTTCTTTGTTTTTTTTCGACTGGTTCTTGGTCCGTTTTGACATAAACTTAAGTACTTCACGTCTTCAGAGTTATTAAGTTTAGGTACTTTCCGCGTTTAGCGCGCACGTACACGAACTCGCACAAACAGCCGTGATTTTAAAATTTTTCTCTGTTTCTGCTGAATCTTTGACATACAATTTTTAGCTTTATAAAAATTGAATTAAATTATGTGAACCCCATGCATTACAACCTCTGTGAAAACTTTTTTTGAAGTACAGTAATTTTTCAGATACAACAAAATGTTTCGCCACTCAAATAAAACTTATGAATCGGAATCGTGTAATTCATTTGGGTAATCCATTTGAAAGCACGAACTGTTCCAGTATTTGGTTATGCGCAACTATTTTTCTTAGGCCAATACTTTGAATAATGGCTTTATTGTACACTTTGTTATAATTGTAATAGGGAATTTAGTTCATGGACAGTATAAAATAAAGTTTTGATGTCTGTGCGAATAAAGGTAACGTTTTAAGTTCCGATTGAAAATAAAGTAATCATTTATTCCGTCATTGTTTACGATACGCTTTTAACCTTCAAATATCGTATTACTGAGCTTGCATCGGTTGCCTTAAGCAACTTAAATTGTTTCATTTAATGTTAGCATTAATTTGATTTCATTCGCATTGCTGCAACTTCTAGTTTAAGTTTTATAATTTCAAGAATTAAACAACACTTTTTAGGTGGGAAGTGCATTTAAGTGTACTACAAACGCGCTTTTTTGTTTTATTTTTTAACAAACAGCAGCAACTATCTGTATCAACTTATGTGAAGTATATATGAAATAATTCATATTTGTACTGCGGTTGTAGATGCAAGTGAAGAGTGATCTTCGCAGTAAATTTTCCAATTTAAGCAACTGGAAAGAAGAAGCCTGAAAAAATCAGGGCTTCAACGGGATTCGAACCCAGTCAGTTGGTAGAGCATCGCACCGGTATCGCGGAGGTCACGGGTTCGAATCCCGTTGAAGCCCTGATTTTTTCAGGCTTCTTCTTTCCAGTTGCTTGAATTGGAAAATTTACTGCGAAGATCACTCTTCACTTGCATCTACAACCGCAGTACAAATATGAATTATTTCATATATACTTCACATCACTTCACTGTGCGGGAAAATATGAACTCAATAATTGACCTCGCTCCCAATGTGTGGCTTCATAGCTCAGTTGGTAGAGCATCGCACCGGTATCGCGGAGGTCACGGGTTCGAATCCCGTTGAAGCCCTGATTTTTTCAGGCTTCTTCTTTCCAGTTACTTAAATTGGAAAATTTACTGCGAAGATCACTCTTCACTTGCATGTATCAACTTACCTTCTCAAGTATACATTGTCCCTGAGCAGACAGCAGTCATAAAAAAAAGTAATTAAAAGAGTCGTCAAAAGTTCCGTTTACAGAAAATGCAAGTCCAGTCCGTTGTCCAGTCCTTGGAATTTGTTTTTTTGTAGCTAACCTTTTGTGGCGCGGCGTTGCAGTGAACGAAAAGCGTGCGAAAGTATAGCCTCGTTTTCGTTCTTTCCTCCAGGCCCTCTCCTCTGAAAAAAATCTCAAAGATCGATCCTCGCCAAAAGCAATTGAAATTAGAAGAAACTGGCCACGCCATCATTAAGACCATACTCTCAAGCCTTTGGCAAAATTTTCTTATTCCTACCTCAAATGGTCGCTGAGTAGGAAGCTGACAAACTTTTCAGTTAGATTTTCTACTGCCGCACTTTTTTAGGAAAAAGTAATCATGGCCATTTCTTAAAACACTATTTATTAAATTACAACCTCGCTTAAAAATATTCTTGGAGAAAGGTTCTAGTAAACTTTTAGAGCGAATATTAAACTTCGGTCCGTTCTGGTCACGTGACATATTTCATAAAAATATCTACCACTACCCAAATTTTTGTTTCCTCGCGTTTAATGCAACGCGAGATAGCATTTGTATCCAGACTCCCACTTTTTGAAAATTGTATATAGCTCCCTTAATATTTATATTTTGTTCGGTACCCGGGCAGTTCGAAATGGCTCACACCATTGTGCTTCAAACCGCGTTGACTGCTTTTTCAACAACAAAATAATTTCGTCACAGTGAGCAAAAACGCACTTGTCAACAAAGTCACTTGACCATTGACGTCATCGCCCTTAGTCTTGTACAATAATTATTTTATGGAAAGACTTATTTCTAGACAACGTGGGGGTCTTACTGCCTTCAAACTGACCAAGTTATTTGGGATTGACGATCTTCCAGCTGCAAAGGATTCTGGGAAGGTTCTTATTATAATTACATATTGTTATTTAATTATTAACATACTCAAACCAGTAGGTGGCTGGTCGCGGTAGACGATCACAGAAACGAGAATGAACAGTAGTAGCAGGGTTGTCAGGAAAAAGTCTGAACATGAGCATCCATCGGTTTTGTAAAAAGATCAGCATTTTGTGCAGTATGGAACGCCACTCATATCTCTAGAACTGCGAAGCATTTTCATGAGGAAGCATTTCTGTCGAGCATTGATTCACGCCATTTTGTGTTCACTGGAATGCCGCTCTTGGTTCGACGTTTGGATCGATGTTAAGTTTGACGTTTGACCCAACAATTTTAATTGAGGTCTACCCAAATTAATTTTGATCGACCCAAACTAGCATTTAGTTCGTCTCATGTGAAGTTCGACATTTGACCCAAGCCTTGAACTGTTGAAGCCTGTTTCTACAAACTTTGGGTTTGAATTTTGGGTAGACAACAGCGTGGCGTCACTTTCCTTTTTTTTTTTCAATTGTTCGTAGCTTTAATTTTACTTTGAGGTTATTTGTTATTAACACAAAGGTTTGAAAGAACCGACGTTTAGCTAATTTCCCAGCGCGAGATTCAAAACCGTCGTTGATGACTAGTTGATGACAAATTCAAGCCCTTTCGGGGTTGGAAAAGGATATAGTAGCCTTCATCAACAGACAGATTTATCGGGGGACGGACGGAGAGATTTTGTTCTAGTTATACGGAGATAGGGGTCCAGTCTCAGTGCAGTCAATTATTTGTCTGGCAGTTGGAAGTGTGAGAACATATCCTAATTAAAAGGTTCTTTCAAACTTTTTGGGAGTAATTGATGTTCTCAAGAAATATCGAAAGATTTCAAAAGAAGTATCTCCACTTGGAATGCAACACTACGGTTTCGCCCGAAGGACCGAGCGATGAAATTTTCAACGAATTTCGACAAACAGTGTCATTCAAGATCATTGAGTATCGAAGATTGTTTGGAAATGCTAATCGTTTCCAGGAAATATTTTGGTGTTGTAGTGTTAGAAATGCTAACTATCACAACGGTTATTATCATGTAATTAAACTCCAATGGCAGTAAAATATGGCTCAGAAAACAAATACGTCATTGAGGCGCTGCTTGAACTGACAATGATTGATCCGCCCGCTTTACTTACCGCGAGGCAAAACATCAGAAAACATGCCGGCGATTAATTCGCAAACCTTAAAATGGTAAGTTGAAAGAGACTATTATGAAGGGCTGTTTACAAATTTAGCTGTCTTAATAAACCTTTTTAAATGCATAAGATTCAATAAGAAGTTTGTCACTTTTGTCTCTTAATCGTCAACAAACTTTAAATTACGAAAAAAAAAATTTCTACGTGAAACGCGCACAGCGTATCAGGCCATTTTCAGTGGGCTGACTTGGATAAGGTTCTATTTCTAACGAACTGACCTGTATTAAGAAACCAACTGGCCAAACATCATGCATGTCGAAGCGTTTTCGAACTTCGCCGTCAGTTCACATCGTTATGCTAATATTAATTGACAACAATCATCTTAGAGACGCGCCGCTTGACTACAATCAGTACACGTTTTTCATCCACCTTGAGAGATTATACTTTGAGAAAGTGTTTTCTAAAATTTGTCGTTAAACGAGGACGGACACATTTTAAAGCCGAGAGATCTGTCGTATCCGTTGCCTCTTCTCGAGGCTTATGAACGTATACGTCACCTGCTGGCAGAAAACAACCAACTACGTGCAAGCAAGACAGAGGACACTAACATCATTCAAAGCCAGGCAATGGAGTTGGTTAAAAAGAAGACTGAAGTTTTTCAGCTTCTTCGCGAAGAGGTCGCTGTAACGAAGTTTCCAGAAAACGAGAGAACAATTTAGAACATTGAACTGCCCCGTCACTATTTCATAAGCTGTTCTAGAAACTTATCCTTATTCCGGAACATTCTGTTCAGTTATTTTAAGGATATCTCATCATGAGTGTCTAGAATGTTCTTACTACTAAAAATAGTGTTTTAGAAATACGTATGATGCAATCGACTGTTATATATAAGGCTCGAGATAGTATGAACTGGAGAATCTTCCTGAAGTTATACTAGAGATAAATAAAGTGTTTTAAGTGGAAACAAGAAATCTGCTCTTGGCTTCGTGACAGTCGCTCGTACCCGCCTGCCAGTGAACCCTGCAAAGAGCACTGTCAGGTTAAATGTCAGCCGTCACAGTTACTGGGAATTGGACAAGTCAGCTTGAAGCTTGTAAAGAATGAAAATACGGGAGTACAACCATTTTGCCAGCGGAATTTAAACCATGTTAAGTTACACAGGTTCACATCAGACCACCATCGGCTATTCTTTTTATGCTGTTAGCATAAGCTCATTTGGTAATGGTAACACACATAGTTCGGTGTCCGGAGCTTAATGAAGAGTAAGCATTTTTTGTCGCTAGAGTTTATGTTAAACAACATCTTCTAAGTTGTACATTCAAATTTGAACGAAATCCCTAGCAATGTTTTAGCACCGGACTTAAGCTAAAATTTTGATTGCGGAAAATTTAAGGGGGCAAAATCTTCGTTTAACAAATTGCAAAAGCGAACTTTCCATGAATGTTCTAGGGAACTATTTGCGTCCCCGGAATGCTAGGTTACGCTTTTGATGCTTTTGACTTTTGGCCCGGACTGTTGCGGACTACTAAAAACAGTATGACCCTTGCGAAAACGTCAGGGGATATTATTTCCCCATTGTGAATCTTTCAGGCCACATTTCAGTTACGAAAATCAGAGTGTACTCTTTGATAGAAGCCGAAAACCTAAGGCGAACTACCCTCCCCCGAACAGATATCTACCGAAATTTGTCGTTGGGTCCACCTGTTGGATAGCCTGCTTCGGCAGTTGTTTTCGCACGGAAAATTAAAATGGCTCAAACGTAAAGAATCCACAATTTTCACAATCCACAGTTAGATACGTGCCAAAGGAAGTTAGTTTGTTACCAGATTTCATGATATGTATTTTCAATATCATTATTTGCAAAACGTCTTTCTCATTGTTGCGTAGGTTTTACACTTACAATATATTATCTTTCAATTGATGTGGATCTCAGCGCCGATTTGTTTTTTCCAACAGATTCAATTTTATTGAAACCTTTTAGCTTCTATGTAATATTCTAAAAACGTTTGCATCCCTGTGTATGTATCTTCTACCTTCTATCTTGGCCGCTGTTGGCTGCACCGAAACAGACTTAAGTTAGTAAACTGAACTGAAAATAGGCTGAAAAATCTATTCATCATTTTCTCGTTTCAACACGCTAATGCCACTTCCACGCCTGGCAACGCAGCGTAATAAACAAGGAGCTAATGACAACATCAGCTCATCCACGTATGAGCCTATTTTCCCGCACAATTCTCTTTTTGACTATACAAAACTCAAATGGAGCTCGGGTGATCGCAATTTCATTTAATACAGCGTACATGTACGTAAAACAATTAAACAACTAGACATGGGCAGCGCAGTATGATGTTCACCATATGCTACACAATAGCACCTTCAGGCCAATGTCAGCAATAAATTCCTCTTTATCGGTTGTATGTATCTTGTATGTGTATATTACATATTCGATTCTTTACACTTCAGATTACAAGACAATTCATGTGTTCCCGCCTTGTGAATGGGAGAAATTCTGATATGCTGTTCATTTCTAACGTTAAGATGTAGAGTTTCTTTGTTATGCATTTTTAATTTTCTTAACACAATTTAGCTGAAAACATTCTACAGGCCAAATGAGCTATATACGGATTACGAGGGTGTAGAAACTAACATTGAAATAGAAGTTGTCATTTCAATTTTAAATTGAAATCATTCGATTTGACAAATACGAAATTTTACGAAATATGATTGGTTGTGGTAACTCATTACGTAAATTCACGGCAAAGCCATTAAAACAGCATATCAAAAAATCCCCAACTGGCCTTCCCCGTCAAAGCAATATCGTTGATTATTTTTGAGTAAACCTTGAAGGAAGTCGGTCGGAAATATATGCTTAGTTTTCTCCTCTATTTTTGGGAACCTGAATTTCAAGACTATAGTAATTCACTGCGCTAGTAAACCGGCGAGAAGGTAAGTGAATTTCGCTTGGATGCAGATTTTCATTAAATCCGCAATAAAAATGGCAAACGGAGCTTATGTATCTTTTCCCTTAGATACAACTAAGGTGTTTTGATAAAATTTAAAATTCTCTTTTTTTAGCTGTGTCGAGGGGTTTTCCATGACGTTTTGGTGTTCATTTTTACGCGCAAAATACGACCTAACAATGACAGCCCTGATAGTAAAATCGTCCAGTGTTTACTCTGTTTTGGCTCCTAAAAACTGATCAAAATCAAAAACTTAAAAGTGTTTGATATTCAGTGGGTTGAACTCTTTATTCACTTCCGCACACGTAACGATGCAAAACAATTATTTTGAATCAAAATTTAAAAACACAGCAAAAAAATTCAGGGAGAAAAATGAATCGTCATTGAACTCAGGGTGAATTAAACTATATCCCAAATCGTCGCTTGCGCCTGCGAGTGATTCAGTTGTGTTTCTTATTATACATAAAATTGACTTTCGCTGCGAGAATAAAAGTGACATTAAAAAATTATAAACCTAAGCCACAGTTACTGTCTTACTTAGCTAAAATTATCAAAAAGCAAACTACAGAGGGAAATCTTAAGACGGAAGGGCTGCAAGCAAGTGTAAAAGCGAGTCGTGTTGACATCTCTAGATAATAAAATACGAAAATCAGAACAGTTGCCATCCTTGGCTAAAAATTGCATTATTGTCGTTAGAATTGTCATCTTAGTTATAAAATATTTGTTTTCACATTTCTAATCTTTATGTTAATTCCCTTGTCCACTATCTAAGAAAGCCGGGAGTGGTGTTTTCGATCGATTTTTGTTTAATCAGTCAGTAAAGCAGGATATTCCTCAGCTTAAATTGAAACGCAACTGAGGACGCTTTTAGGAGTGATTGCCAAGCCAAAATATATAATTAAAAATATACTGCCTCAATAACAGTTTTTTTTTCACAGACCGCGACAGCTGAAGCAATACGGAAAAGCCTGAGGCTGTGACCAACAACAGCGGTAGTCACTATGTTCAACACAACACAAAACAGCTATTCAAATGTGACAAACACCCCCATTAATTCCAAGCTCACACCATTCAACGAAGCCGTCCCAGAATTAATTCCATTTTCAGTGGCAATAATTCTGGCAAACAGTTTGGTGTTTGTTCTCTTCATTAAGAAGACGTCGCTCAGGACTCCAGCGAACTACCTTCTACTCAGTTTAGCAGGATGCGATTTTTTCACCGGCTGTGTAAACATCCCGCTTGTTTTAATGGCCTTCACCCAAGTGGTTCCTTACCCCAAGCTATCAGATTTGTATTACATGGTGGCTGTATTACACAACTTCACTGCTGTGTGCACAGGATATCACATCTTGGTAATAACCCTTGAGAAATACCTGGCATTTATTTGGGATGTTGCACGCCCAGCCTCAAAGAATACCATCTTCAAAGTGCTTTGTATGGTCTGGGCAGCCTCTGCCACAATAGCTACGGTGCCTTTCTTTTGGAAAACCGAGAAGACTAAGCAGAGTCCCAAAGCGTTAACTCTACAAACAGCTCATGCTATCTTCTGTCTCGCAGCAGTTTTTGTCCTCCCATACACGTTCATCTCTTACGCATATGCTGTCATGTTCAAGGCCATTAAAAACGCTCGACAACGAAGAGAGTTGAGACAAAACCATAGAGATGAGCAGACGAGAAACGAACGCAGATGCGAAGTGATTTTTGTCATTATGGGGTCACTGTACCTTGTTTGCTGGTTACCATGGTTTACTTTGACCTTGGTACTCACCGTACTCCCGTCTCATACCAGTCCTTCGCTCGACACTCTCTCACACATGTTCATTGTAGTTCGTTATTCTACCTCAGTCGTCAATCCAATATTGTACACCTTTTTTAAGAGAGACTTCTTCCTTGCTTTTAAGGAAATAATACTCAGGAGAGGAGTTGAGGCTAGGGTGTCTTTGTCTGCTTTGGAGACTGCAAGGAGCAGCAGCTTTGATGATTTGTAGATACAAAACAGCTACCATAAAACTCGGTTAACGAAATAACGCCAATAACATTCAAAATTTGTTGTTTGAGATTAACAAAAGTAGATGGCATGTCGCAGTGTGTCAATAACTAAGCTAATCTTGTAACTACAAGCCGGATTAAGCAAACCAGCCGTAGTATTGTGAAGAAATGTGGCATGTGTATTTTCTAAACACAACCACATACTAACATTTCTGTCCTTAGAAAGAACTCAACCAATCAATATTTTTCTAGGAACAATTGTAATTTATGCTGTCGATTTGACCTTAGTTGTTGTTTATTCGTAGTTATTCGCTTGTAGCCCGATAAGAAATAAACGTTGCTTGCTTATAAACACAAGTCCACTCATGTGTTCTTGCACTTATAGCTGGAAATATCTATTGAGACAAACAGATCTCTTAGTAAAACTAAAGAGAACAATTCAAACAAAAAACGCTAACGAGGCCATATTTTCGGATTTTTCGCATAACATGAAAGGCCTATGGGAATGCGTGACTAAGGAGTCAACGTATGTCAACGACCTTTGTTAACCCGTCAGTGCAGATACTAGTGATTCTCGCATTCATACACGTATATGCGGCTAGAAAAGTTTATTCAATTGGCTTCAATTTTTGGGATTCAAGAGCCCAGCGGTGTAGCATCGACTTTTAGATGATCAACTGGCAAGGAATTTTCATGTTGGTCTTTAAGGCTGATGGATGTTCTATTATCCTTGGAAATGTTTTGTTTATTTTGATTTATAATACACGTGTTAACACTGTTATATCGTGGCTTTTGCTGGTTTTGTTGCGTCATGTGTTGAGTTGCGTGTGTGCGTTTGCGCAGTAGAAGACATTAAAGGAATACAGTTGTGTGGCTCATAAGTTTCGTTGCTTACTGATTATTTCGGCTCGGAGGTCCTCGGTTATAACAAACACTGCTCGCCCCGATTAGCCTTTGCTAACTGCGGAGGGCGCATCTTTCTGTAATAATACTTCATACTTGAAAAACAAACTGAACTGAACTGAATTGAATTGAATTGGATGTATCCTCTAATCGTATCGTTGGGAGATCAAACTCATGGCGCGTTGATAAGCTTAGCACGGACCTTTAATTAACTGTCGCTGGCAGGTTCGTCTTTACCAAACCTACAATAAAGTGATAAAACTTAGTCTACAGGATTCCGAATTGAAAAGTTTTTCCTGAAATGCTTGCCATGCGTTCAATTTATAGAATCTCTTGTGTTAAAATTTCAGGGGCGCTCGTTAGTCCACGGCGTGACGTGCATATGATCAAGAGAACACTTTCGGGAAGAAACTTACTTTCGTTGGCTAATAAAATCTCAGAATACCTACCTGGCATTCACATGGACACTTTTTTAGCTTCATGTCACAGATTCCCAAGATAAAAATTGAGTTAATTATTTGGTAAGCGTAATAGATGGTAATTTACCTGCACTTTGTTTATGAATCTTGCGTTATTTGAGCCGAAAATGTAGTCTTCCGAATTTTTCACAGGGAAGCGTTGCTTTTCCGACACTGATATTTGGCACAGAAAATGTGTAATATGTTTACATCACGACTGCTGAGTGAAATAATCGAAACGTCAGGTACCAGGGACCTTTCTCTGCAGTTGAAAATTACTCATAATTTTTTTTAAGGGCTCTTTAAAGGTATTGTGTTGATTGTCTGTTAAAGTCGCAAAATTTACAGGTTTGAAATGATTAAAAGTGCAATATTAAGAAAAATAGTTGTCCTAGGATTGTGTAAAGTTTTATTTCAGTTGAAGATATTTGAGTCCTCAGAGGCACTTCGTCTCCGCATGTTATTTCGGACGCTTGACTGAGAGAAAAACCGCACTTTGACCGCACTTTGAGATTATCGTGAATTTCTCAACATCAAAAAATCGATAGAACTTTCATGATGTGAGGTCGAGGAACTATAATTACGGGACAACTGAAAAAGAAGATTTGTTAGTCGCTGTATGGTAAGCTAATTAGTGCCTTTATGATGGTGCATCTTTCGGCTTTAGTAACAAGAAACATAAACAACTAAACCATAGGTGACCCAGTCGTATTTTGTGAGACCTGGGGTTATTCACGGGTTTTAAGATGTAGTTTGTAGTGCTATATAGCCAGTGTGATTAAAAATAACACGGTTTCTTCAGTTGCACTGCGCACTTGGGAGCCATCCAAGGTGCTATTCATTATTAAAGGACTGACTACTGGTAACAGCCGCAGCGAGCCCTCATTGTGTGATGGTCAATAAATTCCCAAGAAATGGGCCACGTCAAATGAACGGTTTTGCAGGAAAACCCTCTGAATTTTCATTTTGCCTTTCACCGTACTTGAAACGTTTGAAATACCTAATTCGAAAGTTGTAGCTCCTTTTGCCTACAAGCAAGTCGACACGGTGGTAGGCTCCAATACGCTAGATTTACCGCTTAACGATTTCTCTGTTATTCTCAATAAGGAAGTCCATACTGGAGTATAGCATTGATTTGTGTACTTCTACAGGAAGGGTCATATGATGAGCAGACATATGTAAATGCCAATAAAGAAATAACTGTGGAGCTCCGCTTTTAGGATTGGCTAAATATAGATATTATACTATAAGTCTGTTCGCAATTGGTAAGCAGCGATTTCTGCTGTGCGGTTGTTATTCTAGAGTCATCTTGAGGGTACCGGTACTTGGTTTTAATGTAGCCTCCAAAACATAGGAATCACTATGCCATAACGCCTTTAAGTGCACTTGGTAGGAGTGTGATTAGATTAGAAGATTAGAAGCAGTACATGTAACACGTCTATAGCGCTTTTTAGTTTTAACGTGATATTTCCTTTATTAAGTGAGAAATTTGAATTCAATATGACTACAGTTAATTAGTTTATCGATTCGTTGTATTTCCTCGAATTCTTTACAGTCAAAGTCTTAAAGCCTTTAACTAATTGCTACAGTGTATTAAGTCATCTCTTGCTCCGGTGCTTCATATTATCATCATAATCAATTATTAATTCCTTACATAAGCACTGAGCTAGCCAACGAGAAATTACAGCATTGTCAAAGTACGCGGACGTTTGACTCCATGTTGCAAGTTTTTCAGAAAGTTAGAACTGAATTTGCATCTGTCTATTCAATCATTCATCCACCAACACAGCCATTCATTCACTTATTCATTGGATCGATTTCCAAAAGTAAATCTGTTACTTTCTAAGTGCGCTTCAAGCCAGTTAAGTTTCATTATCCTCCTTAGCATGTGTTTATTTTATTTTTTGAAGTCATTTCAGTAATTCTTCTGCAGCTATTTCTCATGTTTTGCGAATTAAAGTCTTCCGTTTAATTTTGTGGGAAATCGTTACCTTACTAGAATGAATGTCAAGTTGGTTCCTCGTCACATAGTTAAGTCGCGGGAGATCTAGAGCTGTATCGATATGCAATAAAAACAGTATGACAGCCTTTTGTTGGTCCTTTCAAAGCCTGTTATATGAGATGAAGGATCCTAGGTCTTCCAACTAATTTAACTAATTTCCGAAGCTTGCCCGGTCCTAATTCAGGCTGCCATGCGTACATTTGCTTACTGTGCTGCTACTGTCTTTAATTGCCTCGACTCTGTCAATCACACCCTCTACTATCTCCTTTTCATCAAAGCTAACCAGCTTTCAGCATAAACTTCTTAACTTATTTCTTAAGTTTTCTGCCAGTGTCAATTATCTCGCAAAATTATTATGCTAAGATTGTCGTTTCTCACTACGTTGTAACTGTATCGCTAAAATAAGTAATTAAAATTAGTATTTTCATGTTCACTGTCAAGTATGTATGCTTCTTTCTTCATTTCTTAGCATTGTTTAGTCCTTTGTCATTATCTTGGATGGTGCTGTAAACTCCCTACATATCTACACGTTATTAATTGATTTGTTTTACTACTTGTAACTCTGTTTCAGTTAATAAGTCACCCTCTCTAAATTAGTTTAAACTTTATTGTATTGTTCCAAATGCATCTTACAGGGTCGTTTCGTCATCGTGATGGAGATGCTTTGTATCTTTTCCCGATGTGCTTTCTATGTCATAGACTCGTTTCAATTTTCATGTATCTTCCCTGTACACTTTGTAGGAACGCCAAACACTGGAACAGGAGGTTAGGTGGCGCAACACTGCAGATTCGTTGAAAAGAAGCTTGCCCCCCGTAAGAATTGAGTTGTTTTATCTCATGAGAACACCAACTGTATGACTAGTAGACGTCGAAAGCAATGCATGTTGTCCTTAAAGCTCAGACTGTTCGACTCAGCGTGACTCCAAATTTCATGAACTCTTTTTTTTTCTATTTAAATTAGCATGTCTTTCAACAAGATGCACCGTTTTCAGCTTGTGTGATACGTACAGCAGCCTGAATTTGGGAACGTGATGTTATGCAGTGCGATGATTTACGAGTAATGTATACGTGAAATGAGGCGGTGACCACGAGATTACATTCCTTTACTGCGATAGACAGATCTTTTTGGAAAAGGTTCAGTCTGTGACATTGGTCCAAAAGACGAAAACTGTTGACATGTTGCAAGAATGTGCCCGTTCACTTCCAAATAAGCGTTTGTACCGGTAATCGGTAAGACGTGATCGCCAAACAGGGTCTACAGCTTTGCGATTTTCCGATAAATCGACACATGCTGTTAACTTATACTAGCATCTAAGTTTTGCCATTCTGTTCACTTATGAGCTGTCGAAAGGAACGCTATGGCTTTGTAATTGGCTAAGCCATTTTTCGCAATTTTTGGCTTGTCAAGCCATCGTCCTTTTTACCAAGTCAGTAAAAAGCTTGAACTAATAGTTTACTCAGTATCCCGTTCTGCCTGGAAAAGGTATCAGCACTTTTGATGAGAGCATGCAGCAAAAAAGAAAGCCATAAAAGCCTGACTCTGTCATGGCAGTCTCCGTCAATCTTTCTCCAAATGAATTCGGAGAATTAATACTGAAGTTTTCTTTCAATTCTTTTCATAGTTACCTTGGGTGCCAGAGGTGATTTTTCCGTTTGGAAAGCTGCGGTCATGAGGCGCAAAGCGCCAAGAGGAAAAAAGTAACCTCTAGACGCACGAATACTGAACGTCATTTCCGTGCTCTGCTGTCGCCTGGGAAAACACGCTACTTCCTAAGCCAATCAGAGTGGTTTCGTGGCGGCTGAGAAACAAGGCTTTTCGTCAGCCAATCACTGTTGTTGTTTCATTTGAAGAACCAATCAACGAACTAGGACACATTCTATCCCAATTTGTTGATAGGGAAACGAGTTTCTCGGCTCCTGTGACAAGAGGCCCGTCTCTCGCATTCTATTTTGGTTTTTCAGAGATATCTATTTTTTCAACGGGCCTCTCAAGCTAGGGTATTTCATAGTTGACTAAATGGTCCACTTTGACTTGCTCTCACTTGGCACCCTGTTTCCTGGCTTGTCTCAGTCGCACGGTCGTCTGTAGATCCCCAGCTTTGATGTTCTGGAATATCAGCGCCGACAATTTATTTAACACTTTAAAAAGCACTGCATGCGGTTGAATGTATTTTGCATGTCTTCATCAGAATTCCACCCACATCATCAGAATCATTGCTAAATGTTGGAGATTGCAGAGAAAGGAGAAAGGAGAGAAAACAGCATGTCCACTCCTAACACGTGGGACTTTATTGTTGCTACGCCAACATTCCATACGATAAGCATTCAGGACATCTTTAGTTAGAAAACAAACAGGACACCTTCAGCTTTCAATTCAGAGGAACGTATAAAGGAGCCAAAGGTCGTTATCAAAGAATAAAGGTGCATAAAATTTAGGTTTGATAAGTCGTTGATCCTTTTCTGTTTCTTTTTTTAATGTTCTTTCGGAGTACGGTTAAGATCCTTTCTTCGTTTTAAAGTTAGCAGTGATTCACTTACATCGTAGTCGCGGTGTAATGTCCGTCATTAGTGAAAGCTTGATTTACTTTGCCGAAGGCCATTAATGATACTTTTCCATCGAGAAAAATTGACTGACGCCCAATGCAATTACTTTCACTTAGGGAAATTCTGCGAGTCCATTTTGTTCTAGCTTTAACCGCGAAGGTAAGTCCTCTTGTCACGGGTAGAGCTTTTAATGCGAGCCAGAAATCTCGTTTGAAGAAGGTGTAAAGTACAGGGTTGATAACAGAAGTCAGGAATCGAATGATGGCAAAAGCTTCCAAAGCGCTTGACATCGACTTTATTTCATCCATCCTCAGATAATCTCTAACATTGGAAATTAACATAACAGTGAAATAGGGCAGCCAACAAACAGCATACACTGTTGCCATGGTAGCAAAAACCAAGATGCATTTCCTGTCGTTGATCTTCTTTTTTTGAAATCTTGATCTTGTGATTTCATTTTGCGATCTGGGTATTTCACGCTTAGAAATAGCTCTGAACATGGTAATATATGCATGAATCATATACACATACGGTATAAAGAACACCATTAGCAGACAGAACGCAGAGTGTATAATGTTGAAAAGTAGGCGGGACGGATGTGTGTGCCATGCCAAATGCACGAGAGCAAATCCTGCAGAGAACGTCCACATTCCAAGAGATATCTTGCATACGGCTGACTTGGTCAGTAGGTGGTGTCTCAGTGGTTTTGCAATAGCAAAGTGCTTTTCTGCTGTTATTACGAGTATGTGATAACCCGCTGAGATAGCCATAAGGGTCTGAAGAATGAACATCAAGTAAGACCAGAGGGACTTGAGAGGTATAAAGCCGAAATTAAAAACTATAAAGTAAGGTATATTAAGTGCTCCTGTTAAGAGGTCACACACCGAAAGGCTGAGTAACAAGTAATTGGATGCAGTGCAGAGACTTTTTCTTCTGTAAAACAGAACAAGCACGAGTCCGTTTGTCAGGGTTATGGCGATAGCAATCGGGAGAAGTTGGCTTAGCTTTTTCAAGCCAGAATTGGAATACTCCTGTGTTTGATTCACAAAAAACGATGACGTTGAATTGTTGCTTTCCATATCCTGACTGCAGACGAAATTCTGTTAATATAAATCTGTGGAAATGAAATTGAAAACAAATTACCCGCCTAGAAAAGAGAACATCTTGATACCTGGGTTCGAATATATAATGATTT
Organism: Galaxea fascicularis; assembly: GCA_948470475.1. Taxonomy (NCBI): domain Eukaryota; kingdom Metazoa; phylum Cnidaria; class Anthozoa; order Scleractinia; family Euphylliidae; genus Galaxea; species Galaxea fascicularis. The sequence goes on from OX419346.1 coordinate 11,093,561, forward strand.
GCTTGCTAACAAAACAGGCATAACACACAGTTGATAAACGAATTCCCTTCTTTTGGTTTCTTTGGTAATCCGTCTATATTTTTCAGTAACGAAAAAAATGATAAGTTATTATTGGTGGCAAATTTTTAGTAACCTATTTGAAGTCGTTAGATGCACATTTTAAGACTGAAAAGTATAGGAACTATGGAAATTTAATACAAATAACAAACGCTGTCAAGCAATACAACTTTGCCTGGCTTCAGCCCTATTCCATTATTTACTCGAAAAATGACGAAAGATGCTTAGTTTGGCGAAATGAAAACTGAAAAATTTAAATATAGCTGTATGGCCAATATCCAGCCATCTTGACCGAATTAGCTTGGTCAATAAAGGATTTATTATATGGCATAAAGAACACTGAAAAAATGATCTTCGTACTTGTTTATTTTGGAGCACTGAAAAGGAAGCCAGTTATATGCAAAAGTGATGTTTTGTTTTCTTTGTTTTCATTCTCGTTGACGCTTTCGGTTTTCTCGTTTTCTTGTTCCATACTGACAGAGAAATCACAGAAAATCTTTTTTACTGCCACGGGAAAGAGTTTGCAAAAGAACTTTCGTGCACCCGCTTGGACTTCGTCGCAATTTTATTGCGGGAGCAAAACGGGCAATATTGTCCCATCTTGCCCGCTCGGGTAGCCAATCAGAACACAGAATTCGCTTCATCTTGCCGGCTCGTCGAGCTTCTCATATAATAAAATGAAATCCTAATTAAAAGCTAAACTAAAAATATGAGTCTTCGGTAAAATTCTAAATTTGCTAAAATTGGTCTCGTTTCGCACGTGATACTTGGGGAGACTGTTCCAAAGTTTAGGGGCTGCACACATATCAGCACGATCACCAAATGTTTCTTTGTTATAACGTTTAGTGTATGCAGCATGGGACCCTTATTACTAGATCGTACGTTATATACTCCACTCTGCTGCAGTTTAACAAGCTCTTGCAGATTGATAGGGCAATGTACATTAATTGCTATAAAAGTGATTATGTTAAGTTTGAATTGTATTCTAAACAGAACAGATAACCAGTGAAGTTCTCGCAGAACTGGTGTGATATGACAGACGCGAGATGCACGAAAATATTTAAAAATTGTACTTTTCAGTTTGCATTGTTCAAATACATTTACAGTCAACTCTCTCGTAAGCGACCACTCTTGGTGCACGACAAAGAGTGTTCACTTACGGGAGGTGGTCGCTTACCGGAAAGATCAACAAAATAAGTCTAACACTGGATTGATCAATTAATTACATAAACATATTACCTAATCAGCTAAAATTAGGCAAACAGAAACTAATTATTTGATTTTTTTCACATGCAACAAGTTTCGGGAAAAGTAGAGTGGAGTGTACAGTACCTGTCAATGTGTCTCATGTTAATGAAAATCACCTGAAATTTAAACCGAACAAAACCTAGGAAAACAACGGGGTAGCGTCATTGAACTTTTGTCACTTCTGAGTAGTGATTTTCTAACGATCATACATGATTATGTTGGGTGGTCGCTTATCAGAAACAGACAACAAAAGAATATGTCAAATTTCTGGCCTAAAAAGTAGTCGCGGTCGCTTTATAAATTTGAGTGGTGGTCGCTTACGAGAGAGCTCTGGGAACAGTATTTAACCGAGAGACAAAACGGTTGTTTACGAAGTGGTCGCTTACGGGAGGTGGTCGCTATGAGAGAGTTGACTGTAGTGGCACTTTACTGGATTCCAGTGATTGAGAGATGTGATTGCCTCTTTGATGAGCGAGAAAAAAAAAAGAAGAACGAAAGGAATGAATGAAAGTAAAAGCGCCGTGAGCATATCTCAAAATGCTTATTGACTGAATAAGGTCTGGCGCACCGACCTCGCGTCGGCCCTCCCACTCAGTGAATAGGTACATAGTATAGCAATCCGGAAGAGTGGCGATACGAGAACAAACAAACGGAACCATTAAAGTGCCTGATATATATAAGCAAACACAAAGCAGAAACTAACCCCTGATGAAGGCCGAAGCCGAAACGCGTTGGATTCAAAATAAAGTGCTTTTTATTGGACGACCATCCTCTTTTGTGCAAGTTATATATATTAAACACAGTAAAAATTTAAATAGCTGTATGGCCAATATCCAGCCATCTTGACCGAATTAGCTTGGTCAATAAAGGATTTATTATATGGCAAATAGTACACAGGACTGTGCCCGAAATTTACTACAGCAACTTTCAAGTGGAAAGGATCGGAGCCGATATGCCCATATCGGCTCCGATCCTTGAAACCGGATGGGCTTAACGAGAGTGACTTCTTTTCTAGCCAGAACAGAGGGGAACGTAGCCGAAAGTAAAATTCTGTTTCTAATACAGAATTACCTATTACTTACTTTACTGGATAATTTATCTGCTATTTTCCCTTATTTTTACACTTCTTTCCCTTTTATTTTTAGCGTAATTCATATCCTCTCCGTTCGCATGCTATCCTTTGGCACGCACGTATGTTGTCGTTTGGCACGTGCGGATGTTACTTATGTTTGAATTGTTACGGTTATTTACGGTTGAAGTCGTAGCGCGCACTTTCGTATTTCAGTGGCGTAATAGAAATTTTGTATAACGGTTTTTCTTCATTCACCCTGAAGAAGACCGACAAGTCGGTCGAAATATAGGTGTTCTCTATAAACGTATCTTGTCTTCATTTGTGTTTTATATATTGCTTCTTGAAGAAAACATCTACACGTATTGGATGTTTGTGAAAGATTATATATATATTTATTTAGGCAACCCTAAAAGCGGAGCTTCACAGTTATTTCCTTATATTATTGTATGGAATTTACAGATAAACTAATATCGATGCCAGGACTCTAGTAAGGACTTTTGTATTGTGATTATAGTTTTTTTGTTTACTGTTTTGCTGCAGAGTCACATGTTTACAGGCACTATTCAATCAAGTGCAAATGTACATTTTCGAAATATCATCGAGGGTCCGAAAGTAACTTTTTTATTTAGGCCGGCGCCAACTGGCAATCAAATAGAAGTTTTTGGTCGCCACAGGAGAAATTGTAGTCGCCAAAAATTCCCCCTCCCTATTTTTAAAAAAAGTTTAAACTAAGGCCCGGTTCAGACGTCGAACTTTTCATGTACCGAACCTAATGTTGCTATTAAGTACATGAAAAGTTCGACGTATGAATCAATTAGGATCGGCAGTTTTGTATTTGGGTCGACTGTACCGTTCTATCCGACTGGGCTAGTCGGATAGAACGGCAAAAGATCGACATTGATTCAGACGTCGAACATTTCATGTACCGAATCTAATGCATAAATTATAAATGCATTAAATAAATTATGTTTTACCCACAATTCAGAACGTTTCACGTATGTGCCATGCGCAAAATCATTCGAACAACATGGTGGGATAAGAAAACGCAAGGAATGACAGGCCACACTGATTCCCTTCCTGTGTGAAAACATGTAAATAACCTTTTATAGTTTTGCTCTCACAAGAAGATCTTTTAAGGATTTTCCTTTTTTGTACGAAATGATAGGTGGTTCTTTAAAAATTTGGCGAAGTAGGGGTTGATTTTGAATAAAATGCCATTTGGTGAGTAAAGCTTGTTTTAAGTTTGACACTGATGGCTGGTATTGTGTTACAAATGGTAAAATGTCTTTTCGTGTTTTGTTATTTCCTTCAAGCACTGAGCCCCTCCTTGTGAATTTGATTTCTGATAGTAGTTTTTCTACCAAATTGCGTGGGTAACCTCTGTCCCGCAAACGTTTTTTAAATTTCGAGATGTAATCTAGGCAAATCGTTAGTCAGTGTCATTTGACAGAAGTGTGTGTATAAAAGACAAAACAGGAATTACTAACCTGCGGACAGTTTAGGCCAGTCAAGGATCACTCCGAACACAGAGCTGAAATAATAGCCGTCATTTCACACAAAATCATTGCTTTGCTAATAATTGCGGTGAGGGACAACATATGCTGGTATTTCCAATGCTGAAGCTGTTAAAAATCGCGTTCAGTTTACTTTTGGAGAGGACTAGTTATTCTTTTTGACGGTTTAAATGCAGTCATTTGTAGAAAATGTAACAAACCGAGACAAATCGCTATTCAATTTTATTGGCATACATGTCCATATAAAAGACAAAACAGGAGTACTAACCTGTGCACAGTCTAAGTCAGTCAACAATTACTCCGAACGCAGAGCTTAATTAAGCAGAAGCCGTCATTTCACACAAAAGTAAGCCTTATTACTTATCATGCCTGCCAAGGTAGCTCCTTCAATTAAGAGAAATCTCAAAACATCTCTATCTTTGTCTGCAACTGCTACATTAAGAAATGCTTTCTCGATATCCCCAACAAATGCCTTTCTGTTTGTTCGGAACCTGAGGATGATGTCCATAATCTTCTGAGAGATCACTGCCCCAGTGTACAGACAGTCATTCAAGGAGGGGCCATTTGACTTACAGGATGCGTCATAAACAATTCTAAGCCTTGTTGTCTCTTTATCCCTCCTGATAACAGCATGGTGTGGTAGGTAATGCACTCTTCCTACTTCTCCACATTCCGGCTTACTGACTTCTTCTACAATTCCACTCTTAATCTGCTCCTTGATAACAGCATCATATTCAAGCAGCACGTTTGGATCTTCTTTAAGCCGATTTAACAGATTCTTTAATCGCTTGAGGCTTGTCCCGTAGTTGTCAGATAGGAGTGGATGAGTGTCCTTCCAGGGCAGGTGTACCTCATACCTACCACGCCGAAAGGTGATAGTGTTGATGAACTGGCTGTAGACAGACTGTTCAGGGCTTGATATCCCCAATGACTCCAAGTCCCAGAATCGTTTCAGCTCTCCGATCAGGTAATCATTTTTCAGGATGAGTTGGTTCAGAAGCACACCTAAGGACATGTGTACTCGACACCAGGTTCACTGATGGGTCACTGTCATGGGTTGGGTCTTCTACCGGTCCAGATAGCAACCATCCAAGTCCCGTGTGCACAGCCATTGGACCGCTATCTCCTCTTCTCACTTCCCCTGTAACCAACTGCCAGTACCGATCAGATCCAATTAAGATGTGTACTTCAGCAGGTCCAACTTCTCTGGGATAGTCAGCTAGGTGTAGGTCACTGAGAAAGTCATACATGTTCTTTGCCAAATCTACTGTCTGACCACTGAGAGGTTCACAACTCAGGGGTACAGAATACGCTGACATCTGCATATCCTTCCCATCCAAAAGTTTAATACTAAAATGAACAACATCACAGTTCTGTGACTTCTCTTCCTTAGACCCAAAGGTCTTCTTAGCATTGTTTCTTGGTGGTCAACCTGTAGGTTCAGCTCCTTCTTCAGATGATTTGTTATGTATGATCTCTGACTTCCGCTGTCAAGAATGATTCTAATCTTTCTGCCCCCACCCCCCCCCCCCTGATAGAGGGATGGGCGTGGTTCAGGGTGTTTAGGAAATCCGTAGCTGTAGTAATGTTGGGCATTATAGTGAGAGTGTCATCAACATATCTGCGATAATAATCAGGTAGCTTGCCTTCTAGCTCTAGCTTTTCTTCCAACGAAGACATAAACACGTTAGCTAGCAAAGGCCCGAGGGACCCCATGGCCACTCCGTTGGTTTGTTCGTATAGGGTACCATTGAACTGGAACAACGGACCCTTGGTGGACACATTCAACAGATCAAATTATTATTAACAGATAAATTATTATTATTATTATTATTATTATTATTATTATTATTATTATTATTATTATTATTATTATTATGTCAGAGAGGAGTGCGAGGTGGAAGTGAGTGCTGAGGCTGTAGGAGGATCATTGCAATACTGATCTTTTCTACGGGATGGCAAGCTCACAGTTGCACCCATAGCTCTTTCACGTGCCTCAAGTTCTTGGTGTAGTACTTTCAGTAAGCGGTCAAGTTCCCAATCCCCTTGCTTATTCTCCCTGCTTACAATCAGACGTAGTTCTTGGGGGTATCTTGTTCTTCAATACTGATGAGAGTAGGTTACCATCCGACTTAGATGACACACCAAGTGCTTTGAGACCCCTAACATGCACTTCTACCAGGTCATAAATTCTTCTTAAACCCCTTAAATCATGATTGGAAGTGACGGGTGCCATGTTAAGAAGACCTTCCATATGTTTGTTGATGATCATCTGTTTATTTCTGAATCTTTCCCTCAGAATAGCAATCGCTTCCTCATAATTGGCAGTTATTATGGAGAAACCCGTCAATGGCTTCACTGGCAACCTTTTCCAAAAGGGAGATCAGATAGTTAAACTTGTCAATCGTAGCTATGCTAGTGTTGTTGTGAATGGAAGCCTCAAACGTGTCCCAGAAAGTGCACCATTGTAACATCCCCTTCAAACCTTTTCAACTCTAACTTAGGAAGTTTAACTCGGGGGCTTACCGCTTCCGATTGGGAAGAAGTTGAGATATGGGTCGAAGAAATCTGAGCGCTTACCGTTTCGGTTTGTCCATTTTCTGAGGTTGGCTCGTCTGACATAGTTGAAGGTTCCATTTTAGGTGTGGAAACGGCGAGAAAAACTGCGTCCAATCGAGCGATCACAAATTTCACACTATTTTGAAAGAGGTCGCCTGTTTCAATTTCCTCCACGATGTCTTCTTCTGTCGATAATTCGAGGATTTCCAGGTTAAGTTCTTGCAAGAGCTCAAATTTCTCATTCAGAGTCGTTCTATGATGAAGAATTGCTGTTCGCTGCTGGGACACACTGGACGGGTTCTCCAGAATCGACTGTAGAATTTCACTCGCTGTTTCCATCAAACGCTCGGTCGATCTCCTGTGTGCGGTTCGAATTTGTCATTTCCTTCTGATTTCCGTCCCAGATACCGCTTGGCTTTCGCTTCCCGCAACTTCAGAGGGCACAGAAGTGGCTGTAGGCTTTCCTTTCTTTCCCATGTTTACGAAGGTTTTGACGTTCGCTCGAAGATTCAATCAGAAAAATTTCCAGAATTCCACAAAATAATAGGCTTCTTCGTAGATTTTCTCGATCTATCCGGCTCGAAGGACCATGTTAAGAAAAGGTTGAGTGGTTTTAGGTCGCTTTAAGGCTGAGATTCGATGAAAACTCAACAACACCTTAAATCCACTTCTGTGCAGCCAAACTACATTCTTCCGAGCACATGTATGACCAATCCCATGATCCCCTAGAACAAACCAGGCACGTAATGCGTGCTTACAGGCATCATGATATTCCTAACAGTCACTGATACTCTGCCTGTTTACTCGTGCCCTTTCTTTGTCTCTAACACTCCGCCAACGAATAGACAAAACTGACTTTGTTTTAAAACTGTCTTTGGCCATGCAATTTTTCGCCACAAATTAAAAACGCAGGTTGAGAACTGTGTGTATGGTCCAACGATCTGTCCAAAAACAGTCCATATGGAAGCGTGGTTACATGCGAGCTTGCACAAGAAAAGGTTACCTGGAGTATGACAATTGACTTTGGCTTACATGATGAGGTGGACGTACGGAAGGTCGGTCGTTCGGACGGCCAGTCGGTCGTACGATGACGTCATAACCCAGATTTCTCGAATGGATGGGTTACCATATTTTCTTAGCAATGGTGCTCCGCGCGCGCGCGCCGAAGACGCGCGCGGAGCTCTGCTATAAACGATGCTCAAATTTAAAGCCTAGAAAAAGTCAAGATTTGGTGAAAAAAGGGAAAAATGTCGCAATTAGTTTCGAATTGGTGCAAAGATTCATTTCAGCGAAAAAAATTTGGGGGGTTATAGGCACTTTTATTCAAAAGAAAAGATGCAAATTAGGTTGACTTGGAATAAATATTTCAGTGAGTTTCCTTTTCCTAGAGGTATATTATATGAAATTGTGTCATGTCTCGTCTAATGTGACGTCTTTTCTAATACCTTGTTATGATACTAGCAAAGCGCTTTTGATATTGTATTTCCAGACGAGACTGATGTTGTGTTTGCAATCTAGACTGTAGCTTAATCAGAGGGTCTGGATGGGGTGGGGCGGTACATATGTCAGTTGTCAGTTAAATTTTGTGCCATTTGTCAGTTGTCAGTTAAATGGCTGTTAATAATTAACTGCATATTTTAATAATTTTTTAATGTTTTTAAATGTTTTTAATAAAAACTAATGAGCAGCACAAAGCAACAGATCTTGTCAACTTTGTTTATTATCCGACCGGTTTCGTCTGATCAAACAGACTTCATAAGGGATTTAAATACCCAGTAAAATATACGTGCAGGATAATACGTAAATCCTGCATTACGAAATGGGCAATGTTTAATTTTGGGGCTCACGATATAACATTAAATCGTGTGCTGTTCACTAGTTTTTACTTTAAAAAATGTCAAAAATAATAATAATAAAACTTTTTATAAAAATTTTTTAAAATTATGAATTGCTAGGATGAAATATGACGCCATACTCTGCTGCTGTTTATTGTGCACGTTTTTTTGGTGATTTGGTATAAAATATATCAATTATTAGCCGAAAAACGTAGCAGCAGGTCTTTTGTCAGTTGTCAGTAAAAGCGAGTATAAATGTCAGTTGTCGGTTAAACTTGATGCTGCTTGTCAGTTATCAGTTAACCCCATCCAGACCCTCTAATCAAAATGAACACCCCCAGAATGTTTTATATTTTATTTCGCGTATAATGCATGGCCATTAATCCAGAGAACTGGTGTCTAGTAAACTGTCACTATTTTTAAAAAAATTCTTGTAATTTATAAAAATAAATGCCGCTCTGTTTTTCATCTCAAAAGTAGAAAGCAAAACACATTCATAAAAAAACTGTTTTGACATATAATACAATAATATCGCCCTTAATCCTAATAAGAAAGACAAAATGTCCCCCAGAAAGGAATTAAGGCGTGATGAGTTTAAGCAATAAAACTAAAGGCAAGAGTAAAATTGAATAACTTTTCATAATTCAATTAACTCAAGTGGCCATTTCGCCACTATTTTATCAGAAATTAAAACCCTTTTACCCTACGCACTTCCTACTGATCATTTGAAAAAAAGATCTACAGTAAGTTAATCAGAAACGTTTCAGCCTTTCAGAATTTATTAGATTTGGTCAACAAGAACAAAAAAGCTACCTGTAGTATTTCAGTTACAACTTTGAAAGTTACACTGAAATACTAAACATCAAGCCCAATTGTCTACAAAGTTAGTCTTATATCATTGTGTTTTTTATATCAGCAGTACAACATTTCAGTAAATAGATCTGACTAAAACGTAAATGGGGTGGCTGGGGAAGATCTGGATTAACATCTAAAAGGCCAAAACTATTGCTTAAAATGCAAGTAAGTAAGTTCCAAGAATCTAAAATCCATAACTCTGGAGCGTTGTTTTTAGAATTAATCTCTGAAGGTCATTACTACTTGAAGCAGGGAAATTATGAAAGTAAAACGGATTTCTATCGCGCTCTTAGCCACCTCCACTAGCATGAAAAGTCTTTTGTAAATGCAAAAGAATTGACGAAAGCAAAAACGTCGTGGTGGAAAAGTTTGCCCTTTCCACCATTCTTGTACAAAAATGATGCGTTGGTGCTATATACAACGTTCCTGAATCTTCGACATGTAAGACTTACAGTGGAATTTTATCTCCGTACTTGTTATAAACGTACTTAGCTTGTCAGTAGCTACTTCATTCCAAATTTCCTTCATGTACCGAAGGAAGCGGCTGGTTTTTGGCCAAAGTTCGTCATGGAACGTGCTAGGTTTTAATGAATTTAATGAATCCATTTTAGTGCTAAAGTTGATCTTTTTTTCTAAGATAAGGCTTGTGTAGGTCGCTGAGTGTCTCTCGGCAAAGAGCAACGCATGTACTGATCAAGCAATTGTCAACTAAAGACAGTTTTTGAAGGATCAGCCTTTACAATACAGCTGGTACCTGGGCGAATGAAAAGCAGAAAACTTATGATGTTGAAATCTTATCCACAGGTAAAATTCATTCAGACAACCAAGGAAATGACGAGGTCACCCTTTTTTTCGTGTTTGCCCACCGAACAAAGACAGAGGCTATGAAACGAAATATTCGTTGTTAGATTTTCATTCGGGATGTTTGACCTGTTTCTTTACCTTACCTCATAGAACAAAGTCAATCACTCCCATAAAGTGGGAAACGAATTCGACCATAGTTATTCCTTAAAGCCTTAATTAAAGCAGACGAAACTGGCCCACTGAACTGCTGAAGAGTGTGGAAACGATTTGATTGAATCAAGGAACGAATGGAAGGTTTTTCCAATCGGAACAGATTCACATAATTATTATGGCCTCACGCCAACTAAAAAGACGATATAGTGCACGATTAGTTGTTAAACTGAAAGAAAACTATACCTTACACTTATGGCTTGTTCTCCGTTCCTACGATTCTACAAAAAATGACAAACAAAGGAAGTCTTAGGCTATTCATCTTTTCTTCATATTGTGAGGCCCACGAAAACAATGTTTCATGCCGGTCATTAACCTACAAAGTAGTTGGTAGATTCGTACTCGAAGGTAATTGTACGTGCTATTATGCTTTCCAGCTATAAATCAAATAGGCAAGAAGTTATTCATGCACCTGTCCCACTGTTTATTGTTTCGTCTGATCACGGAGACGAACTAAGAGCTTTTTTGAGACCAATTTTTCCCCAGTTTTGCATATTTAGTTAATAGCTTATACCGTAGATTAGTATATGCGTGGAAATTGTGTGCCGTTTTGTCTTTTTTAAGCCTAAAATTCAGGATTCCCAACGAGAAGAACCATGCATGGTCACTTCCCACTACGTAAAGCCGAGTTAGACATCCGTGTGCGGCATCACGGATTGTTTCCTTTTTTGTATATAAATAAATGTAAATGTAATATTTATTCGTCCTGGCAGGGAACCCTTTGCGTGCCGTATTGTGCAATCTTAACCATTTATGGGGTGCTATGGGTAAAACTCAACGATTTCATTAAAACCAGTGCGATTGGGAGTACAGATCATACAGAATCTAGTTCCCAATCAAGAGGCGCTGACGTAGCTTAGATGATTCCTACCATCAACTAATTGGGTAACCTTAATCCAAATCACTCATGCAATACAAAGCAGATTCCGACTAAGAATGACATGCTCCCACTCAAAAGGTTTTCTTTCAGATGTCTCTCAAATCCATTTCAGTAGTAACTGATTTTAGCATACCACCCTCCATTATCGTTTCCGGGATACTTTTCAACCACTTTAAGTTAGCATCTGAATACATGACTCAAGCCACGGAGCAGTTGGGTTATATTAGGAGCATACGTAAAGAACTAATTAATTTAACCGAAAACCCAGTAGGACTAGCGTCATAGAACAATGAGATGCAGGTGTCCAGTTGTGGTTTGACGTAGATACAGTGATGTAGCCACGAACTATCCTTCTTAGATTCGAGTTTACAACGATTTTAACCTACCTCATACAGACAGTCCTCCAGTGTAGTTCAAGTTTAAACCCCAGGACATAGTTCTGTATCCATTTTCAGACCTGAATATGATTCAACTATGAATTGATAATAAACTCTGCGGTTTGATATTCCCTTATCAATCGGTAAACCTTACTTTCTTGAATATTCGAAGGGGGTCAACTCTTAGGTGGATGAAATCGTTGCTGGGATGCGAACGAGCTTGTATTTATTGAACTGAAGAAACTTGACTGCTTCAATTTAATTTATTGTAAGGTCTCTTTTCTGGTGCCGTAATCATGCACGATTCACGAACATCTTCAGTGATATCAGATTTTAATAACTCAAGTAATCATTTGCTTATGTTGAAAGTATATCAGTTTTGTCAAAATGCTATATTTTATCACGCGACAGCCTTTTAAGCCATTTCTCACTGCCAAAACCGCAGTTTTTTATGTTAAAGCGTCTTGTTTTATTTCAAGGTTTTTATATGTGAGGTACCGTTTACTTCATTTTCGGCCAATACGAAATTTACCTTTAAGCCAAGCATACACTTTTCTTGGTTGTGGCAAAGCCTTGCCCCCTGGTTTGTACATGTTACATGCTGTTAACGGACAAAAAGGAAACTGTACAGCGGGCGCCACTTCGCAATGCTACTTTCTATGTAATATTTTACGCTGGGGATACATGACCTTAAATATGTTCAAAAGGCAAAAATATTAGTACACCGATCATTAAGCGTGCAGCCAAACACGGTTTCACAGATAAGCGACCATCTATTGTGGAACTAATAAGAGCTAAGGATACCAAATTATGGAGCAAGATTACAGCTCAAAATCATTGCCTGAATGATCTCCGGCTCCTCCCACAGCAAACACGCGCACTTCGGGAGAGAGGTCATAATTATATTTTACGACAAGTCAGGTCTGAACGCTTTAAGGTAGTTGCACTGGGTAATTAAAATGGGTACTTTAAAATGGGATACTATCTTAGAATTTAAGCCAATAAATTTGAATACTTGTCGGTGACTAGAATTGGTACTTGACTTTTTTTATCCCAATATAGTTGTGGCCTTGCACCTGTTAATTATTAACTTATTAACTTTAAAAAATCTAATTTTTTGTGGACGTGAGATAAAAATACTTTCCCTTTTTTTGAGAATCCTACAAATATTATCACTCTGAATAATCACTAGCTTCCAAAGCGCAAAAGAGGCGTGAAATTTCCAATTTTTGCCCAAAATTGACGGTAGTCGAGGAATTTGAATCACAACTTAGTTTGCAAGCAAATACTTTTATTACAACGAGTTGAACAAAATGGCCAAATTTCATTGTTATAGGGGCTATACTTTTGAAGAAAAACGTTCTGAAAAAATATGGATAACCTGTCTTCAGTCCACTTTTTGTCAAAAAACGCCCAAAAAGGCTTGCTAAAGTCAATTTTGTAGCAAGAGATCGTGGTTTAATGTTTGGCCGCCATCTTGAACAATGTTTTACCCTCCTCTCGGCTCTCAGTTGCTAGATTTGTCTTTATCCCCTAACACTGCCCTAACACTGCCCCCACATTACTTTGTTTGTCAGTTGCTAAGGACGAGTTATTTTGGGGGGCGTGACATTTGAGATCGACTTCCGCTAGCGAAGTGCGCATAATTGATCGAATGTAAGACGCCTTTGTTTGCAATGGCGTCGCAAGATAAAAAGAAAAAAATTTCGAAGTCAGAGAAAAAGAAATTGTATCAGGATAGAGGAAAGAAAGGGGCTGAAGCAAGAGGTATTGGAACTGGATCTCGAACAGATTTTTCGCTTCCAGCCCAATGGACAACAGAAATAACATCATACGACCATCACGATGCGGTGAAATATATTTCTCCAGGGAAAACAATCTATCACACGTCAACTAAAGTCAAAGAGACGCTGGCTAAAAAAAAATGGATTTCTGCTTAGATAAGTCATCAGAGTCTTCGAGTAACGAGACAGATAAGAAGGAGCCAGATTTCGAGCCAGATCCATCCCCAAAACGGCTGAAAATGGTTCGCGAGGAACCTTTGCAGAATCCATTGAAAGTGGAGCGACAGTTTTGTGTTTGTGAATCTTCGCAGATAGTCCGTCTAAATGAGGACATAAACAAGACCTCTTGTTGCTCTACACCCGACCGACCCAATCTCCTTACTCGGTCCACTGAACGAACTTCCGGTAAAATGCCAAACTTCAGCCGTCCGTTTATTTCGGGATAAAACCACATTTTTTACATGTTACATGACATGAGCTACAACTGGGCTCAAAATGATCTCGTTTAAAAACATGAATTTTCCCGGTGCAACTACCTTAAGCGTTGCTTCATTAATTGGCTTAGTGTAGTGCCTTGATTGTAGTATATTATAGCATAGTATAGTTTTACTTTATTAGTATTAATTTATTCTTATTAGTATTGAATTGTACACTTCTCATGTCTGTGTCCAAGTTTTCTCCTCGAAAGTATTACAAATAAAGTTGATTTTATCAGTGATCAGTCAAAACCCCTTTTGTTTCATATCCCACTTCGTTTTCTTTTAATTCCAGTTTCATTCAATGTCATTAGCGGCCATGTAAAGGCGCAAAAATTAACATTATATAATTCGAAGCCTTCAGTCTTCCCATCTAAAGCTCAAATTTGGCGTGAGATATAACAATCTACAATACACCTAGTTTACCTCCCTGTCGTGTTAACTCATGAAAATTGTGTATGGTCGGAGCTGCATTCTAGCTTGGACACAGTGATTTATTTATGATATGATTTACTCATAGACCTTATTCACACAAAATGAGTTGTACGTCATTCACACGCTTCCGAAGGCTTCCCAAGCAAACAGGCAAAAAGCTACAATTGAGGTAATTT
>OX419346.1:11117842-11170342 GCA_948470475.1 Galaxea fascicularis
TCGCAATGAAAAATAATGCATGGATTCAGTTAGTTTCGAGTTACACGTTAATACCCGTCAAGTAGCAGAAGTGACTTTGAAGTTAGAAATAATTATTAAGTAAATTAATTAAGCTTAAGTCTCAAATCTGAATACTGCTTAGTAGGGAATCGCACTTGACGCAAGGTTACGAGATATTTAGCAGTCTCTACCGTTCAAAACACGGTGACTAAATCCTAGAAATTACCATTCAGTACCATATATACAGCCATAATACAAATGGTCTTCAAAGCAAGGCTCTTAAAAATACCTGAATCCACCGAGAATCATTTTACGAGATTTTCTAAAATATTTTCACTTAAAAATTAATTTAAAAAGAATAGATGTCAAGTTACCTGCGAAATACAAACTAGTTCTTTAGTTTTGCCTTAGCTGGCTCACTAATCAGGACAAGCATAAGAAGGAACTAACACAGAGACCGTAATTAATGTCGTGTAGATGTTAGCAAAGAGACAAAAAACACATCAGAATAGAGCACGTAGCTCAGAAACTGAGGATTTCCACAGACGCCCTGTGTAAATAGACTGTGAACAATTTACAAATATGTAAAATTCAACACAAGATAAAGTCGTTTTTTTTCTATTTTCAAGTAAGCCTATCACATTAGAGAGCTTAGAGAGATTAAGCATGACGTTTACGCCAAATGGCAAACGTCTGAGTGAATTAAGGTTTTGCCAAAAATGTAAAAACCCAGCTTGATATTAGCTCATTTCTATCCTGTTAGCTCCAGATATCAAGCAACATCTCAAAGGAACGAGACAAGTTAAAATGAGAGAATTTTCACGCTTTTATGATGAGCAGGAGCCCGCCGTTTCCCGTTGCCGTTGGCCGTAAACGTCATGCTTAATCTCTCTATTAAATATGACGTTTACGCCAAATGGCAAACGTCAGAGTGAAATTAGGGTTTTGCCAAAAATGTAAGAACCCTGCTTGATATTAGCTCATTTGTGTTCTGTTAGCTCCAGATATCAAGCAACTTCTCAAAGGAACGAGTCAAGTTAAAATGAGAGAATTTTCACGCTTTTATGATGAGTAGGAGCCTGCCGTTTCCTGTTTACTGTTGGCCGTGAACGTCATGCTTCATCTCTCTATTAACGTCACTATCGCGGCCAAAGATTTTTTGTACAGAAGATTTCACTGCAAAAAGACGGTTTATGTCATGATTTGAGAATTTCTGTACAGAATCCTTGAAGTATATCAGAGGAGGCAATGCATCACGCGCGCAAATAAACATGCAGCATGTTGCCATTCAGGCTGTGATTGTTTGCTTTTGTTTGAACAATCGTGATTGACCGTAACTGGTTCTGCATAAAATAAGAGGGAAATTGACTTCAAGGGACGATCGCAGTGTGCCTAATGAGATGGTGTGTATAAACGCCATTTTTGCATTGAACGTCACCGCAACACCTTGACATGTTCAATAATTAAAGAACTATTCGCAGGGTGTGAGCACTTTCAGTGAATGTTTAACTAGATGCTGCAAGTCACTCAGAAGCTATTTTAGCACGTTCGGACAACTCAAGACGCCATGTTGAGTACAAAAGTTAATATTGACCTACAAATTTTATCCAACTAGAACAGAAATAGGTTTAATAAATTGCACGACCTTGAGTACGATTCCTAATAAATAACTACGATAACGTCGAGCAATTTTCTATCTGCAGTTAGCAGATATTGTGTTAGCTGAACAAAATTATGATTTTTTTAAGGTCGCGCCTTTTGTAATTTATCGGCTACTACCACCAAGATCAGTAATATCAATCCAGAAAACTCAGTGAGTAGTGATCGTTAAAAGTACCGGAAAACTGACAAGTAGTCGGAGTAATAAGCGTTCCCGTTCTAAAAAAAGTTGCTTTATTTTGAAATTTCTCACAAGGAAGAAAGTAAACATGCAAACAGTTTGGGAATTGGCGAGCGGCCTCAAATTCCATACTCAAACACAAAGAACTCAAGCCATCGGCTTGTTAAATACATGATTAATAGTGAATACGAGTTGTTATTTCTCTCAAAATTGCTCCAAATGTGGGGCAAACTATCTTTGCCTACCTCAGGCCCGTCCACGTGTCGACTGCACTGCATTAGGAATCTTTTACTTCTTGTAAATTGAGGAAATACTTATCCATAGCGACTTCGGCGGACACACAAAAGTAGTAATAGAGGGGTTCGACAAATACCACCTCCTCAGGAAAAGCTTATTTTGCCGAAATAGAGCTACCAGCATTTATTTTTTGGGCTTTTTCGTCCCCGAAAAAACGAATGCTGGTAACCTTATTTCGACAAAATAAGCGTTTCCCGGGGAGGTGGTGATTTGTCCAACCCCTCTATTACTACTCTCGAGAGTGCTGGGCAACACTTGCCAGCCCAGATGGCAAACAAAGACAATAAGTTTGGTCCCATCGCCTCTCAGCGCGCTCGAGAAGTAGCCCAATCATTGCCCGCTAAACCAGCGCCGCATTCGTCCCCAATCGCCCCTTAATCGCGCTCAATCGCCCCCGAAAAGCGCCCAATCGCTGTCCAACCGGAGACCAACCGAGTGCGTTGGGCGCGCCTGCCTATTAGAGGGAGGGCACCCGAGGGGAACCATGGCAGCACAGCCAGCCCGCCAATTAGAGGGAAGCGCCCGCCCGAATATGGCAGCACAGCCAGCCCGCCAACCCACTCCCAACGGATGGAGAGGTCTTCTCGGCACCAAGGACAACTCGGTCGATGAGGAGGAAGAAGAAACTTTCAGCGACGAGATGCACGAACGTGTCATCGAGGACGGGTTCGCCGTTAAAGACGCCCTCCCGTCAGAGTCTCGGGTCCCGGATTCATTCTCGCAGAATAAGAATGTCGTCAAAACTTTGCCGACAGAAATGGTTGGCTGGTGACCGCCGCAATCCCTCCTCTCAAAATTCCGGAAAATCGTTTGAAAGAGCTCCGTGCAGAGATTTTCATTGCCTCAGCCGATGAGGCAATGATGCGGAAGAATTCGAATTCGACAGTGGTGACGAGGAATTCGACAGCGGTGACGAAACGGACATTTAGAAATATGAACCCGGTATACCTCGACGAAGATACCACGCTTCTACGTCGCCCACCACATCACTTTTGACGCCTACTTTGGCGTCAAGTAAGTGTTCAAAGTCGGCCACACAAGCGATCTGAAAAGGCGTTTGCATGACAACGCGTTTCAACCTTGTTTTTACACCATTTCAAATTTGTTCCAATTGTCGAAACAGAAACTGTAAAAAAGGCAGATTGAAAAAGCCGTTTTGCGCGACATTGGCAGCTCGATAAGACGCGCACATTGTTTTTGAACTTTAAAAATTTCATCCAACAGTCCAACATTACAGCTTGCCCAAACTGATACACAATACTCAAGAATAGGTTTGATACTAGCATTGAATAGAATAATACGATATTTAATTGGCAAGAATTTTTTAATGCGGGCTAAAACAGCGACGCGTTTTAAAAGTTTCTTTCTCAGATTTGTTACATGGTTTGACCAAGAGAGGGTGGGGTCGATATCCAGATCTAAAAGATGTTCCTCTTGAGTTTGCTCAAGTTTCTTATCATCTAAGAATAATCTTAGTGTACAGTCGTCACAGCTGGACAACTTCTATCCAGTACCAATAATCATGTATTTTGTTTTGTCCGGATGGGCTACCATACCATGTTCTTTAATCCAAGTCGCCGTACTATTGAGATCCTGCTGGAGTTGTAGCTGGACTTCAGTTACGGTTGTGGCGCTAACATAAAAGGTAGCATCATCAGCAAATAAGCATTCTTACTTTCCCAGGAAAGTGGTAGAGCATTGATAAACATAAGGAAAAATACGGGGCCCAAGATCGAACCTTGGGGAATACCAGAAGACAGTACTTCGGTATCAGATACGGTGTCTGTAAGATTCACACACTGACGACGGTCTGTAAGGTAGCTCTTGAACCAAATTAGAGATGAAGGAGAGCAGCCATAAATTCGCAGTTTGGCGATTAGCAGTTCATGATTCGCCACATCAAAAGCTTTGCGTAGATCCAAGTGTTTGATATTGTCAGTCACCCCTTTCAGTGCTTGCGAGCCCAACAGTTTGAAAGCGCTTGACCAAGAAGCAGTCGGATTGTAAAACATACTAGCAGCATAAGCTATTTTGTCTTGCAACAAAGGACGGCGGCGACGGGCTAACGCACCACACCGCGACGAGGACAAAAAACGAGTTTTGGTCGTCCCGCAAACGGCGCACTTTACCTTGAGCATCTTTTTCCCGTTTTTTGTCGTGACAACGCGTTCGGATACCGGCACATTAGGGGTCTTGCGCTTGTCTTTCTCGCAGTAAACTTCCATCGCCGTATATCGAAGCGAATAATTCGTTGTAAGTAAAGATTTGGTAATCGGGTAGATATAATGAAGAGATGAATAAATTAAAAAAAGCATTGAAAATTAAACAAAGAGTTTGGCCCTAATGGAGTTGCTTTGAGTGTTTAAATTCGTTGACAACGCGCTCGTTTTCGTGAACATCACCGGAAAACCTTTTGAGTATGTCCCGAAAACTGACCCCTTTGTTTCTCTCGTTGAGAAACAGCAGACAGTACCACCCGCAGCGCACGGATTCAATCGATTGAATTTGGTTGTCGTTGCGGAGGAAAGTATTTCTCCCCGTTTTGTGCATCTTTTGCTCCCACTCGTCGAGAGGGGGCAGCCCGAAACAGCCGAAATATTCGACGTCTTTCCCCTTCCAGCAACAGACCCAATGATTGCCCAATTTTCCGAGAGCGTCGAGGTTGAGGTTGCAGGGGGAATGGTTTAAAGGTTTGATCTCGTTTCGCGAGAAGATGCCCTTGATCGGGATGCGGAGATATTGACACCAATCGATCAGGTCAATGTTGGAAAGCGGCACGTCGAGAAACTTCAGGGTCTTCCATAATCCCCCATCGCCCGAAGAACGGAGGGGGGCGCACGTGCATGCCTTCCCCCCTTGTTTTGGTGCCGGTGGGGGAGGGGGTGGAAGCGACCGGCGACTTCGCAATACACCAACATGCATTCCTTTCCCGAAGAGTTTCGATATGAGATCTATCGCAATAGCAATTCCGATGGAAGCCAACATTCCTAGAAATTCCCCGTATTTTGCAGCGCCTTCTCCGCGGACCATTCCTTGACCGACAAAAAACTTTTCAATTGCTTTGTTTTGCCGAGAGGACAACGCCTGTACAAGTTTGTAAAGTCGGATCTCCTGAGGTCCGTACACTTTCCCGAAAACCTTTTTAAGCACCTTTCAGCACCGAAACTGAGCCCGGCAGTTGCCAAAGCCTTGGCCGCGAGGGCGAGTAAAGGTCGTGCCAGGGAAGGCACGGTCGAAAAGAGATTGCAGCCGCGCTGAGCGTTCTTCGTGATCTGAATTTTGCTGAAACGCAGATCAGCGCCACGTCTTTCAGCAGACGCCTTTTTCAATCGGTTGATCTGCGTGGCTGTCAAAAGGAGCTCGTCGCCGCGTCCGATCTGGTTTGGTTTTACGCGGAGAGTGACGGCCGTTTTTGCAGGAAAAGCTTTTCGAAGGTTTCCCTTTCGCCCATCCATAAGCGCGATTCGAAGCGGGTAATAAGGCGTCGCCATCTTACACTTGAGAAAATTATTTCGCCGGCTGCCTCGGATTTTTTTAAGCTACAACCAGTTTGTTTCCGATTGATCACAATCTCTTCCTCGTTCAAGTGAGCTGTATATATCGTGTAATCAGCATTAGCGGCTTGATCTAGCCGGTAATGCAATACCAGCTTCTTCTCATCACCAGTTCACACTTTCTTTGGTCGCTCGGAGATTAAACTAAACTACAGGGTACATGGTCGAGTAGTTGGAGACATCCAGCTGGGTGTCTGTGTTGTGGTCATTTTTCCTGTAGCGGTAGTCAAGTCGCGGAACATTCGCGCCTGGTCGTCGCCTTCATACTCCAGCTCGAGGTAATAAGTCGCCCCATACTGAAGGCGGCAAGTGGACCCTTTTGTAACAGGAGGGGTAGCTGCGTTCAGATTGAAGGTGTCGAATTTTTAAGGGTTGTGTTCCAGAGAGTGCCGTCTTTCGGTTCGTTGAAAGAAAACGAAAACATGTTTGGCATTTTTCACGCCGGGGGTGATTTGCCATTGCCCTCCCGCATCTCTTCGTCGGCTTGAGGAATTGTTCGTTTACCAGCTTCTGCCCCTCAGGCGTAAGCATCAGCTTCGGAACCCATAACTACATCTTAGTGACAACAATTCTCCTCCCGTCGGTGCCGTGTTGGAAGATCATTTCGCTGTCGTCCTCTAGCACAATGTCGAAAAGCAGCTGCAATGGCAGCAAAAGCCTGTCTGTCAGCTCCCCGAAGAAGGAATAGCGGTTGAGGGGAATGACTGTTTTCACCGTTTTACCACCACTCGAAAGAGCCCCGCGCGACAGGACCCCCTTGTTCGTTGCGCCAGCGTCAGTGGGATTCGTAGTAGCACTGGCGGTGTCGAGATACCAAAACTCGTCTCGAGCCACTGTTCGCGCGAAGTCGTAGGAATATTCCACCAAATTTTTGATAAACAGAACCGTGTTGACACGGCTGGCTTCATAAAGCTTCTTCCCAGAGGAACTCACGGTCATTTCCTTGATCAGAGAAAACGAGCTGTACATCGGTGCCGTCTGCGAGAACCTGGAACTTGTACTCGACCCGGAAATAGGCGTTGTACCAATCGTAAACATTGTCCTGATCTTTCACCTCGAACTCCAGCCCGGTTGACTTGGTACTGCCAGTTCGCTGGAGTATTGAGCGGTGTGTTGAGATCGAACCGCTCGTAATCGACCTTCTCGAGATAGCGAGGTGACCGAAACATGTCGGTATATTCAGAAAAATTCAGAGTCAGTTGGCTAGAATTCGGCTCGACTTCAACATCGCGTCAGACGGGGACGAACTTCTTGTTCGAGAGCTCCTTGTCCGCAGCAACTGCTGAATCTTCTCTCCCGTTTTTTCGACTGTTTGTGCCGCGACTTTTTCAGCCGCCTGTGCCGTAGCCTTTTCGACAGCTTTTTTCAAGGACTGAGTCGCGGTCCGAGCAAAAGTGTTTACTATAGCCATGGGGGTGTCGCGGACCACGCCCGAACCTTTGTGTTTGTAGCGATAGTGCCCTGCGCACTCGTCGAAAAACTTCATCCACTCGCTCGCGTGATTAATATCGTCCCTTATACCTTTCGAAAATTTATGCTTCTTCAACCGTCAAACTCAAAGCCACATCGAGCCCTTTGAGGTCGAGAATGTTGTTTCGCCCGTCTGTGATCCTGATCCTCACCTAATCGATGCGGGACTTGTTGACGGGGTGGAACTCCAAACGAAGAGGCTCTTCGTGGAAGGGATAGCTGACATTGCGACCGACTGTCGACAAGCTGTACAAAACATCGCTCTCCACATCATTCTTCTGCCGCGTGATCAGATCGCAATGTATGAAAACCCGGTCGACGCTTCTCGTGGTGTCGGGAATTTTGGCTCCCACGAAAGTCTCGCTGCCTTTGAAGATTTTCTTTTCGAAACCGACCAATTCGGCGAAATCACCATCTGAAAGATCGAGCTCGTAATTTTCGACAACCATGACCACAACACGGAAAATAGTGAAATCGAAACGCAGCGTGAAAACGGTTTTTTTTCTCGGTGGCATCCGGATCGACGAACCCCGTCTCAGCCTGCAGATACTCGTTGAGCTTTTCGTAATCGTACATCCAGTCAGGAAAAGTCAGAGTTTTCCAAGCTTCTCCAGTTTTACACCACTTCAGTTTGTTGTTGTTGAAAGCGGCGGCGACGTTGTACTACGAGTAGGTCATGGTAATAAGTCTGTTCATTGCCGCGCGGTAATTTTTGCTTTTGTCCAACTCGATGGGCGGGTTGAAGTCCACACAAAAGTCGTGGGACTTGTCACCGTCTCTCTGATTTCTCAACTTCGCGAGTTGAGAATAGATCAAAAGGCTGAGCGTCATCGTACGTGGAAATCCTTGAATATTTTGCGTCTCTGGAATTCGTTGATGACTCCCTGTTTGACGAGCCCGGACAGCAAACAAACGACCGCCTTCCAAAGACGAAGTGTTACCAGCTCTGATCGAGCCAAGGCTCACGCACACCCGGTCGATCAATTTTGCAACCGTGCCTTCCCTCAATCCGCTGCCCTCCGTTCCCCAATCGTGCTCTTCGAATTCGTCTTCTTCGACCCTTCGTTTTTCCATCCTGGTTCGGATGGCGTCGTCCAGAGCCTCTTCTGCGCCTGTTTTTCTTCTTCTTTTTTCGGTCCGTTGGGGAGTCATTTGCAAACGCTTGGCACCTTCCTGAGGGCTGAAGGTTTTCCCTGTCTTTACCGATCTGCATGGAGAGCAGCCATCCGTGATTCTCGAGTCGATGTTGGCTAACACCCTCGACTGTAGTAGTAGTTACCGATCTTTAATCTCATCTTTGATCTGTTTGAGCTCTTCGAGCGTCTTGCCGTGAAACCGCGATTTTTCGCTCTTCACTTGGTAGTTGCGATCGGCACCGAAACGGGCTATAATGCAATTGACCGTTTGCAAGTCGGCTGATTCGCTTGTGCTTAAAAACCCCGGCACTTCTGGCTCCCCCGAGCTCGTCGCTCCCCTTTTTCTTCGTCTTTGTTCACCACTGGCCGAGGTGGAGGCGGTGGAGGCGTAGGCGGAGGCGGAGGCGGAACAAAACCCTCTTCGTCCTCTATTAACGGCGGAGGCGGGACGAAATCCTCATCTTCCTTCAGCGGCGGAGGCGGAAAATCTTCTTCACTACCTCTTCCTCATCTTGCTCGCTTTGTGGGGGCGTCAGGACTTCCGCTCTGAAACCCTTCATGCCAAGCGAATGGATTGGTTCTATATATCAAACTGGTCCATGGTGTAGTCTGGCCCGGGATTTTCAGCTTTATCTTTCGGTTATTCCTCGATCGGCGCCAGCCGCCTCGTAATTGGCCGAAAAAAAGCTCCGCCGCCGAAACGTTCCCGAAGGCTTTGGCTATTTTGTTTCGCTTGAACGCTCAGCGAATTTGGTCCTTTTGTTTTTCGAGATCGGCATCTGCCGCCGCGCGTTGCTGCTGCTTCTTCACGGACATTGTATATAGGGAAAATGAAAATTCCGAACTATGACCCCACCTTTGCGCTTACCAACAACTACAGGCGAGGGCACCAGTCAATGCCCGCGGATATTTTCCGGATGTTGATTTGCGGTCCGAGCAATTCCGGCAAAACGAACATCCTGCTGCACATGCTTTACGAGCTGCTGGAGTTCGACAAAGTCTTCCTTTTTTCGAAAAATCTTCACCAAAACAAGTACCAAGCGCTCCTGCAAGACTTTACCGAAAACATCGACCCCGGAGTCGGTTACCAGGTCATTGAGGCGCCGGGGGATGAAATCATTCCCCTCGAAGAGCTGGCGACCGACAACCAAAAAATCGTCATTTTCGACGTTCCGGTTTGTGAAAAAACCGGAACGACATCGTCAACTATTTCATCAACGGTCGGCACCGGAACTGCATCTATCTCACCAAGACATACTACACAGTCCCGAAGAACATCCGGGACAACTGCAGCCGATTCTGCATTTTCCGGTTTCTTCCAAGAGAAGACAAACGCGTAGCCGACGAGCTGGGTGTTGATTCGGCGTTGCTCGACCGTGCAACTCGCGAAAAGTTTTCCTTTCTCTATCACGAGAAACCTGAAAGCGAGCGTTCAAGAATTTCGATAAACCAATATAAGAATGGGATACATCAACTCGTTCTCGACAGCAAGAGGAGAAAGCCAAGACGGAGAAGCTGGTCCCCAAGGCCGGCAAGGTCCGCAGGGTCAAAGGGGTGACAAAGGCGATACCGGTTCGCAGGGTCCGTAGGGTCTGCGGGATCAAAAGGGTGACAAAGGCGATACCGGTCGGCAGGGTCAAGGTGATAAAGGCGGTAACGGTCTGCAGGGTCAAAAGGACGACAAAAGGGATGCCGGTCCCTAAGGCAATACCGGGACGCAGGGACCGCCCGGTTCTGGATTTAAACTCGGTGCAAACGGCAACTATGAGGTGGAAAACAAAATGCTTGTCCACTGTTACGAAAAATTATTGCGTGACTCGCGTTACTGTCTGGAAGTGTCTAGAATCTTCTGCATATTTAATTAGTGTTGTGTCATCGTGATTCCGTGATTCTATTTTAAGCCGTTTGCATATGTTGCTGTAAATAGTTTCTTATTGTAATGTCGCTTTATTTAGCCGAGTCGGAAAGTTCTAGAATTTATTGTTGTAAAGTTTATAAGCCGATCGGTGTAGCTTTAGATTTTTCTTAGAAGAGTGTCTTAGAGTCTTGGAGAGAATAGTGAAAGTGACAGAGGTCGTTTATACATTTGGCGGAGGCCGTGTTTATTGAAGTGTGACAGAGGTGGCGTGTACATTTGGCTGAGGCCGTGAGTATTGAAGTGTGACGGAGGTCGAGTATAATTTAAGTCTAGTGTGAGCTTATTTTGAAGTCTTGTGCGGAGTTTACTACTTTCGTTTGGAATAAATAACCTTGTTGCTGTTCCGACAACCCTGCGTTCTGTTTAGTCTACAAACAACCCTCTTCTCACTCATCAACACAACGAACTCGTAACATCCACGTTGCGCCCACCAAAACTGCAGACGCTGCAAAAAAGAATTATGTCGACACGGGGCTGGCGACTAAATTATCAGCCAAGCGGGGTGGTATGACGGGGTCTTTGAATATAACCAGTTCAGGGTTTCTCAACGTGAGGCGGGGACGGCTCAAAATCGACGGTTTGTCTTCCAACGTGACGAAATCCGACCTCGGCAAACTCATCGGCATGGCGCCGGTAAACATAACCGAAAAGAAACCCTCTTTGTACGTCAGAGACGGCAGTTTTCGATCTCGAGTTTGATCGTATTACCTTCCAACAACAACTTCATTCGTGTCGTTTGCAAAGATCAACCCCAACCCAAGACTCTTTCCATCCCCTGCCTGGGCACCGGCGCCGACGCCGACATTGTTATCTCCAGAACCAACCAGGACATTTCAGGAACAAAAACCTTCACTTCAGCAGGGGTCTGCAACCAGAACCCGACAAACAACAATCACCTGGCCACCAAGAGGTATGAAGCTTCTCACCCATCTTCGGAAATTTTCTGAGAATTGACGGGTGCAGCCAGATGGGTGGTAACCTTAACATGAATGAGCAGAAAGTAAAATCCACGGGCATCGTCAGATGAACGAAGGTGATGGGGGGCTTTCTTTCGATTCAGAGGAAATCACGATGCACGACGCTTTGAACATAAACGGGTACCGCATAGTCGGAGAAAACGATGGAGGAAGGTAACGATAACGGAAGGGTGAAAATGGACGGGGATTTGGATCTAAACAGACACGGCGATAACATTGTTTTGGAATACGATTTGGACATGAATGGGCACGTTATTTCTGGCCTCAAATTAGGAGGGGATCTCAATTTAAATGGGCATAAAATTAACGGCGACATAGAGGTGTCAGATCGAATTTATTTAAAACGCGATGTTGATTTCTCAGGCAGGGTTTTCGGAATTCCTACAATTATCAATTTTTTTTACAAACCCACAAATCCGAACAAAAAATTCTTGTTCGATAATAATTATTATAAAATCTTAGCCCCATTCGACGATTTTTCACTCACTGATTTTCGATTGGCTTAGGAAACGAGGCCAGGCCCTTATCCGGCTGTGAGTGTGCAAGCAATTTGCGAAAACCCCGACGAATCAAGTGGTAACTTAATTTTGTCGACTATCACCACTAATAAGGCGACACGCCATCAAACTTGTGGACAGGAACGGAAATCGTTGTTTACTAAGTTTCAAACTCCTAAGGGAAGAAAAAGGAAATATCTTCGGGTGTTGCACTGCAACCCCGCTGTGATGAGAGTCGACACGGTCGTCTTAAAATTCTCCCCTTCAATATACAATGCGGCTGACTTGTAAGTCACAGCGCCCTCTCCCCTCCAACATCTTCGACTTTAACCACATTGACCCGGATCTTACGGGTGTTACGCCGAGCTGTTCCGCAGCTTCAGGCGGAAGAATCTGGTTTGCAACCTCGCGGCGGGCAAGTTGATCGTCACTTCGGTCGTAGCCGGAGGGATCACTTTGAACCCCGCTGTTCTGGCCGTTTTGACGGGGGGCGGTTTGGCTGTCAAAGGGGTCGCCAGCTTAAAAAAATACGACAAAAAGCGGAACGTGCTGCCTTCGCTCGAGTAGAGTACAGGAAAATCTTGGACGAGATCCGGTTCTTTCTCAGGGGCGAACCTTTTGACGAGAAAACCTTTCTCGACAGGCTGAAAATGATCGACGACTTCGTCAGCGACCACTGCATGAAGATTCCTGACGCGATTCGGCAGAAATACCGTGGAAAGGTCATTGTGAATTTTTTTTCTACCACCTAGAAAAATTCGCGCCCCTTTTGATCCTTGTGTTTCGACGAATTTTGCAGAAAGCGGGTGAAAGATGCTGAAGAACTATTTTCTTCTGCGGCCAAGCACTTTTCAGAACGGTTTGAAAGTAATTATACAGAAAATAAACATAGTTGACCGAACTGGCGAATGAGGTTCCCCAAGATCATCTCTCGCGACGGCACCCACATGTTTTCCGCGGAGGTGCTGACAGCGTTCAAAATCCTGTGTCTCTCCAGGATTTTATGGAGGAGAACCCTTCCCTGAGAAGGCGGAGCTTCGGGCGAAAATGTTTTCTCCTCAAAGGTTGTGTCTTGTTCTTCGATTTTTCCGCACTTCTGGCAAACGCAGTCAAACGCGCCTATCGGCTGCATCATTTCTTGTCCGCAGCACTTGTTCGCCAACTTCTCTGAAGTCTGCTGCTTTTTGGGAGTCTTCTCCTTTTTCAAACACGTCAGGCAAACAACCCATCTGACGAGGTTGTCGACCATTCTTTTCCCGCAGCAAATGTTGTCCATTATATATGGAAGCTTGAACTTCAAAAAGGCAGCGTCTCTCGAAAATTTATTACAGCCCTCGTGGTTACCGGAAAGATCACGCCGCGTCAAGAAATTAGCCGCGGCAGCAGAGGTTCCGGCAAGTACTGCGAAAGAATGGTTGTCGAGACAGGCGCTTTAGCAAATTTTTTTCCCGCGCCGCGGCGTATTCTCCGCCCAAAGTTTGATGTGCCTGTGCCCAACGCAATGCACCAAGCTGACCTTCTTTTCATGCCCCGTGACCGCATCGGACGGAAGGTTTTCAAATACGCGCTGACTGTTGTCGACATCGCCATCCGTTTCAAAGAAACTGAACCCTTGGTTTCGAAAATTTCGGAACAAGTCGCGCAAGCTTTTGGGCGAATTCACGCGCGAGGTCCTTTGAAATGGCCGAAACTGCTGCAAGTTGATCCCGGTCGAGAGTTCATGGGTGCTGTCATGCGAGCGATGGAAATTCACGGAACAAGCATCCGACGAGGAATTCCTGAAGTTCATCGCGACCAAGCGATTGTCGAGCGATTCAACCAATATCTCGCTGAGCAGCTCTTCGGTCACCAGTATGCTGTCGAGAGGCGCCTGTCAGCTGGACAGTGAGCACGGATGTGGGTTAAGAGGTTACCGAGAGTCGTTGCCGCTCTTAACGAAGGGGTCACGCGGTTGACGGGGCAAAAACCTGTTGACGCGATCATGAAATAGACTGTTTATGCCCAACCTTCGTCAGCTCCCTACAGAAGACCTGTTAGGGCAGCCGAAATAACCCTTCCCTCCGACGTAGTGGTTCGCTATTTGCTTGCTCCCCGCGAATTGGAAGGCGGAACACGACGAGCGACAGATCCGAATTGGTCTCTGAAAACTTTCGAGTTTGCCCGCCTTATAGTCAAACAGAGTCAGCCTGTCTTGTATTCGCTACGCGACGGACCGAAACGCAGCTTTGTCCGCGAAGAATTGATGGTTGTCCTTCCGAATACTGAACTGCCGCCGATTAACCAGAGCTAGCCAGAGGGGGGTTTGGGGGACAGCACCCCCCCCCCAAAGTGATATTCAACAGGTTCTGTGTGAATCCCGTCCGGCATCACGTCCACGTACCGTTTATCGTAAAAAGCAGATAGGCCGAGCTTTTGCTGCTCGTAAGTTATCATCCGTTCGTCCCTCATCTGAAAACTTCGATTTATCGCCTTGTCCTTTTCACCGTGCAGCGCCGCTCGGAAACGCCCCCACGTGACCGCGTTCTGCGCTTTCGACATTCCTTTTGTGGAGAGTTTGTTCTTTCCAGTGTCTTCCTCAGCGCCTACTTGGAATGGTCTTGACTGTGACTGTGACACGCGGTTTTCCACTTTCTAGATGGTACGTTTCCCCGATTTCCTCGCGATCGCTGAAGAAGGTGCCCCGCAATGCTCTGTCGACGACCCTCTCGTCTTTCGCTCCACAGCTTCGATCATTTTCCGGTACGCACTGTTTCCGAGCAGCTTGAATACCTCGGCAAGCAGCGCTTTGCTTTATTCCACATCTCCGGTGCAGCGCGCTTCGGTCACCTACTCCACCAACCAGGTGAAAATTTTCCCCGGTTCGTAGTCGACGGTTCGTTGAATTGCTGTGATCTCTGCTCTGTGGGCGATGAACCATTTCAGGAGCGGAGCGTAGACCAACATCTCGGCGGAGAGTGCTCCGAGCAGCTTCTTGCGATCGTCCCGAGTTCTGCCGGTGCGCCGCAGGTAGTCGTGCATGCTTGGCGGCACAACTTATAGAGGCACCTCTTTGTTGATGAAGAAAGGGCGCATTTTCTCGAACTTGTCCCAAAGGGTTCTGGAGATCTCGATGTCAACCTAAGCAAAGCCAAGCCAATCGTTCGACTCAACCCTTCGCGTGAAAGCTTGTGCCTCTGCTGCGGGGTGTTGGAAGTGAACAACCTGCCCCTTTCCACAAGGCATGTCTTTCAACATGGTTGACAGATACAAGGCGTTGGCGTCGTACCCAAGGATTTTTCCACAGGCAGAGGGCAGGGGCATTGTTGCCCAGCCGGTGGCTCCGGATTTTGGTCACTCCCGTTTGGTGATAGCGTGAACACCAACCTCGGTCCCCCGACTACCGTACCTTTCAACATCTTGTACTCTTCCTCGCAAGGGCTCCAGAGATTTGTCCAATTTTCGACTGAACCCCGCAGGAGGTAGTGCATTGAGACGCCGGGGATGCTGACGGCGTCTTTCAGAATGTCGATACCTTTCTCGGTGTAGAAGTTCGCATTTTTTGCAACGCTTCTAACCCCGGAGCCACATCCAGACTGCACTGCTCCTATTCCGAAAGCGACAGCATTGATTGATTTTTTATTGAAATTTTGAATACTTATACAGAGTTACCAGCACGAAACTTTTTCTCAACCACCAATGCCACGCAGGATAGTCGGGCAGCCCCGGAAAGTCGAGCTTGCTCGGGGAATCGAATCACTCGCACGGGAACCACGATTTTTCAGCCGAACAACCATACGCCCTCACCCATTTCTCGTAACTGGTGCCAGGACCGAGGTATTGATAATGTCGAGGAAACGGAAGTTTGGGGTTTGCAGGAAAACTATTTTGTTTGCTTTCTTGGCCACTTTGATGGTTTGGGCGGTTCCGACGATTCGCTCAACGGAATGTTCTTTGATGAGGTTGAGATCGTAACTGCCGG
Source organism: Galaxea fascicularis (assembly GCA_948470475.1). NCBI lineage: Eukaryota > Metazoa > Cnidaria > Anthozoa > Scleractinia > Euphylliidae > Galaxea > Galaxea fascicularis. The sequence goes on from OX419346.1 coordinate 11,133,490, forward strand.
AGTTGAACCCGAGGACTGGCACCTGGTTGTACCATTCGTTGATTCGGGCTTGGAACTACGCCCGCACATTTTCCGGATTTTTTGCCGCCGCCGCTCGAGTTCTTCCACGAACTTGCGGGAAAGCTCTCTTGGGTCTCTTTCGCAGATGTGCATGGGGTTCGGTTCGAGCGTGTCGCCGATCGACACTGAGATGGGAACGTGAGCGTATTAAAATGTGAGGTCGGATGCCGGCTCCTTCCTCCAATTTTTGTCCCCGAACGCTTCGATGTCAAAGAGGATCGTGTGGGGATAGTATTTCGTGAAAGTTTTCGGTTTTTGACCGCGGTCGGGGTAACATTTCTGGAATTTCTGGAAGAGGCAGCCATGAAATTGGAGAATTGTTTTGCTGGCGGCGTGGAACCCGTCCACCGCAGTGCCCTTGACCCATCTTTCTCTTCCGTGCCCGCACCCAGCATGATGAATGTGAATCCCTCGACGGCGCACTTCACTTTCGATACAGATGGAAGCCGCGACACCGATGGTTTTGTCGGGAAAGAAAGCTTGCTCGAAAGTTGTTTTTGGAGCTTCGATTTTGTCGTTCGGATAGCAAATGCGCGTCCCTCCTTTGGAGCAGATCATATTGTGGCGTTGAAGATGATTCGCTTTTGTGAATCGAGCGCAACAATGTGAACAAGCGTAAATTCTTGCCAACCTTTCGATGTCTTTGATGAGAAACGCGTGCCCTACGAAAACACCGATTGTCACCACATTTCGAATCTTGGCTGGCAAGATTCGTCGGAGGTGACAAACCACGTCTTCCGCTTCGCCTTTTTCCGGCTCGTAAACTCGGACCCCGAGCCATTCCTCGAGGGCTTTTCCTTTGTTAAGGTGCCGCTCTACCTTGTACAGTTCGTTTAGAGATGTTTTGCCGCACTCGTTGACAGGAGCGTTGAAGAAGCTTTGTGCAAGCTGCCGAGCTGCTGCTGTGGGGCGATCTGGTCTTACCCCTCGATGCACCGCGATGCAGCGATACAAACAGAGGATGTTATTGAAAGTGTCGAGTGCTAGCATCGAACGCCCGTAAGTAAGTGAGTAAAATCTTTATTTCAACTCGGTTAAAAATCTTCAGTTATGCTAAGTATTTTAATTACAACCATTTTTAAAAATTAAAATGACTACAAAAACCGATTTACAAGATTGCCGAGTGGGAATCGAATGTTTCATGTGCGCGGTTTATTTCCTTCTTAAACTGTCCAATTGATCTAATCGCCCTTATATTTTCAGGAAGAGAATTCCACAGTAGGGCACCGCTATAGCCAAAGCTACGTTTCAAATAGTCAGTACGCGGCTTGGGTAAGTTTAACTTACGGAAAGAATCACGCAAGTCATAGTTTGTGTGCCGCTCTATGTGCCGTGGGCAAGGTTGCGCAACCAATTTGGCAACAGACCGGTTGCGACCAGCGGTTGGCGGTCAAACACCGCTTTCCCATCTAGGTTGAAGAAATTTTCGAACCTCCATTTCGTGCTCAGTCTTTTGATGTCGCGCAATTCCCACCGTTTTGCGTGTTGTTGGTTCGACCATCTTCCCACTTCCTGAATAATGTTGAACCATGGGGAACCCTCGTTGGCGTAATGAAGGATATCATCTCCGTTTTCGATATTTTCCAGTTGATAGCTGTAAACATGTCAAAGGTAAAAGGATGTGTTTACTTCATTTCGAATTTTGTTCAAATTTTTTTCGGTGTTGTTTGTTTCCAAATCCTTAATTGTTCGCCAACAAACAAAGTGGCGCCCTCGCCTCATTTCTACCCCGTCGAACCTTTGGTCATCCAACACGGTTCTCAGATCCGTCGGTGTGGGGGCTTGGTTTCTCAATGGCGGCACGGGGTCGAACTGGCGCAAGACTTCGCGATGCCTTTGGGGTCCCGCTTGGGCGGACGGGGACGGATGGGTTGTGGTTGCAGCGGTTCGGGCAGCGCTGCAGGAACGGGTTCATCAAGAAGGTTGCCTCCAAGAGTGAGACCCCTATACTCTTCCAAGAGTCTTTCGAATTCGGTTTCTTCATCAATGGGGCTGTTTTCAGCCTCCCATTCTTCCAAGAGCATTTCCAACTCGGCATTTGGTCTGACCCAAAGTTCCTCATCCATGAGAGTCCTTTCGGGCGCCATATACCTTGTGGAAAAATTTTCTTAATTGTCGGCCATTTTCTGGCGGGCTGGCTGTGCTGCCATATTCGGGCGGGTGCTTCCCTTTAATTGGCGGGCTGGCTGTGCTGCCATGGTTCCCCTCGGGTGCCCTCCATCTAATAGGCAGGCGCGCCCCACGCGATTGGTTGGTCTCCGGTTGGACAGCGATTGGGCGCGATTCGGGGGTGATTGGGGCGCTTTTCGGGGGCGATTGGGCACGATTCGGGGGCGATTGGGGACGAATGCGGCGCTGGTTTAGCGGGCGATGTTTGGGCGACTTCTCGAGCGCGCTGAGCGGCGATGGGACCAAACTGATTGTCTTTGTTTGCCATCTGGGCTGGCGAGTGTTGCCCGACACTCTCGAGACTAGTAATAGAGGGGTTCGACAAATCACCACCTCCCCGAGAAACGCCTATTTTGTCGAAATAAGGTGACCAGCATTCGTTTCTTCGGGGACGAAGGAGCCGAAAAAATTAATGCTGGTAGCTTTTTTGCAAGGTGAAAGTCTAAAGATTTATCTCTCTGCAAATAGTCAAAGTCAATCCACCAGTTTAGGTTCATAACCTAGATCACTATAAACATAATCTGTAAAAACATGTTTTTTACCTTAGTGACTTTTGTGTTTGCTCATTTGTGTTTACAAATAAACACTTTTTTAAGAGACCTTAAAAAAGGTTCTAGTGGGGGGAAAAAGAGGGTTGGTTGGTTGGTTGGTGGAGGGCAAGTTAATTTACTTATGCTGCAACGATCTCCAGCACTTGAAAACATGTATCCTATCAAGCGCCCTCCTTATGTGTTTAGAAGGAAAGCAAATGGTTGTCGAACCGCTCACGCACAATAAAGGATGCAATGGAGCGTAACAAAGCTTACCACTTTGAAGACTGAAAGTAGACTTGCAACTTTGTTTGGATTGGAACATCGACACCGACGCTACTTCATTCCAGGATGACTGGTCGGGAATAGGAATTCTGCAACTGCTGTTCACTCACTGAGGTACAGAGCTGACTTACTGTAGGGCTCTTGGTGTGTTTTTCACACCTGTCTTCAAAATGGACGACCTATGGCAATTAGGAGATTATTATTTTGTTAGGTGTTCAGTCACGTCCCTGTAATTTATTTGACATACAGCCCACACTTGCCGGTCTTTAGGATAGATTAAGCGAAGGCTGTGTGTTAATTTGGTTTGCCATTAAACCAGAACAAATGTAGTTTCGTGGTAGAGGTGTCCAATCGAAGCAGCTGATTTTCTTAATTCGAGAAATGAACGTAAGACTAACATAAATACGATTTGTTTTCGACAATAGAAAAAAAATTATCAAAAGCTAGACGTAAAGGTCAGTCATTACTTCGCCCAGTGGAATTTTTTTCCTTTATTATTCACATTCAGGACAAATAGGGAAGTTAAAATTATTTAGTCAATTATCCCTTGTCCCTAACATTATTTTGCCAGTTATATTCCTTATCCCTAAAACCCCTAACAGGGGTCATTGTTTTATTGTCATTTCTTTTAAGATCACAGGCCGTTTGCGGTCCATCAAAATTGAGATTCAAAACATCAATTTATAATTTCTTTTAAACGTTGCTGGATAGTTAATTAACAACATCTTACTGTCGTGATTTTCACGACAAATGATAAATGCCAGTTTAAAAGCGGCACCGGAACATCTAATATCGACATGCACGCTGGATAATTAATTAACAACATCTTTACTGTCGTGATTTTCACGACAAATAATAAATGCCAGTTTAAAAATAGTACCGGAACATCTAACATCGACACGCAATTTTAGGTAAGGAAAATCACTACATTTCAAGTTTGTAACTTGATTTCCTACTAAACATCAGTTCAGTCGTCGTAAAGTGCGCAAAAATTGACTCCTGTACGTCTATCAGCGTTAAGCGTTTGCACCAAAAGTAAATTATATAATACAAAACCAAAGCAAACCTTCATTATTACTGCGTTAAAGTAGACTTCCTTTGAAGGTAAATGTCGGGGTTTTTCAATGACGCTTTGAAACGCCGGTTATTGCTGCTCCGATCACGTGACCAAAGGAAACGGAGGCTCTAGAGACGAGAATAGAGACTTTAAGCACCGGTACCGGTAACGGCAACGGCAACGTGGATACCGAGGGAAAGACTGGGGAGACAACGCGGTTGAAAGGAGAAATTGTAAACATTAAGCACTTGCCAAAACCACAGCGGCGACGGCAACTTTTCTAGGTTGTCGATTAGCTTCCATTTCATCGTTGCCTTCTTTAAAGGCGGCCAGAAATCACCCTTTCATTAGTCATTACGAAGGCGGGTGTAGATAACGAATAATTTTTACTGTTATGACAAAAATAAGTGATCAAATCCTGACAACAATTTTTATCAGTGTTTCGGCTTCGATGAACAAGAAAACGAGTGTCTGTCGGAATGTCGTTTCCATAAACAAAATATGCCATTCCTTGCTGAGATATATCAGTTCATTAATTTTTAAATCAGAATACATGAAGAGAAAGATCAGAATAAAATGAAATAAAAGCCCAATTTGACGCTGTTGTTGCTTCGGAACTCGGCCCAAACAGCGAACATACACATTAAAGTAATTTTCTTGTCAAATTATTCCAATGAAGTGATAACTGCGTACTGAATAAACTTAAGTTGTGAAAATAAGATCAGACGTCCTTTACCTTTAGAAACGGATGAACGAGACAGGGAATTTCATACAAAGCAGCCTGATCATTTCGCTTCAGCCTTGATTTATATATTTCGCTCTACAGCAGGCAAAATAGAGCTTAATTCCTAAATGTCTGCAAACAAGAATACCTGTAAGCAACCTTTACGCTCTAATTAAGGCTACTGCGTTATCAAATACAAAGCTTTTCGAAAAAAAAGCCTAGAAAATGGGATTTTCAGACTCACGTTTTCACAAGACGGCAAAATCCACTGACTTCTCACGTTGCGACGTGACGGCAACGTCAAAATAGACATGCGCATTAGATGAATTGGGTTTTCCCAGTGGCCTCTCCCGTCGCCATCGCCGTTCCCGTTGTCGGTGTTTAAAGTCTCTAATGACAGCGCACAAAACCGCGTGGTTGCAAACAAAAAAAATTTACGCGCCTGCGCAGTCAAAAGTCCCCCTGGCTGATGGCGTGAGATTGGCTAATTATTTCACTTCCGGTTACACCGGAGTGAGTGATTTATTTGCACACGGAACGCCAGTATCACTCGTGGATGCTAAAAGCATATCCACGAGTAAAAATCAGTGGAGTCTCAGAATAAGTCAGCATTTTAATTTTTTACTGAAATGAGGCAAGTGTCCGATATGTAACAGTATGTGAAAGAATGTCATGTTCCAGAGCTTGTTTGCAAAAAATCTGTCATATATTTTTTCATTCATTCTTTTCTTATTTTGCCGATTATGTCTCCATTCAGACGGTTCTCATTTTTCTCTGTTCTCTCGGTCCCTCAGCAGTGACAACAGATCCCGGCTTTCACGTGCCCACTTGGCCTCCGTGTCACTCTCCGTGACTGATGGACCGTCGAATTCCTGGGTAAAAAACACAGATGCGTTGGCTTTCACGCTAGATTTGTATTTACCACCTGAGGACTAAAACGTCCAAAGCAAGGAAAACTTCTGAGGCTAGTCTACCATGAAAATAATTTTGTTTCCTAACGTTAACAATGGTACTCTATTCTTCTCACGAGTCGTAATTTTCGACTGATAAAAATTGTACAGTCACTTAATATCGCAACGAAGTTAAGGTTTATGAATGAAAAAAATATGTTACTTGTAACCGGTGTTGACCGTGTAAGACGTACGCACATATGCTGTACAACGGTCATAATACAAACGTTTGGGACCGTTGAATAAATCTGTACCTGTTTTGCAATGTAGGAGCGGCCCCCCTTGCAAGCCATTGATCCAGCAAAACATCGACGACGGGCATGAGTCGATCGGCAAGCAAATAGGAAAGTGAAGACAATAGCAACCAGAGTTATCTTGGATAGATATTGGTTCATATTTCCAGAACAAACAAGAACAGCACAAAACTCAGCTTAATATCGATCGCAGTCAGTATTTCTCAGGTTTTCAGTCAACGATTTCTCTTTATACAGTTGGTAAGGATTACAGGAAAACAGACGTCTAATATACTTAGAAAAAAGGCAGAAAAATAACAGATGAACTAGTGTTAATTGTGCCATTTTCATTCCCTATAAAGCAGAAAATAGCAAATTTCCTTCGGCATATCAATAACACAATTCTTTGCCAAGGACCTCCTCGAATTTATAACTGGTCGTTTCAGTCTCTTTTAATCACATAGAAATTCTGTCGCTCTCGTAATTATCACTACCGGCAGGAAAACGTATTGAATTTCCTGTTCTTTCAACTGGTCCTTTTGTACAAATTTCAACATATTAAAAAAATTCACAAATCAGGTGTGAAGTGTTAGTGAGTGTAGGAGGTTCCTATTCGCTTAATGTTCCATAACTGCTGTTATCGTTATCGTAATTTTGATTAACTGTCAAGGAAAACGACGATTTTTCTTTCTTTTGTGCACCAACTTCAATGCAAAGCCGACACAAAGTACTTCCAGCTGTCTGCTTATGACTGGCGACAGTTTTTTAGAACACTCGAAACTTAGACGGATAGATCTACTGTTTCAATTTTAAGTGAAAAAATTAAAGTTGTAATTGTAAGTTGTACGCATAACAACTTACAGTTAAGTCTTTCAGGGCGCGTTGTAGAACAGTTACTGTAAGCAAAAGTAAATGATTAGCTGTTCCATCAAAAACTAAGATCGATATCAGAAAACTAATGAGAAAACCGTTTTGCACTATTTGTCGCTGAACTCATTCCTTATTTTCCCATACCTCATATTTAATACTTGAGCAACTAAAATATTTCGTGTTACTCCCATGTAGGACACGATTTGACTAAAAACTGACATTCATGTAAAAAAATACATTGTAAACGTAGTGAATATCGTATTTTTTTCCTTTTCTTATTCTTATGTATTCGCTTCTCTATATTTTTAATAAAAATTGTTTTATTAGCAGTCGCTTTCCTATCTTCGTTAGAAGACTACAACCAGCCGGTAAATAAATACTCTTAAACTCAAAAAGGGACTACAAATCAGTGAATGCATCTTAGAACCCTCCATTTCTTTACTGAACTACATGCATATTTTGCCTGCTACTAAAAGACAACCAGCGGCGCTGAGGAAAATCTTCCTTTATTTAATTTCAATCGCCGCAAAAAAATATATATTACTTGCCAAATCAACTTTTTTCATTCACAATTGAGATGAATTTGAATTAATTTCCTGCTCTAAGTGTAATATTTTGTGAAGCTGTCAACTTAAGTTCATAAAGACCAAATTAAAGCGAAAATAAAGGACGCGAACTGAAATCAAAATTGAGCATAACTTTTATCGGCACATTTATGTCGGGATGATAAAAGGACCTTTGTGTTGAAGCTATATTTTAATTTACGCCCAAAGAGAGCGCGACTTCGACGTTTGATTTAACATAATTGCCAAAACCCTGACTAATCTAATTCGAAACCAGAATGAAAATATGTAGGAAGGCTTGTCATGATCGTAAAAGGCAAGCTTTCCGACTCTGGCGTACAACAAAAAATCCCGATACAATTTTGAGATCTTCACAACCTGTGACAAGAAGAGAACCTCTCATGAGTTTATTAAACGGCTTTAAAACATGTGGCATTTGAAACTTTTATTTTGCTACTAACGTTTGAATTGTACTTTGCAATTTTATTACTAGGGTCATAACAAGTAGCGGTGGTGATTTCAGTCAAGAGAACAACGTTTGCTGACAGAGAAGAACGCGGAACGAAGTAAAACACAAACTAATTAAGGCTTAGCTGTTTTTCTTTACAGTAATCAGATGCATTCAAATTGAAGAAAGAATGCGATTAAACCTGTTAGAGTTTATTGAGCCACCTAAGTCGAAACTGACCATTTTTCATTTACTCGAATCATCCGACTTCTACGTCACCGAGTTTAGTTATGCCAAACCGGAAACTTTACATTAAGCTAGCAATAAAACATTCGCAAAAAGAGCGTAAGAACATAATGTTTAGAGTTAGGCTTCTATGCGATATGTAAAGGGCCCCTTAAAGTTCACTTCGACAACAGGTATCTATGTCTACTTTACGCAAACTCCCCAGTGCACTCATGATCAAGAGAGTGCAGTATGCACTATGGTTGAAATTCACTACATTCATTGAGTATGTAAGAACGGGACAAAGAAAAATAAACATTTGAACAGTAGCACAACTCCTTTTTATTTTTTTGCCCCTAGCTCTTTCATCTCATAATCCTTTTCTAAAGTTTTCTTCGTATGACTTTGCAAATGATGCGAAAGAGTCTTGTCATAAATAAATATTATTCTGAAAAGGGATTCCCAAGTTATTGGGAAAGACCAAAACTTGCTTTTGCCTCTGTTCAATTCTTCGATATTTAAATATAATGCTGTTGCTTGTACAAAGAGAATTAAGATTTTTTAACGATACGATAGATTCAAAACGGCAATCGGTAATCAGGCATTTTAGTAGGACTGGGAAACTTGCGCAACCGAAAGAAGCCGATGTAAGTTTATTAAATTGAGCGCAGCAAACCGTTGAGTAAATCTCACGCCCAGATAATTTCTTCGGTTTAATTTCTGATAATTTTCTCTTGTGGATATAAACAGCAATAAATAGCCTCTCGGAAATTGCTATATATTATCTGCGGTCGGTACCCTTTAGACATGAAGTACCACATTGCTTGTATAAATAGCAACTAAATGGGTGTCTATTATCTCTGTTGTATTTGGTTTTTCGATTATTAAAATGGACTTGAAGCGCAGTTATAACATCAAGAGAATTTTCACACAAGGGCGTGGCACGTTACAACCAGAGTGGGAAAAAAAGCTCCATATTTATCCGACGTATTTATGGCAACGATCAACCAGCGTAACTTGGAGTTAAGTACAAACAATCCGAGTTGTGACGATAAGTATCGTTGAGTAAGATTTGAAGTTTAATCTCATTAATGGTAGCTGTTGAAGTTCAGGTGACAAAACTAAATAATCAAAGTTAACTAATTTCATAACACAAACAAACTTGGCCGAAGAAGTGATTGCGTTTTATTGAAGAGGTATTGCGATTTATAATATTTTACTCTTTTCTGTCTTAAGATTAAGTCTTGGTTGTTATTCTTTGCTTTTCTTTCTTCGTAAAAAAGTTGGATCAGCCAACAGCCACCACTATTTGAAAACAAAATTATAAACACACCTCTGGTTTTCGTTCCTGCGTTAATTGATAAAATGTCATATCTAACGCCGCCAAAGTAATTCAAAGTTCCCCGCATTTTAGTATGTAAGCTATTAAAGTCTCTCCAACTCTCACAATGTGTGCGTCGCCCACTGGCCTTTAATAACATATAATAATATCATCGAACCGCTGTCGGTTGAGAAACTAGATACATATATACAGACACTATATACTCTACCTACGTTTAAAATTGATATCTGAGGATTTAAGAAATGAGCCACAAAGCCAGACCATGTTTATCAGCTCTATTCATTGCTCTAGTAATGTTAAATCATCTTGTAGAAAACAAACCATGTCGTGTTGGTCTAATGATGTGCAACCGCCGCAAAAGTGGAAAAAGGTTTCTGCCAAGAAAGGTTAGTGCAGTAAATAGTTTTACTCTAAAAGGAGAACTTTGTTTTGAACGCGGAAGTGCGTTAACTGAGCCCAGCAAAGATGCGCTGTGTCCATCGTAAGTCCTCAAGCAGGTAGTTAAAGTGTACTGTTACGTTGCTGCATAATTGTATGTGGTATTAAATTATCCTGCAAACTGTATTGCGGTGCTTTAACACCTCTATCTGTCCATTGACTGAAACCCGCTAATAGTGAATGCTTCTAAAAGTGCTTAAAAGTCTAGGATAGCCAAGTATACACTTATGACATTAAATTGGCGATAAAAGTGATCATTTTTTCTACAATTGATAACGCTTTTCTACTTTTTATACTTCTCGTGAGATCTTACCAAGCTATAAGCGTAACAACAGAAATAAACGTAATAGGTACGTATACGTTGAAGGAGTAGAATTGCTAAATGATGAAGAGTAGCACGAACAGCAGAGAGATGGTGTAGTATCCGCAGCTCTGACAAGAAAGACTTTCTGATCGATTTGCTCATTTTTAGCACAGCAAATTTAAACGCCTTATACAGTCATTGCCTTGGGAGGAACAGATAAAACTCGTGGAATTATGTGACGAAAATCGAAAAATGCCACCAGCTGAAATACCCCATTTAAGTTCTGTCTTACTCCAGAAAAGCCAGTTAGCAAACATTTTGGGATTGAATTCTGTTTCACAACAAGACATATTTGCCTTACGCAGAACGGTAGGTTTTGGTAGTAGGACCTGCTAAGCAGTTTTATATCGCCCAGTGTTAACGCGATGCATGCGCTTCCAGAGTAAAAGCATATCGCATCTGACTTTACATATAACAGATTGGCTTTGAGCGTAGGTTGAATTAAGTTTAGAGCATAAAATTAACTCAGTGCCACAGTAAATAAGTTTCACGTGTGAACGAGTTACAATTATAAGAACGGAGAAACAATGAAGAACTGTAGCAAGGCAATCGTTCTGAACTTGGTTTTGATATTTTTTCTTCCATGAGCCACGACGTGACACCATATACAAGTGAAAAGGTGATCGTCGGAAACTATAAAAACAACAGACAAGTATCAGCGTGCAGATCTTTTTCAAATTCAACTGAGATTCGCCCTTATCTATAAGAAGCACCAGTTTTAACAACGTAGTAAAGGTTGTACTTTTTTCTTTACAGCCTCATAACCCACGACGTACTCAAAAAAAAAACAAACTCGGAAAATAGTAAATGAAGATTTTACCACGCGAGGTGGAACCACAAATGTTCTTTCTTACAATAGCGCAACGACCAACCGTGTCGTATTTAGGCATCCTACTGATGAACAGTTGCGGCACCGGTAGATATATATTTTGGCAACTGCTACAATTTGCAGTCTGTCCACTTTGAATTGATATGTCAGTCTACTCAATCCGAGTATTGTTTTAATGGCATTGAAGCAAGCTCTGAGTTTACGCGCTCTATTAATCGATTTACAGGTTTTAAAAAGAGGTAAGACTCCTGTCTTTACTGGAAAAATTATATAACCATACAAAGGGAAAGGAGGCCACGAGACAAAATTATTCGACTGCGTTCGGAGTACCTAGTGTCACACCTAGTTTTTATTATTAGTATTAGTATTATTAGTATTTTACAATTATAGATCACAGTTGAATCAAGTGGTGTGTAAAAAGTTGTAGTTCTTTTTTCGTGTTTTTCACATTTTTTAAAATTCTGCTTAAATTTTACCTTGAGTTTTAGCAAGTGAGTCCCAATGACTTCTGCCATCTATCAAAAAATCTGGTTTCAGAACCCTACTGGAATTTGACTCCTTTCGCTTTTATTTTTTTATTTTACCCATTCGGCTTCGGAAAATCAAAAAAGCCCTTTGGAGATAATTTATTTTAGCCATCCACATGCTATCCATTCAACTTGCGAGGTAGTATCTTAATGAACATCTGCTTATTTACATAGTTTGTTTTTCATTCACTCACTCTTGAAAGACTGCCTTAATAAACAGTGAGTTTGAATGGTCTCTTTGAAACCTTGGACCTTAGGATTTGAACATGCACTAGCTTATCAGGTACAATTTGATTTAATTTAATTTAAAACTTATAATGCGCAAATATCTATACAAATGTATTCAAATGGGCCGAAAAATTACAAGCTACATTCTTGAAAGAAACGCCTTAGCACTCTTACGAAAACGTTTGCTAAGCGGTTTTCATCATTTTTTGTGTACGAAGTTCATAGTTATGTGACTTACGAGAAGCTAATGTTGGTTGTTACCATAGCAAACGTTGCCTGTTCTGTCGGAAATAGAATTAGAATTAAACACCTTATACAATCGAAACATCAAACAATATGTTAATTACAAAATCTAGAAACCTGAGGCTATATTAGGTTTTCTTTTAATTGCTGTCTAGTTTACAACCAAACAGCATTAACATCGTACACGCACCCATCCAAATCTGCGATATATAGTTAACACAAGTCGCCGAGTCCCTTAAACTGAACAATGTCTGCTCTGATAGCTGTGTTACTGTGTTTTGGTTTGTCTGAGGCTTCTCCTCGTTGTAGGCCTGGGTCCATGGGTTGCCGCTATCAAAGCGGTCGCAGGGATACGACACGTTAAGGAAGCAGTAGGTGGAACTATCTCTTTTTGCCCTAGTGACTTAGTCACGCCAGCGTTAAATATCTGACCAGAGGTTTTATTCAGTTGAATTTTCGTTAAGTTAATCAAACTCTTATCTGTTTTCTAATGCAAGGAACAACTAAGAGTTGAAGAAAATCATCGCATCATAAATCAATGCGAATTCACACTTCTAGTCGAGTTTATATTCGAATGCTCTGGCGAGACTGATCTTTCAATCAGTTTGAAAAAAAATTCCTTAGTGCAAATTACCGTCATAGCTGTTTCCTTTGTTCTCCTCTTTATTTTGGGTTACTGTAATCTGCGAAACGAAACGAAATGAGAATCTGTAATATATTAGTTGCGAAATGAACTCAAAGTCTATATATTGCGACATGAAAATCTGCATCGTTTTCATGATAAAAACAAAATTCAACTGTTCAATGTCGTCTAGCAAATATTAAAAGTCAAAACTCAAAAGAAACTTCTTTCCGGTCGTATCCACGTAAACAAAGAAGCCGTAGGACTCAAAGCCAAGATTTAACAAGCTGAAATATCGAATACAGAAATTACATTCTTGGACCCGGAAGTTTGCAGGGGAAAGAATTCTCGTCGGTCTGGAAGCTTTGCTGGAATTGCCATTCGAGAACTCTACTTGTTTACATTGTTCGTTATCATCACAAATTTGACCATGCAAATTTGCCGCTAAAAAGTCAAAAATTATTATCTAGGGTTCCACTAAACGTAGAAAGCCAACATGACCAGTTTACAAAACAAAAACTCTTTCGTGGATGATACATATGAAATAAATCATATATGAACTGCGGATGTGAAATCAAATAATAATAATAATAATAATAATAATAATAAAGTCTTTATTCACCAAAAGATAAAAATACTTATTCATTTCTTTGATCGTGAGCGGGCGGTATCCTGCGAATCTTGCAATCTGATTGGTTCCGGGAGCGGGCAGTATTTTCCTATCTCCTGACCACGGTCATGGCAACCAAATACGCTAAGCGCAGAGTGAAGTTGCGAGCTGAAAGAGCGAAGTTTCAGTTTGTCTTAATTGTTTTTTGCAATAGAGCAGTGTTATTGTTCAACTTTGTTGACTTTTGAAAGCGAAACTTCACACAGTGTAAAAATATTCCTGACCAATTCATTTTATTGTACATTTGTTGACACGTTGATGAGACAATGTGTAAAATAAAAACATGACTTTTCCAGTTTTTCTTAACAGTTTCACCGGCCTCGGGCCGTACTCGAGACAGAGGGCACAGTTTTTCCCAATACGGACAGACCAAGGCCGGTGAATAACATATATATATATATATCTTTTGTTTCAAGTAAGTGTAAGAAATTTAACGTCTAATAAAAGTGTGAAAAGGTAAATAGTAAGAATTGAAAATCTAATATCTCACATATATAAAAACTGAACGATTAATAAAAGAGTTTTTGAAACGCATAGTGTTAATCTTAGGTTCAAAACTTGTTTCTTTCCTAAGATTGTAACTAGAGGGTTTAACACGAGGCATAATAGATACAAGTAGATGTCCTTAGGTATTGGAAACTTTTCTAAAAATTTTACGGCCTTGCCTCCCTAAGAGATCATAAACACTTACAGGTTTAGACGTAAATTTCCTTTTAAAACAGCGGTATAAGAAACATTGTACAGGTGTAAGGTCGGACTCGGATGCGGCGTAGACAGATAATGGCCGTTTTTATACATGAGACGCATTACCCGTCCAGACGACTTATGCGTCTTCCATTTTATCCGACGAGTGTAAAGACGGGACGAACTACATGAGACGCATTGTCCGTCTGGACGACTTTGGGCAAACATATGTACTTCATCTGGTTATGCGTCTCCAGTATAAAGACGGGCACAAGACGACTTCTGTGTTCAGACGAACTCTCGCTAGAAATTCGTCGTTCAAGACGATTTACGAAGTATAGTTCGTCTAGACGCCTAATGCGTCTTGTGCCCGTCTTAATACCGGAGACACATAACCTGACGAAGTACATATGTTTGCCCAAAGTCGTCCAGACGGATAATGCGTCTCTATAGTATAATCAAAGGCACCTATGAGCCAGCTCATGGATGAGGAACATAACAATACTTTGAATTTGCAACAACTTTATTTTCTAAAACGATATGTGCAAGAAACCTGCACACTCGTTTGTGTTTTGTGGGGGCACATCCTTTCCAGACACACCTCTTGGTAAAAGAACCGTTTACGCGTTAATATTTTCCGTAAAATTACGCAGTTGATTGACAGGCGTCAGAAGCATTACATTAGACGAAATTGACAGACGTAAGTAATTTGAACCGGCGATGGAGCACAAATATGCAAATTTGTACACGGACTATAAAAATAACATTCAAATGTGATCGCTTTGTTAAGAAGTGTAACAGGCAAGTTAAAGTTTCTTACTGGTCGACGGCTCATTTCAAGTTAGTTTTATAAATGTTTTTGGGCGTAATAAAATTTCCGACTATTCTGAATGCGAGATAACATCACAATATTTTGTGAAAGTCCTGAGGGAAATTAGTCACGCTTTACAGTCACAATGTTTTTGAACGATTCGGGGTCTGGCACAAAACTTTTGCTTTGTAAGGTGAGATATTCAATCCATCTATTTATGCTTTGTGCTACAATTAACTTGACTTTCCAAATATTTTGTTGTTCGAACAGATTAGCTGTTATAGCTGCTTGTCAGACCAAATTAGATCCTCACAGAGAAAAATATTTGCATGCTTGTGGTCCTTGTATTTTTGTCAAATGTTGACAAAGTGTTATACTGATCGTTTAAGCCAAGGGATATAGCCTTTCTAAACAAGATCATATTTGCAATCGAGCGTTCGCCATGAAAAGAGCGTCTTCAAAAATACTTCATTACGTATCTGCTTAAATCGATCATATGTTGCTCATAAATCAAATGCGTTGCTTGCCAGAATTCGGTTTTTTGGCTAGAAAGTCCTTCTCCTGTTTCCTTTTTTTGCCGATTTTCTTCCTTCTTCCTTCTTCCATCATATTGTGGAAAAAAATTCTCGATTACTACTGCCCCAGGTACTGCACAGTGATAAGCTTTCTAGTTGCTTTTGCGATATCTCGAAGTTCATTTTCGCTGCTCTGAAGATTTCAAAGTTCAATTCTCGCAGCTCGTGTTCTTCATCTTATTAACGTTATCTGATCACTGGTCCTTAAACAAAACAGACCTTTGTTGAGTTGAAAAATCGAAACGAAAAACCGACGCCATGAGCATTAAACACGTAAACAATATCTGCAGAGCAAAATTCTCCGCCTTTGTATTACACCCTGAAATTTGCAAACGTTGGACCAAGAAGACTATGGAGACAAAAGCAATACTTACCAGGGGAGGGACTGGGGGAAAGTTTAATGAATAAACTAATCAGAATCGAGTGAGGGAGTGAACGAATGAGTGATCCCTGAGTGAGTGATATTCAGACCCACAACAAAACCTCATGGCATTACTACGTCATCCATGAGCTAAAAAGGCCAATTCGTAATTAATATTAGGTAGAACTATTGCGTAAAGAAGCAATTGCCTAAATTGCGTTCATATCTGCGAGGATCAGTCTTCATTTGATTTCACATCCGCAGTTCATACATGATTTATTTCATACATATCATCCACATTCATCTCTTTCACGGGAATATATGAACCTACAATTGACCTGCTCCCAACGTCAGTGGGTTCATAGCTCAGAGGTCACGAGTTCAAACCCCGTTGAAGTCCTGAATCTTTTTCAGGCTTCTTTGCGCACATCTTAATGAAAATATCATAGTTTTGATCAGATAAATTAGAGTTAAGCGCAACTTTAAGCTGAGATCTGAAGGTCGGGCGATCAAATCCTGGCGCAGGCGAGAAAAAAATGTATTCTTTCTTATCACATATCTTCCAGCTCTGGCCGAGCGGGTACGGGTCTCTCTACGGACACCAAAACAAGAAATTCACCGAATTTGAAAGCGGCTGTTTTGGCCATTTGGACCCCTTTTAGGCTTAGAATGTAATTCAAGTCAATCACTAAGGCCTGATATAATCCATGTCAAGTCCGTGGATCGGTTTGATAGATTTTCTTTGATTAAACTTATGAAAGAATTGCTTCAGGGTTCGGTGTCTGCCCAGTTCATATCTGGTCTCTAGGGAATTTCCCTGCTTATCGTGTCAATGACTGTCAACGTAAACTAGTTGAATGGTCACTTTGTAGGTTTCCATGACCATGTGTCCAATTCTAAAAAGTCCTATCTTTTCTGAACCAATGCGTGAGCATAATGGTTATTTGTACTTACTCATTTGTAATAAATATCCAATTTTCACATCATTATGTATGCATTAGATTGCTTGGCCTGATGTCACGGCTATCTCCTTACACCGAGACGTCTGGGTTCGAATTTGGCCGCAGGCAACTCTCTTTGATAATTTTTTTTTTATTTTGTTCTGCTTTTTTCAGTTACGTATCATGTTTACTAATCGTTGAGCAACTGGTATATAATCATTCTCACGGCCATATTACACCACCATTAATACGTCTAAATTACATTTACACTGTCGAGCCCGCAGACCAGTGGGACACTTTGTATAAAAACCTAGATAAACAACCTCACCAGGGGTTCCTGTAGCTCAGTGGTTAGAGGACCTTACCGGAGGTCGTAGGTTCGATTCCTGCCTGGAGCTCTGATTTCAGTTATCCTGTCGCTCGTTACCAAGCAACTGCCATAACGTCTGCTTTTCTCCCTACTTTCAGACAGAGGATCAAATGACTTTGAAACGACGATTGGTCGCCGATATGCCATTTAAGGTGGGTCGCGTGATGGGCTAAAGTAGGAAATTGTCAAGAGGCTGATATTGCTTTGAATCAACTCCTCAAAAATGATGGTAGCACCTTTGCTGTAAGTCAGTAAATGTAATTATCATGATCAAAGTAGACACCCGGTCCTCTCGAAGTTTACGATTAAAACTGTTCATACATGAGATGGATGATGGCACTAAACCTGCTCTTCTTTTTAGCAAGTGATTTATGTGGTGGTTGTAATAGTGAGTGGTCATGCTTGTAGTCAGATCAGAAGTTTACCGAAGAAAGTGTTCTTCAGGCTCTTGATGATGTTGGCCGTCAGCTGATATCAACAGATACAAAGTTAGACCTTGATTATTATTTTGTGTAATGAAGAAAACCTTTATTTACAAAAAAATCAACTCTTAACAAAATCCTACGCCTACTTAAGTTATATACACCGTGTAGTACAAGAATGAACATTGTTATAGTCGTCTTTTAAAAAAAATTGTTAAAAAAATATTCAATACGTATTAAAAAACAAGGGAAATATATACTTCTGATAAATGCCATACACTAAGATTTCAATACACACACTTCTGCTCGGAAAATTGAGATAAATCAAAGACGCCTTTAAAATTTATAAAGAAATATATATATTAGCGGATAGCTTCTTCTCTGGTCTTAATATCCAAGTCAAGGCTAAAAATGTCACATATTGCTCTTCTAGATCTCACCATCCTCGTGCCTCTCAAACATAACCATTATCATTATCATTTATTGTAGTAGTAGTAGTAGTAGTAGTAGTAGTAGTAGTAGTAGTAGTAGTAGTAGTAGTAGTAGTAGTAGTAGTAGTAGTAGTAGTAGTAGTAGTAGTAGTAGTAGTAGTTATAAGTTAGCGGCGAGTGGCGAGGTGAACGGTCGTGTCACGGCTTGCTCCGCTACTTTTGTCTGCCCTCTGGGCTCCATCCATTAAACCCTACGTTTCCAGATGTTGATTTGCAGGTCCTAACAGGCACGACATGAACCACTTATACAACGTGTTTAAACAGGTGATCAGCCTCTGGTTATCGCTGGTGAATTCTCCCGGTTTCGGAAGTAGTGTGGTTTTGCCTACGGAGAACCAGGCTGGATACTCAACGTTGGAATTCGCGATGGTCTGAAACGACATAGCCACGCCCTCATGACGCACTTTTGCCTTTACCGCCAAAAATTGGTCAGCCTATCTGGGCCTGGAGCACTCCAGTTCTTTTCCCTTGCTAATACCCTGGTAGCTTCCATGGTGTGTAGCTTCCAGCCCTTCTCTGATGGGTGAGGAACTCGGCTATAAATTGTAGATCTTCTTTCCTCGAGCCACTGAGCGTTTCTGTTCCCCGTCCCTTGACTTTTCCAGAGCTGTGTCCAAAAGCTGCTCGCGTCCTCGCTATTCTCAAACATCTTTCTTTCCGCATTCTTGTTGTCAGCTGGCGTGTACTTTGGGCGTTCATTTTCTTTATCCTTATCCAGTGCCTCTCTCATTTTAGCATAGACTTGACCTGCGTCTACTTTAAACTGGTGATTTACACGTGCTGCTTCTTCATGCTTCTTTCTCCGATAAAATCCTCTCTTAAGTTTCCTGAGAAGGGATTTTTGCTTCACCATGTAACTTAACTCCGCCGCCGGGATGTGTTTACATTTCTCCTTCAACATAGCTCTGTTCCTTTTTCCTTTGTTTGTTAGCTTCCTGTTAATTCTCACGCGATCCAACTCGGCCTTTGCGATTGAAATCTTTTTTCTGATCTCCCCCACTTCAGTCCATTATCTACTTGGCTAAGTCTCCTTGGGCCTTGTTTTTTCCATTCCTTTTGCAGACGAAACACAGTTACGACTGAATAGAGTATACAGTTTGTAACCATTGATAGCTGAATGGGTTTTAAGTTGGAGAAATATAGTGCTGTTTCATTAGCTAGACAATCGCCTTGTTTATCTTATCCAGACTATCATTTGTCGGGTTTTCTTCGATCTGCGTGTCGATTTCACGATTAATAAATTCGCCCCCTGGCGTGTTCACCCGCGCGAGAACTAGTGCTGCCCCGTCCACCAAAGCACGCGTGTCTTCGTTTAGGGTGTTAACTTGTTCCTCTGGGATTTAAATTCTCTCCACCGTATGCAAATCTGCGATATCATTTGAATTAGCAGCTTGGAGGTTCGCCGCACAATTAAAATTCATTTCTCCAGAAGAACTGATATTCTGGTTTTCCCTTGAGCCAACACAGACAGAAATCAAATCACTCACATTGCTCGACGACTTTTCCAACGTTGTCGCTTGATCCTGTAAATGTTGGCTCGTAAAGCCCAGGTCTGCATATCCTTTCTCCTTCCAACGATCTTTCATTATCTTAATATAACCTTGCTTCCGGCCGTTATTTGAACGCAGCGCCTCTTCTGCATTTACTAGTAGTAACGCTTTCTTCTTGCACTCCAACAAATCTTTCTTCATTGTGTCACTCCATTTCGTCCATCCTTTTGATCGTTGTTGGCTCTCGCCTCCCGCCGTATTCGTCATAATAGATATAAAGGCTTCTAGCCGAACTTGCAAAAATCGTCCAACTTAAAACAGAAACAAAATTCACTCGTTTAGAAACACCAAATTGCCCCGCAAGAAACCACAAGGTAGTCCACAATGCAAGACAGTCACAAGTTTTTTTACTTTCTATATGTGTAGTGGTGTTCTAAACTCGGCTGGCTTTCGATAAATCCTAGACTTTTCACACGAGGCGAAACAGTACGTCTTACTTACTTGCCGCCATATTATTATCCCAATTATTATTATTATGAAACATTTTTGTTACTGTTGTTAACAAAGTTCTTATACGAGATTATTATTTGGAATGTTCTTTTAACTGAGATGAATTTTTTTTAATCGAATTAAATAAAAAATTATTATTGTTATTGTAAAACAGGAGCAACCACTATGTTTTATTGTAATTTTGCGTCTCGTTTTTTATCAATTGAATTTTTCTTTCTGCCCTTCTTTTTGATCGAAAGAAATTGTAAATAGTGTTTTGACCGAATAGTTTTTTAGCGAATTAATTGTATATAGGATTTTAATGTTAGCATTTGTTATCGATCAATAAATCGTCATTATTATTATTTATTTATTTTTTGGTGGAACAGGTGGAATATAACAGGTGGAATGGCGGTGGAATGTAGGCAGTTTTCATTTTTTTTTTTCGTACAACGTCAGTAGGTTTTTCAAATATTAGGGCAACGCAAGGGCCGGCATTCATTTATCGACGGACAAATATAAAATTTCATTTTTTTATGTTTAAATACATTCTCCAGTCTAAACCGATGAGATAAACCGATGATAGTGGGGAAAGCATCGTTGCTCATATTGCAGTATACTATAGTAATGCGTAAGGTGCATTAAATTTCCACTATAATTTATTATTATTATTATTATTATTATTATTATTATTATTATTATTATTATTATTATTATTATTATTATTATTATTATTATTATTATTATTATTATTATCTCCCTGCTTTCCGTTCTCATCTATACCCCGGTATAATCCATGTCACCCGAGGACATGTGCGGCGTCTTATTGATCTACGTTGCTCTACGAAGAAATTAAGAGCTGCAGTGTCATCCATATTATCTTTATCATTACTATTATTATTCATAAAATTGGACACAAATACTATTATCTCTGACAAGATATACAAAACATATTTTTTAAATAGATATTTGCTGAAGAGAACTACATATACCAGAGAAACAAGAATGGCATGACTGATGGACGGAAGGAATCTGACTAGCCACAAGGAACTGGGACTCAATACTCCGATAATTAGCTTACCCTAAGTTGAAAAATTTATCTATTTTTAAACTGCAAATATAAACAGACACAATTTTGCCAAACTGCTGCAATATCACGTTATTGTCTCTGAAATGGAAAGATTCCTGCGTAAAGGATGAACTGTTCACATTGTCAAATATGAGATGTCAATAACAAAT
Source organism: Galaxea fascicularis (assembly GCA_948470475.1). Lineage (NCBI taxonomy): Eukaryota > Metazoa > Cnidaria > Anthozoa > Scleractinia > Euphylliidae > Galaxea > Galaxea fascicularis. Next base: position 11,154,740 of record OX419346.1, read on the forward strand.
AAACTAATATTTACACAGTGTCTACCAGTGTTTTTGTATTTTCAAACTTGTCATTCAGGAGAGAACTTTTGCGGAGTCGCCTGTTGACCAGCCCTCGTCTTCTTTCAAATAAGATCGTCAAGCGTTCGGGTCAGCCCTTTCTTTACAACAACTTTCAGTTTGAACACAATGATTTCATTTTGTCAGCGGAACCTTCCCATGTTCTACTAAATCTCTGAACACTCTCTGTTTAGATATCTCAGTAGTAGAAGTAACTGCTATTAAAAGCTACGATTTTCCGCTGCAAAATTACCTGTCAACGCTCCTCGTAGTTTATATATGGTTGAAAGCTAAAATTAAGTTGTTACGCGCGACTCTGAAATCGTTGCGCGGGATCAGAAGCGACTGTTGTAGGGCCATGCGCCGTGCGAGTTCTTAAGCCCAACTCCCACCCCTCCCAAAACAAAAAACAATGCGCGTGGTAATGCACAGGAATCTCACGCAGGTCTGTCAAAGCAGAAAAATGAAAGTAATACCAAAAAAAGGAAAACGACCCATTACACTTTGCGTTATTCGGTGAGTTGAGTTCGGCGTCGTCAGTGTGATCAGCCATTTTTCATAAACTGTTTTTCCATTTATAAAGCAAGAATTCTGATTTTTGATCAGTTTTAAGTGCTTACTCCCAAGTATACAGGATAAATACAAACCTTTATTGTGAGCACTGAAAATAACTAAATACAATTATAATAAAATAACTGATCTAATCACTAATGAGATGTTAAAGACAAAGCTCGGGCCAAGTGGTTGTACAAAATGAGTGCACGTCAGTCTCTCTAAATGAGCTGAAGGCGTTTCGGTTAGATTGCGGCGGTCTTCGTTATTTCTTCAAAAAGGAAACGCCAACGCACATGGCAGGAAGGCTGAGAGCATACGCTGTGTGGGTCTCACTTTCCATTTCCTCGTACGCTCGAGGCTATTAATTTAAAGAGCACGCGCGTTTTTTTCATGATCACAGTAACGTAAAAAATGAAACGAACCGCGGTGCTGTCTGGTTTAAGTTAGTTGAGCTATTGTTGTTTATAAGACCAAAACGAAATCATATTGAGCAGCCCATATGTATCTATGATAAAAGCCAGCTATTGATGAATACAAACTGAAGTCTAACTGCTGGGGAAGGGGAAAGGAATTTTTGGAAATAAGGGATGTAGAAAGAAAAACGGTTCCAAGGGGATCATCAACTGACATCCCCAGAAAAAAGAGATGTCCTAATAAAACGCGCGGTTTGCATTGAATGTACAGTTGGATTATTAATTGCTGTTCTAAATAGGATGGAATTGAACATACCAATTCTTACCAATCCCGTATCCTTAATTGATGGTGCGTTCGTGTGATTTTGATTTCCGAGGCCACATTTTCGCATCCCTGGCTTTCAGTTTATGTGAACTATGTATAGGTGAGTGTCCGGCGTAGAGTGTATATTGCCCTCTTTAGAGTCAGGAATGGTTCAACTACACGTAATATTAAAGAAATATAAGTTCTTAACTTTAAGAAACTGATTTCAAAATGTTATAAACAATCCCATTTGCGAGGAAGTGCTTGAACGTGCGTCAACTATAAATCAGAATGATGCTTAAGGTAAATACTAACTCAATCATAAAAACGGCTGTTAATAAAACGCCTCTTGGCGAAATCAGACCTTCCCCCAAACAATTATTTGTCTCCCTTCTCTGTACACTGTAAGCTAGAGCTGCACGATAGACACTAGTATTTATACCAACTAAACCTGAATTAAATATGAAATTCTTCTGTCTATGCAAAGGTAATTCTTCCATCCTGAGGACCGTCAGGTTGAGCAGACAAGAGTTGTAACCTCACGGGTTTGTCAGTTAAGAACGTAACTGCTTCAGGGAGAGCATTACACAACATTTTCTTTTATCAATTGTGGGATTTTTTGTTAAAATATACCTGTTTCAAACAGTTCTTCCACCGGTGAAATAACTTCTTGTCATGGGTGAATACCATTTTTTTAGTATATTTTTTTATTTTTTTTGGTTTATCACCGATCTAACGAGTGGTTACTAAAGTCCACTTAATTACCATCAGGTGCTCCCTTAAGGAAACATAGTAGTACGTAGGGCGGCAAACAGATTCAAGTTTTAATTATAACTGACTTTAATTTTACACCAGAGCACTACATAAACAGTTAACATTCTATTCTTGTGAAGTCACCTGGATTCATAATTTTATATACATGGTCAAACGTAAAATTATTTCTGGCCAAAGATCTTTCCTATGATAAATCAACACAAATCTTTTTCTAGCAATAAAGGTCTGCTGTATCTGCAAGAAAGTAATTTACACCAATGATTTACTAAAAAAAAACTGTAATTGTTGGAGCAGGTTCTTTCATACTCCAGACGTTTTTCTCGAACGAAAGCCGTAATCAAGGTTTCTTTTGGGTCCACGTCCATAATTTATCACCGGTTTCGTTTGGACGTTTTGCAAGTTCTATTGACACTGGTTCTAATGTCATGAATTTCATGGTCACATTTATGTAACAGCCTCTTGTGATTTCAGTGGAGGTTTATTTTAATTGAGATAATTCAATTCCTTATCTAGTCAGGTAATACTGGAAGGAAAGCTTCGTTCCTGAAACCACTTTGACAGAAAAAAAATTTTAAATATAACAAAACAATTTTTTTCTTTAATGAAACGTGACTGTGTTTTCTAAACACGATTTCAACTTTCTCTTCTAAATTTGGTTTTAAGTTTGAAAAATACGTTAACTTACAAGAATGAAAAATGTCTGCTTTTAAGAACTGATAAACGTTGCAGAAAGTAAAAACATATCGAAGGCGTATTCATTGTAAGTTGTTGGAGGTTTGCTTAATTGACATTTTCTGTAGTTAATGTTGGTTTTAATCACCTGCAATTAAGGACTAATAGATCGAGCCCGAAAAGTTATTAATAATCTGACAATTCCCTTATGACTGTCACAGTAATTGAAATCATCCGCCTCCACTGAAATCGAAGGCGACGTCTCTTGATATTTCCTCCTTTACAAATACCTATAAAGGTTCCTCATTACAAGTTTTAATCCGCACTCGCGCTATAAATAAAACGGTTTCAATTCTGTTGCAGTCACATCTACTTACGAAGCTGAAGTAAAACACAGCAGTCAGCTACAAAGGGAGAACATGAAAACCAGGGTCTATATATACAGCGTTGTCCTTCTTTTCTCTTTACAGTTTCTATGGATGAATTTGGCCCAACAGTCTTACCGATGTCGACCAGGAGCCGGCCACTGTAAACTTTCTCTATCCACATCACGGAAGGTATATGTCAAGGTAACACTACGACTGTAACTGGTGCCAGTCTTCCCTTAACTCCAAGTCATCCTTGTATACGGTAACTCTCGAATCATTCCCTTCTGTTATTAGGCTAAAAAATGACAGAGTGACATCAAAATGTCATCCTTCATAAATGGAATGTGTCGTATGTTTCTGAACTCAACCAACATAAGACGGTAGTAAGAAGAAAATCAGTGGCGCTGAAAGTTCGCTAAACGATTGCTGAACGACACAAACGAAGTTTGCTCGGTTATAACCAAGTTCTTTCACGCGGCCTTTCTCTACAAAAATTTCTGTTATCCAACAAATAACACCAAATGAATCCCCAACCGTAGAGTGTTGAGTTTCTTGGCGGACAAACACTATAGCAAAATCGACTTGAATGTCGCATGCCAAAAATAACAATTTAAAACAATTAAGTTTGAGGAAAAATGACATACTCCATTTTGAAGGCTCATTCGTTATACCCTCGTCGTTTGATTCGTCTCGTGCCGTTTTGATATTAGTGTGCCTTTCGTACTTTATTACAATGATAAACGTCAGTGATTGGTTCACTGGAACATTGCTTCAATGTAACTAAACCCCGACTTTTCCTCGGTTTCTTCACATTTAAATCATCTAATGACGATGCAGTGTAGTTTGAAGCACCTTATTAGGTGCCTTGTGTTTTGTCCTTATTGTCAGTGCCATTTGATATTTAATATATTAATTTACGTTCGTTTGTATTCAAGGCCCAAGAATCAAAGAGATCTAGAGCACTAGAAAAAGAGACCAGAAGGAAAGATAGCGAAGCGACCGAAGACTGGATAGGAGGCAGATTTTCGTACTAGTGCAGCCTAAAGTGTCCAGAAATATCAGCCTTTAGCAGTAATAAATAGAATGCAAGCTATCTTGCTGTGGTGAAAATTATGGTGATTAATGCCTTGTCTGTATGGCGAATAAAGTAAAAGTTAATATTTCATCTACGGAGCTTTTTAGTTCCACGGAAGACAACTCCTAGGCGAATACAATACAACTGAAGTATTTTGAAGTTGTAAGAGGATATGTTCTGCTTTCACGAATTTGAACTGGAGTAAACTATTCTAAGAGGGATGTAAAATTATCATTGTGTGTAGTTCTGTTCGAGGGTACGGCTTGCAAAACATATTCAGGTTAGGCGCGGAAATATTGTTGTGATAGGTTTGGGGATAATTCGATTGCAAGATGATTGAATGTTTTGAGTATTCTAGAACAGTACAACACTTCCTTCTGTAACTCTGGCGCAAACCAACTGGCCACAAATGAAGGTTCTTTTCTAAAGAGGCGATGACTTTGAAACCTCAAAACCCTCCCACTTTAAGGATTGACGCCGCTAGACCACTACCGGCTAAATCCAAGCTGTGCCGATCAACACGGCCCCACTCACACTGGAAGAAACAAAGAGGGCCACCAAGTCCGTTAGAACGAATAAGGCAGCTGGCCTTGACTGTGGCATTACACCCGAAGCCCTAAAAGATGGTGGCGAAGTCTTGACCTCCATTGTTCACTGCTTCTCAGTGTCGTTAGATATTGAGAGGATACCCCCAGCGCAGTGGGTCACCAACTTGATTTTCCCCACGCCAAAGTAGGGTGACCTTTCCCTGATGAACAACTGTCGGGGGATAACTCAAATGTCCATTCAATCGTAGATCCAATCTTGAGGAATACCCTGAGGTGTATTATCAAAGGCTTCCAGGCAAAACAGATACTCTTAATTACCACCTTTATAGATTTCCATCAACTGAGAGTCCATGTTTGCCATACTTTGTCATAAGGGAGCTTAAACAACAACGGCGACGTCAACGAGAACGTCACTTGAAAATATAACTTCTCGTTTTTGTAACTCTTCCTAATCATTTCAATTTGTTTAACTTGGAAAACGCTGACGAACTGTCCAGGAATTAAATTACTAGTAAGGAAAAAGAAAGAAGATTTTGCCGTTATACGCTCTTCTTGATCTGTAAAGCGTTCAAGAGAAATAAGGTAGAAGTTGTCGAGAAAACCTAAACTTTGGTCATTTCACGTTGTTATTTTGCAGATGACGGCAAAGAACTGAACAAAACTGTCAAACGTACGTGCAGAGCGACTTCTTTTGTTCATCTTATGCCTATTGTTCTGTGACGTTCTAATTGCCGTTGCCGTCCGCGTTTCTTAAGTTACCTTTAGAGTGTTTTTACATGACGTCACGGCGACCATGTTGGTTTTCCAAATTAAAACTCTGGGAATTACATTCTATCTTTATGCAAACTGCTTCTCTTGTTCAGTAATATGGCTGATAGTCGCATCAGAGAAAACCCTCTGTTATGGCATCCCCACCGAAATCGTTAGTACAATCAGAGTCCTGCGCGTGCGATGATTCAAAAAGCGCTGTCGCAGTTGACAGCCAGATGTCCGATGGCTTTGAAGTAACCACAGGAGTGCTTCAATGTGACGTCCTTGCCCCATGTTCCAGGCCACGAGTAACAGTGCTAACAACGGCCTACTCACCCATGATCCTAAGAGTCAACCAGGAACCCAGCAAAGTACCTAAATGACCCCGACTTTGCAGAAGGCGTCAGCCTTCTAGAATCTTCCTTCGAAATGGCTCAGGTGTGTCTGGCCTACTGTAGGAGCAGCGGCCAGCGTAGGGCTCCTTATCAACAACGGCAAAACAAATTACGTGGCCCTAAATGGTTCCGAGAACCAAAAGCTTACCATAGGGACAGAAACGATAAAAAAGACGTCCGTTATCTAGATTCCATGGTTGCTAGTAGTCTCAATGACTTCAAGCGTAGGAAAGCCCTCGCATGGTCCGTATTATGGAGCCTCGACAAGATCTGGTACAGTCAATTCCTTTGGACTTGAAGCTCCGCCTCTTTAGAACAACATGTTTATCCATTCTAATGTATGGCTGTGAAATATTGATAATCACCAAGGACGTGGGTGCCAAACTGAATGCTTTCGTCATTTCATGCTCTAGGATCATGTTGAACATCAAACGCTTGGATAACGTCTCAAATGACCGAATTCACTATCTCAGTAACACCACCCTCTGCTGTCGTCGGTCATCCTGCGTCAGCTCAAATTCATTTGCCACATCTTGCGCATGGAGAAGGACGAACCCACCAACCTCTACGCGTTGTGTGAGCCGTCCAAAAGCGAAATCCCTCTGGGAGACCCTGGAGGTGCTTCTCCCGCCAAGTCCAAAACTGGATTGACCCCAACAATTATTTCGCAGAGGATGACATCGTGCGCACTGCCTAACACCGAAAGCTTTCAGGGTACCTGACAATGCGATGATGATGATGATGATGATGATGATGATGATGATGATGATGATGATGATGACGATGATGCTTGGGGAGAAGCATCTATTGGGAAAGTAATTACGTTGACGCGAGAATGTGGTATTAAGCCACGGAGAAGTTTAAGGAAAGTATCTCGCTTCCACTCCGTCCTATACTCGGCATTGTTAGAAGATACAAACGTGACCGGTTGATTGGAAGATGTAGTGACGGCGATTCGTCATTACTATATAAGAATCGTAAATTATAAACTACATATACTATCAGTCAGTCCGGAAAGTGGAGAGCACAAGGTATTGATAGCGTGGCCAAACTAGAGATGAAACAAGAGGAAAGATTGGTCAAGGCTCGCGACAAAACGGATAGCAATGTTAGGTGTACCCGACGCATCTGAATTGCCCGTTGTACCACTGACGGAAAATTCCGATTCGCTCATAAATAATAGCCGCTCTCAAGTACCTTTGAAGTTTAATGGACATTTTGGGGATCTCAACCGATATCTTGGATTTCCGATATCCCAAAATTAAACACTTATGGCTTTGGCGACAACAGAGGATTTTAGTGATGTTTTAATCCAATGATATATATGTTGTGTTGCGTAGCACTATAAACACGTACAAGTGGTGGAACAGAATATTAACTCTGAAGTGTAAATTAAAGTGCTAGGAGAAACCCATGAAAAACCCACTGGGCACTAACACTTTAATTTACACTTCAGAGTTAATTCTCTGTTCCACCACTTGTACGTGTTTATAGTGCTACGCGGCACAACATATATATGTACCCTTACTTTCTCTTCGCCGCGATTCACCATCTAATCGTCCCCGACTTTCTCTGTCCGACCTCGTAGCTTAGTCGGCAGAGCAACGGTAGATCTAATGCGGAGGTCGTGGGTTCGATTCCCACCGAGGTCATAAGAATTTTTTCTTTGCCTTGTGTGGTTCCCTGATACCCTTTACTAGGGCTAACGCCTAGTGGGTTTTTCATGGGTTTCTCCCAGTACTCTAATTCACACTTCACAGTTGATTCTCTGTTCCACCACTTTTTCATCCAATGAGCCGTTGAACTCCCGGCTTCGTTATTTAAAAAAAAAGTAGTGGAAGCCCTGTTATCACGAAGAGGTGTCATAGTCGTGTCGTTCTTTTCTATGTGTGATGACTGTTATTGCTCTCGGCATTTGATCGCTTTATTTTGAATTTGAACCGTCGGTGCGTCTCTTTAGCAACAAGGAGTGTTTCTTATGCCGTTACGTGAACTGTAACTATCAAGCTTCAATCGGTTTGTTTCTACAGCCTGTCTTGTTGAAACCCCTTACGTCAGAGGATCTGTATCAGCGGCTCCTAACAGAAAGCTTGGTACAGGTCGGCGTAGAAGTATTAATATTCGCCAGTTTCTTTCATGAGTCCTTGATTCCTTATACTTTCCGTTAAATGGCTGACCAAACCGACTACTTTCCCTCTTGTTTAGCTCTACCTGAGTACAAGTTCCGCAGTGAATGGGAGCTGCCTCAATGTCAACACTGATTTCAGTCATGATTCAGAATCTAACACAACGATTTACGTGAGACAAATCATATACATCATTACTTAAAACATATGGACAAATCGTTTTGGCTCGGCATTGTTTTATGAGCAGACTTCTCATAGAGAAAGCGCATCAGCTCTTAACGCTCTTATTATTAAGTTTACATTAAGTTGAAAGTTAATTCCAGGAACTCCATTTAGCAGAAGCCAGTCATATTATCGGATGGGGAAAAAGAAACTATCTCCTAACAACTGTGCAGTGTGCAACGGAGGCAGACTGTTTCACGCGGAGCTGCAAAACGCGGGCAGTATGTGAAGTAGTGTTTAGCACCTTTTATAGGTACATCACACAGATCACAAGATGGACCAGAACAATTTCTCTTAAAAGGCCATCATTTAAATGGAGGGGGGGAGGGGATAAAGTTCTAACATGGAATGTTTCGGGAGAAAACAGAAAGTTTCCGGAAATCTGGACTTTGGGTGGAAACATGACATAGTCTTTTGGGATACTGCAACGAAAAAAAATAAGTTTGACATTTTTGAAACGGGAGGATCTTACACATTTCCGTGAGGACTCAACGCTACACATCATGTTGCTCAAACAGCGTTTGTTAGAGTTGTCCCCCCCCCCCCCCCCCGTATTTAAGGCGCTAAAATTAAGCCTTAAGCGAGTGTGAAAATGTGACGCTGTACGAACCCCAGTCTCAAATATTAAGGTGCTAGTTTTCTATTTGTTGGTTTTGCATTCTTGATGAACAATGTGATTTGACTCTAAGGTAGCTGATTTGGTGGTTTCACTTGATTATTGTATCAGCAGAGAGATCCACTTCAGTTAAATTATTCCCCCTGTATATCATGACTCCACCAAATAATACCTCTAAACATTTTCCTTAACATCTTTCTTGTGTTGTAGAGATCACTTGCCTGTATGCCTCATAAATAATTACCGTACCCGCCATTGCTGCACTCAAACTGTCCATTTTACTTGTCATTGACACATGAACAATTTGCCCATTGTTTTCATTTGCTATATTCTTGACAGTCTCCCCCAAACCTGTGGTCTCGCCACCGATAACTAGAGCACTGGGTCCTAACGTCCAGTCCACTTGATAATGCTCTGATGATCGAAAGTTTTGCTCGTCTGAGGATATTGAATAGGAAAAAGAAAATACAATGGGTATTAGCTACAGTAATAGCAGTTAAATCACTCACGGCAGGCAGGCTTATAGGAAACGACTTGTGGCGAAACGACTATGTAACAAAACAACCGAAAACTGGTACAACACAAGCATACGTGTAACCATAAGCAACAACACAAGGAAAATTCCGCCGAAACTGTTACTGTACGCGCTACGATCTGATGTTGCTGGAAAAGTTATTATAACTGGCACAGCAAAATTTAAAAGTAAAGTAAAATAGCGGAATTGAAATTCCCGCTGGCAACACTGGTAAACTGTGAGACTGACTCAAACTTGATTCAGCTTCAAATCGGCTGCGTTGTATGAATAAATGACTGTGAAACAGACGAGTTTGTACTGTGTCGAAAGGCCCAGAAAGTGTTTCCAGCTAACTCCAGCCTATGCAAAAATGTATTCTTCATATAGAATGATTTTGAATTAATAATGTCCGGTCAAATTTGAGATGGCATCGGTTCTTTGGGGCACTGAAAGGTCCGCGTTATCTCCTTTGAACTGCAACCTCGTTAATGCTCTTATTTTCCATTGAACTTGCTATCTCTTTTCTGATTGACCGAAAGCGTACAGTGAATTTTCGAAATCAGGTCACGGGAAATCATGTCATGTTTGACCACGGTACATGATTCCAAGGATAATCATGTCACGTTCGCGCGCTTTGTGTGGCTTGCCGTCGGTGAAGAAGCAAAACAACGTTAACGTCCAGGTTTGCAAGTGAATGTTTTTCGTTCGGCTTCGGCTGATAACTCTTACCTCGACCTTGATTATTCTGGTTATCACAAAAACCTCATCCGATAATTGTTTATTATTGGTCAAGAGCCGACCTGGATTAGTCAAATGCCCGATGTCAGGAGAGCTCGGTTGTTCACCCTGAATGGGATCAACCTCACAAAACTTTAATAAATTAGTTGCAGTCGGCTTATCCGCTGGATAAAATAATTTATCCGCTGCTTACACCACTGGTGCAACGTTAAAAGAAACCCAGAAGCCGAGAGAAAGAGTCGAAACGCTCCCTGGTTGCACAAGTCTTTGACGCTGAAATGCTCGGTTGGCGCAAGAAACTGGCCACACAAGAATTGCAACGACACCTTAAGGTGCGTTCCTTTAGGATAATCTAGATCAGGACCAATGAGCTAAGATCACTCGGGTCATGGCGCATCAAAGGAACTGATGAATCCACTCTGAGCAAGGATTCTTCGGTTCCTTTGATGCGCCACAATCCGAGTGATCTTGGATCACTGATCCTGATCTGGATCTTCCCAAAGAACGCACCCTTATATTAATCCTTACGGTATAATTATTTTGAAAACAGGTTTCCTAAGCGAGAAGTTTTAACGTTATTCTCACGTCCAAAAAGGTCTGACTAAAAACACTTTTGAGAAGATTACATGTATTGTATCTGCGCTTTAAGTAGTGACCAAATCACCAAAACCATTAACGCTACAATGACGCTTCGTAAGAATAAACTGTTTAGTGTGCAAATTTCCACACACCAGGGGTATTGTTGTCTGCAAGAAAAATCCTCTTGCTTGTAATAAGCTTCTTAATCTCTTCCCAGCTCAAATTGTAGTACAAAGGGACATGAAAGTGCCCCCCAGCAGCACAACGCAAGACTTTTGGATCCCACACATCAACGCAACCAGTCGAGGTTATAAATGATTCACATCCCGCTGCCGCACATACACGCACTAATGTACCTTGAGAAAAACAGGACGAAAATAGGTAATGGTTAGTAGCTAATCAGAAGCACACAAGTTATATGTTTCTCATCGTACTCAGTTGAAAATATGTTGCTTGTTATTTGTACGCTCCTCTCAAACTGACACAACATCCAAACCCCAGACAAATTCTCCTGAGGACATCTCATGCAAGACCCAACAGGAGACCTTGCTTACAGGCCAGTAACTGCTATTCACTTCCTGTTAATAGATTTTTCTTTACCTGTGCAGACCCTCTTCACTTTTGGTCTACCCTTATGCATCTCACTAATGATTTCCTTCAAAAGTGTCAAATTAACTGTTGATCGGCAGTAGATGGAGGGCTGAAGATCTGAGCGGTCGAGAGCCACTTCCGAGCACCGAGGCGGTTGTTCCCATCCCTGACTCGTACAAAGAGAGTCACTCGGAGCAGCCTCCGAGCTCTGAGCACCGAGGCTGAGCACCGAGGCACTGAGTTGCTCACCGTGAGTTGCTCAAAATCAGTTGATCACCGTGAGTTTCTCAAAATGAGTTGCTCACCGTAGGTGGCTCAAAATAAGTGTAAATATAGGCGACCAGCTCCTGATGCTCATTTGGAGCAAGCCCTCGGGGTATGGCACATCTCTGTCGGTATTGCCAAAAACCGTTCATTCGAAGTTACAACAGAGACAGCCACGAGAAGCAAGGATGTTGTAAACGCATGGACAACGAATCAGTGGGAAGCACCACCATGACCGACAGATTTCAAGACGTTTCACCCGAGGCTACCATGGACGAGAGGGATGATGTAGACGAGGAAGAAGAAGAAGACAATGAGGAAGACGACGATGAGGAACAAAGCTCGGAGTCGGAGCAGGATACTGATTCAGAGGACGAAGAAGACGCCAGTGACAAAAATCGCTGGGAAACTCTGCGCCAAACGTCCAAGAGTCTCTTAGTTCACGCTACGACAAACAAGTAGACAAGTTCTTGAACGAGGGGTCGTCTGAAGCTGTGAAAGGGTATACTACGGTTTACAAGGGTGTACTGGGGTTTAGAAGGGTATACTGAGGCCTATAAGGGTATCTGGGTGACTATGTGTGTGTTAACATGAATCATATGTCGCACAAGCCATCAAGCGGCGTAACGCACCTACTGCCTTTTCTCGTGACGCACCGACCGCCTTTTTTCCGTGACACACCGACCCCCTTTTTTCGCACGCACCCACGGACCCCCGTTACGCACCCACGGACCACCAAAACCGACCAACAAAAAACACCTGTCTCCATCAAAACGGACCTTTTTCTCCTCTCCCACACGTATTCCCCCGCTCTCTTTTTCCCTTATCATAAGGGAAAAAAGAAATATCATCCCTACCCTTTCCACTCCCTCGAGGTACGGGTAGCATGTCTTCACAAAAAGAGTCAAACCTGGTAGACGGTACAAACCGGGCCTCATAAAAAATTAGTACCCTTCTACCCTCTAGTACCTCTTTTTTTCCCGACTTTTTCCGAACCCTGCCCGATCCTTGCCGATCCTCTCCCATCAATTCCCCGACCGCCATCTTGTTTTTTCAAATTTTTCCCTCCATCAATCACAGGGCCGCCTTTTCCAATCGTCCCAATGGGTCTGGATGGGCCCCCCATCTACTATCGTCAAAAAGTTTCCTAGGACCTGAAGAAATGTTTGACCTCAGAGATGAGCTATCATCTATTTTCCATTTGGAATTGGATAGGCTATATGTATGTACAGATATAGCTCATCAATTGTGCCAAAGTGCAAACCATCCCTTTACTAAGCATGTTCAATCAAGAGTACACGGGGGTCCAATAATGGTTTTAGCTAAATGTGGATGTCGGCTTCATCTCATTAGTTTACTACTTGTCCTTTCAAGTGACAATTACATGTAAGATGCACCGTTTTCTTCTGTGACCCATTTTAGATCTACAGGCCTAGCCTCAGTTTTATCCAGCAGATAATTTGCTACATATGTGTAAATGAATCAGAAGAGAGCAGTTGGCAAGAAAGGAATGTACTGCAACTATCACATGTTTGTCTGCTGGATAGTGATTTCTGTGCTAGATACAGTTTATGTGATAAACGAAACGAAATTTTGAGCGCTAGATAAAAATATATTCACCGGACGTTTCGAGACTGCTGCCTCTTCATCAGTGGAAAATGCAATTGAAAACACGTGCATCACATTAATTATTTTTTGAAATAAAAACTAACTGATTCAAAATGGATACATAATGTAATTTGAGAGTTGCGTAAGGAGGTTTAAATAAAGTTAAAATCATTATTTTATTAAGGCCTCCTGGATGCAAAGTCTGATGGTGGAAGATGAGTTTCACGCCTGTATAAGGTACTCTGGAAACCAGAATGGACAACAGAAAACAAGTTTCAAGTTTATTAAGTCTTCCAAAAAATTACTTACAATGAACACCGCCTGCAAATAGCGAGCTACTCTAAGCAGGCGGTTGTTAAGGACATACAAACACGAATTACTAGTTGTCAAGGCGTTAAAAAAGTCGAAATATTATACATGTAAGTTATGATTGAATTATAATTAAGATGCCTTTTTTATTTCAGAAATAAGGGTGCTAGTGTCAGCAAACTGTCAAGAGTTTCTAAAGTTGCAAATAGTAATGCTTGAATTTTCTTTTTGAATATGTGCTTTGGCAGTCTTCGATAGCTTTTGGGAATACTGTTGCAGATTTTAGCCCCAACGATGGAAAAAGAGTTTTCATAATGATTGAGCCAATAACGATGAATAATTATAGTAGTTACCAGAAGATGCTGAGCGGGTATTATACTGATGTATGTCTTGTGTAGACTGAAGTAATATATATATTTAGGCAAGCCTAAAAGCGGAGCTCCACAGGTCATTTCCTTATTGTATGGCATTTACCGATAAAATAAAATCTATGCCAGAACTCGAGCCAGGACTCTAGTAAGGACTTCTGTATTGTGATAATATTTTTTTTACTGTTTTGCTGCAGAGCCACAGCCACTATTCAAACATGTGCTAACGTACATTTTCGATTTATCATCGGCCTTTGCCACGTTGCATCAAGGAACTACATGACTTTGAGCATAAACGATTTTGCTTCATCACAGTTCGATTACATTTCAGTACAAATGGTGTAAATCTCTAAACTATAGATTAACAGTCCCAGTGTCTCACTTTTAAATCCAACATCACAACCGGTTATGTGCTTTGGCTGAGTCACAATTTTCTAACATGAATCGTTGACATTTTAACCTCAACAAACCGAAATATTCCACAACAAAACAAAATGTTAAAACCCCAAAGTGGGTACTCTTCGACATCACCCGAAAAAGAAGAACAGTACTTTGTTCGCCTTGTTTTGGCTATTTTATGGCGTATTTTTGTGAGCTATAAGAGTAAAGACGATAAAAGACTGCCGTCGGTAACACCGAAAAACATTGAGCGAAAATGACTTAACTTTTCGTTGTGAAAAGTGACTGCGGCACGATAAGCCATGAATCAACTCAGGTGATCAACTGCAAATGGTTGAGAATGGTTTTATTCTTGACTTCAATCAATTTTTTACAACACTGTTAATGATAACAACATCAGACAAACAAATCGGTTTCAGAAAAACATTTGTCAATAAACATTGAATTAAAGACGAAGTTTTTACTACAATTAGCCTTTTAAGTCTGCGATTTTTTAACTAACAACGAGAATTGCTGTGAGGAACAACATATTGCTGGCATTTCGAATGCTGCAGCTGTTAAAAATCGTGTTTACTTTTGGCAAGGAGTTGTCGCTCTTTGCGAGAGTTTTCCAAATGTCAATCCGGCTCTTGTTCCTAACAAAGCGGAGCCGAAAATATATACCGTCCGAACTTCGCTTGGCTTTAACCTCAACAAATTTTGGGCCCAAAAATGAGCAACAGCAGGGAAAACGAAGAGTTTTAGGATCCAAAATGAAATATTTGATAGAAAACATTTGGAAAAAAACACGAGCATTTTTTAGTCCAAACCAATTTGAGATAAAAGCGTGAAAACAACAAAACTGAAACTTACGTAAGAAAACAAAAAACGATACGAATTTTTCTTCGCCGTTTCTCGTACAAATTGGGAAAATAAGACAGGTAACAAACATAACTCGTGAGTAACCTAGGCAAATCGCTAGTCCGAGTGTTCTTGACACTAATAAGTGTTCGTATAAAAAACAAAAACAGGAATACTAACCTGCGGATGCGGACAGTTTAGGTCAGTCAATAATCACTCCGAACGCAGAGCTGACATAACTAGCCTTCATTTCACACAAAATTATTGCTTTGCTAAGAATTGCTGCGAGAGACAACATATTGCTGGCATTTCCAATGCTGCAGCTGTTAAAAATCGCGTTTACTTTTGGCAAGGAGTTATTCTTTGCGAGAGTTATTTCCAAATGTCAAACTTTTCAAGCGGGGCCGAGGTTATAAACCGTCCGGACTTCGCTTGGCTTTTCTTCAACAAATTTTGTGCCCTAAAAAGAGCGACAGAAGGAAAAAACGAAACGTTTTAGGATCCAAGATGAAATATTGGACAGAAAACATTTCAAA
>OX419346.1:11175342-11177842 GCA_948470475.1 Galaxea fascicularis
ATTGATGGCCAGAAGAGACTGGAATTCAAATCCCACCCCATTTGACATGACTATCGTTGAGTTGTGCTGAGCAAAATAAAATGTAGGAAAGGAAACCAAATTCTATATTAATTTCATTCATTTGTTTGGATGTTTGTTTGCTGTTCTTCATTTCACATAATTTATACCATCATAGAAACAATGCTGGTTTGTGCTCTGTTGTTAGTAGAACATTCACATCCCCATTAGTACCATCCCTCTATATTTAGATTACCCCCAGTCCCCTTCTATGGTTAAATAAACTTTCAGGGTGTGCCAAGCAATTTAAACTTTAAGAAAGGTTCCTCTCTTTTCTTTCTTTCTCTCTTTGTCTCCTCCTTCCTTCATCCCCCCTTCCCTCTTTACAATGATAATAATAATAATACATTATTTTATTAGCTTTCCTCAAGGGGCTTTTGAAGACTAATTTAGAACACTGTTTTGGGGGGACTTTTAAACCAGACTGCATGGTACAGTTTACAGTCATTAGAGTAAATCATAGATGCCCCAAGGTCAGCAGTAGGCATTGACCAAACGCTGCTTGTTGGTTTTCATTATTCCCTTATGTATTTTCATGCTGACAAATTTGTTATAAAGAATTAGCTCATTGAAATACTTACAATCCTTGTTTCTTATTAATACGTAATTTTGTTACTCAGTTTCCAAATGTCATTGAAAGGTAAGTTTGCAAATAGTATTGGGGTCCACATTGCATTTTGCTGACAATTATCTGTGTTTGATAAACTGTTCCTCATTTTACCACAATTTTAACACTATGTCCATGCAAATCCTAAGTGTGCCAAGTGTCGGTCACCAGTCCAATTACGTTTTATTTCCACACCCATTTAGTGAAAATGAAAGTCATCTCAATCAAGAAAGTGTGTTGTGGTACAACAGATTTTGTCACCTCAAAGAAACGATAATGGGTGACAGTGGGTGACTTTTGAGATGCATTTATCCTAGAATGTAGCAAACATTCACCCGTATCAACACAACAGAACCTCATCTTTATAGACTTTCCAGTGTCACCTGGAAAGGTGACATTGGCATTGCTTGCAGGTTTGTTGCTTTCTGGTATTTCTTTTCATTGTTGTTGTAAATAGCCAGCAAATTGTAAAGTATTCATCGATTAATTTTATCCACCAAGTTGTCCTAGTATCTGCAACTAGTAGTATTGTTTTAATTCATTTCAGTGATAACCTCAATTTGTTGTTTCAATGTGTGCTGTCCGCCAAAAGTTAAATTTTAATTTCAATGTTTACTTGCTTGAACAGTTATTGGATTCAGATATTTTTAGAAGCAACATTAATTTGCAGTCTGTCACCTGTGAATTGCATGACTTAATTAAGGCCACCTGGATGCTAGTGCAGACATTATTAATTGGCTTTCACCCATTACGATTGACAACAAACCATTGAACATTTGATTTAAGAATTGTGAAGAATTTAGTATTATAATGCACGTGTATGAATCTTACTATGAAACACGCACAATATAAATAAATCATTATTTGTCAGTTGACAAATCCTTGTCAGTAAGGGTAGTGATAAAGCCAAAGAAGTGATTATTAATATCTCTCCCTCATGAACATATCATGTTTTCTGAATATTACCTTTGTCAAAGTGTTAACTGTTTGCAAACCCATTGCTGGGCAAAACAGCCTTGATCATAGCACCTGAGGTCAAGTGGTACACAGAATAGTTGAAAAATAATGTTGACCAAAAATTTGCAGAAAAAAAATTGTGATTTAACGTCAAAATGTAGTGCAAAAGCAGTTTATTACCTAAGCTAAGTTGCGAAGGTGCAGTTGCTGCACAACAGTGTTGTCTTTTAATGTAGATATGTATAATGTAAGGAATTACTACTACATGTAGATTTTCTTTAATCACAGTATATGTACTAGCTTGTTCCCATTTCATCATACTTTAGGTATACTCAACTGTATATATTGTAAATAACTTTCTTTGTTGTAATTTTTAACTATAGATGTACAACTTGTAAATAAACCCAAGGGTCACAACGTGAAGTAACTGTAAAAAATGTAAATTTAAGTGGTAAAATTATCTTACTTAGCAATACAAGTAACTTAACTCATAAATAAACATTAACATGGAAAGCAACATTTTTTATATGGGTTGAAATGATTTGGAGGCATAATTATAACCTTGCATTATATAAAATTATTATTCTGGTGTGATTTTCTTTTTCATACAAAAGAACTGATCAGTTAATTGGAATTTGTGCTATGAAACTTGGTTAGGGTGCATTCAAAATAAAATGACTTGTTTTACAGTGTAAAATTTTGTATATTTCAGTGTTAGTTGATCTTTTTTTTTTATTAATTCCAGTACAACACGCGCTCCTAAATTTCATGGATGAACACGAGAGAGTGGTACTGCATGGGACTTTCAGGGTCCAAGTAAAGCTAAGTGACGGACATCGTTATCTATCGTTACTAAACTAAACAACTTTAATACGCGGC
>OX419346.1:11182842-11235342 GCA_948470475.1 Galaxea fascicularis
GAATACATTATCAGGTTCTGCGACGTTATAATGCAGGGCCTACCTAATTTACATTGTATATTTTTGATACTTCATGAAAATCAATAGTAATCAATTAAAATTGATAATTTATCAATCAATATCAAAAATTGATGGGAATCGATCAATCGACTTTTTGTGATTATCAATTTTATCAATTTATGTAATTAAACAATCAATTTTATGGACTTTGAAGGTATTTTAAGCTTTTTTCAAGGCTGGAAATAAAAATAGGCCTGAATGAAACAAACACATCAACCAGTTTCGTTCAGTTTAATGTTTTCGACATTTTCCGATCAATGCTTACAATTTAAATCAAGTTGAACCTCTTTTTGATTCGCTTATTGCGGATGGTGAAAATTGTTTGTGGGTACTGAGCTGTCAGATGCATTTGTCCAGGTTTGCACTGAGGTTTACTGAGGTTTGTCAGGCAGCAAGTACAGCAGTAGTCCCTTCAGCTGTCCTTACAACCGATATTTAGTCTCAAATTAGTCTTAAATTAAATCACAAAAAGATGGAAGTCCTCAAGGTAAGAAATGTTTAGTTATCCATTATTATTAAAAAATATTACTTAAGTTATCTCCCTCTGTTTTCTCTCCAATACACTGATTCGCAAAGCTTTGAAGTTTTGTTAGTCATAGTGGATACAGTTCAACCACTACCTATTAGTCAACAGATGTGCCGCTCACTAGTTCAGCTTCGAATTAAAAAAAATAAGTGATTCTAGTCACTTTGTGATTATAGATTTTATCGATTATTACAACTATTATCGAGTGCTATCCATCAATCGATTACGTTTTCGATGATCGATTTCGATCGATTAGTTGAGCCCTCCGTAATGGGAGCAATAATTATTTGCTGTCATTCATCCTTATTTTTAACCGTATGCTCATATTTCATCTGAGCACCACACCATTTTATGGTAAAGTTGAATGGCTACAAGGAGTCAAAAACTGGGTTTTACCTGAGTCTTGGGGTGTCACTTTCAACCACATCCTCCACGGTTTTGTCCGAGTTTGTTTCATCCACATCTTTCCTCTCTTTTTTCATTGATGGCTTTGTTAATTGCTTCCCTTGAGCTGTGACCGAAGGGAAGTTTGCCACTTTTCTGGCTTGTTTCGCAAAATTAAGCCTTTGAATTGACTTGAGCATACCGTTGACGTTGTGGTATGAAAACAAACTTCCAAACGGTTCGAATTTACCAGGCATCTTCCATTCTCGTCCCCAGAGCTCCCTATCCCTATTAGCGGGGGGGACCAAAGGGTTGGGAGGGGGGGGGTAGGGAGGTTGGCGTTTCTCGAAATCGGGCCCGAAAAGCTATTAATTTTCTCAAACTGCGATCCGCTTATTCTAAAAGGCTGATCTTTTATTATCATTTCAAGATACGAAAGGGCAAATCTGTTGCGAAATTTCACGCCTAGAAATTTTCCGAAGCCCGAAGCGCCCGAAGTAAGAAAGACAGCGTACCGAATCGTCTCGAAGTTTCCTCGAGTTTTCTAAGCCGCTTTATACGATTATAATACTATGTTTTAGAAAGATATATGTCTTCTATGGTAAAGAAATTGTTAGTATTTCGTTTATATGAGCATTGGCATTGAAAAATAGTCAGTTTCACAGTCATTATGGCGTGTACGAACTGTCTACGATGATGAATCGTTTGCTTTAATGAAAGCGCTAACCGAACGTTGTTGATATGTTTGTCATTGCGGATTCGTTACTCGTCGGTTTTTGTGATTATTTTTCTCCTTTGAACAGGCACATCGTACGATTTGAAGGGTAAATTAATAAAACGGGAAAGAGAGACAGCTTCCATGATTTTTTTTACGATGCTATAGACAAATTTTATACCTCTTCACAACATCTTTCGATCCACCGTTAACATAATTCAATTGAAATGTTAGTAACCACGTGTCCTCCTCGAGGACTTTTATTAAGATATGATCATGAAGGAAATCATGGCACCCGAAATAGGCCCGAAAAGTTTCGAGAAACGTGCGCCAGGAGCCTCTGGCCGGAGTCATGATTGGATTTGCCAGAAATTTTCTTCCGGATGTTTGTGTATAGAGCATTGAAATGTCGCAGAAGTAATACGGGCAACATTTTTTGCGTGTTCAACTTGCGCAACAAATTTCAGTGTTGCAAGTTGTAGCTAACAAAAAAAATCCTACGTTGTGATTGGTCAACTGTCTATTCTGTGTGTGAACAAATAAATTGAAAGAAAATGTTGCCCGTACTGATTTAGTCTCCCTCGCAGCCCTTTTGTGACGAGACTAAAAACGGCTGCGAGGGAGACCAGTACTGATTACTTGACTTCACTTCTCATAGTGGTGTTACCTTTAAACGTGTTTATGGGGGATCATGAAACTTGACAATATGAACACGCGATCCATAGTGGGTCGTCGTGGAAAGTCAGTGTGAGATTCCGATGTTGAAGCTATAAGGCAGTGCAAATTCCCCGATGATATAATTCATGACCACGAAAAGGCAATCACAGGGGAATTATGGAGAGTTCTAGACAGCGAACTTGTCAGGAAGAAAGTCAAGGCTGTTATTGTTAATGAGGCACACCGTATAAAAGAACCGACAAGTAATTATAATGATGGTGTGTACATGTAATTAAAAGGCAGTCAGTGTCACCCAGACTGCGGACCAGGTCCTCGTGCGAAAACCCCTACCGACTATGAAGGACAGTAGGCTCTGCGACGAGAATAGCACCCTTGCTGCTTTGGGGAGACTGGCAACCACGTCATATTTCTCCTTATTGCCTTTGGGGCAATGTTTGTAAGGGATTATCAGACAAGCTCCAAAACCGGCAGGATAGAGCTGCTAGAATTGTTACCTTTTCTAGTTATGAGGATTGCTCCACTGAATTGTTGGATGAACTTGACTGGGAAAAGCTAGAAGAAAAGACTAAAACAGTTGACTGTTTTTATGTACAAAGTCCATAATAATCCTTCCCCACCGTGCTTGAAAAGGATTTTTACTAACATTCCAAGTGTACATTCGCACTATTTGAGAAACTCGCCGAGTCAAATTGTTAAATCCCCAGATCAAGAACCGAGTCTGCTAAAGGGGGCTTTCACTACAGGGAATCTGTCTCCTCGTTCTATGGAACACGATCCCTTAGAAATCAAGCAGCGGCCCAATTTAAATGATCTCGAAACTTTATTAACTAGGAAAGATTTATGGTAAACAATTTTAATTAGAGGAACTTTAGTTCTAATTCTTGTAGCACTTTATTCTCCTGATTAAATAGTTAGATAGCTTTAGGTAGTTAATGTACTTCAGGCTTCACGACTCCCATCAAGACCATGTAAATATGATAGAAATTTCGTGTACAAATAAGGTTGTTTGAATAAAGATAAGAGTGGGAGCAGTAAGTTCTTCCTTTCTGGACAGTCAAGCGCGCGCGAAAAATCCGAAATGAGAAGTAGAACGCCATTAGGCATTGTTGTCATGTTTACTCATTGTATTAATTAGTGAGCCTCGTGCATCGTGACAAGCGTAATCTGTGCTTACTCAGATGCCTTTGCTCGGATGAGGTTGTTCTCATTATCATTAAACTGTCATCTTTGCTCGGATTGTGTCCCT
Organism: Galaxea fascicularis; assembly: GCA_948470475.1. Taxonomy (NCBI): domain Eukaryota; kingdom Metazoa; phylum Cnidaria; class Anthozoa; order Scleractinia; family Euphylliidae; genus Galaxea; species Galaxea fascicularis. The sequence goes on from OX419346.1 coordinate 11,186,452, forward strand.
GTTGTTTTCACTTTGTTGACTGGCTCAAGGAGGTTTTTTCGTCTTGATCCATTCTCGCTACATTGCTCATCCAGAAAGGGACTGAAGACTGCAAGCAGTCTGAGTTAACATATTTCCAAAAAAGGTTTATTTGCTGCCTTGAATTTGGAACTTACTTTTCAAATCATTCCAGTCGACAAAGTTGGAAACCTCGGTTGTCTGCTCACTGTGACTTGATTAATCGTCGTTTGTAGGACAGGTTTCCGCGAGATGAAAGAAATAACCTTCGCAAATGGAAGAATAGAGTTGGGCGCAAACAATGTGGGTAGTGTCTGTCATCAAAATAGGCTTCACTAGATTAACAAAACCCCTATGAAGATCATCCTGATCTTTGCGAACAGGCACCAGATGCGCGAAAACAACAGCGGTGCCCTTCACAGAAACACAACAATGACTCGTCCTTGGATAGTCAGGGGTTAATAATGATAATGATGATAATAATAATAATTTATTATTTTACAATAATAATAAAAATAATAGTCTTTTATAGACTCTAATTTTAATACTTAAGGTAATGAGCTAGATCGGCGTGGAGTCTTTTATTTAAAGTGTTGATACTAAAGTATTTTATTTAAACTGTTGATATAGGAAAGTTTAAGACGACACAAATTATTACTTTTCTTGACTTTGACAAGTTTTCTCATCAGTATTTTTTTTCTAAATCTTTGTAAAAGTTGTTGTAAAGATTATAATGGTAATGGTAGTATTAAAATTAAAAATAAAAATAGTAAATTGTGAAAAGAACCTACAGTATTTCAAATTTTGTACAGGTTTACCTCGTCAGGTACAAAAACGTCTATCAATGAGGATCTTGTTTTAAAGACATTACCTGAAAATAGTAATCATGTCATATCTAATAATAAAAGAAAACTGTAACAGAAGCCCATCCTGACTGTAAGAGTTATGATAGAATCCAATAAGCAAACGTAACAAGTATTTAAAATCTCCAAACAAAAAAGGAACCCATGCCTAAGTAAGGGCCCGATTACATGGCGAATTTCAGCCCGGGGTGACATTTCAGCCCGGTTAACAGGGCTGAAATTTCATCCCGGCTTCTGAAACAAATCCTCTGAAAATAAAATTGTCGATTACATGGAGATTTTTTCAGCCCGGGGCGAAATTCAGCCAAACCGGGCTAGGATTTTCAGCCCGGGCTGAACTGCGCCCCGGGCTGAAAAAATCTCATGTAATCGAACAGAAATTTCAGCCCGGGCTGAAAAGCAGGAAATAACATGGCTGCCTGATTTTCCCGAGACTCTTCGCGCCAAATTTCATATTTGGTGCCGAGACTAATATTTCAGCCCGAGCTGAAGTTCATCATGTAATCGCAACAAAATTTCAGCCCGGTTAACCGGGCTGAAATTCGCCATGTAAGAGCCTTAGAAATACTGACCCCTTTGTAGAAAAATGATTTTCGGCTTTGTGCAATTTAACGTAATATTTTCCAAACAGAGATCGTCACTGTTTCTACAATCTTGGACAAAACTGTTGAGAAAATTGAGCTCCAAAGTCTCTTTTTGTGAGAACACTAACAACCGAGTTTCACGACCCTCCCTCCCCCAATTCAATGTTGTTTGTGGCTCCCGAACGTTTGCCTAAAAATGGCGGCTTCCTAAATTCCACATTGAATAGGGGAAGGGGGAGGGGGAAGTTACTGTAGTAATACTGTTGAGCCAGAGGTTTTCGTGAACGAGTTTTGGACGCGAAGAGGCCAGTTTTCTCAAGTAGTTTTGTCCAAGATTGTAGTATTGTATTTATGAATATGAGACTTTCGTGTCTTAAAATAATTCAAGAGATTGCTTTTTGGTACAGCGTTTTCAATACATTTCTTAACCGTGAAGGTGGGAGATGTGAGCTTCCTGAACTAGTTCAGAGGCTCTCAGCCCAAGTTGGTGATGATGCCATTTGAACACATATCAGCTGAGACAAGAGGGTAAACCTCCCTAGCAACCCTTCTTGCAAGCGCTCGATCATTTTATCATTCCCTTCAGGTCTTGAATCGCGCCATATAGCATCACAGTAATCGAGGATCGGCAGTCGTATACACTCGGTTTGCAGCGTGAACGATGGCCTAGCCCTCGCATGTGTTCATTGAACAAAAAGGGAAGTATCTAGCACAGTGCCCAGATATGTAAATTTGCATGCATGCTCAATCCTTGGCTGATGTACGCTGACATCGATACTATCACTGTTCAGCGGGGAAGACGCTACCGGTTACCAAAAACCAAGCACTCTGCAGTAATAATTTATTACTTATTAGGCCCAAATTAGCATGTGAATATGATCTAGTGCGCCTTACAATAACAAGCTTTACAATTCGAAATCTTTATAATTCTTAATTCTTTACAATTCTCAAATAAAATCAACTAAATCAAATCAAATCTTGGTTTTTGGAGAGAGGGGACCGGAGTACCGGGAGAAAAACCTCTCGGAGCAGAGAAGAGAACCAACAAACTCAGCCCAATTGCGACGCCGAGTCCGGGAATCGAACCCGGGACACGGTGAAAGGCGAGCGCTCTCACCACTGCGCCAGCCATCAGGAAAGACTTGAGTTTCGAGATCCAGATTCAACTTCAGTATGCATGCTTGCATGCTTGTTAACTAAAGAAGATGAAACGAAGTCCTGGTTTTGAGTCTGTGTGCATGCTGTTTGACACCCCGCACTCCGAAGAGGGAAGCCCATAACAGTCTTCTAGAGTAAATCGGGAACGTCGTAAAGAGATCAGTGGTCAAGGAGCAGAAGAAATGAGTTTTCCTGATAAGTGTCATTTGAGCTAAGTATTGGAGGAAGGGAAGTTGCAGGTACGGAAAGAGTGTGGGCGGAAAGAGATGAAGGCAAGCAGTCTAGATCGTGGAACAATCTCGTACCTAGAGTTTCCGTTGATTGGGAAAGAATACAAAAATATGTTTGAAAAGTAATTAACTCTAAGCTTGTGCAATTTTACTGTTGGTTCAATATTTTCGCCTGAGCAATCAGAATTCTCCTGAGTCACTCCTTTTCCAATCTCTGTCCGTGGACCTGGGTGGCAAATTCCTCATGACTATATAAACGAACACACCACACCACTCGGTCTTTATTGACTCAAGCTTGGGAATCCTGGACTTGGTAACTCCTTTAACATTCTACGTGCTGACTGGAGCTGAAATGAAGAATAATCCTCACGGTTAGAAACACAATGTATGCAATTGCGTGAACTGAAATCCTAAAAATAAATTCTGAATTTCAACGGGATTTGAACCCGTGACCACGCGATACGTAATAATAACAACAATTTTATTATTTCTCAGTTGCGCGAAATTCATTAATATGTGATCTAACGCGCTTTACAAATTGGTAGAATGAAGGCAAACTAACGATACCATGATATACAATTTATATGAAACTTGTATAATTGATAAAATATGCTTTCCTAAAAAGATGCGTCTTTAATTGTTCCTTGAATGAAGTAATTTTATCAATAGTCCCAAGATTGGGCGGTAATGCATTCCATAAAACTGGAGCGGCAACCGCAAAGGCTCTGTCTTCGTCTTGGCCGATTTGATTTCGGACCTTGCTACCTAGATTGTTTAAGAGATAAAAGACTAGTAATATATGAAGGTGCAATACCATGCACAGCCTTAAAAGTAAATAGAATAACTTTAAAAATTATTCTGATTTTCACAGGCAGCCACTGGAGGTATACCATGTCTACCATGAGTGGAGTGGTGCGTGCGTGGCGTGTTTGTAAGAAGTCTCGTGGCTGCGTTTTGTACGCGCTGTAGCCGGTATACCATATAGAACTGAGTTGCAGTAATCTAGGCGGCTGATGACTAATGCTTGAATTAATGTCTTAGCAGCTTCAAATGACAAAAATTTAAGTATAAGTCTAATATTGTGGATATGGTTAAACGCTGACTGACATGTCTTGTTAATATGTGTTTGAAATTGATACTTGGAGTCAAACCAGACACCGAGGTTTCTAGCTTCGCTTAAGCCTGGTTTCCATATGATCGTCCGGATCGTCCCGATCGTCCCAGTCGTTTCCAAAACTTTCGAGACGATCGGGACGACTGAGACGATTGCTAGTTTCCATATGATCGTCCCGATCGCTTCAAATACTGAAGACGCGTGGTCGTCAACGATTTTCCTGGGCCCGACAACAGAGTTTTGGTGCGATATTCGGAAACGAACTGGCGGACATCAATCGCAGAGCGAGTCTCCTGGCTTGTTACCTTCTTATTCTTTCGATTTTGCGCCGTAGAAGAGCTCGAAGAATCCCACGAAGACACAGGTTTTGGGTACTGGCAAGCGAGTCTTGGACATTGTTTATGCTTTCTGCTTCTTCACTATGATCTGCATCATCTTTGCTTTCATCGAGACTGGTTGAAGTGCAGGCCCGTAGGGTGGGGGGGTTCGAGGGGTTCGAACGAACCCCCTAAAATTTTTGAAGTCGGCATTTTTTGGGAGTTGAAAAGATAAAAAAATCAGACCCCCCTAGAGGCTCGCGCCTCTGGCGCTAAAAAATACCTCCCAAAACGTAAAAGAACCCCCCTCAACAGAATCCACCCTACGGGCCTGAAGTGGTTTGACAACCGATCCAAATTACTGAATTCTGCTGGAGAGGGGACAGCATCGCGCCCAGAGCCAGATGGGACATACTTTTTTTTTTCTCAAGTATCGCCCATACGCGGTTCGGACATTCTTATATTTTTTTTTCTGCTTCAGCCGCGTCCAAGTTACCCGAATTTATCTCCTATTGCTTTCCAGATATTCCTTATAAATTTATTCTTATAGTCTTTAGAAAATTTTTTGTAAATTGCTGGATGTTTTTGCACTTCTTCCATAAAGAGCGATGTGTTTAACTCCTTGTTTTCTGCCGCCATTTTTGAAAAGGAGCCTGTGAGCTAGCAGATGTGGGATAAGAGTGATGACTTCTGGGATAGCCTTCGATCGTCCCGATCGTCTCAGTCGTCTGAGAGCGTTTCCATATGATCGCTTCAAAATTTATACGATCGTCCCGATCGTCCGGATAGAACTCACTTCTATCCAAGCGATCGAGGTCGTCTCAGTCGTCCGGGTCGTTTGCGATCGTCTGGGTAGCGTTTCCATATGATCGCCCCGATCGTCTGAACATTTTTTGAGACGACTGGGACGATCGGGACGATCCGGACGATCATATGGAAACCAGGCTTTAGAGATGACACGACAGTTCCGGCAACTAAGAGATTATCAGTTCGTACATTGGAGAACTGTTGGCGAGTCCCGATTAGCATAAATTCCGTTTTTTCTTCGTTAAGCTTGAGCTTATCAACAACCATCCACGCTCTCACAACCCTAACGCACTGTTCCATGGTACACGTGGCCTCCGTCTGCGACGATCATTCTTCATTTGATTTCATATCCGCAGTTCACATATTATTTCTTTCATATGCATCGTTCACTTTCAAATCTTTCACGCGAACATATAAACCCAAAATTGACCTGCTCCCAACGTCAGTGGCTTCATAGCTCAGTTGGTAGAGCATCGCACCGGAATCGCGAGGTCACGAGTTCAAGCCCCCTTGAAGTCCTGATTTTTTTTCAGGTTTCTTTACGCAATTGTAAAAATTGCGATCATAACTGCGACAATCATTCTTTATTTGATTTCATATCCGCAGTTCACATATGATTTCTTTCATATGCATCATTCACTTTCATATCTTTCACGGGAACATATGAACCCAAAATTGACCTGCTCCCATGTCAGTGGCTTCATAGCTCAGTTAGTAGAGCATCGCACCGGAATCGCGAGGTCACGGGTTCAAACCCCGTTGAAGTCCTGAATTTTTTTTCAGGCTTCTTTACGCAATTGTAAAAATTGCGATCATAACTGCAACGATTATTCTTCATTTGATAATGATTGCTTGCTGACGGTTTTTTTCTCTGAAACTATTGGTCGCTGGAAAATGACACACCACGCCTACTCCCTGGCTCACTGAGACACTCTGAAAGGTATATTTGCTGGTAGTCGTTATGAATGTCAGCCGTCTCCTAGTCAACGTCGATCATTTGTCGCGCGGGAATGCAATAATCCCAAAAACCCCTTTGTTGATGGGGATTCATGCAGCATGACATCTGTATCCGGCAAATCTCTTCTGCGCCCCGTTACGCAATGTCCTCTAATGGCGACTGTCAATTAGAGTGAAAACAAGGATCTCAATTTTCATAATAAATCACCACGCGGTGTGCCTCAAAGAGCTTGGAAAGTCACGAGCAGTTTTTCGTTCGGGAAAGCCTTTTTTCAAATTGTTCGATGTTTTGGGATATCGTCTGGATCGGGACCTGGATTTTGCTCTAAGGCAGTAAGTTCACTTATTCATTAATTTGGTAACGGGATGGTACAAATTTCGGTGCTCCCTGTCCATACGCGGCACTAACTAACTTTATTATCGAAAAAATAGACCAAGTAATTTTACCGCTGTAGGAGTGTACTTTGCCATTCAGTTACAATGACTTTTCCCTCAAGCATCTAACTCAGGAATAATTTATGATACATCGCCCGCAAACGCAAGAATAGAAGTTTCAGATTCAGCTATCAAAACTGAAAGATTTGTTTTTGCTCGATAAGCAGTGAAAGTGGCGGGCTGCAAGGCACATTGTCGCTACTCTGGTGGAGCTAAAGACTTGACTCAGTGAGCGGAGAAAGGACTGTTAACAAATAAGGGTAAATGTGTTATGTTCGGAATTTGCATTTATCGCCACAGTTTTTTCCTCTGGGGATTTTGCGTCACATCTCGTCATTAAGCCTTGTCGCCTCTCGCGTTAGTCACTCGACACAGCCAGTTTTCGCACTCGCACCTTGCCAAGCTTAATTATGTAGTATGGGAGGCGAGCCTGTTACAAAGCAAGATCTTGCTAGTTTCAAGGATTTCGTTGTTAGTCAGCTCGCCCTTCACAAATCAATTATTTCGTCCGGTACAGAAATCGCAAGAGGCCGCCACAGCCGCCCTTTCTGTTTCTAGTTCTTTGAAGGAACAGTCGGAGATCAAGTCTAATCACACCGGCAACGAAATTTAACGGTCAAGTGTTAGCCAAGCTTGTTTCACTTAAGGATCATCTGGCTGATCTACCTTCCGAGTCCGAGGCGTTTGCAATTCTTTACGAAACCGTAGAACTATTATAGGAACGTAACCGCAAGATACGGATCGCGGATTCGTCCGAGACCGGTTGGTTGACCATTAAACACTACGAATCTAATCCCGTGTCGCTGAGCGAGGGCGACGACAAGAAAATTCGCGTTGCAGAGAGGCAGGCTTTGAGAGATCAAGCTCGACAAAGAAAGAAGCGTAATGTTGAAGGATTTGCGTTCCTAAATCGTCAAGCTCAACCTTTCTTCTCCCCTTACTCAAGGCAGTTCAACCGGAGCCAGCGTTCTTGGCAATTCTCACAGCCGTTCGCTTCCTCTTCGACAAACCAACACAGTTCCACCACTAACCATGAATTCACCCGAGGGCCTTGTCGATACTGCGGTTCTTCAGGCCACTGGTGGAAGGAGTGCCCGGTCCGTCTCGCAAGGTTTCACATCGGCTGCTCAACTAGCCATATGCCAGCTAGTTCCACAGGCACCGTTAACCGTCCCTGAAAATTCGTTTATGGCGTCTTTACAGCAGGAGGCTTCCGGGGCTCTGGGCGTTCACTATTCAGCTTCGCATTCTGGCTCGAAAGCGCGTGATGTCAACGCCCGTCTGGAGGAGGAGTTTGCTGACTTACTCTCACAAGATAAGTACTGTTTCGACTCTGAACACGAACAATGTTTATCCTCTCGTGGTTTTGAGTATAAGCAGGGGTCAGCTCACATAGTTTATAAGGATAGGCTCAGGAGCAAGGTTGATTTTTGGGTTAGTATCGGTTCATCCCCTTGGGTTCTTTATATCATCCGTTTCGGGTATCGCATTCCTTTTATTTCATGGCCTCCCAGAGCTAGAGCTTAACAATAGGTCTGCCTTAGATCACGCCAGTTTTGTTGACAGTGCTATTTCTGATCTGCTACTTGCGGGTTCTGTTATTGAAGTTTTTACGCCTCCCACGGTTGTCAATCCTTTAACGGTATCCGTTAACTCTGTGGGAAAGTGCTGACTTATTCTCGACCTCCGTCACGTCAATAAGTTTATTCCCAAAGTTAAGTTCAGTTTAAAATGGAGGATAGTAAGACTTTTCTTAATTACGTACACTCTCTAGGTTATATGTTTAAATTCGATATGAAGTCTGGGTATATCATGTTAGCATTCATGAGTAATCTCAAACATTTTTAGGCTTTCAGTGGCCCCTCGGTAGCTCTCTAAAGCCCGCCAGGTTTTTTGTTTTCGCCGTGCTCCCGTTCGGTCTCTCGTCAGCGCCTTACGTGTTCACAAAGGTTTTTAGGCCTTTGGTTAGGCATTGGTGCTCCCGGGGCATATCCTTGGTCTTGTATCTAGACGACGGTGCCGGATGCCTCCATGATTTTTCGGTAGCTCAGAGTACTGCTTCTGCTGTTAGATCCGATTTGGCCAACGCGGGCGTGGTCGCCAATGAGGAGAAATTTATTTGGGTTCCTACCCAGGTTTTAGAATGGTTGGGCATTGTCTGGGATCTTTCGCGTGGCCGCATTTTTATTCCCCATCGCCGCATTGTCAAGTTGCTTAGGGCACTCCTATCACTAAAATCTGGGTCTCGCTCCGTTACCCCATGGGCGGTTGCCTCTGTTACAGGGCAAATTATTTCCCTCACCCCTGGTTATGGCAACATTACACTCCTTATGTCCAGATTGCTCCAATCATTCGTCAAACTTCACAGCGGTTGGGATTGTATTTGAAAAACCGTTGGACTTTATGACAACTAGGTAAAACATACATAATTAATTAAGATTAAGTGACAAAAATATTTGAGTGAGTAACAAAGTGTGAAAGAACATAAAGCTAAAGCGTAAGTGTCAGGTTGACGTGGTGAACTTGTTGGTTTAAATTAGGCTTTTCCCAATTTATGTGCATAGCCTCCTTAAGTTTGAGTTGAAATCTAGTAGGGGCAGAATCAAGAATTTCGAAACAATCTGTAGAGCAAGATTGACGGCAACGTTCTGAACTTAGTAAGTGTTTGAAAATGTGTGAGGCTATGCACATAAATTGGGAAAAGCCTAATTTAAACCAACAAGTTCACCACGTCAACCTGACACTTACGCTTTAGCTTTATGTTCTTTCACACTTTGTTACTCACTCAAATATTTTTGTCACTTAATCTTAATTAATTATGTAGGTTGGGATTGTCCTTTGGATTTTAGGTCCTATCAGTTTTTCTCTGAATGCCTTCAGGAAATTGACTTCTGGCTTTCTAACTGTGCCAGACTCAATGGGAGGTCTCTCACCAGATATTCGCTTCCCATGACTCTCGTGTTTTCCGACGCCAGCAGCTTCGCCTGCGGCGGGTGTGCCTTCCGCGTTGATAGCGAGGAGTACGATCTTTTCTTTCAAGCGTTTTCGTCTTTGGAGTGCGGCTTAGATAGTAACGCCAGGGAACTGTTAGCCATTCTTTGCGGCCTGAAATCGTTTTGGGCTTCCCTTACGGGCAAAGTAGTCAAGGTCTTTACGGATACTAAGAACGCGGCGTCTATTTCCGCCAAGGGTAGCAATAGCCTTCGTTTGCATGCTTTAGCTCTCGCAAAATTCGCCTATTGTGCCGCCCACTCAACTCTTACGCGGATTCGGTCAGTCGCGTTATTATTATGATGATTGGGCTGGTTCCACTATTTTCTTCCAACATGTTAGCAGTATTTTTGGTCCTTTTGACGTCGATCGTTTCGCATCCTCTCTTTCTGCTAAGTGCGAGCGTTTTTACTCTAAGTTCTGGTGTCCCGGTTGCGAAGGCGTGGACGCTTTTAGTGCCAGTTGGGGCGTTAACAACTATCTTATTTGGTTCCTCCAGTTTTTCTTGTCGCGCGTACGTTAGCGCATTTGGAAACGTCTCGCGCGCGCGGTACACTTATCGCCCCCAAATGACCTTCTGCTCGTTTTCGGCTTTACCTCCTTCCTCTAGGTCACCCTCGGGATTCAGTTTCCCGAATCATAGAATTTTCCGACCCGTCAGGTATTTTGGACGATTCCCACTTGGGGTTCCATACTATTTTTAGTGCTTGCGGTTTTCGCGCTCCTGTACTTGTTATTTATTTGGACGCCAGCTTGCGTGTTTAGTGCTGTAATTCAATCATTGGCACTTTATTGTAGAGCTTTCGCGCTATTACACGTAGCGCTTTTTAGTGGTTCACGTTCGACTCTCGTTGGTTTATAGCGGTTCACGTACGATATTTAGCGCATTATAGCGGTTCATGTATGACCCTTGATGCTTTGTAGCGGTTCATGTACGATATTTAGCGCTTTATAGCGCGTGTCCTTTTCGGTTTATTCCGGTTCGCTTTATCATAGTTTTTACAGGCTAGTGCCTTATTGACGGTCGCTTTAGAGAGTGTTTTGCTTATCTTTTGTGTACGTATGGCCTTTTTTGGCAACGTTGTACGACTCTTAGAGGTTTTGTTTTTTCTGTAAATTGTTGTTATGGCCTATACTTAGGATGTACGCGTTATTGGCTGTCCACGTTTAATAAACTACAATCGGAATTCCATGTCTACCATTTTTTCCTCATTTCTCTTATGCCTTTTTTTTTCCTTTATTTGTTTACAAGTTCCAGGGTACCACGCGTTCACCATCCGGCTTTGGAGAGCCTGCGTAGGCACATTCCAGCAGTTCTTGCTCACAGCAAGGCTCCTAGCACGTTCAAGACCTACCACGATTGTTTCAAACGTTGGAAATCTTGGGCTAGTGGTTTCCCAGAGGTTATTTGCTTCCCGGCTCAAGAAGAACACGTAGCCTTGTACTTAATTTCGTTAGTTCAATCAGGGTCTTCAAATTCCTCCATTCAGCAGGCGTTCTACAGTATAAGCTTTTTTCATAATGCTTATGGGGTCTCGAATCCTTGTAAATCAGCTTTGTCTTCTGGCTATTCTAGAAGGTTGTAAGCGCGTTGCCTCGAAACCGTTTAAGTTGAGCAGGGTACCCATTTTGCCTGAACATTTAGTCGCGTTAGTTAATAGATTTGCTACGCCCTCAGCATCCCTCGGGGACATCAGAGACGTTTGTTTTTGTTTGCTTGCCTTTGCTGGTTTTTTGCGCTTTGACGAGTTAAGTCGTATTAGGTGGTCTGACATTTCTTTCTTTCAAGATCATATTGAACTCGACGTTTCCAAAAGCAAAGTTGATCAATTGGGTAAAGGATGTGGATAAATGGACTTTAGTTATCGCTAGTACAGGTACCCCCACATGCCCCTGCGCTATGCTGCTTCGTTATGCCGCTCTGGCTAAACGTAATCTAGACTTGCTTGAGTATGTTTTTCAAAACCTTAGCTTTTCCTCTTCTAAGGGTTATTCCCTTCGTTCCGGTACGAGTTTGTCTTACACCAGGGCGAGGGAAGTCGTTTTGGCTATAAAGTTCCGGGCCATCGGTGTTGATACGTCACGTATAGGTTTGCACTCGCTTAGGATAGGGGGCGCTTCGGCTGCGCTTAATAGCGGAGTTCCCGATCACGTCATTAAAAACCACGGCAGGTGGAAGTCTGACTCTGCCAAGGAATTATATTGCCGTGAAAATCTCCGACGACAGCTTCTTGCTACTTCGCGCATAGGTCTCTGAGTTACGCGCGCTCGCTCTCGTTCTTTGTTTTTCACGACACTACTGGTCGTGTCCTTCCTATTTCAACGTGTTGTTGTCTTTCTGCTGATTAGAACTTAAACGTTTTCTCTGCGGCGGAACGCAGTGAAATAGCAGAGAAGAATAATTAATTGTTTCAGAACAACTTATTTATGCTTACATGGCGAGAGTTGCAGACGAAGCTCGGGTGTGTATTCTTTCGTTTCATCCGTGTGTTTATACGCTTGGCCGTTTTCATCCGATGGAGAAACTGAGTTTTAACAAAATATGAGGTCCGACATCAGCAAATTAAAACAGTTCACTTCAGGGACTTCGAAGGGAGTTCGAACTGAGCAAATGGTTGTTTTGGTCTGATGAATCTACATTTCTACTTTTTTCTCTGTATTTCCAATGTTTAAACATGTATTCATAGTTTTTGAAAAACCTTCATTCGAAGGACAAATGCTTCTGTTGAATGGATAATCATTTGCATGTCCGATTCCGCCGTTTGTCGAAAAATTTTCCGAGTACGAAAGGACGTGCGTTACTGTACTTACCATGAATCTGATAACCGCAAGTGACATCCTTATTGGTGGAAATTGTAACTGTTTACACAGTGTCCGGTTGTCACTCGCCTTAGCGACATGTAAAAGCGCTTGTGAAACACTTCCTAAATGTTCCTAATATTCACATTTTTTATTTCTTAAAACAAATTATTACTTTTCGTTACAGCATAAAAAACCTTGCAGCAGAATTATCAGCAGTCTCGACTATGGCGTTTCGTTGAGGACAAAAATCCCCCAAACAAAAAAGAGTGAATTACTTTGACAAATAAACAGTGAGATTAAGAAAATGAGGTCGACTGGTCGATGGAATTTCGAAAAAATAATTATTGTCCACCATTTAAGAAAAAATGTAGTTCTAAATCTAAAAATTGAGCCAAAATATGGCTGACGCAAAAATTCAGTCACCCGAAAAATTAACATCGAAAAAAGAAAAAAACTAGTCGAGTGGAAGCGGAAACTGGTTTGTGCATAAACCGGATGTAAGGAGCATATCTTAAAATGGTATTAAGGGAAGTGATGTGCAGGCCACGCAGAACAAAATGGCAGGTAAAATGAGGTTGGAAAGCCTACACGACTCCTGTTCGCGTGTTTGCCGCTTCTATCTCGGGTCTATTGATCGATTTAGCTTCTTGCTTGTTTTAAGTGGGGCAACACGGTGGTTTAGAGGTTAGCATGATGATGATGGTGATTGAAAAAGCCATGTGTTTAAATGTCGCATGTTATGTATTTTGATACCAAAGGTCATTTCTGGGTTTAAATTCTGCATTTATTGCCTGTTTGTTTTGACCCTTGTTGTTTCTGTTTAGCGACTGTGGTCCTTTATATGCCATCTGAAGCATTTTGTCTAATTTAGTTTGGCTCGTCTTTCAGTGCCTTCAGTGACAGAACGGCCTCTCTCTTGTTATCAAGGATAGGAATTTTGAGCCGCGTAACATGATAATCTTTATCTTGCAGTGTTTGTACATTACCGGGCCCGGTTATTTGGTTTTGTAGCAAGACGTTGTGTTTCTTTTGCGACTGTTCGTCTCCTTATCCTCTCTTTAGTGTTGTAGCTTCTTAGAGAGCTATGCAACACGTGAAATTGAGCGCTAAAATCCGCTCTAATTACGGCTGTGTCTTTGTCATCGTTTCGCTCCCCTCTGTAAGTGCGGTTATAGTATTTTCCTCCTTTTGTTTATGCCAGTGGTTTTGGCTGTGTTTGGGTACGCCGTTAAATGATAGGCAAGTCCATGGTTTCGATCCTCCCTTGTGGGTCTCCCTTGAGGAATTCCCGCGCGAAGAATTCTCACATTCCCGTGTACACTAGCCTCCCACGCAGTCGTTTTTAGGGGAGTCGTATTCCGAGGTGAAATACGACTCCCCTAAAAACGACTGCGTGGGAGGCTACGTATACACAGTACATCATTTTCCGATGTTAATTTTTCCGGTTGACTGACATATTTTGGCTCAGTTTTTAGACTTAGAACTACATTCTTTTCTTGAATGGTGGACCATTTTTTTAATATCACTGTTTATTTCTCCAAGTAATTCACTTTTTTTGTTGGGGGATTTTTGTCCGCAACGAAACGCCATACCCGACGACAGATTTATAGCTTACTGAAACACTCTTACAATCAAGTGGACTACAGGGCGGATGTGTTTGTGACGGCTTAAGATCTTGCAAAAACTCTCCACTTGTGTGGATGCGTTTGTGACGGCTTAAGATCTTGCAAAACTCTGCATCACTTGAGTTGTGTGGATTTCTTTGTGACTCATTTAGGTTCTTGCCAAACTTTGCACTTGTTTGCAAAAAATCGATCAATGAAAGGTCGTGTCACCAAGTTTTCAAATGTTTCATCTCGGAAGGCGGGCTGAAAGTCGCCATATGAACAGAAACAAAATTCATCTCGGTAACCGAGCCAGCTCGTTTAACCGGGCTCATATGAAGAGGTCCTAAGAATCCCCGCAGAAACTGGTGCTTGCTGGAACTGAGGATCGCCTGTTTTTTTCTTTCCACAAAAGTTAATTGTAAATCAACTGTGACTTTCCAGATGTCAATTTGTTGGCATGTACTAAAACCCGAAACAAGCGAAACGAACGAAACGAAGCCACGAGCCAGCAAAAGACAGAATTATCTTACCGTTAGGACTTTAGAAAGAAAATGGTTTAATATTTTTTTAAATGTATTTTTAGGGCGGAGCACCGACCAAAGCAGATGAAAAAAAAAAGAATGGAAAATAATTGAAAAGTTAGAGAAAGAAGTATTCACTGATAACGTCTCAGTCAGTATCGCTACTTGTCTCCCTGAGACTACGTTTAAGCTGTATAGTAGGGGAGGAGATTGTGAATTACAAGGACAGAATATAGGAGACCAAAAATCCAGGCATGTAATCACATTGTTTGGGTGGTTTCGTTTCGTTGTTTCGGGTTTTAGTACATGCCCAATTTGTTGTGTCGATGGATAAAAATGCTTTTTAGAAAAAGTAGTCGTTGAGCACTCCTGAAGGCTATTAAATTTTCAATAGGCATTGGAAATTATTAAACAGTGATTTGCATGCCCCTCAAACCTCTACTCATGAAGTGCCTGAAACAAAAAGTAGGACATGATCTCATACCTTTTTTTTCAGTTTTTTTTTCCCGTATCATTATATTGCTTTGTTTACGAACCGTTAAATAAAATTGTAATCGTTTTGTGTTTTTTGTGGTAAAATTTGTGAAATCAGTTTAGGTGAACATTTTTCTGATAAAACATTACCCACTATTCTGGAGGCTAGTTATCAAAGGGCGGAGAATTTAAGCCTAACAATGCCAATATTAATCTTGAAACGTGTATCTTTGGTTATACACAGCATAGCTTCATGTATACGCCACCACAACATCCTTTCTCCCCAAAGAGCTATTGGTGAACATAACGTATTAAACTTCCCCAGTTATAACTGATTATTCCATATCAGGGTATCGCATGAAGATGAACTCGAGTTGAAATGAAACCTCAGACAGCATAAGATTTCTCTCAGTATCGTTGCAGCTGATCATGCTCCACTGGAAATACTTCAACCGTGGTAATATAAAATAAGATCGTACATCGAACCAGTTCACGTGTTATGCAGCGAAAAGTAGAAATAATAAAAGGTAACAATTCTATTCAGATTTCGTTTAAAATTAATCAGACACTGATACAACGTACGCGCGGCTATTTACTAAGAAATTTTATTTCTGTTTCGAATATAGCGTTAACCAAGCAAACGTTATCAGCATTCAACCATGGTAACCCGCTGTGTTATGTTTTCCCAAGGAGTCCATTTGGATATTGTCGGTAATGACAGCAGGTCTTGAAAGCCGTCGATGTGTTTGCATCCCATTAGAGTAAGCAGTTCCATTCAACTTAAGGTATTTCAAGACAGCTTTTCTAATGCTCTTGTTCCTCCAACAATAAATCCCTGGGTTCAGAGACGAATTAAGGAAAACAAGCGTGTCCGAGCATAGGTAGACAGTTTTTAGCCTAGCGCTGTAGTCGACGATTGTATATGCTATCATCACTGCTAAAGTGGGCAAATAACACATGAAGAAAATAAAGGTCACCCAGGCCACGCTCCGTGCGTGGCCTGCTTCATGAGCCTCTCGTTGCAAAATGTCCAAGGGAAGAGTGCTTGCAATTTGTGTTCGATGGCGTTGAACAACTCGATAAATTTGTATTGAAATAATAAGAAAAGTCATTAAGCTTACAACGATGATGGTACAGCTAATAACATAGAAAGCAGCGTTGGTGAGGCCATAGAAGCGCGACGAAACAAGCAACAGTGCCGACAGCCACATACAAAGTGAGATTCCAAGCACTCTCCGCGGACTCACAAGAGTCTTGTACCTGAGAGGGGCGAAAATGGCAATGCCTCGCTCACAATTCAATGCTGTTAATGTCAGAAATGACATTCCTGAGCAAAGCCAAGCGCTTGTCGCGAACAGTGCATGCGCCTGGCATGAATGGTTCCCCAGTGTTTCGCCGATTTTGTAAATGACGAAAAGCGGTTGCACCATTGCTCCCACCAATAAATCCGATAAAACCAGGTTTCCAAGGAATAAGTTGGAGCACGTCCGTAGAGCAGATGTTCTGATAAGGACGAATACAATGACGCTGTTCCCCATGATGGCAAAAACTGCGAACACAGTATTTATGACGCTTGTAACGATGGTTGTTATGTACAGTGGTCGGTCAGTGACTTGAAACAATATAACTTCGAGGAAAAAGCAAGTCTTGTTTGCCAACAGGACCGTTTGATTTGTCATACTGAACTTGGGTAAAAATCATCAAAGAATTTTTTTTTGTTTTGATCTGAAGAGGAACATGTTTTCAACCCTCTTCGCCCACGTCAAATGTTTCTCTGTTAAAATATCGTGATGCTATATTTGCTTTTATCTTTAATGAGCCTTTCCGGCTCTGAACACCACAAAACTGAAATTTTGTGCGACGCTTTATGACTCATTACTGAAACCGCAACGAAAATTTTCACAAACAATTGCTTGGTATCAACTAAATAAACCTATATCATTTCAAAGCAGTAGCTAAAAGTCGTAAATTTGAATTTTAGCAAAACTCTGAACATACCGCTGTTGTGCACTTGTACCAAAGCTATCAAGATATTCTGATATCAGTGTGCGCATAGAGTGCTTTGTGTCACTTAGTCATCACTGCATTCTGAGATGAAAATTCCGGAGGCAACTTTTAATATGCTGTGCTCTTTTGCTCTGGAAACTTATTCGGCAGGATTCAGGAATTTATAATGATTTAGAGCAAGGGTTTATTTGTTAAATATTTCGAGTTGTCGGTCTCGTGGTGGTAAGCCACGCGACCATTCTGGCACGCCGTAATCGGATGGTATTTCGAGGCCCCCCGGTTTAAAGTGGAAGCATGCTTCTTGATGAACATTACAGCGACTAAAGAATACGTTGCGTTAACGTGGAAAATGTTTAGTAAAACAAATTGTATTTAATCAATATAAATAAATTTAGTAAGGAAGGAGTGAATCTCTTACAGAAAAAGAACGGTATTCTTGGTTTTCACGTGACGTAAAAACTGAACTTCAAAAGTAAAGAGAGTTCTATATTTAACGTCATCACGTAAAAGACATTTTAGAAATGTATCTGCTTGCATGTTTTCAGCTCGGAAGCGTGCTTTGTTTTGAAAATAGAGCAGTTTGAATTTTAGATTTTCTCACTGTGCGTGACATAAAGATGACTGCTCACAAGCATGTCACGTACATGAAAACATCGATTCAGCGATTCACTCTTATGTCAGAAAAGTGTCCCAATATAAAATGAAGAGCAGGCCAACTTCGGCTTACGTGTGTCATCAACTTTTTTAAAACGAGTAATTAGTTTCCTGTACAATGAAAGGCCTTTGTCTAATATTTCCGATGAACTCGGCGATTAGACATGAGTCTCGCAAGGTGATCGATAACTCTGACAATGCCTGTTTCGGGAGAAAAGCAAAATTAGTTCGGGAATCTGGAGATTTTCCGAATAATCGGGAGACTAATGAATGCTTTGGTAGAACAAGAGATAATTCCGGGACATTGCAGTAAAAACTCGGGACAATGGACACGAATTTCATTTCAATTACTTTATCCAAGAAATGTCCAACAGAAAACGTACACTGATAAAATAAATACTCGAATACTTCCTCGATTGCCATTATTATCGGGCGGCTAAAATTTTTCGGAAAAGTCTCAAAACCATCGGAAGAACTTGCGAAATTTTCGGGACGGCTCTGAGTTAGACATCATACTGCTCAAACAGCGTTTGTTAGAGTTGTCACCCCCGTCTGAGTCGTTGGCAGCATAGGCTTAAGAGTATCTTTAATTTCTTCGCTTAATGCTTCTCGCAGCTTCTGCTTTACAGACTTTATTTTGTTGAAACGTTTGTACGTTTGTGGCCCACACGAATGTATTAAGCATCAAAACAAAATATAAATCGACTTCTTTCTTTGTCTCCTCAGTTTTGATCTTTTCCGCATTCCTTGATGGAATGTTTTTTTAAATTTTGACATCCTTGAAATTAACTTGCTGTTAAACTTTTATCGCAAGACACAGCTCACTTACTCAAAACTGATCCGTGGATAACTGACTAGACTTGATTTCATCTCACATAAGGCGATCAAATCACCTTTTGTTTCTAATAGCTCTTTTATTCGTGTTTTTTTTCTTTCGGACAAATTTCCAATTTTCTGATATGCCTTATTGATTTTGGTTATTTTTATTGTGCGACTTCGTAATTTTCTCGTCTTAGATATAATCACAACACACCCTTTAAGGAACGGACTATTAGAAAAGTGATGGCGGGAGGGGAGAGGAGGGGGGTGGTGGGACATTTTCAGCTTGTATGAATTTTTTTATGGCCATTGGCTCCACATTGGCTTTTTTTTTTTTTTTTTTGGTTTTTTTGGTTTTTTTTTTTTTTGGGGGGGGGGGGTTAAGTCCCCTGCACGATTTTTTTTGACACTTTTTTTTGTTAATTTGTTTTCCTCTTTTTGCGGGAAGAGGGAAATTTTCCAGTGCCGCAATCTTTAATAATCTTGACACTCCCCACTATCAGTATAACGGTGGTAGGTTCGTACTGAATTGAACTTCAATTGGTGGTTTAAAACAACATCTTTATTGAAATCCAACACTGGCTTTATCCCGTCTCTAGGCGAACAACAGCGGTATAATAACAAAGGAGACAGAAGACGGTTAAGTGCTATCGATAAAATTAGAGCACGTTCTGCCACAATTCAACTACGAGGATCGATATCATCTTACACATAATGTGACAGGCGTGACGCAACAAACAGTAACGAAATGAAATAACGGAAATAACTAATTTAGTAACACCAACATGGCTCCCCTAAATTGACATTCCTTGTCAATTTACTCAAAGAAAACGAACAAAACAACCAAAAGGATAATTTTGACTAACTCATCATGCTTATCAGTTCAGTGTTCCTTCAATTGGGTATTAAACATAATTGGCTCCTCGGCGGGGACACTCCGGTCTCCTATTGGGCATCTTCACAGGGAACTAAGAGTACCAGCTTCTGAACTGGTCTATCCAGGTGAACTGTGGGCTTTGTTCTCTTTCCGGTATCATCTAGGGAAGCGTTTCCGACGGCGACTTTAACCTTTCGAACTAGGTCATCGTCACTTGGATAGGTTTGACTGACACGTGCGAGCTGCCAATTGTTTCCTGGAGTGGATTCGTCCTTCAGGATGACAACATCGCCAAATTTCAGATTTCTGGCAGGTTTGACCCATTTCTGTCGACCTTGCAACAACTACAGGAACTCAGCCTTCCACTTCGCCCAAAATTCATTTGCAAGATATTGAACGTGCCGCCATCTTTTCTTGGAATAGAGGTCTTCACACTGAAAGGACCCAGGAGGCGGCAAAACGACATGTGATTTAAGGGTAAGCAACTGGTTTGGTGAAAGAGGCTGTAAGCAATCTGGAGATGACAAATCATTGAGTGCTAGAAGACGGCAGTTAACAATCGATTCGGCCCAACCATAAACGTTGTCAGAGATTCGTCATCAAGCTGTGATCCATGGCACATCAAAAGGGTTGAGAGCACGTTTCGCACAGTTCTGATTTGGCGCTCCCAGGATCCTCCCATATGGCTCGCGTTGGGTACATTCATCTTGCAATGCACCCAATCACAATTTCTCTTCAGCAGCTCTTGCTTTATTTTATCATGATCCAACTCTGAGAGGGCTTGTTGAAGCTCATTTTTCGCACCAACAAAGTTGGTGCCCTGGTCTGACCGGATCTGACGAACGGGACCGCGGCGACCGACAAAGCGACGATAGGCACTGATAAAAGAATCTGCTGTCATGGAGTTTGCAACTTCTAAATGCACAGCATGCATGTGAATAGCACTCCATATCTTTTCAGTTGACAACGCCTCTCCTTCACATGCCAAGGACCAAAATAGTCCACCGCACAATATGTGAATGGTGGGGCGGGAAGGACACGATCTTCCGGAAGGTCCGCCATCTTTTGCTCTTCTACTGGACCTCTAAGCTTACGACAGACTACGCATTTCCTGATATAATCGGATACAGCTGACGCACCACCAATAATCCAGTATCCTGGTGACCTCATTTGATTGTGCGTGATTCCACGTCCTTGGTGTTCTAAAGCCTGATGACAGTGAGCAATTATCAGGTGTGTCACTGGCCCTTTCCTTGGAAGGATAGCAGGATGTTTGGCTGCATGTGAAATATCAGCGTGTCTTAGGCGGCCTCCAATGCGTAATATGCCGTCATCGTCAACGAATGGATCAAGTTGGCTGAGTGCACTTGTTTTCTTCACAACCCTGGGGTTGGTGTGGTCTTCCATGCTGTGTGATGCCCTTCCAGGTCGAAGCGATCGGATTTCCTCATGATTTTCATCCCGCTGGACACTCTTGATAATTTTCCTCTCAGCCTCTTGGAGCTCTTGGACATTGATAGGGGTGTACCAGGCTGTCCCTGTCGTTCTTGAACCATCTTGAAACGCTTCTGAGCTTGGTGTGGCTTGCCCTCTGGTACCTTTGTTGTATCCTTTCTGAAGTCGCAGACAAACGGCTACGGCTCTCCTTGCTTGGTGCCAGCTCGAGAAGGAAGCCAGGTGTTCCGGGAAAGAGAAGCATTGTTGGACTTGTGACGTCATTGTCGAGACAGTCTTTACTTCGGGGTCGTCTGGCAGGGGATATGCCGGCTCAGTGTAATGAGAAGGAACTGGTTTCTCCCATGGTTGCCACAGAAATTCTGGCCCTCTCCACCAACGTGAACTTGTAATTAACTCCTGGGCGTGCAAACCGCGGGACGCGTCATCCGCTGGGTTCTGGTTTGTGTCAATGTACAGCCACTGCTTAGGTGAGGTACAATCTCGGATTTGTTGGACTCTATTTGCCACGAACACATGAAAACGTCGGGCATCATTAGAGATATAACCAATCACGACTCTACTGTCAGTCCAAAAGAACTCGTCAATTTGAGCGTAGTCGAGTTCTCTTCGCAGGATGGTACTGCTCTTCACTGACAGCAAGGCAGCTGTCAGCTCAAGTCTTGGGATAGTTACAACTTTCAGGGGTGCTACACGGGATTTGGCCATCACTAGAGAGCAGTGTATGTGACCTGCTTGATCAATCAACCTGAGGTACGAGCGCTGACCATACGCATCCGTTCTGGCATCTGAGAAATGATGCAACTCCGCGGTTTTGAGCTCTCCAAAATCTTGAGGCTTGTAGCATCGTTGAATCTTCAGTTGCGAAAGTAAGTGCAAGTCGTTTCTCCACCGTTCCCATCTCATACGCAATGGATCTGGAATCGGGTCATCCCATTCGGCTCCGTCACGGCAAAGTTCCTGTAAAATGATCTTTCCAAGCAGAACAAGGGGAGAAAGCATCCCAAGAGGGTCGAATACGGAGCTCACTGTCGGCAATATCCCTCTCCTGGTCAAAGGTTGAGCCTTCATTTCAACTCTTAATTGGAGAGTGTCGGACTCTACACACCACTGGACACCCAAGGCTCGTTCCACTGGAAGAGTATCTTTGGCGTGGTCAAGGCTCTGCAGATCTTTGGAACGATCCTCTTGGGGAATGGCATTGATCACTGACTTATGGTTCGAGACGAACTTGTGAAGTTTAGAGCCACCCATCTTGCACAAGGCCTTGGTACTTTCGATCAGACCGATAGCTAACTCAGGCGATGACACAGACTTTAAGCCATCGTCGACGTAGAAATTCCTCTCAACGAACTTGGCAGCTTCCTTTCCATATTGTTCTCCATAGTCACTTGCTACCTTCTTCAGCGCGTAATTAGCGCATCCGGGGGAAGAAGTGGCACCAAGTAGATGTACAGTCATTCTGTACTCAGTTGGTTGATCATCAAAGTTGCCATTGTCCCACCAAAGAAAGCGGAGAAAATTGCGGTGTTCTGGGTTGACACTGACTTGGTGGAATATTCCCTGAATGTCGCACATGACGGCCACCTGTTCCTACCGGAATCTGCATAGCACCCCTACCAGATTATTGGTTAGGTCAGGCCCTTGAAGGAGGTGTCGGTTGAGGCATTCTCCAGCAAATTCCACGCTACAGTCAAAGACGATCCGTACTTTGTCAGGTTTCTTGGGATGGTATACCCCATGGTGAGGGATATACCATACACGGCCATTCTTCTCTGAGACCTCATCTGCGGAAAACTTTTCGGTATGACCTTGACTGATGATGTCACTCATGAATGCGAGGTAATCTTCTCTGTACTTGCTATCAGCCTTCAGTCTATTCTTTAACTTCATAAGACGTTTCAAGGCAACTTCTTTGTTGTTGGGCAGTGTAAGCAAGTCTTGTTTGAAAGGCAGGGGCATCTCATAATGACTATCGGTTCGCTGATGGATTCCCTCTGAAACCTTGAATATGAACTTCTTGTCCTCATAAGAGAGTGGTGGACCTTCCGTCTGCTCCTCACTAAAATCAGGCTCCAGCATTCGCTTTACTTGGGCTGGGCTCACAATCTCTTTGATGTGTGACTTCAGAGCGAAGTGGCATACTTTCTTTGGACTAAACTGGACCTCACGAGCTACAACACGGTTAACCCCCACTCCTTCTTCCTGAAGCTCAGACGCATTAGGCCTAACCATACCGATCACTCCCCACCCAAGAGCGGTTCTCTTTGCATAGGGGTCGTCGTCACCTCCGGGAATGGTTTGCCTTGGCTTAATAGCGCGTGCACAGTTAATGCCGAGCAGTAGGCTAACATCTAACTGATCATTGTACGGCATCAGGTGATCTGCCACTTTCTTGAGATGTGGCCACTTTCTGGCTGTCTCAGGTCTTGGGATCTGGCTACGCCGTGCAGGGATCATTTCTCTTGTGTAAGTACGAGGAAGAGGGATCTCTGTGCGTTCGTATACGCCACGAACCACTAGACCAGTTATCTTCCTGCTTGAGATCGTCAGTTGGGCAAGAACTGTCAAGAGTTTGAGATGTACTTCAGGGCCACTTACACCAAGTTTGTCCACAGCGGTTTGCTTGATGAAGCAAGCGTCAGATTGATCATCGAGTAGAGCATAAGTCATGATCTTGTTGTTTTCATTATTCTCAAGGTGAATCCACACTGGCACAATAAGGGAATGCGAGACTGGATCGACGCTGCTATTTGTGGCGCATACTTCAATGCAATGGGATATCGACCTTCTCTGCGCTGCTTCACTACCTTCTGGATTTGGCGCTCTATCCTGGTAGGTCAAGGCATCATCAACCAAACAACCCCAGCAAAGGGCATTAGAATGTGCGAACTTTCTTCTTTCAGAAATAGCCATGTTTGTGAATCTTTCGCACACATCAAGTTCATGATTTCCCTTGCACATTGGGCAGACTATTCGTTTTGCGAAGCTGGGGAGACCATTCGATGCTTGGTTCGTGACCCCCTCTTCAGAAGACCCAGTTGCCATGGGTTTAGCTGCTAAGTTCCTCCTTTCACCAGGGTTAGGTCACGATCTTCCGGGGTCAAATCTTGCCTTTGTTTCTTCTGGGATATTCTGGCTTGAAACGTTGTCTTCCGAATTGGGGATTCCCTTCAGGTTCTTCCTCTGCAAGCCACTCGTCAACGACCCTGCTCCATCTTGCCACTATGTGGGTTGGAAGCTTCTTAATCATCTTCTGGTTCTCGTCTGGGTCATTAAGGACGTTCAAATAGTGAATGGTTCTCATTTCTGTTTCACAGTGGTCAAGAAAATCTGAAACCTTTCTTAGTCCAGGGCCATCGTTTGGCTGAATCTAGGGCCAGTCGTTGATTCTTTTGCGGAAGGCATCTGCCACCATGAAATGGTTTCCAAAGCGACTTGTTAAAATCCTTTTGGCCTTGTCGTAAGCGTCAACACTATCTAAGGAGAGCAGACCGCTGACAACTTCCTTGGCTTCATTCTTTGTGTATTTGCCTAGGTAATAAAGACGTTCGGAAGGGTCCTTCGTTTTTCTTTCAATGAAGGTTTCAAACGATTTGATCCAGTTTGGGTAATGCAATGGATTTCCCGAAAATATCTCTGGCTCAGGGCGTGGAAGTGAATCTCGATCTTGGCTTTGTGCTAGCAAGTCTGCCAATCTTTGCATGAGATATATTCTCTCCAGTTGAGGTTGCAGGAACAGATACGTCTGGATCAGAAGGGTCATAGTCAGCAACTATGGAAGGGTTTAGTTCCTCATCAGGATAGGGTATCTGCGACGGTTTGCAGGAAGGAGTTAAGTTTGGAGTGCTGATGAATGGAGATGCAGAGGGGTTTAAGCCAGGGGGAGCATAGATCACCTGAGATGGCTGTTCCGTTGTTGAAAGTTTTGGTGTAGTGAAGTCGCGCGTAGAGGTGACATTGGTTTGAGCATTAATGGCTGAAGCTGGTGCTGCAAGGGCGTTAGATGTCATCACATCTTTCGGCGATGGACAGCTATGTACAGGGGCCTCAAGAGTGGCGTCGACGTGGGACTGAAGGTATCTCTTAAGATGTTCTTCTGTGCAGTTATCCTTGGGAAGGACCTCCTCTTCGATGTGGCTGGAAACTCTAAAGACTTTATTTTCCACTTTGTTCACGGCATCTAATTCTGCTTGGGTAGCAGCCAGTTCCTTTAACATTTGGAGCCTTTTGATTTCGTCCTGCTGTATCTTAAGCGTTGCCGTCCTTTTACTTTCCGCATCATGGAATTTCAATTCTGCTTCTAATCGAGCAGCCTTGGCAGCCATCTTGGCTCTTCTTTGGAGTGAAGTATTGGACGCTGCAGATGACTTTGAGCACTTCGTTGAACGTGAAACCTTGCTACGAGTTGAGGCAATTGAACCGCGATCCTCCTCCTCTGAGCGGACTAAAGTGATTCGTTCGTTTAGAAGTCGGAAAATATCTCGAAAGCTATGATTTGCGGCGTCAAAACGGCTGTTCTGTTCTAATAATTGTTCTTCGCTTTTAAGAGTATCATATTTCGTAAGATGGGCGCTCGCAAAATCATCCATTCTAGCTTCAAACTTTCCCCGTTCCTGTAACAAAGAGGCAATTTCGGCTCCGTCGGCCAAAATGGACTGAATTCGTGTGACTTGCCTTGAGCAGGCTCTCTGAGCGGCCACAAAATCTCTCTCCAACAACTGGTAACGGAATTCTTTCATCTTAGCAGTGGGAGCCTTTGGACGACCGCCGATTCCTGTCGCGTCGATTTCCCGTCCTGAATTCATGATCGAGTCTGCTGTTGAGTCGGCCGATACTTTACTGAGATTCGATTTCTCGCTGCTTTCCGTTTTTTCGGCGTACTGCTTGGCCGGAGAATCCAAAAGGGGAATTTCGCATGATTCCATGATGAGGACATCGATATTATATTCCCACGTGTTCGGTTCGCGTCGCTCGGAGTAGAGTTTTTACTATAACGGTGGTAGGTTCGTACTGAATTGAACCTCAATTGGTGGTTTAAAACAACATATTTATTGAAATCCAACACTGGCTCTATCCCGTCTCTAGGCGAACAACAGCGGTATAATAACAAAGGAGACAGAAGACGGTTAAGTGCTATCGATAAAATTAGAGCATGTTCTGCCACAATTCAACTACGAGGATCGATATCATCTTACACATAATGTGACAGGCGTGACACAACAAACAGTAACGAAATGAAATAACGGAAATAACTAATTTAGTAACGCCAACAATCAGAATGCCTCGAACAGGCTTCAAACAAATATTTTAGGCTTTATGTTCTTTCACACTTTGTAACTCACTCAAATGTTTTTGTCACTTAATCTTAATTAGTCATGTATGTTTTACCTAGCTGTTATAAAGTCCAACGGTTTTTCAAATATTGTGTAACTGACGATGATGTTGGCAACATCGAAACATGTTTTTAAAATTAAAAGTGTTGTAATCTCCTTAAAAATCACGATTTGCTTTTTGCTGTCTCGACATTATCCACGACATACTCCTCTGCTTTACTATCAGTATTAAACAAAAATATCCATTGGTTTATCATTTTATTATTACATGTTTATAAGATTGTTTTACTGCTATTCCTGAATTTTACATGATAGCTGTCTTTTCATACAAAGTATAGCCTATTGTGGTAAGATTATCGACATAAAAACACTGGGTTATATTGTACTCATGGGTGTGCCACCTAAAGTGCAGTCTACTGTGGTTAGATTAAATACATAAAACACTGGGTTATACTGTACTCATGGGTGTGCCACCTAAAGTACAGCCTATCCTGGTTAGATTAACAATGGGTTATACTGTACTCATGGGTGTGCCACCTAAAATACAGCCTATTGTGGTTAGATTAAATATATAAAAAAAAACTTGGTTATACTGTACTCATGGCTGTGCCACCTAAAGTACAGCCTATCCTGGTTAGATTAAATACATAAAACACTTATTTACACTGAACGCATGGGTAAGCCACCTAATATAAAGTACAGCCTATTTTTAACATTATCTACATGAAATGAGTGAGCCACCTAAAGTACAGGTTGTCTTTGATTGTTCGTATACTCTATTGCACGTATCCTCGTTTAAGCTCTTGATTCCTACAGCGCACTCCGACGGATCATCTACTTTCTAGTCAAGAATACAAACTCTTAAATAAATGCACATGTACCAAGAAAGCTGGGTTGAAATGTCGTGGTTTTTGTCACACACATCGATCGTTGATATCCTAAATGATACGACCACTGCGTTGTTTCACCAGAAGCAACTAAATCATATTGGTCGTCTCACTGATCTCCTTTCAATTTGGGGAAAAAGATTTTAAACCTGGATTTATCTGCCCACTGTTAGGAAGCGTTCATGCCACAGTCGATCACAGTTGACGTCACAGGCATTTTCAAGCGCCGTGCTGCAAGCGGTCCTTTAATGCATGATGATGCTTCTTTGCTCTTCTTTTGTTGACAGTTGATAGCACTAACGTCCAGCTCGTTGGGAAACTCTCTCAGCCGATATACATACTCACAGTGTCCCCCTGCACTTTTTTGGCGAAGAACTGATATCAGGCCAAAGGAATAACAGACGATAAGTTGAATTCGATGAGCGCTTGTTGACAAATTGCAGCCGTCTTCCAAGCGGATGTTGTTCCTTTCAATTACGCGTTTAAAATCATGCGCAAAACTGCACACAACAGGCGATTGCTTAAAATATCTCGTCGTTGTCATCCCACAAGCTATTGAATTGAGAACATACCAGGATTGCTGCCTCAAACAAGGGCTAATGACGCGAAGTGAAGGGGAAGTGCTTCCTCGGCGCCATACGTGTTCGATAAGCATAACAAGAACGAATGAAACTTAATACCTCGAAATGAAAGGCGGAGATAACTATGCCTATATCAACAGTGTGATATAGCCCAGGTGTTGACGGGTAAAGTTAATCGCGCAGTGACATATTTCACACACGCAAAAGCCGAACGCAGCAGGAACCCAGCGTCCCCAATACTTACAGCGCAAGCAACTTGTGTCTTCTCATGAAACGACGGAATTTAGAAGGCAAGGCTGCATGGAAGGCTACCTGCATACTGAATTATTCTGTTTGTATGCATCAGGAGACCCGACCAACTGGAAAATAAGCATATTATCTGGTATTGGCCAGATCCAAGTCTTACCACGTGGTTTGAACAGTCTTTTCAGTAGTCCTCGGACAACTTTTTATGTTTGTGGTGATCCTCACAACTTGGGACACCGATTAAACACAACAACGCTTCAATGACAGAACAGACTTAAACCGGCCATAAACGTATCAGCGTTACCAGACTGTATTAGAACAAGTGACTTTACAGAGTTCAAAAGGAACATTCAGGGAATGACTTTTGTCTAGACACATTTTGCTTATATATTTATATTTTTTTTCTTCAATGTGTGTAATTTATTTTGTATGGTATTTTAGTATATTTTTATTATATTTTCTCGAAGATATTAGCTACTAATATTGATAGTATTACAAGCTACTCTAAAATTCGAGAGGAAATAAAGTCTATGTATGTATGTATGTATGTATGTATGTATGTATCCGAAGCGTCAATGTTCACTTGAGCCCGCAATATGATAGGGCCGCAGAATAACAATGATCAACTGAGTACTATCTTAACCTAGTTCTATCTCTAAGATGTACACTTATTACTTAAGTGTACATCTTAGAGTACACTTTCCAGGTGGAGACATAGTAGATCCATTGTACATCTTGGGTGTTGCTGATGTTCTCTTCAAATACAGATCCTGGGGATTTCCATGATGCTTGAAAATACTTTAAGGGGTAGCAAGTTACAGGTTGCTCCACAATCAAGCTGAAAAGTCACATCCTTAGAGTCATTTATTGTCACAGTTGTAAATAGCTGTTTGGGACAAGACTTTTCATCTTCGACAGCAGTGATATGGTGAGTAATCACATCAATCGTGTATTCTTCAAGCGAACTTTGGTCAAAATCATCAACATAATGCAAATTCTGATGACCACCTGACCTGTCATACGGCATCCTGCCTCCTCTGCACTTCACAGCAAAATGATTGTTCCGACCACATTTCGTACACTGATGGCCAAAGGCAGGACATTTCGTCTTGTCTTGTACATGCCTCCTCCCACAAAACTTGCAATCGGCCTGCTGCAAATCATCACTCACCCACCGATTTCTTCCCTTCAAATTTCTTCCTGGGAAAACTTTCTTTCTTTTTTTCCACGGCATTGACTTCCTGAAGACTTTTCATCTGCTTCAACTGATTTTGAGTTGCTTCTGCCGCTCTTGTAATTTCTAACGCTTTGTCCAGTGTTAAATCCGGAACTCTCAACAGTCGCTCTCGCACGTGATTATCTATGACTCCAAATACGATGCGATCACGAATCAAAGAGTTTTTCAAATCTTGAAATTCACAATTGTCGGCCATATTTCTGAGAACTGTAGCATACTTATCGATAGACTCGCCGCTCTCCTGACCTCGTGAGAGGAACAGATACCTTTCATACATTGTGTTCTTTCGAGGCTCACAAAAATTGTTGAATTGCTCCAGCACTTTGTCGATTTTGATTTTATCGTCTTCGCTGTCCCAGGTGAAGGCGTTGTAAATATCCAAATCTTCGTCGCCGATCACAGTTAGAAAAGTTGCTACACAAACTTGATCTTCCTTTCTGAAAATTCCGGTAGCCAGTTCGTAATTTGTCCACTTTTGTTTAAATCGTTTCCAGTTCTGCGAAGAATTTCCTTTTGACAGCGGCAAAGGTTCCGGTGGGTTGAACAATTGGCGTCCCGCCATTTCTGACAAGGCGTTTCGATTTACGCGAACAGCAACGAACCGATGTACAGGACAAAATATTCCACACACGAGACTAAACTCCAGCTCTCGACTTCACTTCTGACGCCATGTGGTGATCCTTTCAACTTGGGACACCGATTAAACACAACAACGCTTCAATGACAGAACAGACTTAAACCGGCCATAAACATATCCGAAGCGTCGCTGTTCACTTGAGCCCGCAATATGATAGGGCCGCAGAATAACAATGATCAACTGAGTACTTCATTAATATTGTTACAATGTTATCTGTGATATCTGATCTATACCCCTCGTGCTGAGCCAGAGGCTACACCCAGTGGACGCGGCAGTAGGAAATACCTGACGTTAGAAGCGAATGGCGTACATCGAAGGGACAGATCAAGACACACTGTAAATATTCTAGCTATCAAGTGCTTGAGGTTGTAAGGTTTTTTTCTTGGTTTCTGTTTTTTTTTTCTCCAAAGCCTGTTTATTTATTAATCAATTCAAATTTAGAGTAATAAAATTTACAAGTGTGACAAAGTAGAGCTAGGTACTGTACATCGAATGATTACCATCTGTATCTGTAAGGAAGAGAAGTGGTTAAAGCGGTATTCAAGACACACAAAAGATAGGAGTCAGACGGACCGGAAACCTTCGACTTTCAACTTAAGAGTGAGTTTTCCAAGAAAACTTCCCAATTGCAAGCACGAGGGTTAACGTTTTGGAAGTAGAGATAATAGCTAGCGAATAGATGACAGAGTGTTAATTCCTTTCGTATTCTGCAGTATACACCTTCATTGCCAAAAAAGCAATTTCTTTAAATTTAATTTAACCGATGTATTGTTTTTCCAATTAAACCAACATAGCAGTTTCTCAAGGAAGGCGATTCCTCCCCAAGACCAAAGGAGAAGTAGTGGTTTGCATGGATTGCCTTGCCATTGCTAAGAGTCGTTTGAGGACTTATAGTCGAAGTGATTTGAAAATAAATCAAAACGTTTCGCGTACTTTGAACAAAAGTTTCCAAAGGCCAGAAATTTTCCATGGACATGCATCACAGATATCTATAGTTTCTTCTTCTAGATTATATTTATAAATACAATAGTTATTTATGGTAACAGTGGTTATAGGCACATGGTTTATAGTTTGTACTTTCTCCATTTGTAATACGAAATTTTTTTGATTATATTTACCCATATAAAAAAGGAAAACTCTTATTACTCCTACATGAAATGGAACAATAACGCTGTTATTGTATTCCCCGATATCTAAATATCTGAATTGATTGTTATGAATTTCTCCGTCATATCCACAATGAATAATTAAATAAAAACAATAATATTCTACCCTGTAAAATGTATGTTAGATAATATTTTTATTTTATTGTCTCTATATGCTAACAAAACATTTTTGCCATTACGAATTGAACTTCCATTTAGATCCAAACTGGTTTCCATAACCATGTTGCCATTTTCTATTTTATAAGCTTTGATATTTTAAACAGATAAATCTATATTATGGGTATAAAAATCAACCCCATAAGCTGTAAGATTATTAGGGGAAGCACTACTTATATTATCAATATGATATGTTAGATATAATTGTTTTGAAGGAGATGTCAAAATTTTAAACTGTATGATTGTTTTCGTATAATGATACTCTGTTGAATAAATATTATCACTACATTTTTCAGTATGATAGAACGGAATTGAAATTTCCGATTTTAAAATAGTAATAGATGCTTTTTCCCAATGTTTCATTATCAAACAATAATTCGACGCAAACGTACGGAATATGTACTTATTGACTGAGTGGGAGGGCCGGACGGGAAAATATTTGGCTCGAGGTCATGGCTGGTACGGACCGAGCGCAGCGAGGTCCGTGCGCCATGACCGAGAGCCAAATATTTTCCTGCCCGGCCCGACCTAACTCAGTCAATAAGCATTTTATCATATGGCCTCCTGAGACACTTCATGAGCGCGTAAAAGATGAAGTTTTTACAAAAAAGCGACTAATTTGCACATAAAATTGATCTAATATGTTGTTTGTATTTGCTTTCTGGTTGTAAAATAAACTTACATGGTTAGACGCGACGAAATCCTCCAAAATCGTATCGCGCGAGGCCGTACGTGTTCCCAACAGGGCCGTACGGCTTTTTCCGGCCCTGCTCGCGCTAATGCGTACGGCCCTCATACGGGGATTTTCTCAATGGTTTTAGAATGAAGGCGCGCGCGGGGCCGTACGGGTCATATGATAATGATCTTTATCCGAAGCATCTCCAAGACTAAATTTATAATTAAGTCCATCTTTTGTAGCACGGAAATATAATACTTTCTTATTCTGATGAAATGACCATGATAAATCATCTATTTTATCTGAAATCCATCCATATTCAGTAGTTATCTCTTTTATATCGTCCATCAAATATTCAAATGTATTTTTTATACTATGAGAAGGACTAATTCTTGTTTTAGAGTCAACGTATTCTTCATTTGTGAGATTTGAATTTTCAGAAGGTTTGATACTATTAATCACTTTATTATTTGATAGACCTATATTTGTAAGCATTTTATTTGCTCAGAGAATAGATAAGAAATTAGAATCACAATATTGTTTGTTTGTTTGTTTGTCTGTTTGTTTGTGACATGTTCTTCCTTTTTAAAGGCCAAGGCAATGTTGATGATTCCATTATTTTTCATATTCAAATCTCTTTGTGCAAAAACATTGAGTTTAGCATTTAGTCCTTCGTCTATATACTTTTTGTTAACTACTTCACTTGGTAAACTTGAAGAATCAGTGTCTTTTAAATTTTCAATCATGTAATTATTCATATTCAAGTTAAAAGACCTTGGGTTTTGACCATTGGTTTTCACATAATCTGTCAATTATATCTCTTGTTTACTTCATCCTGTTCGTTGACAGGATCAAGCATATTTTCAAGAAGGTTCTCGTTCATGTTCAGATCACCCGTCATGAAATTGCTGCCATCATGTTTTAGAAAATTAGAGTTTGAAAGTTCTGAATCAACATCAACAAGATTTTTTCATTAACTGATTATTATTTGTTGGTGTTTGTCTACAGAGGGAAGGTGAGGGGAATGTTTTAACGCCGTTTATGTTTTGATTAGTTGTTGATATAATGAACTCACTATCAGATCCTCCTAAACCATTGATGAATAAAATTTAATTTGATGTTTGATTCCTTGGTCGAATAAAAACAGTTTATGATTTTTTCAATCTGATGTAATGAGCATTCAATCCACCAAATGTATAATATAATAAAACCTTGTTTTCATGAATAACATTTGAACTAGTACCGTAAAGTTTATCAGCCTTAGAAATTTCACTACCTTGACCGTCAATCTTTAGATGACCCCTTGTCATATCAATAAAACCTGGAATGTTATTTTCAAAAAAGAAGTGATTTAGAAATACATGAAACAAGAAATATGAGTGATAGGAACCGACGTTTCGGTGCATCTTGCGCCATTATCAAGGTTACATAATTAATGGTAAAAAGCGGTTTGTAAAAACTAAGTTGAACACATGGTGGGCGATTTAGAAGCTGTAACCCAAGGAAAGGGAGCATCCCATTTTCCTCTACCTCCATAGTGAAACTTACGGCGCTATGGGCGTGATTCAAGGTATCCAGAAATGCTGTAGCTGCCGCCAGATCTGGCATCTTGACTAGAGTGTCATCTACGTAGCGGCGGTAAAAATCTGGGAGTTTTCCTTGACTTTTCAGGGACCCTTCAATAGAGCACATGAATACATTGGCCAAAAGGGGTCCAAGGGGAGACCCCATGGCTACTCCATCGGTCTGCTCCCTTTCCTTGGGTTACAGCTTCTAAATCGCGCACCATGTGTTGAAACAAAGGTTTACGTTAAAGGAGAACTGAAGGCAAAAATTCACTATTTTTCTGTATTCATTTTCCGGAAGGGTTCGATGTGGGAAATCAAGTTTCGGTTGTTTTATTTGGCCTTGGTAGTTATTGGCGGAAAAAAATCAGTTCGAACTTGCGTTTTTCCCGCACTGGGGGCCTCTCTAGTGCGGGCTCGGAGTAGGTGTCAGCGGGGTTATATGACGTCACTGGTGGGGAAGACATTTGCGACTGCACTAGAGAAACACTACAAATTGGCTTCTCTTCTTGTTACAATCTGGGCGTTATGAGTGGTGTACAGCCTTTCCAATTTGAATCAACATTTCCCCCTGGCGAAGAACCCACTGACTCGGAAGAGAGCGAAGAAGATGACACCGAGGTGAATCTATCAGCCAGAATCGGCAATACTGAATGGTGCAGTTGTGGGAGAAATTGTGTGGCGATGTTGACTGACCACGAAAGTTTTTGTTGCCAAGAACTGGAGGAGCTAAATCAAAAGTTTGATGAATCAGGTTTGTTTGGTTTCGTTTGATATTCTTCCCCTGAACTGGATTCACGATTTTCTTGCGGCGCCTTTTTATGTTGAAGAACACAAATAACAGCGAATCGATCGACAAGACAGCATCGTTTTCTATGAGACTTACATGTAAACATTGTGTTTGATAGACTTGACATTGCGATTATTTATTCGCTTCGTTCGCAGGAGATGACTGTATAACTGAACATGCCAAGTTCAGGATTGTTTGCCTCGATACAGATGTGCTGAATACGGCGCTTGTTGCAATTCACAACGCACGCTGCAATCCCGTTCCGAACCCGATAGAAAACAGGTCAGTCTTCAGCACCTTACTACAGAATTATGCGCTGGTAACTGTCATATTTTATTATTCTTTATTTAATCAATTGTAATTAAGAATACTTTTGCCCATTCTAGAACATGGCGTCTAGCGGCCTATCGACAATTCACCTGGTGGGTTCATGGTGTTC
Source organism: Galaxea fascicularis (assembly GCA_948470475.1). NCBI lineage: Eukaryota > Metazoa > Cnidaria > Anthozoa > Scleractinia > Euphylliidae > Galaxea > Galaxea fascicularis. Next base: position 11,220,837 of record OX419346.1, read on the forward strand.
TGGGAAAGAAAAAACGGCGAGTGATTCCAGCGTGCGTTGTAAATGCAGTTCGGAATTAGTTCCCCGAGGAAGGTGGGCATTACGTCGGCTTCCAAGAAGCTGAACTGGATTTAAATTGAGTTTGAGGCAAACAATCATGGATTTGGCATGTTTATGGATACTGAGCTAGCTTCTCAAACTCACTGTCAAACTCTTGAGCGAGAACAAGAACCATACACTGTACCTCGCAACAGAGAATACTGCAGCTGTACCATTCCATAATAAATTAAATTACACAATAATTCTATTAAATGCATCTAGATTATTCATATTTAACTGGGAAAATTTCACAAAATACCCTGCAAGTCCATACAATTGTGTAAATCAAGGAAGCCCTTCATATTGAATGGGAACGACCCGCACTGGATAAACAACTCAAACATGTTAATTTAACACTCTCACTTTAATTACTATCAATAGTTAATTTTTATATATATATATATTTTTTTTTTACAGATTTGTACTGTTACCTTTTTATTATCCCTCTCCGTTATTTCCCTTAAGTATTACATAACATTTTCACACCAACTGGTTACCAACTGTATATACAGTCACCCACTTGTAAACAACCTTCAACTGGAAATGGATACTGTGTATACTGTGTATCCGAAACATGTCCTCGTGTCGTCTTTTTGGAATGGTTGATTTTAATCATATAAATGGTTTAACTGACCATGAAAAAATAAGAAGTTATCAAAGAGGCCATAATAAAAAGAATTAATTTGAGAATCAGGATGTGTGCCTAGCAATCACTTCTGTTTTATCTGGGCGTGGGGTAGCAGCAATATTGTGTGGGATGTGGGGAGCTGTAAGGGTGTCACTTCTTTCATTAGGATCTTGGTTCTTTCTGTCAATGATTGCATCCAACATCGGACGAAGGTGGTCTCGGTTGTCTTCTCCATGACCGGTTTTGCAACCCATTCCTTAGATCGCTTTGGGTAAACAACTTTATACTGAAGGTCTCCCTCAGTATCACCTTTTGTAGATGTGGCTTGCTGTCTCTCAGTATTTGCATTGCGGTCAAGGGCAGCTAACTGTGTGCGAGCAATCATCCCTTTATATGAGAAGTGCTGCCGCTTGGGAAGGTACTTTGTTTGCACACTGTGGTACACCTCAAGAGACCCAGTGTGACAGTTGTGTGTCAATTGTTGAATGTCTTTGAGGAGATATTTGTCAAAAACCACCTCTTTAAGTGCCTCATGAGCTGGTGACCCAGGGCGTAGCCACCTCTTAGTTCTAGCCACATTTCTTGGGATAGGTGGGTGGGCACATTCATGGTACAAATCTGCACTGTTCCAATGGTGAATGTTCACAACGTGGTGGACAATAGATATCCACTTCTCACATAACAGTTCTTTGTCCCCCTCACAAGTGTCGGCACACCACCACAGATGGTTGGATACAGACTTAATCCAGGGGGAAAGTTCACTGCATTCCTTTTTCTTTGCCTTTTCAGTGAGTTTTTTAGTGACACTTTTAGCTAGATGCCAAACATCAAATTGGTGATCAACATCAGGATAATTTTTTTTCATGTCTGACTTAATGCCAACATGCCGGTCTGTTGCAACAACTGCAATGTGGGCCCCCCTTCCCTGGATATTATCCATGCACCTTTTGAAACCCTCCCTTTCCATAGCATTACTGCTTGTAACTTCACTAACCTGTACAATTTGAAAATCAACAATTTTTTCACTCTGCTGGTCTATCATGGTGTAGGTACCATATTTGGCATTGTGCCCTGGGCTGTCACAACGACCATCCCCTGACAGCCACAGCTCTGTGTCTTTTAGCTCTGTAAACACAGAATTTTGCTCCTCAGCCCAAACTTCGTTGATTACTGGAAATAAATATAGGTCTTGAATATTATAAAATGTTTTTTCACTAAAAAAGTGTAGTTTAAAAATGTCTGCTAATGAAGCTATTTTAGTGTATGTGGACCCACTTAAAAGAATTGATGAGGACATCAACAGGTTTCCAGCAGCCATACCCTTGATCATGGGCTGGCTTTGCCACAAGGGGGTATGACCATTAATACATTTCAGTCTGACAAACAACTGAGTACCCTGAGTAGTAGAATGTTTTTTTCCTAATAGCTGCACCACATAGGGGACACCACTTTAAAAGTTCATCCAAATTTTGTTTAAAAACAATAAACTTGATATCATCTTGGGGGGTTGATTCTGCTGATTTATCAGTCTCAGATTGTGAGTCATGTGATATTTCATCACTTTTTGAGGGTTCAAAGGATGGATCGTTCTGAGGTGATGCAGCCTCTGTTGCTTCCATGTCCAAGAGAGGATCTGTTTCATCATCCAAAGCTACAGCTTTGTCGTCAATCTCATCTGTCTGGCTGCTTTGATCGCAATGTACCACTTGAAATGAAGATTTGTATGTTTGTGTTCCAAATGACTTCTTCATTAGCTGTGACCCTTTGGTGTTTACCTGACACCCAAAATCAGAGGTCTTTTTGGGTGTGGATGCTGTTTCAAGTGAATCATCAGGTTCAGGCAGGGTGCTGAGGCTACAAGGTTCTGCCTCAGTAACCAGTACACAAGGATGCGAGTAGTCAAGGGAGGTAACAGGTGACTTGGGGTGACTTGATGGATTGGATTCCCCAACAACTATAGGTAACACAGGATTACAGTGGTCATGGGAGCTGACAACTGACACAAATGCACTGGATGTACTAGGTTCCCCAACAGCAACAGGTAGCACAGGTTTTGAATTAAGGATTGAAGCAATATACTGCAAAGCAAAAGAGTGGACGTTTATCTCCGCTACCCCGTTTTGGGATGAACATCAACTTTGTTTGACAACATGACATTAACTGTGGTTTACAACTCTGATGAAACACGAGAAAAAAAAATTCCAGGGTTATCTTGTTGAGAGTTAAACAGACAGTTTTACTTACTTCTTGTCTTGATTTCTCTTCGATACGCCTTTCAGAAGATAGTCGAGGTTTCTTGGTTGGTCGATGACCAAAAATTGTTGGCACAGCGTCTGCCTTCAAAGAACCTTTCGATTGCCATCCAAGAAGTTCTCCTCTTAAATCGCGTTCGAAGCATTGCAGATTACAGAAGTGTTTCTGCATTTGAAAAAATGCACTCTTGGGAAGGATGTACGCACGTAAACAGGCGAGTCATAAATATACAATACATGCAGACACAGGAGAACAGTATTTTATTTACATGCATTATCTAATTTGTTCGTCGATACTTCGTTCAAGAACAACTAAACTGTTAAATAAATTCAAGTGGATCCACCCGAACAACATTGTGCTTTGAAAACGCGCAAACATTCCGAGATATGAAGCAAGATCGTCAATACTGTTCGTGTATGAGGGTGTTGTCGCCAATTTCATGTCAATGGTGGGCGTCAAAAATTCAACTTACGCAACGGATCCGAGTCCACTACGCGTTCGAAAATCCCAACAGATGCCCAACGGAACTGTAGAAGATTGTGGCATAACATTTCCCCGACTTTTCCGTCACAAAAAGCGTTTGTTGTGCGTTGAAACTACGATACCTGCCTCTCATTCCCTGTAAACATTGCATATCTTTTCCCCACCAGTGACGTCATACGTTACAAAAATGACCGCTGCCACCTTTATTATGAGCCGCAATGCTCGTGGGCCAAATCCGCAGTTGAAGGATTTTTTGCAGGCGGAAATTGGTTCAAAAAGGTGAAAAAAAGTTCCTAACATGTATTTTCAGGGTCTAAACTTTAAAACAAAAAATACGCAATTTTTGCCTTCAGTTCTCCTTTAAGCCGACAAACACAGGTCTTCTCCTGCACTATCATAGCCATGTGGACAGCCGCTACAAACAGGGTTTGCTCGTCACCATGCTTGATCGTGCACATTGGGCACATTTCTCACAGGAGTGTGAACGCTTGAGAGGAGTTTTCCGAAAGCTGAGGTATCCGAATCACCTTATTGATTCTGTCATCAACAAGTTTATCACCTCGAGAGTCGCAGCGGACCAGTCTAAACAGCATACCGATGACGTCATCCGGATAGCTATCCCCTATAAAGATCAGGATGCTGCAGGGTCTGTCAAACGGCAACTTAGAGATCTTAGCAGCAAGGTAGGAAAGTCCATTCAACCCGTGTTTACTAGCCGCAAGCTTAATCAAGATCTAAGCCTGCGTGAGCCCAAGCCCAACATCGTCACCCAGCAATGCGTTGTTTATTTATTCAAGTGTGACCTGTGTGATGCAGGTTATGTTGGGTATACAAAGGGCCACCTTCACACGCGCGTTGAGGGACACCGTCAAAAGGCGTCATCAATCTGCAAGCATTACTACAAAGATCATAACACTGCTGTTCCGAACAATTTCTTAGCACGCTTCATTGTAATCAAGAAATGCATGAACAAATTTGACTGCCTTGTTAATGAAATGCTGTGTATTCAAGAGCTTAAACCAACATTGAATGTGCAGTCCGATTCTCTTCGTGCTAAAGTATTCAAGTAATTAGCTTGCCGCTATGTTATGCAAATTCGCTTCAACTTAGCGTTTTTACAAACCGCTTTTTATCATTAATTATGTAACCTTGATAATGGCGCAAGATGCACCGAAACGTCGGTTCCTATCACTCATATTTCTTGTTTAATGTTATTTTCAATACATTAATGACAAAGATTTCCTGTCATTAATCCCATCATAATTTTTATGATTTGGAATGTAAAGAGGTGTATTTGAGAAATCCTGATAGTAGTGTTCCCGAGAGTAATAAAGTATCCAAACAAACAAATTTAACTCAACCAATTTCATAGGCCATTTCCGAGTTCATGTCTGCCTCCTCTTCAAAGCGAGTCTAAGGGCGAAGTTTTTGTAATTGTGATTAGTTCTACTTTACATATGAATGAAACATAAAACAAAAACTTCGCACTTAGACTCGCTTTGAAGAGGAGGCAGACATGAACTCGGAAATGGGCTATTGCAAACGTAACATAGCCGCCGCTATCAAAAGCACATGGTTTTTCCTATCTAAACATACTTAGCGGCCAAATACATTACATCTCCCCTATCCTCAGAAAAATGCTCTTTTACAAGAATAAAGAAATCTCCACAAACAATAACGATGAAGTCTCTTCTTACGCCAGCAGAAACTTAAATATTCAAACTGTATATAGTTCTGAAGAGAGAGAATCAGTGTTCATGTTCCCCAAAGGAAATTAACAACATAATCTCTTAATCTCTCTGGCAATCTCCTTGTCCTCTGGGGTCTCAGATTCCTTGATGGTTCTGGTGCCGCTCCACCATTCTCCTGCAGATCGGGGCACTCCCCTCTATCCAGCAGCCCGGCAGTCGATTCTGGTACGGTTGGTTGGTAAGGTGATGGCACAGGGTCTAGTTCCTGCTGGGGTGTAGGGGTTGTTGACACAGAGTCTGAACCTTATTAGAATGTGGGATGTCCCTCTCTAATGTATTGCTTCACATGACTTGTGTTTCTGGAGTACTGATTCCCTGTTGGACTCTCTACCACGAGGCTCTTTCCGGTCTTGCTGACAACCTTACAGGGAGTTGGGTTAAATGCTGTGCTGAGTTTGTTAGTCCTGTCTTGTTGTACAAGCACTTCATCACCAAGTTCAATGCTGCCGGTGTATGTCTGCGTAAGCTTTACTTTTAGCTTTCTGCTCAGCATCGTGATCGTGTAGTTCATGGTCATAGGCATGGCCGATGCTTAAATCAGGGATCTTCCCCTTGACGTTTCGGTTAAAGAGCAGCTCAGCGGGACTCCTTCCAGTCGTATTATGGGGAATGCTTCTGTAGGCAGAGAGATACCTCCTTAATTCTGCTCTCCATGGTTTGTTCTCTGCCTGTAGTCGTTTCAACAGTGACCGATTCTGTCTTTCGACCTCTCCGTTGGCTTGGGCCCACTTGGCAGTAACTTTGTGATGTATAATATTATGCTGTTCACAATATTCTCTAAATTCATTCGACTTAAATTGTGGACCATTATCTGACTGATGGGATTTGGCAGCCCATGTCTGCAGAAGGTGTCAGCCAGACGGTCTATGATCTTTTCAGCGGTAGTGGACTGCATAACCTCGACTTCGTAAGATCGGCTGTGGTAATCAACAATGAACAATAGTGAATGTCCGGATTGTAGCGGTCCCATAAGATCTACTGCTAAGTCTTGCCAGGGTCTATCAGGTAATGAGGTGGATCGAATAGGTTTAGGGGGATCTGGTTGTGCCACCAGCTGACACCCATGGCATGCTCGGCAATGTCTCTCCGCTGCTTTATCCATCCCGGGCCACCACACCTTGGTTCTGAGGTTCTGTTTGGTGCCAACCACGCCCAAGTGGCCTTGATGAGCAAGTGCTAAGGTCCTTGGCTGCAGCTTACTAGGAATAATAATGCTTTTACCTCTAAGCACGAGCTGACCAATGGCTAACCAACTCCCCCGCCACTGTCATATATTGTCTACACTTTTCAAACCGCCCCGTTCTAATAGCTCTCCTCACTTCTTTCAGATCTTCATCATCAGCAGAGGCCTCTTCTATCTCGCGTGCTGTGAGTGCCGTTGGTGTTGCACTTGCAGCAACAAACCTAACATACTCCTCAGTGCACCGCTGGTGGTTGTCAGGTTCAACCCTCTTATGGAGTAGTCGCGACAATGGATCAGCAATGTTCTCGCGCCCAGGTCTGTGTATCACACTGAAATCATATGGCTGTAATCTGAGAACCCATCGTTCTATCCGTGCACATGGTCTTGACCGTGGACCATATATGACCTCTAAAGGCTTGTGGTCGGTCTCTACAACAACCGTCATCCCATACACATAGACATGGAATCTCTCGCATGCCCACACCACACCGAGCGCCTCCTTCTCTGTCTGGGAGTATCTCTGCTCACATCCAGTCAAACTACGACTTGCATAACATAGCGGAGTCCATATACTGTCCTGCTCCTGTACGAGAACAGCGCCCAGCCCAACTGGACTGGCGTAACTCGGTGGGCGCATTCTTATCGAAATATGCAAGCAATAGTACAAGCTTCTGCCATCTTCTGTTTGAGCCATTCAAAGGACTTCTTCTGCTCCGGTCCAAATTCAAAGGGTGTCTCTTTCCTTGTCAGTCTGTGCAGTGGTTCGGATAAAGTGGCAAAGTGAGGTATGAACCGGCTACTGTAATTGGCTAAACCCAGAAAGCTACGTGCATCTGACGCACTCTTTGGTTCTTCCACCTCTAATACTGCTTTAACACGATCTTCTGTAGGACCAATGCCTTTCTCTGAAAGCAGCATACCCATGAACACCAGCCTGTCCGTATTGAACAAACATTTCTCAGCATTTAAAATGAGACCTCACTCTTTACACTTTTTACTCTTTGCACTCTATCCCTCTACTTTTAATCACCAAGACTTCAGCTTTGGTGGATCTATCACAAACACTCACTGTGCACGTAAAACTACCCTTAACTGGCAGTGGCTGACTAGACGCATATGGGTATAGCTTCTTGTCTGGGGTAGCCGCTTGTGATTCACATTTCACTCGCTTCACCTTTAGCTGTTCCCACGTCCCCTCGTCAACAATGTTGCTGCTCGCCCCAGAGTCTATTAACATCCTAAGGTTTACTCCTCCTACTTGTACGGTGACCATTTCTGAGTGTCCTCCCTCTGTAATACTAAATGCGTAGTCCTGCTGGGGCCCAGGGTCATTGTCATCGGGTTCCCCCCCCCAACCTGGCGAGCATATGACTTTATCTTGCAAACTTTTTCAAAATGATCTTTCCCGCAACATTTCCTGCATGTTTTGTCCTTTGCTGGGCACTGGGGATCACGACCGAAATGTCCCAATAAACCACGTCTATAACATGTCTTACCTCTCCCGTGGAATCGCCCTTGCGTGCTAGTACTCGGATTTTTACTTCTCTCATTGATTCTATTGATATTTTCTGATTCTTTCCCCTTTACGCATTTTGCGCCAATCTTTAGGGTGCGTGTTAAGTTCAGTCCTTGGCCTTCTTCAAGCAATTTTCGTTTGATGTAAATGGAAGTGCACTTATTCAAAACTGCGTCTCTTATCTGGTTGTCGGTATCAGTGCCAAAATCACAATCTTTAGCTGCTTGTCTTAAGCGGGTGACAAACTGCTGAACTGTCTCACCTGGGTTTTGTGTGATCCGATGAAAGGTCTGGCGGGCGAATGCTGAACTTACCTGTGGCACGAAATAGGCGTCGAGAGCTTCAACAGCGCTGGCGTAATTTGTAGCATTCCCGGTTTCAGTTAAGGTGGTAAATATCTCCTGCACATCAGGTCCAGCCAGGTGGAGTAACATTGCTCGTCGCCGCTGTTTAGTTGCTGCTGTGGTTCCTTCGCTTATAATAAGCCCTTTCCCGTCCGCGTACAGTTCGAATGAAGTTAACCACTTCTTCCATCGGGGACCAATCGTCGCTGGATCAGAGAAACTATCAAACTTCGGTAACACGTTCTTTTCCATTGCTTTTCTCTTCTCCTCGTCGCCAATGTAGTGTTCCCGAGAGTAATAAAGTATCCAAACAAACAGATTGAACTCAGCCAATTTCATTGCAAACGTAAAATGGCCGCCGCTATCAAAAGCACATGTTTTTTCCTATCCCAACGTACTTAGCGGCCTAATACATTACACTGATCTCTAGATCTTATATCAACAGCATCATTATAATTATCTCCAATATTTATTTGATGACAGAAAAGAGCATCATTTGAATCATAAGTTGGGCTTTTGCCACTTCCAACGTTTTGTCTAGCTTTGAGTCCTTATCAATGTTATTGAAAATTATATTACCTCATCAAAATTTTTCTTCACACTTTTATTTTCTTTATCCTCAAATAGAAATTCATATGAACCTAATTTATTAAATAAATCAGGATCTATTTGTAGAATATGTGTGAGCCTCATGTAGGAATGTTTGTTATGTATCACGTATTGTTCTTAATTGGCATAAATTAGGTAGCCATGTTGTCACAAGGGCGCTGGTTTTTCACTCTCAGTTGATCGTAATAAACCCAGTGTGTTCTTCTAAGTGTGTGCTCTCTTGCTCCGAATCGACACTATAAGATAAGATTCAAATGATTTTTTGTAGTAGGTGCATATAATAGTATGTGACTGCAGTTTAACCTGATTTTCCTGTGGTAGAACATAGTAACTGAGTTAAATAGGTTGGGGATATCTTATGATGACGTCCATCAGTAAAATGATTGACTAATTTATTTTGTTCTTTCTCAGATGCATTTATCAGATCATCAAATATGACAATTTTACGATATTCTACTGTGTCTTTAATACCATTAGCTGTTGCAATTTCCAATATCCAATTATCTTGTCCATCAATGACTGCAGATCTTGTATTATTTCTTGATGACTGTTTGGTGTATACATGTATATCGTATCATAATACAAAAGAGGTGTTCTAAGCATATGTATAGGTGTATTAGTTTTACCACAACGGGATTGACCTGCAATAAGCATTCTGTGATCATCGTCTGAAACATTGTTTAATTTTCTTTTTGATTCAGTATTTTTATTAGCATCATAATTAGGTATTTTCATTATACAAATATGTTAGATAAACATATATTTGTAAATGGTTTGAACCCAGGAGTCATGTCATAATTAAGTGAAGTACGATCGTCCGGGTGAGTGTAGTCCTGAGAAGGACTGTTTGTGATGACATTGTGACATGACATGTCGGGATGACATGTCATCACAAACAGTCCTTCTCAGGACTACACTCACCCGGACGATCGTACTTCACTTAATTAAAACATATATTTATAAAGATAAGTGTTATTTCAGTAGATAATTAAGTAATATACTTATATAGTGGATATTAATAGAATTTAAAAATATGTTGATTGGCAATTAGACAGCTATAAACTTCAAAAAGCAGTTACTCAAGTAAAAAATTAAATATAAGATTCACAAGTAATGCGTGATTATTTCAAAACGCTACGTGAAGCGCTAATTGAACAGCAAATAAAAAGAGATGAAAACACAACAAAATGACTGATCAACTTTAAAAAAATCAGAAAGCTATTACTTCTGGTTTTGAAGATCTGGTACGTGATCAGCTACCAGAAAAGTTAAAAAAAAAAAACATTACTTCCTGATTATAAACAGGCTCTTGTGGAGTCTAACATTTATAAATCTTATATGGATAAAGGTTTCAATAATGATGAGATGCTAATATTAATGAAATACAATTTTTATCATCCTAGTGATGTTTCTAAAGGAGTGATGAATAAATCCCTGGATCTGGATGACTATTAAAACTGATCTTAATAAAGTGACTCAAAAATTAGGTCGACAACAAGGTCAACTATCTCATACAAAAGGAAAACAAAACAATAAAGATCAAATTGAGCAATCAGACATTAAAATCCTTCAAAAATACAGAGATACAATTAATATTATAAAAGAAGGAAGTAAGACTATTGGTACAGGCATTAGAAGATATAAACAACCAAGAAGAAATGCTTATAAAATTCAGCAGAATCAATATGGTGGTATTCTTATCGATGTTCCGAAATTCTTAATGGATATCAAAATAATAAATTATTATATCAAGCTCCCGCTGATAGATCACTCATAAATCTTCTGACTAAAAGGTATAATCCTAAAACAAAACACAGTATGCGCGCTGTGAAAATCTTCAATGATCTTAATATGCTTTCTAATATGCCAAAACACAGATCCTCAGGTAAATCAAAGATGATGGGATCGAGAGTGATGTATTAGCAAGATCCAAAATGGATGGTAGTATTAACAATAATTTACAATAATTGTATCGTAAGTGGGTCAAGTATTGTGTCGTGTTGTAAGTAGAGTAAGACAATGTAAGTAATTATGTTTTAAATAAATAAATAAATAAATAAAAAGATCCAAAACAGCTAGCAAATCGTATAAAAATTTTAAAAAATTTTAATTGGATCGATAAATGCTGGTAATAATTCTCCAGTTTTAAAAAATTATCTATCTCAGATAAATGATGAGCTATTAAGAATGGAAGATATTGATAAAACAATGCATGAAAAAATATATAGCAGATATTTATTGTAAATAAATGTAAACAGAGTTTTAATTTTCAAATCAATTGCCGCATGAAAGGAAAACCTTAGTAATAAACCAGGAAATTTCACAGTAAAATTCATACCCGAATCAATTTTGGATAGCAACAAACAGTACTATCTCGTTCTTGATCATATTTCTATGACAGCCAGTTGGCATAATATCAGACCAGAATATGATAATAATAAAATAAAGAATTCAAAAAACAAAGGATCATCATTTAAAACAATTACATTTCCGTCCGGTATTTATAATTATGACGATATTAACCAGTGTATTCAGAATAAAATAGGAAAATTATCTGGTGAAGATAGTTACGGAATTAATATTTTAATTGACCTGACAACCTATAAGGTTTTTATAACACTGAATGAAAATTACAGAACTGATCTCAGAAATAGTGGAAACCTTGGAGATTTACTTGGTTTTGATAAAACAAAGATACTAACATTAAGTGGTTATGGCAAAAGTTTGCCAAATATAAGTAACAGTATCAACAATTTGTATATCAGAACCTCTCTGTTGAGCCAATCCATAATTTCAGAAAAGAGATCAAATGTTCTTTATACTTTCAGTACTAATACGGAAACACGATCTTTGCCGTTTGAAACCCAACCAATGAATAATCTCTGGAACCGAATGAATACAAATGTGATTTCTGAAGTTAATTTTTACATAACAGATGATGAAGATCGTGAGGTTGATTTATATTCGATAGCTATATCTTTAACAGTTGTGTTGAAGGAAGTTTAATTTATATACACTTATCATATAATGGAAGAAAGAAGAGAATGAGATTTCGATACTGGTTAATATATCTATGGAGAAGGATGGAAAGATGTTTTTTTCCAATATAGCTTCAACACTCACAAGCAAAACAGCTAAAAAATTGCTAACAAAGGTACAGAGAAATTGATAGAAAAAGGTAGGGAACGAATTGGTGAAAAAACAGGAGAATTAATTGGGGAAAAGATTAATGATAAATTCACAAAAAAGGATTAACCTGAGGTAACATCAAGAGAAGAGCCAAAGATAACAGATGAAGTAAAAGGAGATCAAATTATCAAAGAATTACAGAAAGAAGAACAACCAACTCGTGTTAAACAATAGAATAATGATTTTCAATATGTTAGAAATATTTATAATGATCTGCTTTTGTAATCATTTTATATAACCATATAATACAATGAACGTGAATTTTAGAAGTCCAGAATTAGTTAAAAGATATGAGTATTCATATTATGATCTTCAAACACCATTGAATGATAATGTTGGTGTAAACAATCGTCAAACAAAAGACAATTATCTTTTTGTAGCAGATAACAGTTCAGAAGTGAACCCCATAGATTGTATAAAGTTACCTAGAAGTTGATTTTAAACTTTTACAATTAGATCAAGATCAATCAGGAGGAGTGCTGTATTCCGAGGTAGAGGGTTTAACGCTAGTTTGCTACTAGCTAAACAACTTCACTTGACGCCATCTTGATTAAGCTCAAAACAGACCACGAGGTCTGAACCTTTTATTAAACTGCGCATGCGACATGTATGTAACAAGGAGGCATAACGGCAGGAGTTGATAACGCTACTATGCTAAGTCATTTGCATATGTTAATAATATGCCCTGAGGACTTGTAAATTATAAATACAAAGGTCCGTGTTGGACCCGCCCCTTGCACTCTACTCTAGGCCGCCGTTTAGATCAGATCTAGCAACCCGCCCTCCCACCCCGCGAGGAATCCGGGTTTTTGGAGCGCATCCTCCAGACTTTTCGTCTGGTTTGGGCTTGTCCCAAGCCAGAGCGATTTCCCATACCTTATTACATGTCATAAATAACAATACCCAGGGCACAATATTATACTATGTTTTGTACAACAACCAATGCTCATACTTTTATAAGAGAAATTGAAGTTGAGTAGAACGGAATAACCGTTTACAATAATACCAGGGCAAATGAAAGTTCAAATGTTTTATCGCTTTTAAAATATACCAAAGAATATTCAGACAGTGTTGGAAAAGATCAATTTTTCTATACTGATACGTCCACAAGAACGGACGAAGTTTTGTATAATAAAGGATATGGTATGCATAAATTTTTAACAGATGCTGCTAATGAAAACAAAATATTAATGCTCCTTAATTTACATAGTTATTTTTCTGCTTTTAAAAATAATCTTCATCCAAATCTCAAGATTAGCATTCTTATTAGATTATCAAATGATAATGATATTATTTTAAGGTGGTCTTCTACTCTAGAAAATGTATGAAAATCTTAGTTTTTTGCTAAGAGGGAGAGGAGGGTGGTGTACCTTTAAACTCTTCTTTCTCCGAGGGTTTTGGTGGGGGGACTGGGAATGGTGTTTGTGTACATTGTCACGTGGCATGGGGTCACGTGACTACACTCGGTGCATTTGAATTCGCTTTCTGATCGACAAGATCGTCTGCAGAATTACCTTGAAAGTGAGTCCAAATTGCCTTAATTTTATGTTTTTTGGGTCATTTGCTGGTGCCGGAGCTCATCATCAAGGGCTGAGAAGGCTTAAACCTTGCCAATTTCAAAGAACTGTTTATTGGCACTGTGAATGTGACAAAATTTGTTCAAATGCTCGATTCGAGCTGCTGGCAGTTTGTTGTTCATGGACAAGGGGCCGTAAAGCAAATGAGCCTTGTCTCACCAGGCTTCAATCTGCATTTGTGGAAGTTCCATCGAAAGTTGAAAGTACCTGGACAACTTTTGGTGCAAGATTCAAGGCTGGTCAGAGAAAATATCAAATTGTTCGGAGGCAGACTTTCCCGCTCAAAGATATGCCAAATTTCCCAGGATGCAATGGGGTCAGAGTCTTGCTGCTTGGCTGCTTGGTTGAGGTTGCTGTTGAATAGGGAGCTAATTGAGCTCTTGTTTGGCATTTTTCCCACACTTGCTATTTACGTTGGAAGCAGAAGAAGTGTTTTGTTATTTTGATGCTCTGAATAAAGGATTAAGTTGGAGAAAGATTTGTTCAGAGTGCTGGTTTGCGAGGTAAGATTTCAACTTCATTCTTGCACTATTTTGGAGCGATTTGGTTATTCTCATGCAATTTCTATGCTGTTTCTCTGCTGGAGAAATGCATTGTCATACCATTTTTTTTCCTTGTCTTGATGCATGACAAGCACTTTTGCACTAGAATTTCTGGAAAAGATGGCAAAATCTGACTCCAGCAATTTTTTTCTTGACCCTATACAGTTTTGAACTGTGAAACTTGCATGGAATTTGTAAATGACAAAAACTCTGTTCTTTCCATTATTTGACTTTTACCAGCTTTCTGGGCCTCAAGCTGGAGGCTAATAACTCTTCTAGGTCGTGAACCAAAATAAAGCTAAATCTGTTGAATTGTTCTTGTATAGCATGCAAAACACTGATGCTAGGTATAG
>OX419346.1:11247842-11290342 GCA_948470475.1 Galaxea fascicularis
TGACTTTGATCAATCACCATGGTTAAAACATTATATCGACTATAATACACAGAAAAGAACCAATGCTAAAAACTCCTTTCAAAAAGACTTCTTCAAGTTAATGAATAATTCCGTCTTCGGAAAGACCAGGGAAAACCTCCATAAACAAGTTGATGTTAGAGTTGTTACTGATAAAGACAGATTAGCGAGATTAATTTCAAAAACAACTTTTGTTAGTTTACAAAATATTCAACATGAATCTGGTAGCCATACATAAGATTAAAGAATCACTAACTCTTGACCGACCAGCTTATGTTGGAATGTGTATTTTAGATCTCAGCAAAACTCTAATGTATGATTTCCATTACAACTATATTAAAAAGACCATGATTATTAAAGGATTGCAAATTAAGATCAGGATCATTGGTATTGTATATATATGTTAAATAACAAGAAAATAAAGGGAAAAGACTATTAACACGTTACAAGTCATTTTTGTATAAAACTCCGTCAATGTATAATTTTCCGTGGTGAAAAGGCGGTTTCTTCCCTTCTTCGTAAGCCTGCTGCATGACATCCTTCAGATTTAATTCGTTTGTCTATCTTCCCAGATTAAATCGTCAGACACTGTGACACCATTCTTTAATTTTTTCTTCCTCTGGATCACTTGGAGGCGCTCTGGTCGGAAAAGGCACTTGACGATAATAGGTCTTGAGTTAGTTCTAGCGTCGGTCCCAGGGCGTCCAGTCCTGTGAGCGTTCTCTATCTCTGGCTTAAAACCCAAGTCTTCAGATAACAAAGATTGTAATCTTTCAACACAGTTCTCACCAGGGTGTTCAGGAATGTTGTAGAAACGCAAATTAAAACCTCTAGAATATCTTTCCAATGAAAGGAGTTTTTCATACGCCCTATCTCTGCTGGCAGCGTGGTTTTTGACCTCGGTTAATTTCCAGTGAATCAGTTTTAACCATGTACTCGTCTAGTTCACCATTTGAAGTTTCGAATTTTAAGTTCAGCGACTCTGCAGTGGTGTCAAGTTTTCGCTTCAGTTCAGCCAAGTCTTGTTGGAAGACTGCTTAGTTGGACTTGATAGATTCCATGTCACAGAGCATATTGTTTGATTTAATAGATCATAGTATACTCGTTAGAATGTTGCATAACCAGTGTAAATTACCAGCTAGCATTATTAACTGGATTATAGATTTTTTTTATCGGACAGATCCCAGCGGATTAAATTTGCATCAGAGTGTTTTTCTGACTAGTCCCCGCCGGTGTACCACAGCGTACCAAACTAGGCCCGTGGTTTGTTCAGGGGCAGTAGCAGCCAAGGAGCGAGCGCCAAGCGTAGGCAGCATTTTCAGTGAAGGAGGTGGTAGCAAATTACTGTTGTTTGAGTGGAGACCGTAGGTAGATTTAGGGAGGAGAGAGTCCGTGAATAGCATTGAAAGTGAGAAGCAGGATCTTGAATTGAATTTGCTTTATTACACGCAGCCAGTCAAGTTGTCGCAGTGCAAGAGTTATATGGGAGAATTTACTAAAGTGAAGAGCAATGCGAGCAACAGCGTTCTGTACTCTCTGTAATTTTGAAATTTGACACCGCGGGAGGCCATACATGAGACTATTGCAATGGTCTAGCCGACTTGTGACAAACGCATGGATAAGAGTTATATGTACTAGACAGTCTTGTGACAGGTATTTTCTAATCCTTCTGAGGTTAAGCAGATAATAAAATCCAGAACTGCATACTTTGTTACTATGAGTTTCCATAGACAACATGGAATCAAAGCAAGCACCGAGATTTCTTAGACTTCTTATGCAATTCCCTGGTTCTATATCCATTGTTCCAACTCTTAAAGGGAGTGGCTTAACTTTACTCAGTTGTTGACGAGTGCCAACAAGCAGAAATTTCGTCTAGTAAAGGGTGGGACAAGCAATAGCTAAGAGGGAAATAGAGTGGTCTCGCGAGAACAGGGTTCAACTAAACTCCGATAAGTGCAAAGAACTCAAGATCTCCTTGGCTAAAGAACAAAGCGTCTTTGATCCCGTCATCATAGAAGGGAGGGAGGTAGAATTAGTTACTAGTGCAAAGTTACTAGGCGTTACAATAGCGAACGATCTAACATGGAACGACCATGTAACTGAGATAACCAAAAAGACCAGCAAGAGACTCTATTTCCTAACTCAGTTAAAGAGAGCGGAAGATCCGAAACAAGATCTGGCACTGTTCTATGTATCGTGTGTGAAATCTGTTATAGATTATGCAGCACCTGTCTTTTATAACGGTCTCCTCCAGCACTTAAAAAACGAGCTGGTACGACTCGAGAAAAGAGCAATATCAAAAATAACCTCAGGAAAGTGCTACTCCGCAATAGAGGTGGGGGTAACACCCATTTTGGAGCATCATTACTTACTATATAGCAGGCTTTTTGATAACATTGTCCCTGATCCAAACCATAAATTGAAGGCACTCAGCTTCCACCAGACTATGACAGCTCACGCCGAAACTTTAAGTAATACCTTTGTATATGCGATATCGAAACAGTCCGGGCTGTAGTTTTATTCCACTTATATTCATACTTTATATTTTAAAACATTTTAACATAAATACATTATATGGAAATTTTAATATTATCCCCGCTTAAAAATCAGTTTTTGATTTATTATCTAGGATTCATTTGTAATTTTTTTGTATTGTAAAGTATTTGTAAATAATTGCGTAATTCAGCCTTTGCCTGCGATGCAGTTTTAATAAACTATCTATCTATCTATCTATCTATCCATCTATCTAGAACCAAGACGCTCCGGAACGTAAGTTTCAAAATATTGATCTTCGCTTGTAGAGAAATCAATTTTTCGACCTCTCCTGGACACACATACATACACTCAAAAAACATAAGAAGATGCAAAATAAGCAGTAAGACGTCTGGATGAAAGCAGAGCTGAAACATGTGCGGCCATCTTCGACGCTGACCGCTGACCATCCGCGGTGGCTTCCGGGACCTTAGCGGCAAAGCCTTTCCAGTAGCCCCCGGGACTGTAGTATGGCTTGGCTAGCTTAGCATCCATCGCAATATGCCGGCCTGTGTTGAAAGGAAGGTCCGTGAAGTACTGTTTGAGCGCAATGCAGCCGGTCATGACGGTGGTGAGCTTCACATAAATCATTGCGCTACTGCTGGGGTCCGATGTCAAATTCTCTTTCACAGCCTTTTTTGCGACCCAACCGATGCCGTCCGCGAGCCCGGTCAATGTAGCCGCGTTCAGAACTGTTTTGACAAGCTTGTTGTCAGACTATACGCCTTTTCTCGGGCGTGTGGGCGCTTGTCTCTGGGTGGGACTGTTTCGCTCCCTTGGAGCTCCTCCAGGAGCATTTACTTGGGGTGGAAATTGAGCGCTCTCTTGCACGACGTTGGGATCTGGAGCGTTTTTCTCGGCGGGAACGAATTCCCAACGGGCGCGGGGGTAGAGCGCGGCTTTGATCTCTTCGCGCTTGTAGTAAATCCCAATCAACAAGACAATGATGCTGCCCACGATGAGCCATTGGGCCATGTTCAAGCCCCCAGGGTTAAAGTCGGAGCGGGGACGCGAGTCTTCGACCGCGGGGGCGTCTGCATTAGAAGATGGGGGATTGGAAGGTTTGCGAATCTGAATTCGGCTTGGGCCAAAGCTTTTTTCTGCGCCTCGCGGGCCTTACGCGTTTTTTCAGCAACCGCTTTGCCTGCAGCCACTCTCTTAGGGTTTTTGACAGGCTTTGTGGTGAGGTTTGAGTTAGTCGCTTGCTGGGTGATGTCGGTTTCCGGCTTCGAGGCCGAAGTTTGCAGAGTCGTAGCCGCCTGCTCTGCGATTTTGGTTTCCACTGACATTGCGAAGACTATGCCCCATATATGCATGTGTTCAAAAGGAGTACTTATCATTTTGTGGGGAAATTTCAGAAATTGGTGGCGAATGTTCAGGAATTGGTGAACTGCTTCGCAAAGACGCTTGCTCAGGAATTTTGGCAGCCAATCCAAGGTCATCTGCAAAAGTCATGTGCTTCGTGGTGATCTGGGTTGCATTAGTCGCGGCAAGGAAGCGGCTGCACTTCAAAGCAATAGTCCCTGCAAGGCCGGAGAGCTCTTTGTTGATTATATAGCCGCTTTTTAGGTCTTTCTAATAGGTGTCGACGTCCTTACTCTTCACAGCCATTCCAACGGCCTTTGATGCAAGAAAGGTGAAGCTGTCGATCAGGCTGTCTGTCGTGCCATACCTTTTGCTGTAGTTTTCTTTGTCGGTGAGGCGCTTCACCTGCTCGTGCGTTAACTATACTAACTTTTCGCCGATCCACTGGAAGGTCTTGTTGTGAGCGAACGTCGGGCAGATCAACACGATGTAGTCGAACTTGCCGCGGAAACAGCCGTAGAGCTGGTCCACCACGAACCTGGATTTGTCTGATTTCGTCGGGCCAGCAAGCAAAACGTTGAAGGGGATGTTGTCCGGGTTCATTGCTTCGCCGGCTCTATCAATACTGAACAGATTCTAATTGCTGTCAGTAAACCGTGTCGTACTCCTCTTCGCCATGTGCAACCTCAGTTTTAAGAGTTTCAATTTTTTCAACGCCGCCTTCATCCGCCGTATCATCGTCATAAACGACATCCTCGAAATCAAAATTCCTGATGTCGTCGGCGGCAAGAATCATGCAAGGCCGCCTTTTTTTTTCAAGTGCAGCCCCAAGCGGTGACCATGGATTGAAAAACGTTGGGAGGTTACATCACGAGTTTTGCAAATTGAATGCGATCCATCGCGCGTGGTATTAATACCGGACAGACTCTAATTGCTGCCCCAGAGTGTTCATCCGCGAGTCGCTGATCACAAAGACGTGGCAATTCACGTTTCCGGAGCCGCTGCTGTCCCGCTCGAGCTCAAGCTGCACCCCGTCTTTGATGTTCACGAGCCGCGTGCCGCTGCCGTGTACGTTGTTGACCGTAGATCAATCAAAAGCCCAAACCTGTAGCCGGTGTAAAAATTCATCCGATTCATGTGTTGCGTTTTGTTTTTCGCCTTGACGGAGAAGCGGCTGGCCTCCTTCCAGACGTCTTTGGCGTCGATGCCATTGTTGTACAGCCTGTTGGACGTGCCGTTGACTGTGTTGCTGACTTGCGTCAGGTCGGAATTTAAGTACTTTTCTGAGTCCCTGACGCCGGCGACATACGGCTCCACAAAGAGGGGCAGGATCCCTTTCATTGATCTTCTCTGGGGGTTAACCCTGATGTTCAACCGCTTGTCGGTGTTTTTTTACGAAAGGGACAACCTCTGCTCGCTGCACATGCTCGTGCAAAAACTCCTTGCCTGCGGAATGAAGGCTCTGCGCCTCGTCCGCCAGACTTGCTTTTGATTATCTCGTACTCGAGCTGGATGTTTTTCAGCTTGTATTTCACCTTCGTTACATCCGAGCCTTTGACCACTTGGGAGGCCGGCGCAAGGGTCAGCTCGAACACGAGGTTGTTGAAGGGGGCCTGGGGGTAGAAGACGCCGTGGTCTGACAGGATCTGGTGGTCGAGACGGATCCGGAATTTTTCCTTGTAAATTGCTTCCAGCCTGTTTTCCGCGGCGACTCCCGACGTTTCTTTGTCCCCTGCGCCTGCTCGGATCTTGCAAAGCTTTTCAGTTTGAATGCCCTGGAGCAGCATGTTGTCCCGCTCCTCCTGTGAAAGGAAAAGGTCCTCCCAGAGTTTGAAAATGTCATAACCATCCGTGTCCTGCAAAATTGTGGCCCCCGTACTTCACAACCAGCTTGCCGACCAGGGAACGTGAGACGTTCTGCATGAGGAAGTTGTTGGCGTGGCTTCCTGCCAAGTAGATGTCGAATAGCAACGAGAGCGAGCCGGGCACGAGGACCTCGTTTGCATTCAGCATGAGCACTGAAACGTACAGCGTCTCGCCGGCGAAGGCTTCGCTGCGATCAAACGTGATGCGCTCGGCTTTCATGACGCCGAGGGTTTTCTTGTTGTGCGTCGGCAGAAGGTTTGCTTGCACAGACATCGCGTATACACCACAAGATTTTTTTTTGTTAAATTGAAAAATAATCGGAAGAATAATTCGCAATGGCGGAAGGTGGCTATGACGCAGAAATGGAAAAGCCCCTTTTGGGCCACCAAGACGGTGATGACTATGACAATGGGCCAGAAAGGGACAGAACCCACCATCAACCAGGCTCTGCATCCACGCCACATGGTCGGGGGGGGAGAACATTGAAATGCAAATGATGCAGCACGAACAAACCGGTCTTCCGGAGGTGCCAGACACCTCTTTCATTGAAACTTCACATTCTCCGACAGCCTTGGGGAGAAAACATGGAAGTTACCTTTCAAAACTTAGTGATCGGGTTTTCGGCGTTCCGACGAAAGAAAAGCCGACAACTAAAACAGGGGTAAGAGCGTAAATACCCAAACGTAGACCCTGAGCTGCTCGGCCGTATTGTTAAAAGAGGGGAGAAGAATAGCGTAGGTGAAGCAGAGGACATCATTGTCGCTGGCCCAAAGGGAGGGAGGTCGGGTACTAGGATCATAATCAGATCTGAGTACGGTTTCAAATTATCCGCCCGCTTTGTGCAGAGAATGAAAAACTTCTCGGCCCAAAAGCCCAAGATTTGATAGCGGTAAATAAACAACAACAACGCGAACTAGAACGCAGTTTGGCTGTTGAGAGGCGAGAACTAAAAGAGTTGCAAAACAGTACGGCGGCGATTGACAAACAAAAGCAAATTCTTGAAAAACTCGAAAACGATCTTGCCAGTTGGATGACACTTGAAAACCAATCAGAAATCGAAAGGAAAAAAGTCTTGGAAAATAACCTGAAAAGAAACATTGCTGCAGAGAAGAAAAAAATCGCAGACCTCCAGAAACAAAACAAAACTAAGGCAAAGGTAGAAAACTCTATTTCTGGTGGAGCGATATGTAAAGAAAAAACGCTCAGCCTTGTTGTGAAATAAACGTGAAATAGATAAAAAGCGAGGAGATGAGGATTTCCGTCCAAAACGGAGCCAGACAGGACCTCGCGCGAGATTCGACTGCCTGTTGTTGCACACCACAGCGCGAAGTTCAGCAGCTGAAGCCAAAAACCCATGTGCGGTCCGTCGAGCCACTTTCTCGCATTTTTTGATGTTCCGAATGTGATCAACGTGTTTCTGAAAATCTGCCTGAAAAGTGTTTGGAAAAAAATCCGTCGGCGTTATGTAAATGCGTTGCTCATTGTTCAGAGTTTCACCGATGGGCGCTTAAATTTTGGCTGAAAAATCGACTGCCGGGACTGGTTTTGGTCCAGAGGCAGAATAAATTGAGAGCTGAAACGGAAACCCGCTATTCTGCGGAAGTCCAAGATCGCTTGAGATCAATATTTGCGATCTCAACCGAATACGCTTTTCAAAGCACCTCACCCTGCTTTGAAACAAATACCCGCTTTTGCCTTGCGGTTAGGGTCGAAATCGATCTGTGCGGTAAATTTGCTCTTGTCGGTGCGCGGGAATTTCGAGGGAAAAGATGCCCAGGCCTCGCCTTCAGCGGTTTGGGCAATTTTTTGGGCTTGAGGGGTTTGCAACCACTTGAGGTGATCCATCATCTCTCATGCAAAGAATGTAATATTTTTAATTGAACGTTTGTGCGGCTTGACTGAGAACCCTTGCACCGTCTATATTGTCGAACCGATTCCCAAAGCCGATTTTGTCTGGCTTCTTTCCTACTCGCTTTGCAATTCGTGGCTCAATCTAAAAGACACAGGGATAATAAAAGTGGTTGATTCCCAGAATCTAAGAGGGTCTACAAAGAGGTTTCCTTCAGGGAATTACACCACCAAATATCTGGTAAAAACCCTCAATTCAGTTTCACAGAACTCGGCTCCAAAAAAATAACCGCTGAGGCAAATATTCCACAGGCGCTGTGGTGATTCAAAAGCCTGAAAGCAACAAACTCGAGTTTTCCAACAATTTGAACGATTTTTTTGGAATCACCAATTCTATTGAGGGAGGTGTATTTATTTCAAAGCTAAACGCGCCCTGTGCCTTCTTTGTGCACTGCGATTTGGTCGACCCGAACCGAAATTTGTTGACCGGGAAAAAAACAACCCCGCTTGCAAAGTTTGACATCCTGGGAGAGCCTTTCGAAAAAATAAACTATCGCGCGCTCGAACCGCAAACCTTTCGTGACGCTGCGACAAGCGAACAGGTCAACAGTGAGACGCTTTCAGTCAAAGATTTAGATGGCGAGCTGCTTGATTTTCGTGGTCAAAAACTTTACTTCGAGTTGTCGATAAATTGAATAAAAAAATTTTGATTTATACAATGTTGTCCTTGGATGTGACTTCAACCGCTCTGCCTGAAATGGCTGCAGAAGAGCAATATACCGTAAATCCTCTATTAAGCCCCCCCTCTCTAATAAGCCTCCCCCCTTTTCAGAGGAGGAAAGTTAATAAGCCCCCATCTCTATAAAGCCCCCCCTCTCCCCCTCCCCCAATCCTTATTCTTCACAAAAAAAAAACGATTAACGTAGACTGATCAGTTATGATTTATTCAGTGTCGTCGCAAAACGTTATTAACTCATATCCACTAGACTTGAGTCCAAAAGAAACTTTATTTTAACACGAATAAGTAGCGAATAACGTAACTGAAAAAATAAGATGTTACAAACAGAGATAAATAAAGGTGATATAAGAAAACGGCTAGGTGCACAGAAGAAGACCAAAAAGCAGCGAAAATACTTACAAGACGAATTTGACGATAACGTGGAAAGGTGAAAACTAACGAACATCAGGAGCGAACGGAACTACACTAGCAAGTTAACGAGTATACATCCATATATAACAATATGCAAATTAAAACTGTCGAGTACGAAAACAACCTGAGTAAAACAAAGAACAAACAAACAAGACGTAGAACAAAATAAAGACAATAGACTGATTAATTATTTTAGCGCCTACATTCAGGCTGGGAGTTAAAAAAAATTATCGATGAACATGAGGCCGAAAGCGCATTTTTGAAGAATAAGAATTTTGTTTTTGTTACTTTTAGGCTCCCACAAGTGAATTAAATACTTTTGACAGTGACTTTAATTGTACAACGCGTAAGTCTACTCTGTCTCATACCACGGTATTTTTGCTACAGGTGATGTTTCGCTATATCAAATAACCCCCCCTCTTTTAAGCCCCCCCCCCCCTCAAACGTGCTTGACAAAAATAAGCCCCCCGGGGGGCTTAATAGAGGATTTACGGTACACCGCTCTATCCAACGCTCCAGCAGCCTCTTCTCCCCAATGCCGAAACGTTCCGGCTGACAAAGATTAGCAAAATGGGGAAACAGAGCTCCGATGAGGAGGGGCACTACAGTCTTGTTCTGAAAAAATACAAAAAACTTTGAACTGGGGTGTTGCTGCGCTTGAGGTCGTAACAACAGCTCTGTCTTCTGGAGCGGTCGCCTTGGCGCTCACAGTCGCTGGGGTCGTGGAAGGCGTGCCTCTCGGTGTCGTGGGAGCTGGGTGTGGTTTCAACTGTTTCGTTGGCTGTCAACAAAAAGATTGAAAAGAAAGTGAACAAGCACAGCCAACTGAGCGCTCTGGCCGCTGCAAGGCATGAAACAATCCGCACCTTTGTTTCCCAAGCCCTGGATAATAACAGGGTTTTGGTCACGGAGTTCAAGCACATCACACGTGAAATGAAGAACTATGCCCAAATGAAATTCGCGAAAAAACAAGCCGATTCGCCCGTTCCTGATCTTGAAAATATCAAAGAAGAGATTCAGGAAGACTTTCGGAAAAAAATAGCGCCGCTTTGAACTGAAATTTGAGGGAAACGACGTCAGATTCTATTTGAGCGTCTTAAAAAAGTAGAACGCCAAGAACACTCGGGAATAAAAAGGCTCTCTCGTGGCGCCTTTTTTTAAGAGTTGCAAAATCTCGTGGGAACGGCAGAAACCGCAGACGATCAAGCCTTCCTCGATAGCCTCTTCGAGGCCTATTTCAATAGTTCATCACGCCCACGTTCTAGTTCTTCCCAGTTAGGTTCGTTGGGGTCATCTTCTTCTCTCAGGAGATTTCGAACCTCGGGGATCCTCCCAAGTGTGACCTCCAGAGGGTTCAACTTTCTGCAATCTTCATCCCAACACTGAACAGTCACGAAGCTGGTTGTGACCCTCTTCCCACCCTTCTCTCTTTCACCAAATCTGGTCTGGAATTTTCACCGAAGGGAGCGCCAGAGCCAGATTCCAACTTACCTTTTTCGCGAACTTTTACCGCTCTTTTTCCTCCTCCTCGAGGAACGCGTCAATTATCCTCTCTTGCTCTTCCCCGCTGAGATGAGCAAAGATTTCTTTGAGCTTTGCTGGATCCTTGAAAATGCAGAAAAGCAACTCGTCGTAGATGTTCGCGGATTGACTTTGGGGCATCGCTGTTGCCATTTCCCTGAGAGGCCCCTCCTCTAATAGGGGTGTTGCCCTAGCGCAGTCGGAGGGCGCAGCATGCGGACACACGGGTAAAGTGGGGCGTTCTGGTGCAGCCCAGGCGGTATTGAACACGATTCACGTGATATAATTCGACCAATCATAATATCGCCTTTGCAGAAGCAATGGCGTACACTTTCGTCTCGGAATGTCAAGAATGGTTCATCGTCTTCGACCGATTTCCACATTGATGTAAAGAAAGAAAGGAATATTTTCTGGGAGCTTCAAGTTTAATATATGGGCCAGTTATTGTTCAAGTTTTAAATCCAGGTAAGCATTTTTTGTATTAAAACTAGTCGATGGAAATCTTGTTGAATTAAAAACTGTTGTTACGCACACGCGTTTGACATGGACAATCATTTGTTCGGTTTTCGACAATCAAGGATCAGTATTGGAGATTATTTTTGCACAGAGCTTTAGTTTGATAGTTGATCTTTAAGAAACGTACGGCGGGCTCAGGCGGGCCCCGCCATTTTAACAACGAAAATCTGCCTTGAAGTTTGGGCTTTTTCGTCAATTTCACGGCATTTCGCGGGAGTTGATGGTGTGATTCCTGTAGAAGTTTTATTACTATAAGAGCATAATTTGTTGACCCCAGTTTGTTGTATTATGTTGTAATGCTTTCCTGCAATTTTTTTTTGTGTTAATGTCATCCAGTTCTTCGGCATGTCCTCAAAGCGGCCTTTTGGCCCTCCAAGTGGAGACACTCCCAACAAACCGCTAAAGAAGTGCACATATACACTGTATGAAGATCATCCATACAGGGATGCTTTGACCAAGAAAAATCAACTATAACAATATTTTGACATAAATTTTTACAGGCTACTGAATGGTTTTACTAGCTCTTAAAACTTGGGATGGCTATTCCTCTTCAAATGCAAGTTGCAATGTCATAAAATACCCTGATTTGGCCCAAGCTGTTCAAAATTTCATGCCATGAACAGAGGCGTACTGTAGCCTGCCTTGTTGGATAAGTGGATGGATAAAATTAATTTAGTTAGTTCTTGGGCAATGTAGCCAACTTGTTTGAATCCAAGTCCATAGTCAATAAAAACGCTAATGGCCTTTGCATCAAACATATTGTCTGGTTTAATTTGTGTACAACCCCCATAACCTTAAATGCGAGGGTATGTAGCACTAAGGTCTCCTGAGTCTCTCCTGTCTGACTCAGGTCTCCCTCATCATTACTGTCTCCTGTACTTTGTTCACTTAAGCAATCAACCTCACATGAGGAAATGTAACCAGATTCAACAGTTCTATTGTCATGTATTTTTTATTTTCATCTCAAGAAAGCATGATGCGGTCAAGGTGACATAAACGTGTCTTTAACTGGAGAAGTCCAGATTTCATTGCGTGCTCTGAAAATAGCCTTTTGTAGAACTCCATTCTGTCGGGCTGATTTCGCCTTCCTCTGCTCAATAGTCAAAAATGGAAAACATGGAACAGTCCATAGCAATGTTCCTTGTTCCACATCGATGACCTTCAGTTGAACAATTGCATTGGTACAGTCAATATGAGGTGCAATGGAAGGTGCTGTTGTGTCAGATTCTGGCAAAATAATGAAAATAAAGTGTAGCTACGGTAATATTAAAATCATTACTTGATCACCATTTTGTTGACAACAACACTTCGGTCCATTGGATAATTTTCAACAAGAGTTACTTGAGATTTATTAGTTATATTTATGCCCATAAACCTGCAATAAAAAAATTAGCCTTATTTACTTCCATGCGCAGTCCCCGAGGAAAAAAAAATCTGGCAACCAAGCCAGTTTATGCGTTTACACCCCCTGTACATTTAATGGATAAACTGAGTTTTTATTTTCGAAATTTTGTTCACCTGGAATTTAAGTATGTCATAGCCAGGTCAACAAATTTAATATGGCGTTACAGCATTACTAATTTCAGGAATAATGAGTTTGCCAAATACATGCCCAAACCTGCCACAAGTATTAAGGGAGGAGCAAATTATATATGTACCTGCTTACAGCGAAAAACCAGCAAGTCAGAATCCTCTGATATCACAAAATCAGTGAAGCCTTCCAAGTTCAGGTACCATTCACTGAATTTTCTTCTCCCTGCAAGCCTAATTAAGAAAAAAATAACCTCAGCAACAATGGAAAAATACCAATGAAAATAAATTACATCAAAACAGAATGATGAAATACATTTTTCTGGCATGCATTTACTCAAATTTACTCAAAAGGCAACATTGAGTCTGTCAGTTCTTTTGAGAGTTTAAAAAGTGTGCGTGTGAATAGATATCTGTCTCGATACCCCAATACAACTAAAAGAATTTTAAAACTTATGCATACCTCAAACACCTTCAGGGCCATTTCATTTGTTACATCCACTGCTTGTTAGTCAGTATCTTGTTAGTCAGCAATAAGTCGATATAGTTCATACATAACATCGCCAGAAATCGCGGACATTTCGAGCCCGCTAACAACTACCAGCGGTATACTGTATAACGCAAAGGAATAAACACTGAAACGAGTGAGAAAGACGTTGTTTCATACGATATATTGCACAATCTAAGCTCTGTAGATATTTTATTTGGTGCAAAGTAATTCTCGACAATGTCCGACATTTTTTTGGTTTAAATATTAGTGTGATAGCCTTTATAAATTAAGCTGTGTTCGATTTTCGCGCGTATTTACTTCCATTCAAACCAAATCTAGGGTTACTGGGGGACTGTAACCCAGTTTATATCCCATGAAACACCAGTGTTAATCAACAAAGAAAATGGCGGCTCGTGCAGGGAAAGCTTCGAGTTTGTAGCTTTCTTTCATACATAAATATGGCGTCCGCTTGCTGTGCTACAGACGAAAAATGAGAAAGATAGGGACGTCCTTGGAAGTATTTTGCCGTGGGCAATTCATGCATTTTTCGGCAGAATTAGATCGTTTAAACATCGTAGAAGTTATATCGAGTCGTGATGATTCACATTGTGAAAGGGTTTGCTTGCCAGTGGACGAGTTTGTGGCATGACTTCGCTACGATTTTAAAGCAATGTATGGAGAATGGAGCATCAATGTGTGATGGATTGGTCGAGGCGTCGGGAAGTAAGTAATCATCTATCTAAGTAGCCGTTGATAAGTCAAATGCGAAGCTTGTACACTACTGAACATGTATCGAGTCGTGATATGACGAACCGCAATTTAATTATTTATATATATGAAAATAATTTCATATCTCCATACATTTCTTTACATGAGTTTGCCGCCATTCTGGCCTTGGTGCGCAGGCGCCGCCGCCATCTTGTCCTAAATTTCTGGCAATGCTCCACATAAGAAGAAAGTGCCGATCGAAATTGCGAAAGTGCGAAAGTGCGATTTTCCCGAGTTGTTCCATGCAGTAAATGCCCCCATTGTGCATCCAGCAGTAAGCATTTATAACTGCTACTTGCCCCGCGAACGTTTTAATGTGTACATCTTCGGAGATTTCTTTGAGCATGGGAAGCAGTCCTCATATTTTGACTGTCTTCTCCCGCGACGGAGTTGTTTACCGTCTGGCGATCAACCAAAAATGAGAGCTGTCGGAAATTTCTCCCGGCATGCTTTGAGAGTCGTGTCCAACACCGCCTGGGTGCAGCCCAACCAAAAGCAGCCAAGAAAGAACTGAGCCCGCCGAATCACCACGAAATGCATAGCCAATTTCGCGGTGATTCGGTGGGCTCAGTTCTTTCTTGGTTGTTTTTGGTTGACAAGGCTGCGCCAGAACCCCCACTTTACATGTGTGTCCTGTCGTACGACTGGTGCGAGTGGAGCGTCAGTGATACTTTTCATGGTGAAACTGCATCTCATTGAGAAGGTCCTGCATGGCCAAATCAACTTGACGAGTCGTAAGACTCGTTTAAGACGTGAAACTACATGTCCTTTAAATACCTGTGGGGCTGCGTTCATGGGGGAGTTGGAGTTCATGAAGGAAGGAAACATTTGGTTCTATTATAAAAGGAGTTGATAATGTAAATTGACCACCGTACATGGATTCTACAAGCTGAGGTTTCGAGCGTAAACCCTTCGCTCTGACGAACGGCCAACGCTGAAAACGTTTTGTGTATCTCATTTAGTAAGGGCTCTATTCAAATGAAGGTAACTCGTTAGAAAATCACGCAGGCGAAGTACGGAGGAATTAACAAATGATACATGCACTGATATGGCTCGTTCTAATACCACGCCAGCCGAAGTAACTGCAAACAAGCACGTCAGCTCGGCATGAAAGAAATACGTAGAAATGCAATACAAAACAAGCTAACTAGGAGCCAACAATACATGGTACTTTCGAAAAGACTAGGGTCCTGCTACAAGCGAAGACGAAGACAAGACAAGTCTAGCAAGCTTAGGCCGGCGTTACACGTAGAAACTTTCAACTGAAACTTGTGTGCAACGGCGCTGAGAAAAAAGTTTCAGCAGGCGTTGCACCGTGTACCATAAAAGGTCGAAATGTGTTCGGGAATGTTGAAACTGGTCTCAAAATGTTGATGCTCCGGTTTCTGGTTGGCTTACGCACCGTAGTGTAACAAGGCCGAGCGAGACCAGTTTCATGAAGTGGTGTTACACGGGCCGGGGAAGCTTTTGTTTTTATCATCACTGCGACCGTTGTTGCAGAAGTAGAAAGCGGTTCTTAAAAGTTGGTGAGCATTGAACAACCCACAGTTAATAACTTTAAAAGTCATTAAAAATATACGAATAAACATGTACATGATCCTCCAAGTTATGTAGAATATTATCCCGGCGGGGGAGGGGAAGGGTGTGCTCCTCGGAATTCTTGGTAGGGGTGTGCCGCCCGGTTCTCCAAATCCTAACCCTTTGTCAGACCAAAACATGCCATTTTCTACACCCGTTTTCAGCCTGAAGTTGCAGTTACAAAGGGCCTATACGCAAAAGGTTTAAAAGGTTTGTTTGGCTATGACTATGACTGACAAAAGTCTCCACCAAATTTTGATTTTGGTAATCGCGTACGCACTTAAAAACACCAAAATATTTGATAACCACAAGTGCGGGTTCTGCTGAATGTATAGACTCAAATTTCCTTGATTTACATTTTTAGCCACTTTCACGCCTGCAAATTGTAAAATGTGACAGTTTTGACGCTTGACAAAAAATTTTTTCCTGCTCTAAGGCAGGACGACGGCGCTTTTGAAGTTTGGTACAACTTGACAAAATTTTGGTAGGACGAAAAACGCGGTTCGCACTTGCAGAACGGAACTGATGACTAATATTTTTGCAAAATAAACAAAAATTCTCCTAGTGCGTACGGGCCCAAATTTTCCTACTGACTTCGTTGTAGCGCAATTAAGCTTCGCGTCAGTGCCGAAGCCAAGAATTGGTAAAATTCAGCTCGAGTGATATATTTTGGTTATTCCCCTCTACTATTAATTTGGAGTTGAAAAGACAAATACGTTTATACGCTCTCGTTGTTCCCTTGAAAACGATACCCGATTTCTAAGACAATAATGTTCAAAACTTAAACCCGTTTTCAGACCAGAGCAACTTAACGATATCTTTAAAGGCGGCACATACCGATTTAGCTCATATAAAGGAGTGCCTAATTTTATAGCATATTCTTCTCTCTTATAATAGGTCATAATACTCTTCCTCAAATCCGAGATTTGGATTGGGTTTATCAGTTTTCAAATGGTAACTGATCAGGCGACGTTACTTAACACTAAGTTGATGCATATGGTTTGATGGTATCTTCCGCTTTGTTGTCTTCGAGGCTCTTTTTCCTACGTGATTTCATATTTTTTAGGCCTGCGTCATTGTAATTAATATAAAGAACACTGAATGGTGTAAATATGAGGAAATATTGCCGAGTACTCTTAAAAGATCTCTCACAATAAACATGACGCTTACAACATAGGTCAAGGATTGCAAAGTCATTTGAATGTCACATTGCTCGCAGGCCTCTTACGGCGCGTCATTCACGTACATGGGAGAAATCTTTGGAAATATGATGCGTTCGTGAAAGGGTGGCAAGTGTTAATTTCGCTGTCTCACCGGCTTCTTTACTGTCTGCCACCTAATATTAACAAATCTTATTAGGCTTTTGCAGGTATATAACAGAAGAAGAAATCATTGTTTAGTTGGGAACGCACAGTCGACATGGTCGAATGAACTGAGACGCTAACAGGACAAATCCCAGATTTACTGCACTCGTGAGCCGGAGAACACAAAACGAGTTATCCTGTTAACTAAATCAATGGGTGACTTTTTATGGATCGCTTTGACCTATCATGCAACCTTTAAAAAATAGTCAGTTTAGTTCTCTTTCAAACACTTTGAACCGCACGCAAGCAGCCAGCGTTATTTGTGGACCGCACCACCAGGAGGGTTTAAAGGTTTGGTCGGTTTGATCCGCTCATAAGTGGATCTTTGAGATTTGCCCATTCAAATTTTGAAAGAACCGTTCACAAATATGTCGGTAAATCCTAAAATCTATTACTTTCGTCTACGATGTTGTTGTTAACACGTACACTATGCACACTACGTGCTTGTGCAACCGTGAGTTCGTGAGCTGGATTAGAGCATATGGGTGTGGTCTGTACTGACAAATGCAGTCTACAGTTAGACATAAACCTCTGTGATGCGAACGTTTCTTATGCAAAGTTTCACAGTATTTTCAATTCTTTTACAGGAAAACAAATATAAAGCAACCCAATTGCTAGTTGTAAAACTGCTATCAGGTTAACACGTTTTACACTGAATTTCGAATTTCTCTATCTCCGGCTATGTCGTGCTGCCACACGGCTGGATCACGTAACAGCAGACCTAAAATTTGAGAGTCGCTTATGACCGATACACAGCAAACATTTCTAAACACAAATACAATTAAAGTAATACAAACTGAATTTGTAACCATGACTTTTTAATGCAATGTGGTAGTATTTTGCTTGACAAGATATCAGCGAATGCCTTGCTTCTGCTTTGTAAATACCCGTTGCGAGATAACACATTCGATAAACGTAAACTGATTCTCATGCAATTTCAGACCTTTTGGTTTATATCCATCTAATCCGCGTGCTTTCTGCGATTGTTCAAGACTTAAGTTTAAATCGGCCACTCCCAACACTGAAGGCTCGCACGTTTTAACCGTTGGCACAACTTTCCGGAGGACCATTTCCAAAATTGGTCGAATAGGGTGTGCCTAAATTTATACCCTTACCGTTTAAACTCTTTTCAGGTTGTAACTTGATCCACAATTTAGAACAATCAATAAGGAATCGCACTTATGTTATAACAAACGTTGGTAGCAAAGAGATGTAAAAGGCTAATGAATAGTGTTGCAGATATGGATACAGGTCTGCTGTTAACCACTACTGAAAATAACTCAACAAAAATAATTATTATTAAATGCCAAATTACTCTTGCACTGTCGAGTTGTAACCCACCCTGCCGTTATATGGTAAAGATACTTAACAGACAAATTGGGATGTTACGCTAAACAGAATTCCAGGCTGACCGGTTAGGGTTCATATTTTCCATAGTTACCAACACGGGTTGCGTCTTCAGCTTGGAAATAGCTATTGAATTATTTCAGTAAATGATGGAAGACGAGTACATAAGGCTTACTGAGATGAGATCAATTGTGAGCTCTGGATAAAATTTACAGCGCCTGCAGCGTTAATTCAGGAGGTAGTCCATGAAAAGCGGTACGTAACAGACGTAACCCCTCCTCGGGAGTGCGGGTACAGCGAACACGTAGGCTAATCAAACAACAAAACTCTGACCCAAGTAACCCTCCCGACCCGTACCTTTAGTTCTTCTTTGCATGGCCTTCAGTCTGTGCACAGACTGATGTGGAACTCGAATTTCATCTGAAAGGCAAGTTCAATCAAATCATACTCAATCGTCACGCAGGTGTGACCAAATATGCAAATGATTATGGCAGGAGACCAAAGAAAATTGATTTGTGACCATTTGTCGGTCTCTTTTATTCATTTGAAATCACGCTGAGCTTATAAGCTCAGGAAGAAAAACGGATTTCCGCTCTCTTCCAAAGAAAACGCAACAAAACATGTTTTCCCGGTTTTTCAAATACCTTGACTTCGCAACTAATTATTTGGCCAAGATTGTGGAAACAAAATCAATGTGACTGCAACGCTTGCGTTTCCGATCATATCTCTTTACTTACTCATCAAATGACGGCGTCCTTATAACCGCTACAACCAGCAGAAGAAAATAACAACTCACTTAATATCGGCAAATCTCGCCTGCTAAAACAAACTAAATAAGAGAGGGGCCTGGAGAGGAGCATTAGTGCTCAAAGTTTATTTCCGGGGATAAGCCTCGGGTGAACACAGTGACACGAGTGATTGTCATGGTTTGTAACACTCACTAAAGATTGTTCTGGTACCTTTTAAGCAAAATCTTAAGCCGGAAATAAAGCGATACATAAAGAAACCGCTTGTCAGTTAATTGGTACTTAAAGGTTCCTTTTCAAATTTCCTTTGGAAGTCCGCCAGTGGGTCTTCTCCACATACTTGGAACAGAAAATACAGATCGGCGCTTTTTGTAATTCCACAGAGAGAATAACACTGGTTCAAAAACTGTTTCACACCATAAAAACTGCTTTTGCAGAACTCAGTTATGTCGATGATTACCGATATTGCGGTACGAAACGTGCAGACTTTTCTCACAGCTTGTTCAGTTTGTGCAGCTGATGCAGATCATGTGTTAGGAAGACAGTTTATGTTTATTTTCACCCGTGAGTTTCAGTCTGTTGTAGACTGGAGGCCAGTCAAAGGTTGACTAACATGAACAGCAAAACAAAGTAA
Source organism: Galaxea fascicularis (assembly GCA_948470475.1). Lineage (NCBI taxonomy): Eukaryota > Metazoa > Cnidaria > Anthozoa > Scleractinia > Euphylliidae > Galaxea > Galaxea fascicularis. The sequence continues at coordinate 11,267,056 of OX419346.1, forward strand.
CAAACGTGGTCGTTATCGGACTTCGGAACCGTCAACTTTTGACTCGCTTACATACATTCCAATCTCGCAAAACAGCAGTAGATGATAACTGCTTAAACATAACTAACATGTTTTTGAATACCTTGTTTTACTAATGAGAAAAGGAAGTACTCGGAGACTAAGGTCAACGTTACTAAAGAGAGCAAAAACGAGGAAACTAAGATCGTTGGAAACTAAACCGCTCTTTAATCAAATACTTAAAAAGTTACATTTTTTCTGAGAGGACTTCTAGTTTACTCGGCTGGATTTCTATTAATTGATAAGTTTTTGCGATTTCTTAATCGTTGAAGACCTTTCTTAATCTATCACCTAATCACGTTCTCAATACAACATCTCAACTCTACATGGGGTAAAAAAGTCAGCGGTTTTTACGAAGGGTTGAATTAACCGGCTCGTAACACGAGACATCATTTCCACCATAGCTTGACTGGACGAGTTCACTGAAAGTGAATCACAAGAACATTGGAAAAGCTTCACTACTGATCATAAGGTAGGGCGAGCTTCATTGTTTTTTCCTTTTAAACTTTATATTCAGCGGTGTTGCAGATAGGATGTCCGTGATTTGGACATTTTTCTTGTGAGGTGTTAGGTCAGTGTGTGCATGAGTGAGTTTCGTTCGACGATTTTTGTTGCTAAACGGTACAGCACTGTGATGGATAAAAATGACTCTAGCTTAACTTGTGAAACCATTGCGAAAAACCAAACTGTATACTGATCACGTTAATCTCAAAATTCACCAACTGGAGTACATGCTTTACGCAGTTGCATTTTGTTTGTAGTGAAAATTTAATGGTGGCTGCCTGTGTGGCTAATCCAGTGTTTTTCTTTAATGAGAAAACAAGTCACTGTCAGATGGTAAGATCTGCTTATTGACTCTCAAAACACCACTACACCAGGGCCCACGCCTTTATTTTTGACGTCTGCTCAGAAGAATTCCGCTTGAGAGTGCCTAGAAGTAGTAGTACCATTTCTTGATATAAAATTCACAATCGATTGAAAAAGTTTAAAGAGAGTGTGACTTTCAATTAAACGCCGAATTATGTAATTTTGTGAGTGCATACTCACACGTTTTTCAAACGCGCTTTGCCTGGATTCTGTAGCTGACCTTGGCAATGACTATCACAACTGTGACCACGTCGGAATACGTCCGCAACTTACAACGCAGACCTTGTGCATTTTTAAAGAGTACGTACCGCCTTCGAGCAGCAAAGAATTATTTTTTTCCTAGTTGTCGCTTGAGTGGAGTACTGATAGACATGCTTTGTGATGCTTTCTTTTTATAGAGTAGAATTCACGGAGCAAAGAGTTTTATACTTGAGTAAAATATGGACAGATATAGAAGAAGAGAGTTGACTGTTACGTGTCTTTCATTGATGACACCCGCTTTGAAGACAGTGATGTCTCCGTCACGTTTTCCTTTCTTGAATCGCTATATGACTAGCAATCCGTCACGTGTAAAACCGTTGATAGGTTGACTGGATTTTGTTACCTTGTCGCAGTCCCGAACAAAGAAGGCAATGAAAGTAGTAAACGTCGACCTTCGCTTAGATGTTGAAATCCTTCGGCAGGATTTGATTATTGAGGCCAGTTAGCTTTTGTGTTTTTTTAGCGTTTGCTTGAGACGTGGACATATTAAATGGGTGGAAATACATTTAACTGTAATAAATATAATCTTTATATTTGAGAGGTCTTCACAGTGTTAAAGAAAATTTCTGCAACTGCGAATTCTGAAAAAAAAAATGGCTTAAAGGAGACTCGCCGATTTGCCTTGTAGGTCTTGTCTTGTAGGTAAATAGGTAGGTAGGTCGTAAGTAATGGCGTAATCTAGTTTCCATAGCATAAGAAGTACAAGAAGTATTCATAATCCCCACCCTTGGCCATCCTCTCACTCCGACCCCCCCCCCCCCCAACTCTCCCAGCCTCCCTATTCCCTTATGAATGTTATGTTAGCCCCACAGTTTGTCGTCAGAGTAATGTTGATGGTCGATGAAAGATTTCTATCTGCGTCCAAAAGGGTTTGACTTTGTTAGAGAAAATGGGATCCACCACAAATTAGCCGACATCCCGTAAGACTCGCGTCTCACCTTCTGATTGTAATTCATGAGTGTTTTAAGGCTTAACCTTAAATCCACTAAACATCTATGCGGAGCAATTGCACGTAAGCTTCCCTTGTTAATCGTCGCATTTATACTTACCGTCTTACAGTCTTCGGGAAATTTCGATCACGGGCAAAAAACCAGTTACTCACGCCGTGGGCTGTGACATAAATGCTTTGCACGTGATCACAGACAGAGAAGGGACTCAAATATCCAGAAAGAGACTACTACGGCCTATTCACCTCGAACACATCAACTGTACTCCTGAAATAACCGAACTTCGCCTCTCACATTAAACTTTAAGCCTGACTTAAGACGCAAACAATTCAACTGAGGCAGGGAAAAATGGACAAATTTGTGTAATTCTTTTGTAGCGGTTATTTTGCCAGCTCCAACCATACTCAATATCTCTGACTATCTGCCCAAGACTTGCGCCTAATCAGTTATGCCCCACGATGCGAATTAGTGGACCAAGCAGGGAGTTCGCGTCACGTTCGCGGAATGAAACCGGGCTTCAGTCTGCATTTTCCAGTTATCCGCTAAGCCAAGGTGATAATGACAGATTAATGCGAAGTTGCAGTAGTTATTCTAATCCTTTAATTACCTGGATATCAAATATTATGTGCTATTTATAGAGCGGAAATGAGAGTCTACAGACAGTCGACTTTGGTCTTCAATGTTGTGATTTGTCTCAATCCTGAGTACATAGCGAGAAACCGGACATCTTTATTTTGTAATGGACTTAAAATGCTTTGGTGGGTGCGTGATGGATGTACGTGTTGTATAAACGATAAATTCTTGATTTGTTTTGGCTTTTAAAAATCATGTTTTCTGTGGGCACTGTATTCAGTGTGATTTTACAATTCTAAAACCACATAAGGACCATAAGGGCGTCACGAAGTTGTTCTTGGAAACTTCCTACATGCTGATGTTTTTGTTACAAATACAAGATTTTGACATTTGATCAAATTCGCTGCAGCCCAAAACAAAAATTTTCAAAACGTTGTCATCGACTCTGAAGAGAATCTGTGGATGTTTTATTTCATGATCTGGTGTATTACCTCATTGATTCATAGGTGCTCTGGATAGGGGCATCAACCTAGTACGCAGCTTTATTTGGCATGTTACGTGACAAGCCAATTAAACGCTGCATAGGAGACGACCGAGTTCATGTTTCTCAGCTGTTTTAATCTAAGGATGGGTATCACCAATTTTTTTTACCATTATTATTATTATTATTATTATTATTATTATTATTATTATTATTATTATTATTATTATTATTATGACAGTATATACTTATGGATGCCATACAAAAAGCAAGCCAAACCTGGGGCGACAGACGTAACCCAGGGGCCTTGAACGGGAAAACAAAAAAAAAATTAAAAAATATAACTATGTACATAACTATACACATAACTATATACATATCTATATTTATTATTATTATTATTATTATTATTATTATTATTATTATTATTATTATTATTATGACAGTATATATACCTATGGATGCCATACAAAAAGCAAGCCAAACCTGGGGCGACAGACGTAACCCAGGGGCCTTAAACGGGAAAACAACAAAAAAAACCCAAAAAAAATTAAACGCTGCATAGGAGACGACCGAGTTCATGTTTCTCAGCTGTTTTAATCTTAGGATGGGTATCACCAATTTTATTTACCATTTTTATTATTATTATTATTATTATTATTATTATTATTATTATTATTATTATTTTGGATGAGCTGTCCACTTCATGCCTACAATATCATCAGTAGGTTTCTCCCTCTTGGATTTGGTTTTTCAGTAGGCAGGGGACCTATCCTTATGTTTCCTTCCTTTGACGTGTCGGTTTTTATTTTAGAAAAGATATGAGAAAGTAGGAAGGAAATTTTTGCATTTTGTTCACACCCACATGAGGGAAACTTAACCTCACCGGGAAAGGTCCAAAGGAATCCTTTTTGAAAAGAAGCGTATTATAGGAAAGATCCTTTATAGTGGAAAGATAAACTCATTCAGGGAAAAATCTCAAACCTTAAAACGTCTTTATTCTTTACGTAATGAGCAATTGAGTTAAAGTGAACTGTCACGGGAATTCTTGTTACACCTTTGCTTATACCGTGAGTAATTTAATTGCACAAACGGCCTGTGCGTGAAGATGTAAATTTCAAATGAATCCTTACAAGGAAAACAAGCTATTGTTATTTTATGTCCATTTTTCCAAAACACGCAATGAGAAATGAAAAAGCTAACTTAACTTTTTCAAGTTAAGTTCGTCATAAGGAAACTGCAAGTTATCTGTAACGGTAGCATTGTTGAAAATACGCCATTGGGTTTATTTAAAGGGTAATGTGATTCCCAATTATCAAGGAACAAGTTACTAAAGTCCGTGAAAAGTGCAATAGTTCGACTTTTCTTTTTGGAGTCGGTGTGATGAATTTCAAAAAAAGTATTAACGTTAGGCCAAGCGTCCAACAGTTTTGTAGGCCTAGCGAGATTCTGCAAAAACATTCTTCCGATAAAAAAAGGTTGCGCCAATCTTGGCAGACTTTTAGACCCCCGTCAGTCAATAATAGTGATCTTATTCGAGTAATGGTATTTGTGGTGTTGATAGTCGACGATTAAATTTGTCGATGACTTAAAAATAAAATGAACTATTATTTTTAATTCCTGAATTATTTTTGACAGACCCGAAAGTCCATGTCAGTCATTCATGATGCCTGATATTTATGTTGTTAGATGGCGATTTAATTTATGGCTGTTTTCTTACCATAGTATAACGCACTTACTTAGTTAACATACTTAAGAATGGGTAAACAAAACTTCCTTTAATAATTTTTACTGCGGTTTTTTATATGAGTTTTTTATATTAAAATTGTTATACACCAAGCCGAGCATTATCGATCAAACTCCGTAGCACAGTTTAAGCTCCAATTTTAATTTGAACGAAGTTCAACAGTTCGTTCGGGAAACAGCTATAATTGCATGGACCAGTGTTACAAAATAGACGTAACGGAACCGTAACTACAGTTCTGGATTTTGTAGGTGAATGAAATCCAAAACTATGCTGACCTTCAGTTTGCGGTCATGAGTGCATCATGAGCAATGTTAACTCAAATTTTTACACTGTTCCCTGAGATTGTCATGGCTAGGTGTGGCTGTTCGATAGTCGTTATGCTGCTTTTTTGCTTTAAATCGGCCGGAGACCTCGCCGTTTTGCTAGTAATGGAAGATCATACGCTTCTCTGTCGATCCCGTGATTCTCAAGTTCAGCTCCGATCAGGTCAGAGTCCTCGTCATTGGTCGTGCATCAGTGTTAAACAGGGTCTACCCACTTTATCTGCAAGGTCCTGTCCGCCAGCTCGACTTGTGTTCCACTGAATGTGTACCTCACAACACGAACCTCTTCATCACTACAGGCAAAGTACTGGAACATTCGCGTGGCAGAGGTAAAGGCAATAGAAAAAGAGTGACTGCTACTGTTGTTATTTTTGTGGTAGATCATTTGAAGAGCAATTAAGTGGATGCGATAACACAGCCAAATTTTTGTTCGGACAAAGTTGATTGAAGCGAACGATAGAGCAATGGTCTCTCGTTAACCACTAAAAATTGCACTCTTCTATGAAAGCTATCAGTTACGTAATGCCGAGTTCAAAGAAACTCCGGGCCTCAAATTAACACCGGTACCTTAACTACAGTCAGGAGGTGTTTATTGGATCTAGTCTATACGGTGTTCATTCCTAACGCGACGTTTATTCGGGGCCAGCTCACGGCATTTGAATAAACTGCGTCGTAAACATGGAAAACGTTTGTCCGTTCACATGATCATAACAACAATTTGGGCGGGCAAGCGACTCGGAAGGCCATCACTGACCTTTCGTCCTCCGTATGTGTAGTTCCTTCGGTCGGCATAACGTCTATTTTAGGGTGGGCTGTCTTTTTAAAACCAGCCGCTTTCTTTGAAGTTACTACATGCCGTTAGCCAAACGCCTCCAAGCTATCATCAGTCTGGTCACTATATAATTCTTAATTAAAGAACCCCCTATTTTTATCGAGTTTTATTTTTGTATTTGTCGCAGAACAAATGTAAGTATACCACGGTAAAAGCCACCTGGCCTACAATAGCTTTCTCTACTTCGAGGTAACTCGTGCTCGCACTATAATGATTGCAATTTTCTATAAATGGCCCTATTTAACCAATGGCCGCAGACGATTTGTTGTCTCAACAAATATTGATCTTGGTGAGAATTTAAAAAAATTTCAGAAATTTCATTCAACTTTTTCCTTTAGAATTCGATCAATTTCCGGTGTTATCAAAAGCCACCGCCATTCATAAATAACTTAATTTTCAGTAATACTTCAGTCAGTGCATTGTTGGTTTTCAACGTTTCAGCAAATCACAAAGGTCAACACTTATTGGGCCAAAGTTGATCAGAAGTATCCAAGACGGTGATTCAGTAAAGCTGGTACATAAATGTACTGGGTGTTCCATTACAAGCTAAGAAACTTTGTGGTGATTTCAGAGGAGGCGAGAATAAACGAGTTAACTCTAGAAACGTCCGCACCCAAAACGCTCCGTAGATTTCCTCTTCAAGGATTGCGGTGGATTATATCCAATATCATTATCTTATTATGATTACAAGCACATCACGAGAAGTATAATTTACACATATTGCCAGATAACGTGCTGACAAAAGTAGAGACGATCAAGATCTCTTGCCCGGAGGGCGCGTCACGCATTTCTCAGAGTCTTGACTTTATCTGAGCCTATTTTTTTAGCTATGGCCAGTCTCTTTTTTCGTTGCTTTGCGGAGTGAAATGTTCAGAGTAACATAAAACTTTGTTTCATAGCTAAATACGTTTTGCCGACTTCCCTTATCGAGTTCATAACGGGTCCTCCGGTCTACCAAAATCCAGTAATTTGGTGTCATACGTCCGACGCCATGTCAAAGATCTTATTAACGTTATCAACATTTACTTCCCAGTCCAAAGGAGGAATGGCAAGGCACTCATCAGAGTAATAGTCTTTCCTTGTGATACGATTATATAAGGAAATTAACGTTAATCAATAGATACTTTTGGGCAACGTGAAAAAATTTACTCTATTTGTTAGTCTTAATTCTGTCCAAAGCAAAGCACGAAGATAAGATCGCCCTGAACTTATTCACATTTATTCACATTCGCATTTTTGAGAAAACTTGAAATTTTCCTGAAAGCTTCTCTGAAGTCAAGAGCCTGCCCCCTGAACTCTTCTGTGCTAATTAAGGATCCACCTTTCTAATTGCATTTCCGGTGTTTGAAATGATTGAATAAGAGGTAGATAAGATAGAATTTAAAACAATCGATACCCCACAGAAGCCAGTCATTATATAAGGTCGAGGATTTGCCTTATTGTCATCAAACGCTTTGCAGACTACAGTAGAAGTCGTACTGTTTTTCATCTTGAAACATCGCAGTTTACAATTGAGGTAACGAAAAGTATTGCGGTATTTTTGCAGGTGTCTTGTATTCTCAAGTTTAAAGAGTGCACAGTGAAATTGAATTGCCTCAATACAAATATGTTATCGGTATTTGTCGACTACTTCAATTGGCAAGGGTGATTTTAATGGTCTTTTCTGACTCATCAAACCTGTACAAAGTCCAGTAATAATGCAACAGGGCGTTCCATCGTGGTACTCAATGGTGATGTTACTGTTTTCGAGATCAAAGCCAGCTGATTGTACAAAGACTGTAATACTGTTATTTTTTGTCCGGACAGTCTCACAACTATATGTAAAGTTCATCTGATGCTGGGAGTGAACTTGTTAGGCTAATCATGGTTTTAAGTCTTTGCTTTTATTTGCAAAACTCAATTTGCAGTCGCATTGTCCTTACTGCCGTTTATTGTTAAGGATGAAGAATTTAAAGGTGATTTCTACATTTTACTGGTAGGAATTTCCTTTGCGGACGATATCTTTCAACCCTCTCCTGATCTTTCCTAAAACCCCTTCAGCGTGTCATCAAAGTTGTGTTTCTTATCATTTGCTTATTATATATTTGTGTATATCTTTTTCAGTCAACCAGAAAGAAAAAGATGGCGACTTCAAGAACGTACTGGATGAGAATACTCAGTGTGGTGCTGGTAGTTATTCTTGTACTGGAGGCTGTTGAGGCTAGGGTAAGCAATCAGCCTCTGTATCATATCACTGCCTGTGGTCCCTTTCAACTGTTAAAAGAAGAGTTCATCTCCTTCTTAGACTGAAACATAATATTGTTAAGTAGTTTAATGGTTGCTAAATCATCGGAATAACACACAGGTTAGGAACCATTGATCCCTTCCTAGCAAAACCGGAAGAAATGAGCTGGCCAAGTAAAACGCAACATAAACATAGCTACGTTTCACACTGCAGACGCGCGAAGCTTCGACAAATTCTTGAAATGTCAGGGTGACTCCGTGGTTTCATCAAGTAACCCTAAAAACAATGCAAAGCCAAGTACTTAGTCTAAATACGATTTAAATCGCAGCGCGGAAAACTCAACAAAAGAGACAATGTCACGCTGTCTGACACATAAATGGCCTTTAAAGAGGTTATACGGAAAATTCAAAAAGCATTGTTACTGAATGACATAACGTTCATCAAGAACAGCACAGCGGTAAGTTGTAAGAGAGTCAGTGGGAAGCTTGGAACCCTGCCTTGAAACAAATTCTCACGTGTAGTTGCCAAACGTTTCTTGACTGTGCCACCACAGCAAGAGCAATCTATTATTTCTCCTTAAAGGACACCCAATAGTGACCGGTGAAAAAGATTTTGTTTAAGCCAATATTGAAAAAGTAAGCCCACTGCTTTCAGAGGAACAGTAAAAATATGTCGCCTAGCATGTTCGCGGGAACGTCGGTATGAAAATTTCGCACTTAAATTTAAGTCAGTCTGTTATAACATAAAAAAAGTATGTATTTAAATAGGAATGGAAAGATCTAACAACAAAGGAAACAAGTGCTTATCCAGATTACCTGTTGACGTCAGATTTTAGCAGTTTTTTAACCTTCTTTTTTCCAGTTTATTCTTTTAAAAACTTGCATCTGTGCACTTGTTTTTGGCTAAGTGCCAAAACGTAAGTTTCAGTTCTAAACTTTCTTTGTTCGATCAATCAACAAATTCCAATCAATATTTCAATTTGCCAATTAAGACAAAACCCACTCTATTCTTCTGCCAAGAAATCAAGAAGTTCGTTTTCATATGGCACTAAACAAAAATTCACTCACGTACTACAAACCCCCAAACTGGTGGCCTATTTCCTTACGTTCTTTTATCACCCCTATAAAAATTCCAACACGTTTATATTTTTGGTCACTTCGATGAGCTCGGTTATTATTTTTACATTTATTATTGAAGACATTGTAAAATGTCCAACTCAGTAAATTGTTGTTTGTAACCCTGCGGAATATAAACTCGAACAACGGCCTTGCCTGCTAAATCCAGCGCGATTTTGCAGGTTAACTATATTGTTATCGGCGAACAAGAAGAAGAATTTTTTTAGGCTTGTGATTTCCAGTCTTATTTTTCTTTTCTGCTCTTTTCTTTTTTACTTTTAATTACTTAAATGGAATCTCTTTGGATTTAGGAACCTACGTCATCTTGAATCGGAAGAACGTTTTTCACCTGTCTACTTTACTCTGATATTTCCGCCTCGAAAAGCACTTAACATACCAACACAAAAATAACCGAAAAACGGGAAAGAGGGTGGGAAAAGTAGGTCTTGATGCTTCATTATATGGAAAGCTACTGCCGAAGTGCCTCTACGGCGAAGGCAGTTGTAATCAACGACATGATAAAGCCGTTTCATTTGGCTTCTTCTTTCAGTGGAGGTGCATAGTGGTAATTCGCTGAGAATGGAAAGGCGGAATAAACAAATTATTTGTCCTCACCAGGAAAAACGTTTCCGCTTCACAGAAACAGATCTGCAATAAAAGCTACTAGAATTAGACGCGTGTTGGGGGGTCCCCTACGTGAACGTTTGCAGCATTTGGCGGCTCACTGAGGGGCACTCTCCGGCTTTATTTGTCTACCAGTTATTCTAATCGGCATCCAACATTGATTTAGATTTTAACTACTTTCAATAACGTATTTTATTCGTTGGGCTGGATTTAATCCAACTACGCCCGCTTAACTGTTCCCATGTCATCAAGGCTTCAAGGATTACCGGAAGTGTTAGCCCCGTACGGTCATGAGGGATTATCCCCTCGTGTACATACCCACGGGGATCACATCCGGTACACGCTATGCTTGTAATTTGCAAATCGCCGGTGTACGCCGGTAAACCACTTTGGATTTATTCACCTTTTGCGGTATAAACAACGGCCAACTGGTCGGGAAAACAACCTTGGTATTTGCCGTTTCATAGCGAATAGGTTATCAGTTTCAATTTCATTACGTTTAATTAGATTTAACTTTAATACGCATGCAACCTTTATTGTTGAGTTGGGCAGCAAACCGATTTGCATCATCAAACAAAATGTGATTTCTAAAACATGGTGTATCACCGGAAGTGAGGAGTATTTTCTATAGTGTTTCTGCCCCAGACAGGCAAAGGATAATGCCGAACACATGTAACATAATGTCAGCATATGACTGAAATTCATAGCAAAACGTCCCTCAGATAGATGAGGCCTCTCGGCAGTGAGAACAACTGTCATCACGCCGGATTCGTGTATCATCAGACGGGTTTAAAAAAATAATCGGGTATCTACACACAGTTATCAGTCGCCTACGCATCTGGCTTACTGCGATAGTTTTTCATTTTTTATATTTTCTAAAGTCTATAAACTTATCACGAAGAAATAACTGAGGCAAAATATTTACTGTCAAGACCCCACATGTAAAATGTTCTTACCCGTGCATGTAAACCGTTCGTTGTCCCCACTGCTTATTTGGATTGTATTTTAATAGAATGGATCAATTCTTCCCGCCTTGACAAGTCAAAAAACCGGTTTATCCGGTTTTCACGAGCTCTGCAAACAGCGCCCACGTTTGCGTTCTTTAAACTTTTACTTTCCTTTTATCAGCTATCTACGTAACGAGCACAAAATATTTATCATAATTCTAACGTGTTTGTTTTCTTTTAAGCCCCCACGATAATCTAAGATAAAGTGCTTTATTGATGTTTCTTGCACCACACTTGATCACAAGGGATTGCAGACGGAATTTTCGTGCAATGGCGTGCATTATTTTTCGTGGTACAATGAAACCCTTACTGAAACACTAACAAACATTGAAGTTTATTACATCAATATCTGAGCATAACTGGAAATTTTTCAATTGCTTTCCATCTTTTCATCTTAGTTTCACCAAAGCTGTAAGTGGCAAATGATACTTGATAAAGACACAAGGTCACTAAAAACTGCCTCAAACAGCCTGGCCTTATTATCACCAATTCTATTATTGTTATGTTCAAGAGATTCCAACTAACCGTGGGTCCTTGCCTGACAATTTTAATTATTTATGTTCGTCGCAAACTTACGAACAAACAAAGCTAAATCCAGTCTCGGTGTAAAGCCCTAGTTAGCTGTTTTCCTATAGCAAGCAAATGATCGTTCCATCTGGCGAGTTCAGTAAAATCTTAAGTTTCTTAGTTAGTTATCTGCAACATGTAAATGGTGAATTGTTGTTTCATTTGCTTCGTAATCGTTTTAAAGGTGCATTGTGAAGATGCACGGGAGAGGTTTATTGCAGCAGCCGGCGAAAAGAGAGGAATTACTGGCAAAGTCTAATGCCCAGTTCACACCAAAGCTTAAAGATGTTTAAAAGCTGTTTAGTTAAACACGGTTTAAAATTATTTTCTTTATAAAAGCTGCTTACCGATGTTTATTGACTACAAATTCAGCGCAAATTGAAGAATATGTTTAAGTTCATCTAAATCCTGTATAAAAGCCTGAGTTCCAGTTTTTCTTTAACTGTTTTCGTTTTTCTAAACCTGGTTTAATTAAACATGTTTAGTTGATGTGAATGGGGTATAAGACTGAGACTGAGCCATCTTCTTGAATGCAGCAAAGCTCTCCAGTCCCCCATTTCTTTTAAATCATGGTTAGAAATGTTTCACTTCAGAGTGGAAAACTGATAGCTGTAAAATCTGAAAAGGAAAATGCGTTATACAAGCCCGCTGGTCACGTTACACAGGTAGAAGAACACAGTTAGCACGGCATCGCATTACCACAAATTTATGGCTAATTAGGGTACGTGGCTCCGAGTTACATTTTAAACGTTCTTATGTATGAATATTCATTCTGTAGCTTTCTTTAAATCTGGCTATCTTATTTGTCGATAGCCGGCAAACAATGGCATCAGAAAGACTCCATAATGAAATCCAATGCCTGAGAAAGAAAAGTGATTTTGACATTTTTTTTCTCTATTTTAGCCTCCCAAGAAAGAAAAAAGAAGACAACGTGAACGAGTCAAACATTGTGGCGCGAAAGGTCACCCATGTGAACCAGGCTCAAGGAAGGTAGCCCCTGTTTTTTTAATTCAGTAGTTCTTGCCTGTATTTCAAATTTCTTGCTAAGATGACAAATTGCATATTACTTTGCAATGGCCATACCAGCTGTCGCAATAGTAATACGTTGCTCGTTAAGGCTACGAATCACTTCAGTCGGATTCAATCAGTGAAACGAAACAAGTAAATCAGTATCAGTCAATTTTCTATTAGGGCTTAAAAATTATAGTTTTCACAAGCACTTGGACAGGCGAATAAGGGAGTTCGGATGGAACGGATTTCACCTGTGTCATAAGTAATTCGCGTTTGTTTTGGCTTTGTTTTGCTTTGCTCTGTGATTGGTTGAAAAAACTCGCGCCACTTTATCAGCCAACTAGAAGAAAAATTCATTCTTATGGTGCTTCAGAAATTTGTAGTTTGCTTGAAAGATCTTTCCAAATGGAGAAAAATGGAGTTTTCGTTTTAAAAGATCTTCTTTCATTTTTGCTTAAAAAGAAGACAAATCACAGAATCAAGAATATCTCTGGAAATATTTGAGTGATGCCATTCAAACTTGGCACCAGTGATGTATGTCTGGTAAGATGCAAATTGATACCCACTGTGATGTTTTCATCGTTCCTATGGCGAAATTAAGAAAAGAAACCGAGAAGACTTAAAACTACTTCTTTCATTCTTCCTAGTTGTGCTGCACCGTAGGCTACACCTGCAAGGTAAAAGAAATCGCCTCCAACTTGACAAAGTCACTGACAAGAAGGAAACCAAACATTGGAACTTGTGAACCAATGTTACCGATACGGAAAAACGACAAAGAGATAGACGAACATCATCCAAGTCCAAAGACAAAATCCAGCCCAACAATTAAATCCAGTCCACTGGCTCCTTCCAATCTAAAGGTTCCTTCCAATAAAACGATTCCTTCAAGCCCACACGCGCATTCCAGTCGCTCACTTTGGCTTTGAACATTAGTCCAGTTTTGTCATGTGGCGACGACTTGGTGATCACCTTGGTTACCCATAACAGGTATCCAGGACGTTAGTGAGCACAAGAAAGGAACTATTGGTTGAGAGCTTGAGTGTGCGAGAACAAAGGGAAGTTTTTACAAGCTCTGTAACTTATCCAAAAAGTAGATAGTTTTTCCCTTTTGGTATTATTTATGTCCATGAAGTTTATTTATACCCCTATTTGACAAAACGACGTTCTCGAAAAGGTATATTCTGCTTGGTTTTGTACTATTGGCTGTATAAATAAAACCGTGGATATACGCAAAATCTGGAAAAGCAAAACAATTGCAACAAACGGGAGAAATTAAAATGGCAGAAGGAAAAAAAGGATAAATATTAAAAGGCTTGGTTTACACGGGCAAAATTTCTTTGACAAGGAGGCTCTCGACTAGCTTTGTATTGTCGGGTGTTGGACAAAAATTACCAAGTTTTTCCTTTAGCAGACTCTTTGTACAACTGAAAATCTTTCCATATCAACGTAACCAAATCAATCTTGTCAAGGAAAACGTGCTGTGCTGAGCCACTGCCCTAATTTTATGTTCTTTCGATATGGTCTACCAGCCATAGGTAGTAACATTACTTAAACATCTTCCCAGATAACGCCGCGTTCGATTAGCTCTATTTCGGACTTCAAATAAATGGAATTCTTATAGCACGTAGGATGGCCTCTTCAAAATGTTATATGTATTAGTTATTCATAACCTACTTTGCTTTCAGGTGTCGACAAAACTCTTCGAACCCACCTCTAGTACCTTTTTGCCTTTTTCATGCTATACCAAAAAACAATACATTAAAGGTCATTACTGAAATTACTAAATTGATCTCTAAAATATTGCATGTAAGTGTCTAGAATATTGCTATGTATTCCAGAGGTTTCTTCACCAATGGAAAAGTATCTTAAAATATTTGTGTCTTGTCCTAGTTATTATAGGGACCCGAAATTGTAAAATTAAAATATTATCTGTCTAAACAAAGCAGATACATCCTTTTCGAAAGTTAAGGTCGGATTTCCTTGTTTGTTTTTGTTGTTGGTTTAATCCTTTGGTGAGGAATATTTAGACAAGCGCGCTGTTATTATTATTTTTTTTTTTTTAGTAAACGCTTTAAAGCTATGCACTAATCATAACTGAATGAATTGGATCTCGTTCCCTTGCAAACTATGTATGGCATAAGTTGAGTAGGAGTACAAGTAGAATTAGTAGTAGCAGCAGCAGCAGTAGTAGTAGAAGTAGTAGTAGTAGTCTTTTATTCACCCAATTTAGTGCTCTTTAACTTTAAAAAACACGAAAGAAAAATTCATCTTTAAAAAAAATAAGGAATTTCCTGCTCATACAGATTCATTGTAGTGGTCTCATAACGATTTAATCCCCATACTTAAACGTTATATTGTATTTTTAGATTTAATTTTAAGCGTTAGGGGCTGAGTACAGACTTTCCGGCACATACCGTGTGACTGCAGCGAGTTCCTCAATGCAGATTACCTCGGCAAACCGTAAAATACAGTAACTGACCCGTTGCTGTTTCAACGAACAAAAATTCATATTATTTATGAAGAAACTTATAGGTATATTACTGCTCCCATATTGGGAGTAGTGCGTGTTTTGATGTAGCATAACAATCATAAATATGGACATTGCTTTTGAAACATTAAAAAGTCATAGTAAATCTTTCATCAAACTTTAAATTTATGTATTTGATGTATGGGACGAATCCTTATGATTGGTCCATACCCCATTTAACAAAGTAATTTTTGTCCTCTATCCAGTTATAAAATGAATTGGTGAAAAGGAGGATGAAAGCGAAAAGAAATAAAGCGCAAAATAAAAATAAACATTCTGCAAGTCAATTGAACGACGCAGCCGTATCTGAAAAGCCTCAAGGTACTACCACGAACTTCACCATTCTCATCGTACAAACAAGATAAAACGGACATTCAGTCACCAAATGACTGTGACAAGTCGATTTTTGTCTTCATGGCAATCACCCTTGTCAATAAGTTGTTTTTTGGTTTTTTTTGTTGCACGAAACTTTGTACTGCTGGGTTTCAGAAAGAATAATGAGAAGCTGTCGTCTTAATTTCGTAACGTAGGATCCCAAGCCATGTAGACGACAAAAAAGATTGAAAGTGCGCGAGATAATCATGATGAGAATGCAATGGCTCGCCAGCTACGGAAATGCCAAATAGTGAGCCCCACTGATAAAAATCCCACTCAAGCCTTGGTGTTTTTTTTATCTCATGCCGAAGTGGGAGATCAAGTAAATGGGGTCCGGGGAGGTCTTCTGGAGAACACAAAATTAGTTCCTTTCGTGGAGGACCGTCTTGTGTGGCCACCTTAAGGGGGAGGGGACTAACGTTACTACAAAAAAATCTTGCTATGAAATGATTTTCGAGCCATTTTGTAAGTCACGTAACAAGAACAGAAAAAAATATGTAAACAAGTCAAGGGGTGAACCCTTCTGGATATCGAAAATAGTACCAATGGTTAGTAATCGCTTTAGGTGCAAAACTCCACGTATCGATCTGTTAAAATTCGCGTTATCGTGAGAGGTATGACGTCATTTCCGGATTTCCTCAGGCCTCTTTTTCAAGGCGAGTCTGGGTGTTCATCCTTTCGTATGCAAATCAATTTGCGTGAGAATGAATCACGACTAAAAACATTTTCAAAACAAACTTGAAACGAGCAGCCAACCTGTAAGAAACTTTAAAAAAAAGCGACCAGGTTGGAATATTATTTTGTATATAAATTTGCATATTGGTATTCCATCAGTTCAAATTTACATACGGCTGTTCAAGTTCCATACAAAAAAAGGTTTCGGGTACCTTCGGGTACCCAGTCGAATATAATTTACATTAATGCATGTGAGGCCTGAGGATTTTCAGCCAGGGATACGGTGGAATAATACGGACACCGAGGGGACATGCCATAGTGTTCGTATTATCCGGGTGTCCGTATTAAGCGGGCTCTCAGAGAAAACGTCAGGGGCACATTTTATCGATATAAAGACCAAAGCAGACACTTTTACGAGAAAACGTTGTTTAATTTCTTAACTGTAACAGTAAAACGTTCATCCTAAAGAAACCTCACGAACATTTATCATAGCCTCAGAGTAAATTGTATTTTTATTGAAACAGGCACGACAATGGCTTCATCTGAAAAAGTCTATGACTTTACTTTGTACTGACGCTTTTAGTTTGCGACTCAGCCAAGTGGACTGGTAC
This sequence comes from Galaxea fascicularis, assembly GCA_948470475.1. Taxonomy (NCBI): domain Eukaryota; kingdom Metazoa; phylum Cnidaria; class Anthozoa; order Scleractinia; family Euphylliidae; genus Galaxea; species Galaxea fascicularis. Next base: position 11,283,880 of record OX419346.1, read on the forward strand.
AGCTCGCAGCAAGCAAACAACGTCAAAGAGGAAGAAGGTTAGGAGCAACGACTGCAACAAAAAGCCGAGGAAGTTAAAGGACTATACGTAGAACAAGAGTCAAACACCGGAAGAAAGACAGACTGTCCAAAATCAAATATGTCACGCTACTTTGTCACTGTTTTTTTTTTTTTTTTTTTTTGGTGATAAAATTTTATTAACCCGTAAAAATCTGCCATTATCTGAATAGGGTACAATGTCTTAATTATCACATAACTGTGACAATGAAAATAGACAGTGTGCAGAATTTGTGACTCGGGACACAGAAAAGTGTCCGTTGTCCGTATTAACCGGTGTCCGTACAAAACGGGTTAATTTTAGAGAAAATTTATGAGCTTTTTGTCGGGACAAACGAAACTGTTTGTTATAAGCGGGTGTCCGTAGAGCGGGATTCCACTGTATCACTGTAAAATGAACAAACTTCAAACCAGAGTAGCATCAAACCATGTCTGACTGCGTAACTCCCCAGAAAATTTTAGCGCCTTAACGGTTCTAGTTTACCAAGAGGTGTACGAGACAAAGTTGGGCCCACGAAACGTACAGGATTCTTGCTCACGTTTTTTTTTTTAAGAAAATAAAGTTGTTCAAAATATAAAATGTTGTAATGTTCCTCTTCCATGAGCTGGTTCGAAGAAATCTCGACACGAAGGCCACAATCGAACGGTGAAGGAAAGAGCCAATCACAGAACAGATTAAAATGAGGCATTCATTCTTCTCCCCAAGCAGAAATAGCCTTGTATCGAACTTTACCAGATCTCCCATTTTCACACCCACAGTGAGATCTGGCTACGAGATTAGCAGTAAAAAATGGTGCAGGTGAAAATCACTAAATGGAGAGAGGAACACTCTCAGGAGCGAAAGAAAACGATTGCTGCTTCAGCATCAAGATACGTCAACAACCAGTGATAAATTAAGAAATTTTGCCCATTTCAAAGCAGCCAGCGGCACCAAATTTGAAGCATATTCTCGTGGAAAAGTAGCTGCATTTAAACGCAAAAGCCCCTACCGAGTGAAATATTCAAGGGACCGCCCATAATATCACACAGAATGGGGCGTTCACTTAGAGGTATACTCGTTAAGTTGGAGCTAAACTATAGAGCTGAGGCCCGTAAAACACTGCAACACGTACAGAAATGATGCACGTAATGTCGCATAGTTATTGTGGCATTGATATAAATTAACGAAACAACGAGCTAGCGTAGCTTCTGTGTTTTATGATAACATTAGCACATTTTCAAAATAGCTAGCTTAAATTTTCGAATAATTTTAGACAAATTTGAGCTAGCGGCACTGCAAAATACAATATAGTCATCATTTGTAATTATATGTTATGTAAATAGAGATCATGAAAAGGTGATATCAATGACGGAATAAAAATGTCCAGAAATGCAGGATACTAGGACCCTTGGCTGCTTCACATTAGACACAATTAATTTTTAGTAATTTCGGTACAACTTGAATTGCTTGCATTAAGGCGAGGATTAGGGCCGGGGGGCAATGTGATGTTTAGCATAAAGAGAGTGAATCTCATTATCCTGCATTTCGAAGTAAGCCGCGTTACAGAAAGCGAGACATGGGATAAGAAAAAATAACTAGGTTTACTGCACTGCAAATCCACTTGTAAAACCAAGTAAAACGATGGTACTGTCTGTGATCGCTTTTTCCACAAGGTCAATATAACATAAATAAATATAAGAAATGCAAATGCGGGACTGTGCAAAAAACAATGTACGAACGCGAGAACATATTTTTGGCTTATAAATTGAAGAGGCTATGTTTCCATGTTCTACTTGTAATAGAAAACAACTTCTACCAAAAGATTCATGGCTTTTGACTTTATTGATGTTATTATTAAGGCATTAGAAGCGTCAAACAGCGCCCAGCCGAAGAAACTCAAAATAACATGTTCATGAGTACTAGCCACGAATTATCACACTTACTTGCAGTATACAACGGAGTATAATAACTATATTTCGGTGAACTCGCTGTCGCTGTGCTTTGAGAATCCGTGTAAAGCTTTGTTTGCTCATCCACTGGCCTTGAACAGGTTGACTCAAGTAAGCCTCTTGTATTCTTTCTTGCTATTCCACTGCGGTTCGTCGTACCCGGTGCCATAGCAAACTTATGTGTTATGTATCGCTTCTTGCTTCACTTCCAAATATCTAATAAACGACCGATGCAGAACAAAATATCCTGATCTTAATTATATTAGATAATCAAACTTCTTATATCGAACAATAAATGCTGAATAATTTGGATAGATGTCTTGGACTTTGAGGGATTGAACACCCAGACAAACCAATAGGTCAACATCTGGAGGCTTCGTGGTCCACGAAACTTAAGATGGGGCGCGCAATGCATGCCGGTCGACAGAGAGTCTTTAATGCAATGTTCTTTATAAATCCCGTGCAAAGATTGTCCTGGGAACTACGTAGGAGAAACTGGAAGATGCTTCCAAACCCGAAAACAGGAACATCAATGCAATCTAAAAAACTGCACAAACCTAACTAGTTTCTCGAGGGAGCACACATTAAGTGCTTTGTTATAAATTTAGACTTTCCCTTAAATAATGATACAGCAAAAACAAACAAACAAAGACGGCACAACTTCTTCATTCACAATCGTCAATCCTGCTGAATGAATAAGCACGTGAGCACGTGCTGAAGATAACGCCATTTTTAATTTAGCCGTGCACTGACCACTTGCTCTTGTATTCGGCGCGCGGGCAACAACTGCGCAATTGTATCCCGGTCGGGATATATTTGAATGTGATCAGCGGCATGTGACCAAGAATCAACCAATCACAGTGCTCGTTTTGTCGAGTGAAAGTCTAGGTATATAACAAGAGCAATTGTCAGCATCAAGATACGTCAACAACCAGTGATAAATTAAGAAATTTTGCCCATTTCAAAGCAGCCAGCGGCACCAAATTTGAAGCATATTCTCGTGGAAAAGTAGCTGCATTTAAACGCAAAAGCCCCTACCGAGTGAAATATTCAAGGGACCGCCCATAATATCACACAGAATGGGGCGTTCACTTAGAGGTATACTCGTTAAGTTGGAGCTAAACTATAGAGCTGAGGCCCGTAAAACACTGCAACACGTACAGAAATGATGCACGTAATGTCGCATAGTTATTGTGGCATTGATATAAATTAACGAAACAACGAGCTAGCGTAGCTTCTGTGTTTTATGATAACATTAGCACATTTTCAAAATAGCTAGCTTAAATTTTCGAATAATTTTAGACAAATTTGAGCTAGCGGCACTGCAAAATACAATATAGTCATCATTTGTAATTATATGTTATGTAAATAGAGATCATGAAAAGGTGATATCAATGACGCAATAAAAATGTCCAGAAATGCAGGATACTAGGACCCTTGGCTGCTTCACATTAGACACAATTAATTTTTAGTAATTTCGGTACAACTTGAATTGCTTGCATTAAGGCGAGGATTAGGGCCGGGGGGCAATGTGATGTTTAGCATAAAGAGAGTGAATCTCATTATCCTGCATTTCTGGACATATGTATGATTATCACTCCCTTCACCTTTCACTGGTATTGATCCTCGGTTCCTGTCGAAGAGTTCTGCATCGCATTCAGTACTATATCGTAATTAGAGGCTTTCCCCATATATTATTAGGTGCCAGCCGCCGCAATACCATAGCAAAAAACAAAGAAACTGCTGAACTCTGCTGGTATTAATCCATCTTGGAGATATACTCAAACAACCCTATTACGAACACGTCTACGAGGAAAACTGTCATAACCGTCTTTAAGGTATTAAAAATAGTAAAAAACGTTCTATGGTTGAAAATTTTTAACGAAATCCGAGTAGTCAGCAAACCGGTTAAAACCCTTAAGCAAGAATTTCTGTCTCCAAAGTTCAGGCAACCCTTGGATCTTTAAAGACTCTCTGTCGACCGGCCTGCTTTGAGCGCGTTTGTTGTTGTTTTGGGATCAACCGTTAATGGCGATTCCGTGTGAGGGAATGGCGAACGGCATATTACAGTGAAATATATCGGCAGGAATGTTGCAAGAAGGCTAACTTTTGACGGGAAACAATTACAGGCGTGTGGTCCGTTCATGTTTTTAGTGTCTGAAGGATTTGAAACCTCTAATTTGATCGGCGTCGTGGACGTGATCGAATGTCGAAGTAAGCCGCGTTACAGAAAGCGAGACATGGGATAAGAAAAAATAACTAGGTTTACTGCACTGCAAATCCACTTGTAAAACCAAGTAAAACGATGGTACTGTCTGTGATCGCTTTTTCCACAAGGTCAATATAACATAAATAAATATAAGAAATGCAAATGCGGGACTGTGCAAAAAACAATGTACGAACGCGAGAACATATTTTTGGCTTATAAATTGAAGAGGCTATGTTTCCATGTTCTACTTGTAATAGAAAACAACTTCTACCAAAAGATTCATGGCTTTTGACTTTATTGATGTTATTATTAAGGCATTAGAAGCGTCAAACAGCGCCCAGCCGAAGAAACTCAAAATAACATGTTCATGAGTACTAGCCACGAATTATCACACTTACTTGCAGTATACAACGGAGTATAATAACTATATTTCGGTGAACTCGCTGTCGCTGTGCTTTGAGAATCCGTGTAAAGCTTTGTTTGCTCATCCACTGGCCTTGAACAGGTTGACTCAAGTAAGCCTCTTGTATTCTTTCTTGCTATTCCACTGCGGTTCGTCGTACCCGGTGCCATAGCAAACTTATGTGTTATGTATCGCTTCTTGCTTCACTTCCAAATATCTAATAAACGACCGATGCAGAACAAAATATCCTGATCTTAATTATATTAGATAATCAAACTTCTTATATCGAACAATAAATGCTGAATAATTTGGATAGATGTCTTGGACTTTGAGGGATTGAACACCCAGACAAACCAATAGGTCAACATCTGGAGGCTTCGTGGTCCACGAAACTTAAGATGGGGCGCGCAATGCATGCCGGTCGACAGAGAGTCTTTAATGCAATGTTCTTTATAAATCCCGTGCAAAGATTGTCCTGGGAACTACGTAGGAGAAACTGGAAGATGCTTCCAAACCCGAAAACAGGAACATCAATGCAATCTAAAAAACTGCACAAACCTAACTAGTTTCTCGAGGGAGCACACATTAAGTGCTTTGTTATAAATTTAGACTTTCCCTTAAATAATGATACAGCAAAAACAAACAAACAAAGACGGCACAACTTCTTCATTCACAATCGTCAATCCTGCTGAATGAATAAGCACGTGAGCACGTGCTGAAGATAACGCCATTTTTAATTTAGCCGTGCACTGACCACTTGCTCTTGTATTCGGCGCGCGGGCAACAACTGCGCAATTGTATCCCGGTCGGGATATATTTGAATGTGATCAGCGGCATGTGACCAAGAATCAACCAATCACAGTGCTCGTTTTGTCGAGTGAAAGTCTAGGTATATAACAAGAGCAATTGTTTAGGTCAAGAGCCATAATGGAACAGAGAGGGAGTCTTGTAATGGGGTATGGGATATCTTAATTTCAAAAAATCTATTTTTAGAAACAAGAAAGCAATTTCCGGTTTTCCGGTAGACTCGTTTCCGTGTGCGCGAGGCTTGGGAGCTAGTCGGACTTTGTTGAAAAGATGCCAAAGATGGTGCCCGCAACGGCAAAGTGAATGTAGCTTGTTTTCAAAATGCTTTTTTTCAGTCTTTTGTGAGGAAGAACAACTGCGGATTGCCAGATTTCGTGCACAAACAAGTTATTTAACATCAGGCTTGTGAAATGTAAGCACAGTTCTCGTTCGGACCACAGAAGATTGCAGCGAGTTCTGTGAGTTTGAAAACCTTTCGCCAAATCAGGTTAACTTCTATTTGCAGTGTATTCAGGCTTTAACAAAGGTTGAGATATGGCGGTGCTTTGATTGGGCAATGCACAATAGAAGGCACGTGGCGCTGTTTGCATTGGTTAAAGCAAACCACGTAGTCCAAAGTGTAAAGCATTACATCATCAAGGGTATTCAACGCACGTGTCCAACAGGTAGCACTGAAGGGTTTAACAGAAAGTCGGCCATCTTCACGTGTCGTGCATGTGACTAAAGTGACCTTACGTACACCCCTGCCCGAAAGGTCGGTCATATCCATCGATCGGCGAAAACAAAGTGTTTAGCCATTTTGGAAAAAAATACACTATTTTCACCTCACTGGCTGTCCTGAGCTTGCATGGTCATTGTCACCGCCTCTAATGAAGATGACCCGCGTTCGGCTATTCACTACATACAGACTCGAACATCGTGATGAGCGCAATGCAAGTCCGATTTAAGAAGGACAGACTTCTCTCTTTCTTTTCTTTAGTGCTGAATTAACCATACTGATACACCACTGTATTTTTGCTGACCCGAGTTTAGGCTAATGGCAGCCTCTCGTTAACCTAA
>OX419346.1:11295342-11352842 GCA_948470475.1 Galaxea fascicularis
GTAGTTTGTCCTCGGATTACTGAAGAGATTTCGAATCCCAGAAGGCCCTGTCCATCTTTTGTCATCTGGTTTTGTTCCACTTAATAGGACGCTGAAATCCCAATCTGAAGTCTTCTTTCCATCTTGCTTAAATTTGTGTTTGCATCCGGTGCATATTTAAACATACCTCTGTTCCATTTCGTCTTCTATATGTTTTAAGCGTTCGCATCTGTGTTTTTTGATGCCCCATTTTGTTGTCTTATAGCGAGTGCACGTGAGTCCTTGGTCACATGGACAGTCTCTGAGACCAGGCTGGAATGAAAAGGAAGACAAACTTTAAAAACAAGTTAACTTGTTCCTTGCCTTCGTCGGTCGAATAGGAGGTCCCTTATCACTATTCCTTCGTTGAATGCAAATGTGTTGAAACGCAAATGCGTTTGATAACCGTTCATCTAATAACACTATTGACAAATCAGATGCTAACCTTTCTTGTCATTACATACGTTTGTCACAAAAGCGTTGGCCGGTTTGGCTTTAGATCAGCTCCACTTTATGAGATAGTCAGAAATCTAAGTTCTTGAAATGGCCACAAGTCGTTCTAGATCCAGGAGAGAGCTCTTTCTGACATGGGCAAATGCCAGAAGAACTGTTTGTTTAGCTCTTTTATGACAAGCTTCAAAATGCATTCATAGTTCATGAGGGGAAATACCGAAAAAAAATTCTGAATGTTTAGTGGTGTCTTAGACACGGTTAAATTTTACTGTCAGTCTGTGGGCCAAAATAACCCAGTCTTGGGGTAAGAATGGATAAATGTACAGTTAGCTCTTGTAGCTGTTCAATAATTTCGCAATTCGTGTTTCTTCGGCTACATCTTTCGTTTTAAACTTGATAAAACAAGCCTGTTCATTTATTAAACATTACACATAAAAGCAGGTTTAATTGTCAATAGGTGCTATACAATAACCAAAAACACTATTAACTGACACGAAACAAGACTCACCAATAGAATAGGTTTACACCTCTCCCCTTTTTGAGGTCTTCTCTTGCAAAATCCTTTCGTGCTACTGTATCGTATACAACATTCGTCCTTTTTACAGTCACTCCAATTTCGACATTTTCTTTTAGGGTACTGCTGCAATTTCAAAAGAATGGAGACAAAATAATCAGCCTAGCAAAAAACAAAAGTTCAACGAACCGTTAACATGGCCATTTAGAGACATCTGTAAAAAGTGCCCTACATGAATGCGTCTTATACGAATCAGTGGGCAAGCTAAACAATTTGAAAATTTGTAAAGAAAAACACGCAAAACAACATGCCATCCATTGTGGCTTAAAATAGGTAGCGAAAACGAAAAGACTCTTGGAAAATATTTGTTTTCATCCTCAACGAAACGTCATTGTCAAATATTTTTATTTTTTATTTCTAAAGCGCTATCAATATCAGGGAAATTTCCGCCTTCTTTGAACTTAAAACTCGCTGAGAAGTCACTAGATTAGCATTTGTACATTATTTTATCTTGGGATAGTAATGCGTTCACATATATCTTAAACATAAAGAACAATAATGGCAGTGCTATTTTGTAGTATTAGTATTACTGGCTGATGCCGTTCCAACTACTATTGCTATTACCATAAATAACAGTTGTTGTTGTGTCCTTAGAAAACCTAAAACACCTTCGAAATGTCAATTTTCTTCGGAATAATAAGGGACGCCCCACGCATACAAAGGAAAATTACTGACAAACTAATCATCCATATTTACAACCAATTTACTTTGACTGACTTTTCAATTTTATCTCAGCGTTGACTGTTTTGGAATTCGCTCGTAACTCTAACATTAAAAATATTGCTTTTGTCAGAGATGCCGCGTTTTATTTGCCGCGTTTAGCCGTAAGTACTATTTTGCCAGTCAATATCTACGGTGCAATGGTAAAATGCCCTATATATAGTGTCAAACACTGACTATGTTAAGATTTTATGTTGTGCCTATTGACCTTATATCGGTATATATTGCTAGGATGGAAAAAGTATTAAATACAGCTTTTAAATGTCGCTATATTCAGTGAGAGACCGGGTAGTGATATCTAATGACAAATCGCTTCAGCATCAGGCCCCCATTAAACGATTACTAATTTCATGAGTTACTTCTAGTTACCCATCAGCTACAGGTCTAAAAATACACCCATCACTCAAATTTTAAGTGCCCGTTGTTAGTATATCTTTTTATTCCAGACAAAAGGTTAACTTTGACAAAGCGTGAGTGAAACCGCATGTTAAACCACACACAACCCATAATTTTCGATTCGCTGTGACGAAGGGCTAACACTTGAAACGTCAGCTTTTGGAATCCCCGTACGATGGTCAAACCGTTTGTTAGTTCATTGTGGGGCGGTTTAGCGTAGCGCCTGTTGCTGGGGGCTGAGCGCCAGACGTGATGTTATCAGCGCTGGTGAACGTGCTTGTTTTCTTATTTGTATTCGACAATTACAAAGGTCAAAACCGCAGTCGTTCCATTCTACTTGCTTTACAATCAGCGGCTAACCAGCTTGCTTCAAATTCTGTCATCTGTCTTCCTCACCTCGGTAATTTTCTCCACATAAGCAAATTAACGCATTCTACTTTGTGGCAATTACACCGGATATAGTTAACGATGCATTATCTCTTATCAGTCATACGGCTGGTAGTTTTACCATTAATAGCACAAAGCATTTAGGCATCAGAATTACAACGTGTCTAAACTACCGAACAATTTTCAGATGAGCCAAATGAAACCAAGTCATTTTTATATTCGTTCCAATTTCTATGGTTAATCTTGCCCCCGAATGGCATACTCTAGTAAGTAACTAGGCGTTCGCTGTGCGTTGTTTTGTGTGGGAGTGAAAACGTGAGTCCTAAGTTCAGCAGTTATGAACTGTACAACAGTCGGTCAGATCAGCCTCCTGGATTGGAAGGCCCCAACGAAATCTTTTCCGTGTGAAGTGATTGTTAGATTAATAGCGTTTAATATTTTAGGAATGTAACCCTCTGGCCACAGGGAATACTATTCAGGTCAAATTTTATCAGACATCACTTAACCAAACCTTTGAGATACAATTCACTTAAAATATTCTATCTCGGTTAATTCGAAATTAGCAACATTTAACTCACTGAAGGTTGTGACGCTTTTTGATGCAAATGTATTGATAATTCCTGCACTTTGATGTGTTTAAAATTAAGGGATGACTTTGCGTCTATTTCATTTTGGTGAGATTTGACTCGATTTCCATTCTAAGTCCTCTTATACTGTACAAAATGTGGATATTTTGAGAGTTTGCCTTCTTAGACGAATGATGAAACCTCTTACATCATGATTCTCAAATCCAGCAAAGTTGTACCGTGATCACAGCCACTACAAACACCTGCACTGTCGCTCGAGCGCGAAAAAAAATACCCGCCCAAATAAAAATAGCAGAGGTGCAGGTGATCCATTATTTGCTATTTGAAATTAATGCCACCCCACGAACTCTCCTGCCTTAAGCATCCACTCAGAAAAAAGATAAGGATATAAGCAATCTATAAATAACTTAAAACGTTGGTCACCAACCGAGTTATTTTACTTTTAATATCAATGTTTGTGTTTTGGGAGGTTAGTGAAAACTACTTCACCTAAACTGAAACAAGGTAAGGTTGAGTACTGTTTGCTTGCGACACCATTTGCATGGTTACGTGCAGGGATTATGTCTTGTCTATTAGCAAATCTAGGTCCGCTGGTTTGGAGGGTCAAAAAGCAGGTGGCCAATATCATGTTTCAAGGAGAGCATGAAATGTTTTGACCCCGTTTATTCAAAATGTGAAATGACCCGTGTAAAGCAAAAAAAGTGCAATAAAAGATCTGCGTTTCATCCACTCAAGCATTTCTAAATCTGAGGTCAGGTTATTAGAAAGCACAGTTGTTTTGTCCAATGTCAAGTTTCAGTTTACAGAGTTGCTGCAAACAGACGAAACAAATGAGCAATTAAGTCTTGAAAAACAACCATGTCTGTGGGGGATTCCGAGGTAATTAAACTCGTTTTTTGGCAATTAGTTCAAAAATACCTCTTCAGGAGAGCACTGGCTAACGCTCGTAAACTTTAATTAAGATCTCTTTATAAAGTAAGTTTATTTTGCTTTGAATACAGCGAGCTTCCTGACCTGCAGCGTTTAAAATATGTGGTTAACCAAAGAAATTCCGCCAAAGTAAACAATTCATTAGGATTTGTGAATAATTACTCACCAACACGCGACTGTGCGCTTTAGGCTCATCCTTCATTTTCTTTGATGTCCTTTTCTTTTGCTTCTTTCTCCTTCTTCTCTTTTTCTTTTCCATCGTGTGATGAACTGGCGTTATTTTTGCCTCTTCTGGTTCTTGCTGTGGGCTACCTTTGATGCTCACGACCGCCACGGGTGAAATGTTTGGCAATGAGTAATTCCCGCCGTGTGTGTCAAATATAGTAGACCTCCTTCTCTTGTTCGCCACGTGCCGCTCATGAGGCTTTAAGGAAACCTTTTTCCTCTGCGGAAAAAGAGCTTTCAAGTTACTCCACCAGAGCAGAGCCCACAAACCAAACAACTGTTTTCTTATCCAGTTTAAGGGCTCCAAGAGGCAGTCTAAGATTTCACAAAATTGCTTGGCATTGTTTAATCACAGCCATACAAATTGAAATAAAAGACGTTTTATTGCATTCATTGCATTGTTTTCATTAATGCTCATATGCATAATATCAATTAGCCTGATCAAAGTTTCTTGTAATTATGCGCGTGTGAGCACCAAGAACGGTGAATAATGGCCTTCGAAACATGGAAAGAAACGTAGAAACAACAATTTGGTAGTTTATCGAACGATTTTCTTTACTGATAAGTTAAAAGGTGTTCTTACAAAAGCAAGCGAGCAAAATCGGATAAATTTCCCTAATCCGCTGATTTTAGCAAACTGTGAGAGCAAGTCCATTATTTCGGTTTGATAACAGCATTAATAAATGTTGTTTAGAAGCGATAAGCTTCAGGTCTGCTGAAGTAAAAAATTTCCAATAACCTTTAACGAACCAAACTTGGCACGCGCACATATCCACGTGTAAAGCAGGCTTCAGTCATGCACCAAGCAACAAGACAACAAACCTCAATGAAAACTAACACCGCCGATTGGCGAAATTCACTTACCTTAACAGAAGTCACTTCGGCGTGGCTGTTGAACGACGAAAGATGTACGACGGCAACAAAAACGAGATATTTTATGATTTCCATTCGATAGTCGTTCTCTGCGTTTGTGGTCCAATTCTGGTCAGCTCTACGCTGATCGATCTGCAACAGTGGAGAAGTAACGCACCTTATATTAGTAAGGAAACTCGTCACACTTGATTCACAGCCTTGATCACGTGGCCATCAAATGTCATTCACCTCAAAAACCCGATGATCATGACGAAACAGAATTAGCTTGGCTTGCGGTTTTGTTTCGACTCATCGGCATTGTTTAAACCAAGCGTGCGGCCTTTTGTTTGAAGCCTGTTGTTTGCCTGCTTGGTAAACGGCTCCTTATTATGAGAGCAGCCACAAATACAGGTGTAAAAAAACAACCTTTGTATCTTCCCTGCCGTCCACAAACCGGGATCTGTCTACCAATTTTTCAATAACAGTCCGTTCAAGGTTAAACTGAGATCAGGAAGACGTTGCCTTTTGTTATCACATTAAAAAAGAAATTATGCCTTAAAAAGCCATAGAGAGTATTCAGAACTCAAGTGCCTTGCGAACTGGCCAATCCTTCGACAAAGGAAAATTAATTATCGTTAGCAGAGAGAAATATCAAGTTAAAACGAGAAGTCTGTGCTGTAAAGGAATCTAAACAATGTAGAAAAATGCAAAACATTTTATGGACACAATTGGCTGCGATCATTAGTGTCATTGACTGACAAAAGAACACCTGGCTCGAGGTCTAATTACTCAAGTTAATTTCAATCTCATCATGCAGCTCTTTGCTAACCCCTCTGTTTGTTTTCCTCTAAACAGACGTTTATCTCTTACTTGCTCTATCTCAAATGTGTGACACGGTAGCTTGAAATCAGGTATGACTAAATGACAGATGAGAGTAAACTGAAAAATTATCATCCATAGGTCTTAATTTTCGTACACGCGAGTACACGTGGTTGGACTGCCAGATGCAGTTTGTGGGTGCACTCTCGCGGCTGGAGTGACAGACACTTAAATGCTTTCCGAAGACGTCCAATTAGAGCCTGCCAGTCTGAAACCCGCCCCAAGTCTGAGGATTTTTATGAAGCGACTGCTGCCGTTTGGACGAACCGAGCTTGGACACCTCTCGTATCGATCAGAGTAAGAATACTCCACCCCGGACGTTTAGGAGCTAAAATTATGTTGCTGAGTCAGAAGAAAATCCAGTACTCTTTAATATGTCGAACCGACGATCGGTTTGTTATCATTGCTCCTTGACTACTTGACCAGCAGCATGTATAATTCTGATAATTATGTAATGATGACAACTGCGTGCTTCATAGACAAGGGTTTCAGAGAAACAGTTTTGTAGTTTTTTTTTTTAGCGGAGAGAAAAGAAAATTTATGCTTTTGTACTAACCGATTTATTAAACGCTGCAAAACGTTTCGACCACTCCGATAGCCTAAGAACAAGAATGTTCGTCCTTATCGTGGGCAAGGACAGATAACAACAACACGGATGGATGAAGAAATACGTGGCAGACGGAATCACGAACCTCGTGTTGACCGGAAAGGTTTTCAACAAGCGTGGGTAGTGCGACACAACATGAACGTTTAAGCCAGCTGCACACATTGTCTTTTAACTGTTCAGTAATCCTTTGTCGTTTTCGCCGGTCAACTTCAAAAGTAAGTTATGACCGAATATGTCACGAGTGCCACTTTACTTGCGTCGACACGCAAAATGCCTTGGCCAAGAAATGTCGTTAAAACGTCCCGAAGCCACAGCAGTACAGTAAGGATTTTCCGTGTTTTAAAATAGACAAAACATCATTGGTATAGTGTTTCCGGTATTAAAGTCGACGAAACCGTCTCATGAGGGATCTGCCCGTCAAACCTTTACCCTTGCAAGATACATGTTGCAGACATCATGTTCTGCATTTGTGTCGAGGTGTTTTATGCTGATTCATTCGTTTCCAATGTACATTTTTCATAACGGTAGTGTTGATCTGTTTTAGCGGATATCGTAACCATCGATATATGGCGTTTTACAAGCGCGTTCTGCCTACCCTTCTATTTCGTACCCTTGCATGTGCGCGTGAAAGTAGCACATCACGAAAAGTTCAGATGAGGTGAAGCAGTTTCATCTAATCTTGACTCAAACACTCAAAATTTACAAGACTCGTGCTACAACACTTGATCCCTCATTAAAATCGTTCCCAAAGATGTTTTCCAATTTGTTTTTAGAAACTTCACAAATGCTGCGGATCATGCTTTTTTATACGCACCCATGCTGTAAACAACTGCGACCTCAGATATCAAATGATGTTTGAAAGAAACCACATTTTTCAGGACGAGTTATGAAGAACATCACTCAAGCTATAGTTTAAGCTTTTAATTAGCCATTAGGCTTTTTGTCACACACTAGAGCAAAGACTGGTCGGCAGGTTACATTTCCTTCAAGGCAAGACTTGTCTAACCATAAGGAACTGGTGGTGTCTGCACTGTAGAGGTCATGAATATGACGTAATGGTAAAAGCTATTCACCTATCTAAATTATTAAAGAGTATCAATCAAAAGCATTTGTATCATCTCATCCATACAAACACAACATATCGTTTCACGAGAATAGATGGTACTTCAATTTCAGAAATGCCTTGCGTTAATTTCAACTATAGCTTTCATTATCTAAGTTTTCTTTAGCTTATTTCATTTAGAATTGTACTCAGTCGATTGCTCCAATCAGTAATTTGCTGGTATATTGCACTGCTTCCTAGTATTTACAGTTTTTATACGTAGAGGCCAAGCTTTTGAAATCACAACGTAGTATGACAACAAATGTGTGATCTGGATACGAATTTGCATCACTCTAATTATGGCTTCACTTTTAGCAACGCTGGCTCTGTCTTCACTGTTCAGTGGGCAAAGATATTAGGGAAATATTGATTGGTCTCCTCCAGAAGCACCCATTGAAAAGTTAACTAGGTTCAAGTTATAATGCACTTTGATGATGCCAAGGTTATGGAGACTCAGTTGTTAAAGACCACAGCTATCCGAAATGAGTTCCACTAAATCGTTTCATTTATTCGAATAGGCTCAGCTCAGTAAAACTCGAACCATACGCCGAAAATAGACTACAAATGAAAAATACTCAGTAATCGAAAAGCGGCGAGTTTTAACTAGAATTTGAATAACCTTACTTGTAGCAAAGGTGCGAATCTTGCCCTCTGTCGTTCCGTAAGTGACGTTGTGATGCAACGCAAGTACTTGCCTCAAGCTAATGCCAACAAATGGCAGCAATAAAACGTCAACAAGTCTATGTGGCCATGAGAGATCTTCTTTACCCGGGAAAATATCGGACTTATGTCTAGTCAGTTGAGTAAATAACGAAAACGATATTTTGAAATAGTGATTATAACTGACTGTGCTCGTCTTTACAGACTACCAAATTTCGTTAATCCAATCTTGTCACAATATAAGCGGAAACCGACTAAATCAGGTTTATACAATGTTTTCTTTCTATTTATACTTTTATGGTCACCGTGATGATGTAAGATAATTTTTTCTTCTTTTTTGCTAGAAACTACTTTTTCACAGGACGTATTCAAATGGATAGTAATCCAAGCTGTAAGCGACTCTTTAAAAGTCAAAATAACCTCCGTTTAACGTCCTGGACTTTACAAAGTAGTTATTGTTATCATTCCAAGTTGTTGTCTGTCAAACTGTAAGTGAACGGCGTGGTCAGTTTACTTGTTTGCTCGGTGCGAGCAGTATCTGAGCTGGGCGGGTTAAAAGAAATACTGGTGTTCAGTTACATGATCTGACAGAACTTCGCAAAAACTATGTTGATTCAAATTTTCCGCGTCTCCTAGTTCAGTAAAGTGGGAATAGTCACGGAGCTGTTAGAGAGAGGGATAACAAAGTTTGGCTGCCAATCAAGAATAATTCCACAGATATTAAGCCAAGCCTGGATCTCGCACTTCTACAGTGCCGAACATCGAGTTCCGGTTTCAAAGCAGTTTGTTCCATGTTTGATTTTCGGTACAGGCCATAAGTACTTACAAAAGGTAAGTTTGCAGTGAAGGGTGAAACAAGGATACAGATCCCATAGGTGATGGTGTAACGGAGCCACGAACAGATAGATTTTGACAAAAGCTGCAAAAACATTGATTCAAAGTTTCAGAGCGATGACAAGACACAACACTTATTATCACACGAGACAAGATATCATTCATTTACCTTTCAGATCGGATGCTGCAAAGCCCTTTTTAGGAACGCTCAATAAAGTTATATATCTATGCATGTATGTATGTAATGTTGCGTTCTCATTCAATACTGAGTTCAATTTAACCTCGGAGTTCGGAACTTTGTGATCGAAATCCAGGAATTTTATGTCGGGTGAGAAATACACTGGCTGTTAAATGTAACATTAGCATTTCCCTACAAAGCAACAAGCTCAGTTATGTAACTGACTAGTCTGCCTCTTTTGTCGTTCAAATCGATTCTGCAGAACAGAAAGTTAGTCCTATTGTTGACCAGTTTAGACACAAAGAGTGAACCTTGCACGTAATTTGCCTCTTATTTACCTCCGGAAGCTTATTAAAATTTCACTGTGCAGCACAGAAGAAGGCAGACTCTAAACCTTTTTACTGTCATCAAAGACTGCCTGATAAAATAAACACGAGTCTCACAACACATTTCAACTCTGAACTTCGAACAGAATGGTCTGATAAATTATGTCCTCACCTTTGTATCAGCACGTATTTAACGTTAACTTTTACGTAGCCGAGTCTCTATTGCTTGTGCAGCCATGCGGTAGAAGAGATAAAAAAAAAAAAAGAACAACTACTGGCAAACCTACAGTACTCTGGGGAATTTCCGCTAACGTTAACCAGTTACTCGGGTTTCTGCCAAGAATATAGCTTCTTATCGCAGAGAGCTGATTAGCAGTATTTATCTAGAACTTAACAGCTCTGGGAGATATAAAGGTGGAAAGAGTTTTAAATGAACTCAACTACTCTATGAACAGATAGACGTGTAAGGAGCTGTAGATGGCAGATTCATTTTGTTGTTGTGTTTGCTTCGTTTCTGCTTTCTTTCACGAAAACGAAAAGTAAAGCTAAAGGAGAGAAGGAAAGTGAAAAAGATCTCATCGTCAACTGTTTTGACACTTTAACTCGGTGGATTGACCTGCATCTTTGTAGGGGGTAAGATAACGAGCTTATAACACTATCCCTTGTGGTATTTGAACGGACACGGACCAACAGACACAACACAAACGAGTGAAGTTGTTGACTGATAAAGAATTCATTATTCATCTATTGATCGCACTTGTTACAACAATTAACAGAAATCTAGTCACCTGGAAACACAACAACGGTCCTGACAACGGACAAAAGTTGCGTATTTGAGAGGAATTCTTACGATTCAAAAAGCAGCTTAGGGGTAAAATAATCCAGCAATGTGAGATTAGTTCAATGCTGTCTTTCCAAAGTCTTTTAACTGAACAACGATTTCTTCTTCTCCTTTCTTGTCTTTGACCAAATACCCACGGTGATCTTTCTGGGACTCCTTCGAGCTGCTAGCTGCGTGACGTCCCAGCGATGGCGCCGTGCAGGAGGTCTGGTTCAATTTGTTTTTCTTTTCTCAAAGCGCATTATTCGGTAAGCAGTTTGAGATTTTATCCAGCAATAAACCAGTATGGGTTTCGTTTAACATTCAAAAAATGTGATGGGTAGGTGTTGATACCTGACTCAAACGAGACACGCCCGCACATGAACAGGAAAACGTCATTACAGACATTAGACAGTGGACAGTCCGACATGCTGCCCTTGCAAACACTTTTGTTTTCTTTTTTTAGAATAACCGTTTGTATTGGTTCGAATCCCTTCTTTAGTCGTGTCACGGTGTTTCTTTACTGGGATGAATTAGTTACTATTAAAACAACTCACGTTATCACATGAAGGTTAATAAAGGTTCTTAAAACAGGCGATAAAGGTTGATAAATTGAAGTGTGTTTTAGTGTGTTTGCTGTTTCCGGATCTAATCTTCCACTGCTGTTAAAATCTAATTTGTGATCAATTTCTCGACATAAATGGAGTTTTCCGATTTCCTAAATGGTTTAGGAAATCGGCACGCCATTGTGGCCGGTGCTAAGGCATAGACGTACATACAGAGCTAACTGGGTATGTACCAGCTAACGGAGTAAAATTACCTCACACAAACATTGCCCTTTAACCTGTAAAATGCCTTTCGCGGCAAAAAAGGTAAACACCTAAACAGAACGCTTTGTAAAAAGGACCAAATATTTTCCAATCTCTAAACAAACCAATGTGACCGGTTTAACCTTTAAATTGTTCAGTGACCATACACCCACTTGGTAAAACCAAAGGAAATAAATATAGATTTAATACTCTGTGAGAAGTTTAGGTTTCAAGTCTGAGCACAAGACCAGTTCAGGATCGACTAAGCGGCGGTAAGGTTGAACTAAGAGGCTGCTTTTCCTGATTCCACGACTCTCCACTTGGGAACTGGCAAACTCAATTCAGTTCTTTTCAGTCATTTCCAAACAAAGGATTCTATGTCGAAAGTATGAACCTTACGTCAATGTTCTTCTAAATCGTCTGGAAGCCAGTAAAACTTAGAAAAGAACAATACTTCAGCCCCTGCAAATTTTTAGGTGCATGTCTCCATCCAAGTATCCTATAACACACAGGTTGACTCAAATGACCCCCACCAAACTCGATACAGTGCTTTTGTTAGGTGTTCTCAAATGACCCCTGTACCTAGCCCGATACAGTACTTTTGTCAAGTGATGTTAAAAATTCAGCTTTAGTTACATCCTTGCACTTTTGAAAATGGTAACTCTTTTCAAGCCAATAAAAATTTGAAGAGCAAGGAATTTGATTCAATAAAGTCCATATCGTTAGGGTGCGCAGCCAGTAAATTTTCTCACAGTGCATGCTATATTTTACTCTTTAATCTGTAAATAGCACACGTTTCAGACGCTACTGTGTGGGGTAATCAAGCCTTCTTCACAGCTTACACAGACCTCACACGGTCAAGTGGATTGACGCTATCCTTACTTTTCTGTTAGTATGTCCAATGATAACCATCATCACGACCTCCGTGTAAACACATAGTCTACCTGATTCACGTCAAATGGCGTTTATGTTTTGGCTACATAACAACAAACTTAACTATCTAGTTAAAGAAGGGATAAGTTAACAGGGTTTCAAGACACCACATTAGTTTCTTAAGAGAATTTAGGGAAGTTAAAATGGTGTTTTACGTAAACTTCATTAAACCTTCATTCAAGCAGTTGTTTGAAATAATAAAGAAGAAAGCTGTCGAGAATGTTGTTATTACAACTATTCTTTCCGTACTTACTACCATTTCCTGTAATTTCCTTGTCATGCTATTAAGCCTTGGATTCGAACAAAACAGGTGACAGAAAAGGAAACAGCTGCGCTGGAGGTCTGATCTAAAATCAAGCGTGAGCACCGTTGGGTGAATGACGTCAAAGTGTCATCGGCCGGTAGTAATTACCCTTATCAGTTGTATGTTTAACAAAGTTTACAAAACCGTTTAACCTCAATGAATAACAATTTTTCTCCAAATCGTCCTTACTGACAATCTTAATCCATTAACAGATACAAAGTTTCTTTCACAAACTAACTGTTATGATTACATCGGATTGGAATTCATGAGTAGCTCCACTGACCACTGGTATCACATAACGGTGGTGCAGTGGTCCAATGCCAAAACAATATTTAATTAAACAGTTTTTTTAATCGTCTAGTTTCGTTTCTTTACCGACAATACCTTAATCCTTCTATATCTCAGGATAGTAATAACATTACAATATCCAATTGATGGTAATGAGAACACGGAACACAGTCCAGCTTTCAAGATTGTAGTCGGTATCTGTTTGGTACATATTGCCGGGGCAAATGTTTGGCGTTGTTGAACCGTAAGTCTAACGTGTTCTAAGGATTTTGCCAATGAGTCATTTATTCTTAAAACACAATCCTGAATTAATCGAAAGGAGAAAATGGAAATCGTTAAATTCCATAAGCATAAACAGCCTTCTTTATATCACATAAAAGATATCTAGTTTTCCTTGAACGTAGGAGCGGCCGCTACCTCGTAAATTCCAATCTTGTGGATTTCGGAAATATGCGGAATGTCATTTAGTCGGGAAATAAGCTATTCGGGAAATAACCTTCTAAGTTCTCCCTGGATTGCCCGTTTGAGTTATTTCGGTTTCAGCTTTCATCCGTCCTGTACACGTCAAATGAAATCACGTTGTTAGAAATTATATTTTGCTGTGAAAAGGTCGCGACACAATTATTTTGTTAAGTTTTGTCATTTATTGAGTCTACAAAGCAATTAATGACTTCTAATAAGAGAGGGACTTAAGAACATAAAAGGGCCATTTATACGGGAAAAAATAAGGGGCGTTTTATCTAAGACACGACTTAAATAAGACGCGAACTGATCGTATATGTAGCACAAAGTAAGTGTTCGTGTCTTATTTTCGACACGACTTAAATAAGACGCAACTTACCTTAGAACAGGGTTGTCTCAGGACAAGGTTTTCAACTATTCTTCTTTTGTCCGCTCCTTAGATAAGACGTCAACTTCCTTGTATAAATGCTTTCGCGTCCTAAGTTAGACGTGAACCGGCTGTACGTGCGCGTGCGTAACAACAACAACATATTTTTTGACGAGTCAGCTGGCTAACAAAATGCCCTCACAGTGCTCAAAAGACCAGCAAAGACTCTGCACCTCGACAATTGCCTTTAGGTACAAAATTAATTAAGTTGTTGAGTAACAAGCATTTTCCATCTGTAACACTAATCCGTCTATCGCTTTCTACGACTCTTCAGGTTTCTCCACAGGGTACTTTGAATTTAATTGAAATGTATGGGAATATCGAAAAGGATCATATTATCGTAATATGCTTCGGTTAATATCTACATATAAGATCAAAATAAACGTCTTTTTACGTGAAATGTTGTGTATTGTCGTTCTTGTAGCTGAAAACGGTGAATTTTAGCGATTTGAAGAGTTTTGTGTGCGACGTTTACCTGAGCATATTTAACAATTATTCCTCGAGCCCGACTACTGTATTTTCTCGACTTAACGCCGAACCCCGATTAAACACCGGCCTTGTATAAACGCCGGGTGAAAAGTAATAGTTTTAAAATAAACGCCCGGGGCGTTTGTTCGAGACCCCGGCGTTTGATCCAGAAAAGGCGCTGTACTCGCAGTCGAAGGAGGACATTAGCAAAGTTGCCTATCATGAACTCAAAACATTTTTTTAGTTGTACTCATCTACTTGTTATGTACTTGCTTGTTCATGCATTACTCCCTCTGGGTCTCGAAGAATAGATAGTAAATAATCAAGTACAAGAGTAAAGAAAATTGCACTTTGTTAATAAACGCCGGACTCCGATTAAACGCCGGCTTCAAAGAAACGCAGGGTCCATTAAACCAGTTTGAAATAAACGCCGGGGGCGTTAAATTGAGAAAATACGGTATGAGTTTTCTTTAACAGAAGGGTCTTCATAGGAAAAAAAGACTTCTCAAAATTGAAAAAAACATCTCTGAAAGTCTCTCTTCCTTCTTAAAATGACACCACGCTTTTGTTTCTCAATGCCACAGCGCGCCATCTTAGATTTTTGCAGATTGTTTACATTGCATGTGAATGAGGCTGTATCAAAAAATTAGACAAGATGCCAAGATCACGTATAAATGGCTCGTATGTAGGACGCGAACGTATAAACGGTAGGGTTCCCGTCCTATTTAAGTCGCGTCTTAATTTTCTCCCGTATAAATTGCCTTACAGAATGAATGCCGACAGCCGAAAGGAAGGAATTTCATTGCAAGAACTGAAACTAAACAAAAAGGAATCAGCGATAAACAAAGAAAGATTGCAGTTTTTAAACTGCTTCGAATATTCTTCAATGTATCTGCTCTTAAGGACGCACAACTCTGGTTATAAAATAAAGTAGGCTGTGGCTGCCTTCTCTAGGTGTTTACGACGTCTTTCCAATCAGTTGCCTAAATATAAAACAGTCCTAAACTTTGAAAGTGTAATGTGATAAGGGAAGTCTAACCTAATTATCAGATTATTGCTATCACTGGATATAAAATCTTGTTCAGAGACCACTGATCACAGCGGTGATTTACAAGGAGAAGCCACGCATTTTAATAGCAAAAACATAACGTTTCGTATGCTAAGCAGTATATCCAGTGTGTTTCAAAAGAAACGGGTCACTTCTAATTAATGTTTACATTCAACGGTGGCGGTACAGTTGATTCCCGACTCTAACCCTCGATAATTCGAACCTCTCGCTAACTCGGATCAAAATTGGTTTCCCCTGGATTTTCTTCTTACATTCATTCGTTGACTGTAATTTTACCCTCCATAACTCGAACTTCCCACTAACTTGAAGTGGTCTATTCTTCCCTTTAGGTATATTCTTTATAATTTTAGTCTCGATAAGTCGAGTTCCTTTTCCAAAATGTAATGAGTCAACTTACTTCAACAAATTGAATACATTTTTGTCTGAATTGAGCCAAATTCAGCAGCCTGTATGCTTGGAAGTAGTGTTCTTCTTTGAATAGCAATCAACTACATGTAAACGAAAATTTGTCCGGTTATTTTTTCCCATCTCCCGATACTTTTTCTGGTGTCCCTTCAAACTTCGACTCATCGAGAGCCAACTGTAGTTCTTGAATAAGCAAAGTCTCCTTAATTTTCCAATATGAATCCGTTTTGTCAGACGCTACTAGTTAGTTTCTGACCCTCAAATCGAATTAGATATGTGCCCAACCAAACTAAAATAATGATTATTTTACCCCAATTAGTTTTCCGGTTAGAAAGTCTGATTAACGAGTTATTTCTGGTGTAATACCCGTGTGAATTCCAAAATTCCATTAGCATGAACGGCTTTTCTTTTATCATAAAAACTTATTTAGAAACGTTCGGTTTTTCCTTAAATGCGGAACTGGCGGATACCCCGTAAATCCTCCAATGTGGCTGGATCCGGAAAGATACGGAATCCCATTCATTCGGAAAAACCACCCAAAATTATGTATTAATTTAACACATTAACGTCAGTTAAAGGAGAACGGAAGACGAAAACCTAACTTTTAAAACGTTGTTCTTACGAAAGTACATGATATGTCATTAACAAATCGCTATGTTTTAGGATGTGAACTTACCGTTTGCCCTTATTGTAACAGCAAAAAGCTCCGTTCCAGAACAATTTGAACGTCCGCCATTTTGGAAGCCACATGAAGGCTTGGGCGCATAGCATGACGTCACTACGCACATGGGAGATTGTAGTCAAATCGAATTATATATAGCACTGTTTGTAAAGCTTGAAATGTTATGTTAAGCTACAAGGTCGGGCAGAGAAAGTCGGGGACTTAGAGGTTAGTCGGCAGAGCAACGGTAGATCTAATCCGGAGGTCGTGGGTTCGATTCCTACCGAGGTAACAGGAATTTTTTCTTTGCCTCGTGTGGTTCCCTAATACCCTTTACTAGGGCTAACGCCCAGTGGGTTTTTCATGGGTTTCACTCAGCACTTTAATTTACACTTCAGAGTTAATTCTCTGTTCCACCACTTGTATGTGTTTATAGTGCTACGCGGCATAACATATATATGTACCCCAACACTTTCTTCCCACCGAGTCCATGGCTGTTTATTAGCTTCCTAGTGCCAAAATAGTTAACACCTGCGGAATACAAAAGTATTATCACCTGAAATTTTATTTACAGCTTCCTCGATCTCCTTGCATAAACATAAACATTCTTTCTCTTGTTGCCCTTCCCAGTTCGCACAACACTCGCATACACACCACGATGTATTTCCTCTTCTGCGCTCATCTTCACTCTCGTGAACATTGCCTTCGTCTGACTCCGAACTGTCTCGCATAGGTTCAAAAGAGTAAGGCTCGATCTCAGCCATAATCCAAGCTAAATGAAGTTTCGATAAAGATTCTTCACAAGTTTTATTGACCCGAAAAAAGGTCTGTGCGGAGTGACGTCACAGCATGGCGGCGGGTATTCCTTTTATGGAAGTAACCGGAAAGAAAGATGTCCACAATGGCAGACGTTAAATTTTGAAAATTACCACGGGTTTCGGACTCTTTTCGTCACTTTCGACAGGCAAAATTCACTTTTTCTTGCTTTTTACTACAAATCTAAGCTATTTCAATAGTTTTAAGCTCCCATATAAAATACGACTCCTAGCCTTCCGTTCTCCTTTAAGCTCTTCACTAATTGTAGCTTTTTTTGTTAGCTCGGCAATTGGAAGGATACAAAAGAACTAAATTAAACCCACCTCTTTGAAGTAAAGTTCTCGTCTACTGTAGTAAGTTTTATTCTAAAGCAAATTTCTTGGCCAAGGAGTGCGGGAGTCTGTTGTCGTAGTAGCGTTTTATTAGGGACCTTTAGATTCGAGTACGAGTACGACTTTATGATCACTAGTGACAACAATCCTGTTTCTACAATCTCCTTATCTGCTGGTAAGTAACAAGGAAAGGTGACTGGATCAGTGGAGGTAACTGGTTTAAAATTAGAAATTCGTACTCGTACTCGATCTCGTACTCGTAATCAAATCTTAAGGTCCCTATTGCTTACTGCGAGGCTGCTAAACTTCGCAATTTCCGTTAGCGGACACCCCCGGGACCAAGGAGAGTGTCCGCTTTCGGGAGGTGTCCGCCTACGTAAGGGTGAAAAAGAATGCACTAGAAGGCATTTAATGCACCAGAACAAGTATTTTAAAGCTTTAAGACTAGTTGTAAGTGCTTTATCCATCAAAGGGTTGTTGGATGTTGCTTTTCTATTATACATATACAAATTTAACACCAATTTAAACATTATGGGTCATAATGTACTGTACTGTTCAGACTCTGCTGTTGATCTAGGTCAGTGTTAAAGCATTAAAACTGAACCTATTTCGTTAGAAATGTTCTTGACGTATTGTTCATTGTCCGCTTACGGGAGGTTACTTTAGACCTTGCGGATCCCAAATCGCCGGGACCGCGGTTTGGTGTCCGCTAATGGAAGATGTCTGCTTACGAGAGGTGTCCGTCAGTGGAGGTTTGACTGTACTCCACTTTCTTATACACTGTTCACCACTGTTTACTCTTTACCACAATACTTCGTAAACTGTTCTGTTTTTTTTTTTCGAACACGTCTTTAATTTCTAGCTCGCCTTACCTCCAAACATGTGCTTGTGATCAGCAATCAAACATCTGAATCCTCCTATTTTTCAAGGCTATTTGAGTTTTCAGAGCTTACAATACGTATTGATCAAACAGACCTGGTAATGTCTGGACTAGGCGTCTTGAGCGAAGAGCTTCAATTAGATCTGAACGCTCTACCTCTAATTTTGGAGAGGATAAGAGTACTGGAAACTGGCATGTCAGTAACAGAGTGTGACGAAACCGCGCCACAAAGGTGGGCACTCTTTAACAAACAAAAACACTAGGCATAAACAAACCCGAGAAAACACGCAACAACACTGAACAATTACACTAGAAATAACTTGTTTTAAATAGGATACTAATAATAATACAAAGTAAAACTAATTCTTAAATAACTTTACCTAGAGTAATTTTAAAACCTAAACGATAACAAAACTGACACTTAACTACTAAACTAATTATTTACAGTTAAATTATTTGCAGTTCAGTTCTTTGATAGTCCGTAATTCCTTGTCCTTGATACTCTTTCAATAACAAATAAACCGAAAACAACCTACGACCATCAACCTTCTCACAATCTTTCTTCACCTTCAGCGCCCTCCTTCTTTACCTTGCTCTAGCTCTTAGCTTCCATCTTTCTCCTTCGTACTCGCTTTTTCCAACAGCTTTTTCCAACACATTCACGCTCGCCGCCGCCGACAAAGGGGTTTTGTCTGGGATACACAGCTGGCTCCTACCAATGGATCTTGGTAGTGGTTTTCTTGAGCGTCGTGGCCTTCGACCTTTCAGTTCGCAAACTTTCCTTCTTCTTGCTTCTCTCCCACTTTCTTTCCTTCCAACTACCGCACATGGCGTTTACTCCTATCATTTATATGTTTATGCTAATTCATTTACAACACTTATCTTACATATTGTTAAAACATGATACCTCACACTCCTACGATAACGCTTTACTAAATTAACACTTAAGTACAATAAACTTACTAGCTATTCTTATAATTACAAAACACCTCTAATTACAAGCTAAACACTACAATGAATAATTAACACTAACACGAAGAATTGGAAACAAAATGAAATCATCACACAGAGTAAGTAATGATAATAATAATAATATTTATTTATACCGCGCAAATTCAACGTAAGTTTCCAAATGCACCTTACAATTCTAAATTCTTTACAATTCTCAAATCAAATCAAATTCTAAATTCTTTACAATTCTCAAATTAAATCAAATGTTGGTTTTTGCAAAGAGGGGAAAACCGGATTACCCGGAGAAAAACCTCTCGGAGCAGAGTAAAGAACCAACAATTCAGTCCATATATGAAGCCGAGTCCGGGAATCGAACCCGGGACACATTAGTGGAAAGCAAGTGCTCTCACCACTACGCAAACCTGCTCCCCTGTTTAACTAATACTGTTTACTTATAATGCAAGGATATTTAAATTAAGATGTTAACGATATTGTGAACCACAGTAAATGTCCTCTTGCTGGTTTGTTGTCTGTGCGATCATTTCTTTGGAAACAGCTGTATGCTCAAAAGCCCTCCTTGTGATACTGAGTCAAAGTTGTCTTTTCTCTGCTGGTTGTCTGCTACGAATGTTACCTCTTCTATTAACGCTTTTATTTAATTTTCTCTTAGGGGGTAACATTATACCATTCACCCGTTTTGGCGGCATTTTCCGCAAAGCTAAAACAGTTCAATTCCTAAATGATTTATTAATCGAACAGATTTGCTGTTCAGCATCTCTCTCTTTTTATTTATTGTCAACAAACACATAATCCCCCCCACAGTCTTATGTTCCACCCGTTGTAAGTCCAAGGCTTTCTGATTGTAGATTGGCAAGACTTTCGACACTCTACCATACTGGTAACCATAACTGGAAAGAGTACAAACAAAATAGTGAGCGCACTCTTGCATTACATTAGAAACTTACGGTCGGGTAGGGCGGTTGGATTGGTATACAGAGGCCTGGGGCAACTGCGGTAAAAGCGCCCGAAAATTTTCTGCAAGGGGAAAGGGGTTATTGTGTTATTGTTCTTGCAGAAGGCACTATTAGCGAAAAAGGTCTCTTATTTTGTATGAGGAATATGAATCAGTTAATCCTTTCTATCTTTACTAAGAGTTTAATCCATTTTGTTTGGACTCTTTGGATTCGAGCGAGTGTAAATTCAGGATTCGATTAGCCGAAACCTTAGGCGCTCTGGCAGGATTTAGATGCTCTCAGAGCACCATTTGTGATGGAATAGAGGGATTTTTCATTCTACTGAGGTGGTATCTCTGTCGATATTTTGACCGAATTTGACTATATTTGAATTATCGCGCCCAGTACCTGAATTAAGTTTGATAACAAATACTGTACTTGACTCGAAATTGTTTCATTATTTTCAAACACCAATTCTTTGATGGATGGATACTACCGCACTTTTTCATTTGGTTCCTTGAGGATGGTATCAAAAAATCCCCAATTGGGCATTTTTTGATACCATCCACAAGTTGTGATTATTTCGCTACATATAAGGTTGCCATGTTAGTTGTAATTGTAATTGTAATTGTAATTGGCCACTCCCCTCGGGGATTTTCAGACGTCAGCTTGTAAAGGCGCCTATGGCTGCCGCTATCAGTCCGTATTTGATCTCACAAGTGTGTGGGTTCTTTAACGTCCCCTGCTGACCATGTAACACTGAAGATGCAGGAAACGGGGCCTACGGTTTATAGTCCTTATCCGAGAAGACTTAAACGTGTCTAACCATTTGAAGGTATAATTACAAAGGCAGCACATTCTCCTCAGTTATTTTAAGACCCTGAGTGTTGGTCCGGTCTGGGGTTCGAACCCTCGACCTCCCGCACAGCAGACTGGCGGCCTACCAGCTGAGCTAACCAGGCTCAACTCAAAAACAAGCTTGGTGGCTCCCGTTTTTTCTTATTAAATTGCAATTAGCATACCAAGATTAATCTTTCTGGAAACAAACAGAAAATTGTGTTAGTATCCGTTCGATCCACCGAAGAATTGGTATTTAAAAATAATAAACTATTTTGATGCACCTGAAATATCGGAAAAAACGCAATAAAATATTATTTTAAAAATAAAATAAGACATACGTAAGATTTTCTCAGAGCAACTCTTACTTCAGCCTCCCACGCAGCCTTTTTTGGGGAGTTGTGGGGGAAGGTGAACCACAACTCCCTTTGGAACGACTGCGTGGAGGGCTATGCTTACTCTGAAGTTGAGTAATGCCCCCCCCCTTCCCTACACATACCCCTGACCCATAAGGGGCGCGGGTTAGTGGGAGGAGACCGCTCAAATTTCAGTTTATGAAGGGCTCTACTGACATATTTGACATCCTTGGTCATTGGTTGTTATGCAATGGTATATAGAGTATCTTGCAATCACTCCTGTTCCAGCCACTCACGTTTTCATGTACTAAGAGTCTTATGAGGTCAACAGATTCCCACTGGTTCTCAAGAGAACACTCGGAAAAGCAACAGAATATCTACAATTTATGCATCCACTGAACTCAGACATCCACTCCTGCAGAAAGTGCACAAGGAATCAAAGGGCTCCAATGAT
Organism: Galaxea fascicularis; assembly: GCA_948470475.1. Taxonomy (NCBI): domain Eukaryota; kingdom Metazoa; phylum Cnidaria; class Anthozoa; order Scleractinia; family Euphylliidae; genus Galaxea; species Galaxea fascicularis. The sequence continues at coordinate 11,317,296 of OX419346.1, forward strand.
TTCAAATGAAAAAACAAAGGGAAACTATAAGATTCGGAGTGCCATCTTAGTCCGGCAACATACTCAGCTAAGTCTAATCGCTTTTATTAGTATCATTAGATATTATTGTGTATACATAACCGCCGACCGGTTGGCTCAATTGGTAGAGTGCCGGTCTGCCGGACCGACGTGCGCCGGGGAGGTTCAAACCTCGGCCGGACCAACACTTTGGGTCTTTACATATCTGAGGAGAAAATAAAGTTTATGTATGTCTGCCTGGATTTTTGAAAACAGGGTCACTCATTTTTAATGTTTGCTCTAGAATTCCAGGTGGAACTGGCTGCCATAGGCAGCCAGTTCCACCCTAGCCTGGCCCGCTATTTTTGAGGGGGGGTTCCGTCAAGGCAGGTATCACCAATGCCTGCAGGGATAGAGCTAAGAGGCTGTGGGCATTTGGGGTCGCCTGCTCAAAAGGCAGGGGGGACGCAGTCGATCAAAAATGGGCTGTTTGAGTTGCTTGTTCTTGAATGCGAGTTAAATGGGCAGTACTATACAGTCACTTCTCAGCCATTTCTGGGCTTAGCTTGGGTTGATTTGCAGTCAGACAGACTGTGGGCCCCTTGTGGGGCTCTGACCTCTAACCTCATGGTCCACCGCAACCCCTGGCGGCAAACCGGGTTTCGGTTGGGGGAGGTAAGGCTGTGGGGCTGCTGACGGGGATGTTAATTACTTTCTTTGATTGAAAGCATGTGGCTGAGTATTGGGAATTAGGAGGAGATAGCTGACAGAGCCAAGGAGAAGGCTGATAGTTGGCTGGCAAATACCAAGGAACAGGCGTGACCAGCAGGTAAGGATTGAACGTATCCCCTGGCAAAAGCCAGGCATTTTTGCGGCCATTTGAACAGGCTTGTTGGTGCAGAGGTCAGCCCTGTTTTCAAAAGGTCGGGTATATGTATGTGTGTATGTGTGTGTGTATGTGTGTATGTATGTATGTGTATGTGTATGTGTGTGTAAGTATGTATGTATGTATTTTAGTCGCCGCTGCATTCTTTGAAATAATATATGCAATACACAACAAATAATCGGAAGGGAAAAACAGGCTAAAAGAAATACGAACAGACAAAATGAAACTACTTAGGTGTACGACAGGAATGAGGGCCACAAATTTTAATAAGGAGCCGTAAAAACAACCAAGAACAACAACAAAGTGACAGCAAGGCGTAAAAAACAAGTAGCGCGAAAACAAAACAATAACTTCAAGAATAATGTGTTAGCGACAACAAACCCCAGACAAAGAAAAAAAAACAGTACTTTAAAAATCAATAAAAGAAGCCAAAACAATACAGAGGGAGACTTAAACATAAAAATATCCCATGGAATGCTAGAAAAAATTGCACGTTTCAAAGCTATAACAAAACAATTGGTAAACCTTTCCTGAAACAATACCGGCTGTAGAGCCACCCAATGACAAAACAAAAAACTTGGAACAATGAATCACACGCTCGACAGCGTCAGGGAAACAGGAAATAATCATAAAATATGTAAATTCTGCTCTGCCGCCAAAAAAATATACCAACAAAAGCAGGGAGCAATATAAATGGCGACATTGCGCGTCTGTCACACGCGTGACAGAATAAGGAAACAAACACTGCCGCCAAAATCACTTCTGCTCTGGTGTGGCGGGAGTATGTTCCTCGAAATACATGGTTGGTGGAAGCAGTCATGATCCTCTATCCTCCCTCAGACGCGAACCACATGAGATGGCGGCAAAGAACAATTCAGTTGCGGGTCCGCAGCAACTAAAAAATGCAATTAGGGACAGTACAGTCGGACATAATCACAGTCATTATGCAGGGGCACAAAACGACCAATTTGTTGAAAAATGCATTATTATACCCCAGTTAATAAAACTAAATGTTATTCAGGCATTTTCAGGTCTTTTTTAATATTGCTGGGAAAAAAATATCTGTTCCTTTTTGCCAGCAAGACACACAAGATATTTCCCAGCCAGCTAGATAAAATTGGTTGGTTTCCCAGTCAGGTGCAAATTGAGCACACTGCCCAACAACAAAAAAGACAATTTCATATGTCGTAAGCCAAAATGGCCATGCCAAAAGGCCTCAAATCAAGCCTTCAGTGGGGGGGGGGGGGGGTAGGGGGTAGGGGGTGAAAAAAACACAAATTTGACACAACCATCCACATTTCGCCAGCCAGCAACACACACACTGCTACTACACTTCAGTAATTACCAACCGAAACCATCAGCAGAAAGAAATTGCATCGACCAACTCCGGGAAATAACTGATATTTTGCCAGCCAGCACAATACTTCGGGGGAACAGATCAAGTGAGGAACAGGTTCGTTTTGTGCCCCTGATTATTACGAGCAAATACATGCCTAACGAAACAAAGAAAACATATCTTTCAAACCCTTAGATCAAACGTTCCACAATGATATGATCGTCTTTGAAATGAACCCCCCTCTCTCTCTCTCTCTCTCTCTCTCTCTCTCTCTCTCTCTCTCTCTCTCTCTCTCTCTCTCTCTCTCTCTCTCTCTCTCTCTCTCTCTCTCTCTCTCTCTCTCTCTCTCTCTCTCTCTCTCTTAGCTTTTTTTCTCTCTTTCTCTCCCCTGTTAAAACAAAAGCCACCACCAGCTTTTCAGAATTTTCAGACAGCTGCCAAAGGTGGTAGGTTATCAGTAATATATTCCATTTAAGAAGAAAGAAAACAGAGCTATCTGACAAATAAGTTAAGGCCAATTTTTCCATTGTTTTGCTTCTATTGTTTCGGCTCCCCTGTTCATGTTATGATCAATGTTCTGACGATTTCTTAACTTATTATTCGCTTTTACATAAACTCATTTCGTAAACACTTAAGAACTCTAATGACCTTAAACTTAAAACCGACGAAACGATAAGAGAACAAAATATCACTGGGTTGAAAAATTATTTGTCCGCTTTTATAACGATCTCCCAGAAGGGGTGACACCTATTTGTTCAAGAAAACAAGTCCGATTTTCTCAGTGGGGACGACACCTATGTGATAAAATTAGTAACTCCGATTAAATGATTATCTTATTTTGTTTCTCTTAAACAATCAAAGCCCTCACCGACCTTTCAAACATATGCACTGGATATGCAACCTCGCTTTCAGTTTACGCAGAAAAAGCTGTAAACTTGATCGACTTGGGGTTATGCAAAATACATTCACCTGAAAAGACCAAAGAAAACCGAGCCAACGCAAAAGAAGTTTAATTACGTTAAGTTCAGAAAATTGACTGTCAATTGACAGGTAGGTTTATCAATGCTTTTAGACCAAAATATGCATGGAGTCCCACGAATGAGAGTTGAAGGAGCGTTATATGGAAAGCCAAGCATGTCTATTATTCTGGTATCAGAAGCAGAGAAATAGTACTGTAATGAAAAGTGGTTTCACTTCGTGCAAGAACAATTCAGTATGGATGAGGATTCGAATGTAATTTGGCTTTGAACACAAGACTCCACAATCATTCATACTAATAAGCCAGACAAATAATGCTTAAAGTATCGACGTAACAGGGCCCGCGGAGCAATTTTTAAAGTGCGGGGACTGGGAGAGGGCTGACTAAAAATGGTTACAACGCAGACTTATTCCGTCAGGCTTGGATGTTTTCCCCCCTGAGGTACACCAGCTTTAGCCGACCGGAAAAGTAGTTTTCATTTCTGGAATTGTATTTTACTCAATTTCTTATTTTTCCACAAAAAATGGGGGAGGGGGGCGCTGGCCCCCCGGCACCTCCCCCTGTGCGGTCTGTGTAATAACTTCTATACATTTGCCTACCTTAAACTGATACATTTTTAGACGCAAATATGTCCACCTACTGGATCGGGTGGGCGAGCAATCTTATCGAAGAGTTTCTAAAACTGCCCTGTTTCGGCGGGGAATTTGATTGATGGCGCTCGAACCTGTCTACGACATCTTCAGAAGTTGAAGTTAGCATTATCAAAGAAACAGATAACTTGTTTCTGTTCAGCAGCTGTAAACCGTGCAAGCAGCTGCTGCAACATCTGCTTCATATTTTCGCTTACTTCTTGCTATGCTTGCATTACCTCTTGCGGTTTGTCAGGATGTATTTTTAGTGCCTTATTTTGATAGTAATGTCTGTTTACAGTAACAGGAGTGCAATTTTTGTTTAGTCTCTAAGTGTCTTTTTGAGTGCACAAAAAATATAACATGTTTTAGCTCTGGCTTTATCAATATCAGCCATACCCTCAAACTAGACAATGGAAAACCTCCCATGACTAACACGCCCTAACAGGTAAAACGGGCTCAAATGTTTTTTTTTTTTCTTTTTTTTTTTTCATAGCATTGAAGACGACAGATGCCACTTGGCTATGCTCTAATAAGACCTGTGGAAGACGATTTCGCCGATGTTGAATAAAATAACCGCATTAGGCTTGAATTTTAACCCACCGGCTTGGGTTTTTTTATTTGGACAAAAGCTGGTTTTGTAATTTAAGCTTTTAACATTTTTTTTTCTGTTGGCATACAATTCAATACTATTACTGGACTTACCAAGCCAAAATAACATCAGTTCAATATTCCATCATTCGTCTAGCCTGGAAAAAATAAAGTTGTTGAAGAGGTTACGCTTCCGGCCTGATATCTAAACAAGCCTAAAGGATGTCAGGACTTTAACACAACTGAAGTCGACACCTACTGATAGACTGCTTGCATTGATAAATAATTTTCACAAGGCAACCTGCTGATACACAAAACCTGACCACGACGAGCTCAACTTGTTTGAGACTCAGATTTTACGAAAACATCTTTGGTCTTAAACAAACAGCATTGTTTGGCTACGCCAGCAGCAACAGGTGTCAAGATGACAGCATTAAGCTGAGTTGTTGTGTTTATGGTATAAGCAACTGCCCTATCATTTTTATTATTGACTCAACCCAGCTGCCAATTATCAGGAAATGGTTTCACTTACATACAAAGCCAAAAGAGATAAAATGCCCCGGGCTGCAACAGTCGCATCTTTCGATTCAATCAAAATCTTATCATCAAAATGTTGCACTTTATTCACGCTGTCTTGCTTCTCGCCACATGCATGACTGGCTCCCCTACTAAGGTACAATATGTACATATTTCTTTCAGAAAATTTACTTAAGTGCATTTAGACCTCGAGATGGTAATGCTCTTAGTAATTCAAAATATAATCATTCGATAAGAATCAGACGATGAAGTGTCAATGTAGTTCTTATCTCATAGAGTGATGTCCTGAGGAATTAAACATAGATCCAACTGGCCTCAGTAGTTAGCTTGATAGCGCAATTCACCTCTTTTTTAAATTGTACATTTTTAAGTGAGAGGGTTCTCAGGTTTCAAGCTGGATTGTCGTGTGTGATTGTCGCCGCCATCTCCGATAAATGACAGTAAGAATTTTGGGGGAGGGAAATAACGATTTATGTTGTAATTCTATATAATTTCAGAGCACAGGAACTACGAAATCGTGCTCTTTCTCCAATGACTGCAGCCCAGGTGAATGCTGCGTTATGTCTCGTTACAAGCCATATTATCGGATATGTGCAAAGAAGCCTGACCTTGGCAAAGTTTGTTCACCTGCTCTAATTGTAAGTAATTTGTCTGCCTAATTCTCTCCACTTGGCTTCCACTGCACAACAAAGCTTTGATGTTCATCCGCAATGAAACCAGCATTCTCGTCCCCAGAGGCCGCGATTCTGTCGGTCAGCACCAAGAATTACGACCTCTGGCCGGTTCCGAAACTATGATGTGCGCAGTCTCAGTGAAGGTACATTTTTGTAACCGTTCGCAACCACTATTGTTTCAATTTTCTGAGTTTGCGTAGAAGAGTCGGAAGGACTTCCTGTTTTGGAACAAGACAGAGGTCATTATTCTTGGTGCTGACCGAAAGAATCGTGGCCTCTGGGGGCGAGATTGTGGAACCAACTATGTGTGTCACATCGCCGGTATACAAAGTCTGCGCCAAGGCTCCCAAAAGCTTTTTCTATTACCGTATGTCACAGCTTTGCAGGTATATCTGTATCGGTTTCCGATTAGACTTTTTAGGCGCTTTGTGGTTGGACATTCATTCACGCAGCAGACCCTGTTTTGACCTTTAGTAGACGACAGTGACTTTTTCAATCTTGTCAGCCATTTACTTCTTTATGCCTTGTTTTCATTCCTTTTAATGCAAATGTTTTGGCTTCCAGCCTGGCCTGGACTATTCCTGCCCATGTGCACAAGGACTGACATGCGCAAAGATGTCTCAAGAAGAGGAAAGTTACGCTTGTGTTCCAGTCCCTGAGATCGAAGAGGAACTTGAACAAATATGACCAACTTTGAAAGAAAAGCTTTTCTCTTATAACTCCGAACGTGATAGAATGATTAAGACCGTGTTTTGTTGCCATTATTTTTGTTTATTTCGTTCTCGATTCTATAGGAACTGTTAAAGCAGGGCTGTAGCTAGCGGGGGGGGGCAGTCCCCCTGGGCATGTTGAGCCAGACAAGTATGTGGATGGAGTTGTTTTCTTTAGACTCATTTTCATGGCCGAGAAATTGGTTAGCTCACGGTGTGTACAAATAGTAAGCAAAAGGAAGCAAAACCCCCTATTTTAAATCGGCGTGTTTATGCTTTTCACACTTATTCGAGGTCGAATTTTGAATACATATGTCAAATCCAAATTTTAAAATTTTCTGGGGGAGGATACCTCCAGATACCCCTACAAGGCTCCTGCTTTCGGCACCCGCGATAATGTCCCCGCATTGCAAAGAACCTAGCTACGGCCCTGCAAATCCTTCGCGAAAATCAACACATCAGGAAAAGTAGGAAAGTAGTTGATCTAAAGAGCCCATGACCCTCACTTGTGATCACAGTCGCAAGAAACAGTTATGCAATACAATTTAGTTCGACTGGGTTCTACATTTGTACTGGAAAACTAACTGACACTATTAATACTGAAGAAACAAAGAAAAAAGATGTTGTCATTTCTCACTTTCTGTTATCAAGACACGCCATCATGTTGGCATTTAAGGGTGTTTCCTTACGTGTAAAATAGGTAGCAGGTGTATCATCCTGTAGTTGGAATTTTCAATCTTTCTATATTTCATTTGAAATGGTTGGTTTGTACCCTTGAACTACCTCAGCCCTTACAAAGGGCCTGTTTTACATGGAGGGAGGGTGCCCTGGCTAACCGAGTTACCCAGCCCAGGGAGCTACCATGGAAGAGCCAATCTCATACGTTTCTTTGGAAAACTCATTGAAGCGTTTACATGCTAAACAGGGTAACCCGCCTTCCCAGGGCACCCTGTCTACTTGCCCGAGGCACCCTTCTAGGAGGGCTATCTTTTTGCCATGTAAAACCGGGGCACTCATTTACGAGGTGAGAAGACCGTTATATTCAGCGTATTTTCCAAGGCAGTTTTTAACGTTAACTACCTCTAGTGGCTACGTTCAATTAATATAATAAAGTGAAAAAAAATAGTGGCGTTTCTTTTGTCCGCATCTTGTTTGTTATGCTTAGCGGCAGCTCAAAAGATAGCCCACTAACTATCCCGAGGCACCCTCCCTCCATGTAAACATGCCCTAAGACGGTAAAAGGACTAAGCCATGGGTCGCACTTGGGAAATTTTTGCGAGAATTTGTTTACTTTACGGTAGCAATCTGTCACCGGAGAACATTGCCAAGTGCGACCCCAAGTTTTCCAAAAGGAAAAAAAATTGAAAATCGCCGTAGTGCTTGGATGGGGCAGGTAGATTGTGGAAACCTAAAGCTAAACACCAGGAATCACAGCGGTAATTGTCAACCCTTGACACTGAAACGTGTTCGATTTGCAACGCAACCGATTTGAACAGACCTTTGCGCTTTCGTTTTTACTGAAAGGGGCATATCTTTGAAGTGGCAGGGTATTCTGCAGTTAGCCGCCGAATGTTGTAGTCTTGTCAAGCAAGCACATTGCAAGCTATAGTCCTTCACAATTCCAACGTTTTTACGTTAACTCTCTTCGGGCGACCGGCCAATTGCAGTCTTCGAATTCGCAAGGAAGTAGTTCATCGTCATCATCCTCTCTATCGTCTCCGGAAACTGAGCTGGAGGATCCTTGGAAATGATCATACAACAAATGGTTGAATGAACAAAAGCAAGTGCTGATCAGCCTGTGGGCTGAGAATTTTAACCGGTCGATCAACATCAGCCAGGCACGGAAAGCGTTGAGAGACATATTGAAACAGATGAATACGAAATTTCGATTGACGATAAAATCCTCTTTCTGGTCTACTTCATTTTTCAATGTGTCAAAACACTGACAGTTACCTTTCACTAGTGCGACCCTACTCAGTTTGACCAAATATTTTCCTTTTCGGTTGCGGTTTCGGATTTTTCTGGTTTTTTTAGTCGGCAAAGGTGAAAACTTAACCAAGTGCTACCCATGCCTTTTAAAGTAGAACTTGTCTGAACTCAGAAACAGTTGTTCCACACCAAGATATGGGAATCTAAAATTTGGATCCCCCTAATGTTGCTTAAAGTTCAGTTGCAGCAAACATCTGCAGAGGGAACTCAAGTGAGTGGTTAAGCGGTAGCCACCGAGGTGCGACCTTGTCAGTAACTTGTGCGGCAGATCTAAATAAGATCATTCTCGTGAAGATTCTGAGCATTTCTTACAACGTAAAATAAGCTTAAACTATTCATTAATAAATATCATGTTAATGAGGTATTTCTTGGATTTGAGCTTCACTGCGCCTTTTAGTTCTGTTATTATAATCCTGAGCTAGAATGCCGTTTCCATTGCAACTGAGTTGCTCCAGTAGTCTGGCTTGAAGAAATGTCGAGATTTGAATGTCTGCACTTTAGAAATAATATGAGTGCTTCCCTGAAGTCAATTTTCAAAAAGGTGTACAACAGTGGATTGATAAAAGAAACCGCAACACGGAGAAAATCGAACACCATCATGCTCTCTTCACTTAAAAACGAAAAGTCAACGTACAACTGAAGAAGGCTGATATACCATGTGACCCATGAACCTGCAAACAATACGAGCATGAAAGCGAAGATCATGAGCGCGCGTAGCTGCGTGTAAGACGCACGGAAGTGTGTGGAGGTGAAGTCAACGTTTAGGTTCTGCTTGTTGATCTGCTGGACCTGCCTGTGAATCGTGAGGAACATCTGAATGTATGCAACGACCATGAACAGAAACGGGACTGCAAAGCATAACCCAAAGCCTACACAGTTGTATATCAGGTAAGCGGTGAATTTTGTAGGGTGGTATCGAAAAATACCAAACGGTACAAGCCAAGAAAGTTGAACGAGGGCGACAAGAAGCGAAATCATCCAGATTCCTGCGATGACTCGAAGTGTTTTGTGGAATGTAACCACGGCAATGTACTGTAGTGGTTGCATCACGCTGAAATATCGCTCTCCTGTTATGGCCAGGATATGGAACATTGTGGAGACCGCGGTAAAGCGGAATACTACCGCCTGAGCGATACATATGCCTTCCTTGCGAACGGCGCTGCATGCAATATAGAGTGGTATTCCACATAGACCCGTCAGGAGATCGGACACTGCCAAACTGATCAGTAAAGTGTTTGTTTTCGTTCGCAACTGTCTCCTTGTTACATACAGATGTAAAACCATAAAGTTGATGAAAACAACAGCAACACATACTGCTATTAAGCCGCCGTCGTAAGCTGGTTCGAAATAGTTTACTGTTCCATAAGCTTCAGCAATTGAATCGTTGATGAAATATGTTGTGTTTGTAGACATTTCAGTGCTGATCTTTACAACAGACCACTGGTGCTGTTAGGTGCTGTCAACCTTACGTAAAAACAAAAGGATACAAATGATAATATGGCGTTAGAATAAACACCTAAAAATGATTATTTTGGTATCCACTTTATCCCAATTTGCACTCGAAGAAGAGTCGATTTACTGCATTGGTACAACCATTGCACAACCATGGCTGCAAGATTCTCAGCGGCATTCATCATTTGCAAACATCCCTGGCAGCAGTTGTTACGATTTCAGGAATTTTACCTTTTCTTGTGCTATGACTTGAAATGAATTCATTTCTTGAGAAGTTCGAGAGTTTCATGTCACATTTTCGGCAACTGAAGCATACATCACACTGATCCTTTGACTTCGTTTTTTTTTTTTTTTTTTTTTTTGGTTGAATAGAAACCTTTTCTACTTTTATACCTAGCAGTCACTTTATCACATCCGATATTGCACTTGAAAAAATGTCAATGTTTTCCTTCCGAACAAGATATGTGATAAAAAACAGATAAAGGTGTTCTCTTTAATGGACTCATAATAGCGACCAACAGTCTGAATCTCAAATATATTTATCAGACCGCCTGAGGCATGGAGTCAGTACAACAAGCTGAAATGTTCACTAGACTCATTGCCTTTGAAGAGGGAAAACTTATGAACCGATAACTATAACTAAATATCGGCAGTAAATTTGAAATTTGCTGCCGATCTTTGTCAACAATTCGAAACTGTGGGGGATTTCTACCAAATGAAAGATGGCGGAGTGTAACCATGAGTTAGTTCATTGTTTTGTTTATTCAAGGTTGTAACATTAGTTTTCTTCTACCTCGTATTGTATTTGAGCCAGATTATTTACCAGTGATCATGACAGACTCAGCTCAATCATCGTGTCAGTGAATCGAGTGCATTGTTGGATGTATTATGGTTTATCATCTGAGTCTTTTCCTTCAACGAGAATTCATCGACACTCTGTTGCCTTAGATTGAAAACTTTACAAGAAAAACTTGCAAAGTAAAAAAAAATACAAAATATCTTATGTTTTTCTGAGACGCAACAACAAATCAAGGTCTGTGAATAGGGAATGAAGATGTTTTCAAACAGATGTTGAAGTGCCCAATTCGATAAGTTGTTTTTCAACAAGGCAGACACTAGCGATAACATATGTTGGGGGCTAAGTAATAAAAGTGAACCATATTTTTCGGTTGCTTGGCTTGCCCCCCGGCATTATAATCTCAGATCTGTTGTTATCCGTTTTCGTCTCTCAAATACAAACAACCTCGGGTTACCCAAAATTTCCGTTGCTTTAGAATATTATCTAAAACTAATAATACTTGAGAGATTACCGATAGCCAATCAAGACAAAGGTCATTGGCTTTTACGATGTTAGGGCAGGATAAATGAAAGCTCGTTGATCTCATTATCTGGCCAATCTTCCTCGCTTTCAGTAGGGTAAAGAGAATGTACTTTACAGTTAACGTTTAGCGTATGCAAAAAGGTGTGAAAAGTGGACAGTGAGAATGTTCAAGAAAGAACCAAATTAGTAGTGAGACTACAGTAAATCGTGTATTGTGAAAAAAACAATAGAAAAATGCAAGAGACCGTATACGCTGTCACTGCCACTGTCACATACTGCGTTCACCCCTCAACTACACGCATGTTTTACGGATATCATGAATGCAACTAGTTGAAAATCACTACCTCAGGAAACAATAAGTGAAAAGAACACTATTTTTTCAGCAATATTTTGCACGTAAACCTTCAAGGCTGGTTTTCACTAGCGCATAAGCACAAGCATAAGCATAAGCAAAAGTGCAAATGAAAACAGCAGCGAAATAAGCATAAGCATAAGCAGAAACATAAGAAGAACGAACCCACTTATTTGTCTTGTGCTTTTTTCACCAGCAACGTGCTCGACATAAGCATAAGCATGAGCACAAGAAAAACAAACAGTTCCGTTCTTCTTGTGCTTATGCTTATGCTTATGTCTGGTGAATACAGCATAAGGCAAATAAGTGGGTTCGTTCTTCTTATGTTTTTATGCGAACGCTTGCACATATGTTTACTCTTGTGGTTATGCGCTAGAGAAAACCAGCCTTCAACGAACGTTCGAACAATACTCGAGCTGGACTCAAAGTTAAAGCAAGGCAACTATAACTTGTCCACAAATTTCCCTTGATGATCACTATGTGTTTACCATCTGGGAAGTTCCTAAGTAATAATAAAAGGAATTTTAAATATCCAAAGTGACCACAGCTTAACCCGCCTCTCCGAGGAAAAGAAAGTCTAAATTTTAAGTTTACATAACAGAAGGCTTCCTTAAGGGAATCAAAAGTGAATTTTTTATATTCCCAATTCAATTATAATTGTAGAAATAATTTATTACTTATTAGGCGCAAATTAGCATGTGAATATGATCACATGCGCCTTACAATAGCAAGCTTTACAGTTCGAAATCTTTACCATTCCAAATTCTTTTCAGTTCTCAAATCAAATGTTGGTATTTGGACAAAGGGGAAAACCGGCGTACCTGGAGAAAAACTTCTCGGAGCAGCGTAGAGAACCAACAACGAGAATCGAACCCGGGACACATTGGTGGAAGGCGAGTGCTATCACCACTGCACCAACCCTACTTTGATCAAAAGCGTCCCAGTACATCAAGACCCGTGGGTTTGTGACATCATCACCAATGGTCGCTTTGAAAAAAATGGTCTTTGTTGTCCTGGTTTTAGAAAAGTTTTTACACTGCTTCCAATCCTCGTCTGTTCCCTTTTAGCTGCTTTTGTTCTGCGTTTTTTTTTTTTTAATACCTGATGGCAGTTATTCCATGAGCGTCTTATGTGTCCTCGATTCCCACCTTTTAGTGTTGTGCACAGCCATACCACACCGCACTTTTCTGACTTCAGATCAGTGTTTTAGCGAAGGTTTAATGTCGACAATCTTATTTCCTACTTTCGAGCGCCTTTTCTTTACCGAGCGTTTAATCGAACTCTGGCTTAAAATTAGATCCCATAATATAACATTATCCATCCAAGATAACACACTGTTATTGTTTACTGAAAACTCGCCATCATCATCATCATTATCATCCAAAACAGTGTTAAGTGCCTTGAGTCACGGCTAAGAGGTCGAAGTTAATGTAAGCAATAATTAATGTCAGTGTCTGCTACATCCTTCCTTACATCCTGTTGGAACCATCCTTCTTCGCATAAAAGGATTTCCTTACCCCCCGTTAAAAAAAGTTTTCTCTAAGGATGTATTCTCCAATTATCTATTCAATCATGGACCAAGCATAAACCTTCGACAACTTTGACACAATCCCTGTAACTGTTAGTGCCAGATTCGGGTTGAAATCCCCTCACAAGATTCCTTTTCGCTTCTGGTCGTCGGCATAATATTTAAGATTTTGGGGGCGGTCATTAGAAATTTTATTTGCTGCTTAACTTTTTTGGAGCATAAACATTGGCAAAGAAATACTTTACCTCTTACGCAAGAGAGTCTAAAAAATAACGACATAAATATCGGCGTCTGCGGATTTTGGCTGAATTGAGGGTCTGAATAAAGTGGAGGGGTCCACATGTTGGTTGTCGGTTAAAATTTCATTAATTTTCGACCTTTGTCGGTTGTCGGTAAATCACAGTTTTATGTAATTTGCGCAGTTTTAAGACTTTAAACTCTAGACGAAGTGTAAAACTTGTAATAATTCATTATTTGATTGCACTAGTATGCCGATAAAATCACTAAAGCTTTTGTTCTAGATGTGAATTAGACAAAGAGTGAAGCCCCCACTCTCTGAGCCCTTGGGATACGTAGTTTTGTTAGCTACGGAAGTATTTTTTTCCTCAAGACGTCCACAAACACTTACTACGCTTATTATTCAACGGCTCTCGTGGCTTTACTGTGGAACCCGGCTTCGATGGCGTTCAATCGATGGCGACCTCTTCCCCTTTTCGGAAAAAACGCACGATGACTTTAACTCATGGCCCGACTGCAACAACGAGCAGTGAAAATACAACAGCAGAGCGTCTCGTCGGCTCGATTACAAGCTGCTGTTCCAGAAATGAGCTCCCCGATGCTCCCCGAAAAGGAGGATCCGGGGCTTTAAAGTAATTTGAAGACAGGAAATTCTGCAATTGACTAAATTGGGAATTAATCAATGGTTACGTCTGGTGAAATAGAGCCCATCAAAGGATCTGGGCATTTCCTGAGCTAGAAATAAATTCAAAATGCTTCTCTTTCTGAATACAAACATCCCTATAACATTGGACCATGTCGGTTGCCGGTTAGAATTTATCTGTAGCTAGTCGGTAATTTCTTCCTCGTTTTTTTAACCCCATTCACACCCTCTAAATTCGATTGACATTAATTCTCACCAGAATTATTAAGTGGTAACTATTGTTGGTGCCATAAGAAAAGCTACCTCATTCTATCCTTCGCACTTGGTCTTCCAAATCTTTTCATCTTCAACAGTGCCATAGGTTTCCTGGAGAAATATGTTGTCGTACCTTAACTTGTTCAACTATATAAAAAACTTCTTTTTCTGTGAGTGATCAGATCCCTCGAAACGTCAGAGATGACTTTAAATTCTACGTTTTCTATCTTGTTTTTGTTGTGTCCAGGTGCCTGTTTTCAGAAGCTCCCGACAGTTTTTCAAAAAGAGGAGAAATTAGCATATGCAAAGAATGAAACACAGCAAGTACTTCGTTACTGTACGACAATATACATTTATCTATACAATACATGAGTGCATGTCAAACTTCATTTTAAAGGCTGCTGACGAATGCATCTCACATGCAGCCCTATGTGACAAGCAGTCTCCGTTTCTATCACCTGGCCCCCCAAAAAGCAAATAAATATGATTAAATATAAAAATTAATTCGAATGGCTACTGCAGTTTAGTACTATATTTAAAAAAAGTTAAAAACAAGTAAATAAGCAAGCTTAACGAGGCTGGCAGTAGTTTTTATTGGCGTGGGGGTATACCTTTTGAAAGCAAAATTTCTTATTGAAGACAAGCTTCGATTTCCTTCAATCTACAACATCTTTTCGACGTATGACCAAAGTTGATTTTCTCATCTTTTTCCAAGCAACAGCTGTTACCATAGCAATGGTAACGCAAGGCTGCTCGTTTTAAAAAAATATCAATTATCTCGAAATCCAGTCAGACACTTCATAACGAAACTTCGAGAGTGTAAACTACTCTAGTCCGCAACTTGTAGGCCAAATTACAAAAAATCTGTAAGAGCGTTTTCAAATTAATTGCAAACAAATTTTTAAAGGCTCGTTTTGTTCATTTCCTCATTTTTCTTCAAGCTTTTTGAAGAAATATCAAACCTTTACACCATTTTCTCTATGTTCAAAGAATCATCATGATAGAAAAACATTTTTTTCAATTAATATTGAACGTCTAAGGTGGCTATGGTTACAAGAAATTCTATTTTGAATTTATGCAAATTACGAACTTTATGACTGATATCGTGCAATCGCAGTCACCTTGGACGTTCAATGTTAATTGAAAATGTTTTTCTATCATGATAATTCTTTGAATAGAGAAATGGTGTAAATGTTTGATATTTCTTCAAAAAGCCATAAGAAAAATACGGAAATGAACAAAACGAGCCTATAAAAATATATTTGCAATTTATTTGAAAACGCTCTTACAGATTTTTTTCAATTTGGCCTACAAGTTGCCGGACTAAAGTAGTTTACCGTTGCAATAGTAACACCTATTGCTTAGAGAGCCATGAGAAAATAAACTTTAGTCATACGTCGCAAAGATGCTGTAGTTTCAAGGAAATCTAAGCTTATCTCTCAATTGATGTTTCAATGGGCCGCCACGAAGCTCTCGGAACGTCTCACAGGATTGGTTGAGAAATCAATAAACACACTGTAAACAAACAAAAAACACAATGGACCCTGTCCCTGAAACAATAGAGCTTCGTGCCATGTGGGGCCCATGAAATATGAGGTTCAAAAGAGCTTCGTGACAACTCGTTTCAATACCCTCCGGCAATTAGAAAGAATATACATGCATTACAAAAGATTGAAAAACAAAGGAACCTATGCCTTCAGTGATAATGCTATCAATGTTAGGTGACATTAATAAGATCACCCAGATCTTCTATCATGCTTGGCTTAGAGATTTCTGTTTCTAGAACGAAAATCTTTCCACCCATGCTCCACACTTTGTTTCCTACTTTCGTTAGCTTTCACAGTTATTAAGGAAGCCATTACTCTTTTTTGTAATTTCATTTTCTTCATTGTAATTTGTTCTGTTAGGAAAAAGGTAATAAAGTTGTCGTTGTTGTTGTTGTTGTTGTTGTTCTCTGCATTTTGCAGGCTGCTGCCATGATTTCTTTGTGTACGGCAATTGCACTTTTCTTTTTTGAAATGAAATTTCTTGATCTTGGTTTCTGCTTCATTAACCTTAAATTGCCGCAATTTGTGAGAGATCGCCTTGAGTCGTTCAGCTTGAATAAAATAAATAATAATAATAATAATAATAATAATATATTATTAAAATAAATACAAAGAGTGTAATATTTGAAAGGTTAACCCTACGCACAAGCTCCTTGTAAACTCCAAGTTAACAGGAAGTTAAGATTAGAGGAAAATTGATAAAATTGATATTAAACAGTGGCACCCAACGACAAGGTTCGGTAGATATCTGTTCGGTAGAGGGTAGTCGATTGATATGCAGAGCTCTTTGGAGAAGTCAAAAGCCGGAGAAAAGGAGTTCGCTGATTCTGATACGTGTGCAGGTGTTACATTTGCCAATTTTAAAACGTTGTCTCAAGAGCAAGTCTCTGAGATCATCAACAAAGCTGCCAAGAAATCATGTCCGCTGGATTCATTGCCTCCTTGGGTAGTCCTAGAGGTTTTGGATGTGCTGTTACCTGTGATCACGAACATGATTGACTTGTCATTCGAATCTGGCGAATTCGCTAGCGATTGGAAAGAGGCTTTATTAAAACCACTGCTTAAAAAGTGTGGACTTGCTTTGTCTGTAAATGGTGTTCAGCAATGTTGTTGTTGAGGTCACCATTTCTCGTCACTCGTTTGTGTTCAATCAGTCTTACGTTCAAGTTTCTGCCGGTCTCACCGATATGGGTAGCCTGGCAGTCGCAGCATTTGATCTTGTAAACTGCTCCTTGTCTGTTCTTTGGTTCGTCTTTGTCCTTAACGTTCGTCAGTAGTTGCCGTAAAGTGGTGATGGGTTTGTGAGCAACACGGATGTTGTAGGGCTGTAGGATGCGTGCAATGGTTTCAGATGTGTCTTTGATGTAAGGTATCGTAGCTGTAGTGACAGGTGTCGCGTTGGTGTTCGTAACGTTAGGTTCTGCACGGTAGGTGTTGCGTCTGACGAAGTCGCGGTTGCAGTTGTTTTTACTGAAAACGTTGTTTAGGTACTCGCGTTCGTCTGTTAAACTGTCGTGTGAGTCGCAAACTAGTTGCGCTCGTCTCGTTAGGGTACGTATTGTCGTTGCTTTGTGTGAAGTAGGGTTGTAAGAGCATTCGTCAAGTAGTCGGTCAGTATGCGTAGGTTTCCTGTAAACCGTAGTTCGTAGTTGTTTGTTGTCACGGGTAACTAAGCAGTCTAGAAAAGGTATCTTACCATTCTCCTCAATCTCCTTGGTGAACTGGATGTGGTCGTTCTGTCTGTTGAGGTGTTCGTGAAACTCGTCGATTTCGTCTTTGTGTAGGGCTGTAAAAGTGTCGTCGACGTAGCGTAGCCAGAGTGGTATCGTTCGTTTGTAAGTTGCTAAGGCTTGTTCCTCGATGTTTTGCATGACGACTTCTGCGACTACAACGGAAACTGGTGAACCCATAGCTGTTCCATGCAACTGTTTGTAGTGTTTGCCGTTGTACTGGAAGTAGGTAGACGTAAGGCAGAGGTTCAGTAAGTCCCTAAGGTCGTTCGTAGGTAGTGGTAGTTGAAAAGTGGAGTTGTTGATGGTGGTCTCAGTGCAGTCTAGGGCCAATTGAAGTGGAATACTGGTGAACAGTGATTTCACATCAAAAAGACACTAGTTTGTGGTCGTCAGGTACTTGTACTGTCTTGATAGCGTCAATAAAGGTCTCCGTAGACTGTAGTTTGTGTCGGGATTCGTCAGTCAAGGGTTTCAGTATTGTAGTCAGGTATTTAGACAGTTGCTAAGTCGGCGAACCACAGAACGAGACTATGGGACGCATAGGTAAGCCAGGTTTGTGGAGTTTCGGTAGTCCGTAAAGTTTAGGTGGCTGTGGTACCTGGCACCTCAGTCTGTTGTAACGTCGGATGTCAATAGTGTCAGCTTTCTTAAGTTGAAGTAGTTTGCTGTTAAGTTTTCGTTGAAGTGCTGGTGTCGGGTCTCGTTTAAGTTCTTCGTAAGTCTGTTTGTCGTTAACAAGTGCGTCCATTTTGTCGACATAAACAACGGACAAACAACAGACTGACCGACAACAGACACGGATCGAAACGCACCAATCACTGTTTAATCTTTAATCTTTAATCTTTAATCTTTAATCTTTAATAAATATACTCCTAAAAACAGCATGACTATACTAGGAGTTTTAAAAACAAAACAAAAAATAAATAAATAAACAGATAAATAAATATGTAGATAATTATAAACAGACAACAGACAAACAACAGACCGACTAATTTTACTAACAATACACGTACACACATTAGACTAATAAAAGACGGATCGAAACGCACCAATCACTGTGTACAGTCTTCACAGACAATGACAACTAGGCTTAACTGACAGTCGACCAATAACATCACGACTTCGTTGACCAATCACATCAACGGCCAGAGTATTTATACCATCTACTGACGTTACACAAATCACTTGACTCTGATGATGACTTCCGCTCAGGTTGTCGAAACGTCAGTCAATGTCACCACAAACAGTCCTTCTCAGGACTACACTTACCCGGACGATCGTACTCCACTTAATTATGATATGACTCCTAGGTTCAAACCATTTACGATTTTAGGGTGAAGCATATTCAACACATGACCTATAACTAATGAATTATAGGCATGTTCTTTTACATACCTGCTGCAACTAGATAGATTTCTACGTAATAGGCCTAGGATCCTCACGCCTTTATTTTCATATTGTATAATAATTAATGCTATGATATTTTTATTCATCTTATCTCTTGTAAGGATTTTTTTAAGGCTATCATACTTTTTAACTCAGTTTTTTTCCTTTTATTTAGCTAGACGTCTTGCGCGATGGCACCCCTTTGCAGGACTAGAAATTTTTGAATAAAGGTTCAATAAAGGGTGATTGTTAGCAGAAGTACCATTTTTGTATATTTTCATGCTGCACGTACGATAACTGGTAAGCACGCACCACTGTAATTTATGGAATTTACATTGATAATAAGCACATACTAATACTGAAAATTCAACATGTTCAATGGCGATTGGTAGGTGAGCAACTATTCAGACAGTTTTTGCTGAAGACTTATTAAATACTCCACCTCCTAGACTTCAGCTAAAATCATTTGCTGTTTGAAAGTTTTCAGAATAGTCCGAGGATGAGCATGCTTCTTTGCACGCGCTCCAAATGAAGAATGCGTCACAAACGATCCTCGTGTATGATTAGTTTTACTGCAACTGCGAATAAGCGACTTAGGTGCGATACGATAGAAGATGAAGATTCGTTCCCAGATTCTTAAGTACATGCACTTAGATAGGACGTATTGTCTACTAACAGGTTGGTCAGTACTTCTTCGCATCTGTTTATGTATAATTTATTTTAAAACTAGCGCGAATGTTTCATCCGAGGCTGGGCTGGACTGATAGAGACTGGGAGTTAGCAAAATCTAAATCATTTACTATCTCCTGCGGTGCCTCTCAGATCAAGTTGAAGACTGATGAACGTGATAATATCTTTGCCAAGTTTGGACGGTGTTGGTTTTAACCTACTTAATCTCAACTTCCAATACATGCCACAGGGAGTATATCTTTCTGACTCAGCTCTGTAACGTCGTTGTGTTAGTCAAGGTCGCGGGGGATACATCGCCAAAATTATATTCATAAGGCACAATATAGTGGTAGGAGTGCTATTTTAAAAACTGTTTATCATAAACATTTAAAAGCCATTTACGTTAGAACTTAACAGAGGTATTGGGGAATACTTGAAGTGCTCAAGGAATGTATTTTATTGAGTGGATCGCACTCTACGGCAATGGTTTAAGCCGCAAAAATTTATTTTTTTGTAAAATGTGGTTTTGTGTCCAAGTTTTCTCCTCGAGAGGAGCACAAAGAAAGTTGATTTTACAACTTGGTGATCAGTCAAAACCTCTTTTGTGCAATACCTGACTCCGATTTTTTATTTCAAGTTTCATTCAAAGTTCATTATTAGCGATTAAACGCACAGAGTTTAACATTCTAGAACTCCAAGCCTTCAATCTTCAAAGCTTATTTAAAAATTTGGCGTCAGATATGGCAATCTACAGGGGCACCCAACGACAATTTTCGGAAAATATCTGTTCGGAAGACGATTTGACATCTAGACTTTTCGGAACATTTGTTGTAAAATATCTTGCTTGCCTGCCTCTCCTAAGATTTTCGAACATCTAAAAACTACTATAATTGCCCATTTTTAACGGATTTTTACCGTTAAAACGTCACCTAGAATTTTCGGGAGCCTTTTTTCTGGCTGAAATTTTCGAAAAGGTGAGTTTTGATCCCTATAATTTTCGGATCACTAGACTTTCAGCTAGGAAATCCGAACAGATGAAAAATTTTTAGGGGATATAAATATGCCTATATCTACTGTTTAAATACGAAAATAAGTTTAACAATACTATGTTTAAGTGGTTTTGAAATATATTCTCGTTGGGTGCCCCTGAATCTACAATACACTTAGTTTCCCTCTCTGTCGTGTCATCTCATGAAATTTTTAAGTGTCCGTGCTGAATTCTTGGAGGCAGAAATGATTTTTTTTTACGCTTCAGAAGACTTTCCAAGCAAACACGAGTAACTATAATTACGGTTATTTTTGGTAAATTTAATCCACCGGCTACCATCGCGTTGCTGTTTCATTAGATTTTAGAAACACTTGAAATTTCAGAAGAAATTTGAATCCCGTGCGATTATTAAAGCAGAAACACAATTTTTCGCATCACATCACATCACCTTCATTTCACCTCGGATTTACAAGAGTAGCTGTATGCTTAATTTCTCCAAGAAAGAAAAAAAAACAGACAATAAATGAATCGTATATTTAATACAGTACATTAACTAGTATCTACATAAGTAACAATTGCTTTGACGTTCGAAAGAAATTTGGCATATTTTAGTTCTGAACTCATTCAAGGACGTTAATGACCTTAGGTCCTCTGTTAGTTTGTTCCACTTGTTTGCAGAAGTGTATCTGAAGGAAGGAAGACCATAAGTGGTTGTGTTAACGTATGGGATAACAAGTTTCCTTGATCCTCGGACGTTGCGTTCAGCATTTATCATTTGAAAAAGACCACGTATGTACTTCGGCATCGTTTCAATTTGGATTGCCTTAAAAACTGTTTTCAACAAGTCTTGGCACCTGATACTATACAGATCACTAGAATTCAATTTGCTCCGTAGCTGCTAGTAGTACAGAGACTTCTCGTCCAGAACAATCCTGAGCGCCCTTTTGATAAGATTCTCTAATTTGTGTCTATTTCGAGCCTCGCAAAAGTGCCAAACTGCTCAGCAGTATCTGAAATATGGAACAATAAAAAAGGAAATTGTACAAATATTTTTTACATGGCCGTTGAACTGCAGATTCACCGGTGTTTAAAGGGACCTTTTCATATTCATGCATATCCTGTCCCCCGCGACCTTAAAGCGAGCCACCTAAACCATTTTTCAATATCACGGAGACCGTACGTTTGTAGGTAGAGGTAGTTTGAGGACTGAGAAAACTTTACAAAAACACGTTGACAAGATGCACACTCACTACTTTACCAGGAGTTTTCTACAAGATCACCGCTGCCCTGAAAGGTGAATCCTGTACTGTGATGAAGTATCTATAACAGCACAGGCATCCTAACACCCCGACTAAGGAAAACATCAAGTGTGCATTCAGTAGTCCTTTGAATTCATTTCATTTCTCTTTTGGCCAGATAGAAAAGATGGACTGGACTTTGGACTGACTTTTGTGGAATTTTCCATGCAAACATCAAACAGAGAAATCTTCTTAGTACTCTATAGATCATTTGTAAGACCTATATTAGAATGTGCAAGCCCGTTATGGTCACCCTTTCTTATCAGAGATAAACTGGCCATTGAAAGCATACAACGAAGAGCACCAAGAATTGTACTTGGGCAAAAACGAAGTGAGATGTCATATGAAGAGAGATGCAAATTACTGGGATGGAGCACGCTTAAGCGACGAAGAGAATACTTCTCTTTGGTAGAATGTTACAAGACAGTATTTGAGTTAAACGGGCTAGAAAGTCGCAACGATTTCGAGTACTGTAATAACAATACTAGATCCAATAATCCATTCAAAATACGTATGAAATCCGCAAAAGTAAACGCTTTTAAACATTCTTTCTTCGTGAGCATAAGGAATGGGACAACTTGCCCCACCACCTTTTTGGAAATGACATTAAAAAGTGGATGAACATTAATTAATTTATTGTCTTTTTTGGTTTCTTATATCTTTCTTATAACGCTCACTAGTTTTACAAGTTTGAGCACTCTGGCATGACTTAGATGATACCACAAGTGTGGGATCATCTGGGGTGGCCATATGGCCTTTCCCTCATCCTAGTATTAGTACTGCACTGATGAGGCCCAGATGTTTGAAAGAAAATTTGCCCTAGGTGGGATTTGAACCCACGTCCCCCCTATAACTAGTCAGCTGTGAAGACCACTACACCATCAGGACAACCACGCTGGCAACGCGGCAATCGAAGAGGTGATTTATGTGGCTGAAGACGAGGTCCTCCCGGAAATTTTATTTCAAGGTGACAAGCCAGTGGAAGCCTATAACTCCATATGCCAGCAGTCTTAGGATCAAATACATGATACACGACACAAGCTCAACTAAGTGAGCTACAAAGGAGGATCCACAAAGGATACAGGCTATTTTATAAATACTCAGGAGTACTATATGTGAAACAACCACTAAACTCGTACACCCCAAATAATCATATTATAATAAATGTTCACGCTGGTGGTGTAGTGAGAGCCACTTCTACATTCGTACTACGCGTGAACATTGTACACGACCACACCAGCTTTCAGCTTTCATACATATCCTGTATAAATAAAGGCAACCTACCTACCTACCTATACCTACATGTGCGACGAA
The DNA here is from genome assembly GCA_948470475.1 of Galaxea fascicularis. Classification (NCBI taxonomy): domain Eukaryota; kingdom Metazoa; phylum Cnidaria; class Anthozoa; order Scleractinia; family Euphylliidae; genus Galaxea; species Galaxea fascicularis. The sequence goes on from OX419346.1 coordinate 11,340,347, forward strand.
CAAAAGATCTAATTTAACTTTCGGAACTCAAGTTAACAGGTTTTGACGCAATCAACACGATAACCGGGAAAACTTACTCCTATTAGACGAACCAAAATTAAAAATTAATTGAAGAAGGAAAAGATGAGTTAGCAAGATTTGCTGACTTGTTTTCTTACCGCTCTTAACTTAACGAGGTTATTAAACCATACCGCAATTGAAAATGATTTCTCTTTAAATTTAACCTAAAGTGAACCCCAAGATAAAAAATTGATAAAACTCTCCTGACAGAGGAACCGATTACATTACCTTATATGCGATGAAATGGGGAAAGCATCTTGCCGTATTAAGTGCATTACTTTCAAATTGGTCGGTAGATTGGTCATGTCTGTGCACGGCTAGCATGAGAATCTGGCCGGAATCTGTCACGCAAACAAAGCTTCAATTCTGGAAGTATCTGGAACACACCTTTTAGGGAGAGGTTTTAATCGATACAAAACAGAGAGCCAACTACAATAAGTACAGCTTTGTAACCCTTCACGGTTCTAAGACCAAAAAACAAGTAACAAACGCAGAAGCCTTACAAACTTGAAATACAATTTTATTTATATTAAAAAGATTACCGTACCAGCAGTCAGTCAGCCACCTTCGCGTGTACCAGTCTATTTCACCCGCTCTTATGATGTCTTTTTAAAATTATATTTTTAGTGACTGGTCCGATTAAAATGTCTTAGATTTCTGAGTTTCTATGTTAATTAAATTACGATAAATTGAAATTTACTTTGTTTGATTATTTTCGTTACTTTCAACGAGTTAGTAAACTATTTACTTTATTTTTTTATTTCATAAACGTCAGTCCAAAGTTCAGTCTAGCTTTTCTATCTGGCCGTAGCTTTGCAGTAATCATTCAGACGACGAAAATAACAAAAGTAGATTGTGCAATTTTTGAGTTAATCAGATCCTTAGAAGCAAATTAAACTTACTTCATACCAGGTATATGTTCTTCATTTTTTAATAATTTTCCTCTTAACAACCACACATGTAAAACGATCTTCAATTTATTGTGTTTATTTGCTTTTTATCGTTGTAGGCAGAAATGTCCGCATCATCCTGGAATTATTTCGTATGATTGATGTTCACGATGAAATGGCGCTGAACGATGTGCAGTTCTGTGCATTTATGAAAACAGCAACTGACCTTAACACCAATCAAATCTACAAGGTGTTCGACATGTTAGATGTGGATGGGTCAGGTGCAATGGATTTTGATGAATTCTATCTGCTCATTTGTATCCTGATCGCTGTGCAAGACAAAGTGGAGAAGAATTTCATCTACCGTCATTCTCGCACGGTGTTTGACCTACTCGATGAGGACAGCAGCGGCAACATTTCTGCCTATGAGTTTGAGACCTTTGGATTTCTTTTCAATTTGCAAGGTGAAGCTATTCGAGCCATCTTTGGGGAATTTGACGTTTCTGGAGATCAGGTTTGTAACATGGTCCTGATGGTCACCTACCTGGGGTGGCAAGGAAGGAAATACAACATTACAGGTGGTCAGAGAGTCGTGCAATAAACGCTTTGTTCAGCAAATCGAATGCATCTCTGCTGTAACTGACTGGCTTTTGCAAGTCTTTTTACTGACCAGCAAAGGTTGTTTGAAGCAACGGCAATAAAAGTCCGAAATGTACGAAGGTCGAAAGCTAATCTATTTGTGTGATAATCCACTATCAAATAATAACACAAGCTCGGTTGTAAGAATGTTGGAAGAGGTGAGATCATAGTTCTCTGGATGAAGATAGTTTGTTTTACAAAATACAATACACCGACATGACAAGATGATGAAGATAATGATGGTGAATCTGGTGGCGACTGTGCTCATGATAAAGATGAAGATGTAATGATGATGATGATGATGATGATGATGATGACGACGACGACGACGACGACGACGACGACGACGACGGTGATGATGATGATGCCTTTGCTGAAGAGCGATGATAAAACCCTTGTCTATTTTACGTATAGTTATCCACTACTGTTATTTTTGCCTCATTTTAAACGTCACATCTTTCGACATCTCTCCAGGCGTTCAATTTGTTAATTAATCTTTCTTTATTCTTCTTTCAGGAACTTGACTACTCTGAATTCAAGATGTTTGCTATGGCGTGTATCGACAGACAGTCGGAAATCGAGTTAAGCAAAGAAAATAAGAACAATATTTTGTTTGACACGGCTGGTAAAATTTGCCCATCGTGTGTTGTAACGTGAAGAGATACTTATAACTGTTTTTCCTTTCTGTAAAATGTGTACACATTGATTACGTATTAAAACTTGTCAATACTTAATTCCGAGAGTAATAACATCGCAGTTTTACGTACCCAGGAGCGACTTCAGAACACCCATCACCTCATTTACATACGTTGAGGACTTCAGTTGTAGAACGAGGCAATTACAAAGGATACTACTGCTAGTACATGTCCAGGTATTCTTAAGTTTAGCCAAACCGAGTTTATAAAGAATAAATACTATGTTTAAAGTGGAAGTGCACTTAGCTATCCAAGCTAGTTTACAAGCACTCCACTTAAATCCAAAGAAACAAATAATTCAAATAAACTTAACATGATAAGAATCCCAACCGGCGGGAGGCAAACCAGTTGGCTATTTACAAGGATGACCGAGGAGTTGATCAAGACACTTACCCGGAACAACACCAGCTAATAGCCAAGCGGGATTTGAGCCCGGGTCACCGCATTGAAATTCAGCGCCCTAACCCTAACTCGGCCATCCTGCCCCCAAACACTATCGGTATATTAAAAGAAAACTAACCAGACAGTTGGCATTACTGCCTTATATCTCCTAATGTCGACCTGTGGAGCGACCATCTTTGCGTCTTGGAGCCTGGTCTACTTGCAATTACCATTTCCTTCTGGCTCGGAACGACATGTAACTCAGGTGAAGGTATTCATAGACATTTTTGCCATCACAGTTTAACATAAAATCCTTTTTCTCAAATCGGAAATGTGTTCCAGAATAGAGTTTCAGTTGAATGATTTCTTCTGTTCTACAGAATGAATTACAAGTTAGATAGATGTTTGAAACAACAACAAAAAACTATTAATGTCGTTAAAAGCACACTAAGGATCATAATTGGCTTGCACGTTACGCAATCGCCGCCATACTGGTGGACGGCCCGGGGGGGGAGAAGGGGAGCTACTCCCTTATATAAGCTATATAGGTATGTACCGCCCCAAAGGACATGGTTTTTAATTCGTTTTGGTCTTAAAACGGGTACAAATTTTGACCATTTTGATCTGAAATCTGGAATGGTTTTCAAGGGAACTACGATAGCGTATAATTGATTATAAAGAAAGAAAACTGACCAAAATACATAATTCGAGCTGAATTTTAACAATTCACTCACTCACGTTACAACCAAACCAATGAAAAAATTGTAACCGGCTACGACAGGTCTGAAAACCGTTATGGATTTTAGACTTTAGGCGTGCGTTTCTCGAAACCCCAGAAACTTTTCGAGCCTAGTTCGGGTGCTATAATTTCCTCAAAAACGAAAATGTTTCCAGGAGTGAAATTTTACACAAATGTACTTTTTCGTAACTTGAAATCATAGTGAAAAGACAGTTTTTGAAATAAGCGGATCGCAGTTTTTGAAATGCCTGGACGTTCAAGAAACAGGCCCCAGGTCTGAAAACGGGTGTGGAAGATGACATGTTTTGGTCTAAATTAGGGTCAGGATTTGATATTTGGAGAACCGGGCGGCACACACCTACCAAGAATTCCGGGGAGTAGTCTGGCTCTTGTTGAGTCATAGAGCAAATGCTGTTTTTGTGATTTCATGCCATGTTTGCTGATTTCTCGAAGAACAGGAAAATAGGGAAGTATCTAACATGCAGCCATCTGACCAATCTGCACTGTCCCACGATTTCTAGTCTGAAATGTCAGCCGTCTCACTCCCCTAACCCTCAGGGGGCCCGCGCGCCCTGTGGGTTAGGGGGAGGAGACGGCTGGCATTCCGACAGCACGATTTCATGTTGGTGTTGTGCTGGGTGCTACTTTAGACTGAAGCATCAATTGTCGAGTTGCTTTATTTGTTCAAGTCGCCGACAGTGGCTAACTACAAGGATTAACACCGCTGTCATGCTGAATACTGACAAGTTTTAATAATTATTTCAGATAAGAGTGCAAATATCTGTGATGAACTCCTAGTTTGGAAGCAAGGATGAAGGAAGTTAGGACGGAGCACTAGGGAATGTCCTGCAAAAAGCAAGAGAAAAGACTGCCAAACTGAACATGTAAAAGTGCAGAATCAAGTTTCACTGTACCAAGATCCCCAAAGTGGAATCAACATGCTAGCAGCTCAGATTATCAAGGAGTATGTAGAGTGCCTGTTAAGATTGGTGGTATGCCCACAACTGCAAGCAAGTTCAGCCCTAACAAGTCTAACAAGTGATTTTGACCAAAACTCTTTAATCTTTTCCTACACAAGAAGAAAAAATCGGTCATGACTGTTGAGTTGAGCTACCCTGCGATCGACATGAACGAGCGTTCATAAAGCCTTCTTTCGGTGCACTACTGAGTCAGAGTTACGGCTCGAAGCAGCATTACCGAACAAAGATTAATTGTCTCCTGACATGACTCAAAATTCCTACAAAAGCATTCGCTCTGTACCTGCATGGAAAGGAGTCGAAGCAGAAAATGATCACATGTCGTGGCAACCAAATTCTCCCAACCCTCTTACCAAAGCGCCAGCACGAATCCAATGCCTACTTCAGTGTTCTTGACCTTCTTCGATAACAGCTCTGCCAGTTACGTGCCGCAAGTATAGTAAAGCTTGAAAAGTGCGCTCTTTGGAGCCCGAAGGAAAACAACGTTCCCTCAGCAAGAAAAGTTCCCTGGTGATAAAATTGGGTGGGAAACCTTCCAATAATTGTGCAGGCATCGGGAAAATTTTAACCCGTGAAAACGTTAGCCTCTCTTTAAGGATATGTTGCATAGTTATCCAAAACGACCGGCCTGACCACAAGAATATAAAAGTGCCTGCTAATGAGTGAAATACTCTTGGAGGGTAACAAAGTTGTTGTCTCAAAAATACTAATCTACAAATACTTAGAAAAATTCACGATAGCTGGAGCTAAGTTTGCTGAAAGTGTACCTAAAACCCCAAAATATATTTCTCGCTAAAATAAATCTTTGCACCTGTCCGAAAAGCTTTGCGCTTTTTTTTCTTTTTTGTCAAATGTTGGTTTTTTATAGCCTTCAGAACTTAGAAAAAGTAAGCATCGTTGGGTACACGAGCGCAGGCGCGTTGGTCTATTCTTGATTCTACGTCAAAAACGTATTTGCATGCATTCTTACGAAGACTTTGTGAGATGCAAATCAGTTTGAGACGTCTAAACAAGAGAAATAGGAAACCTCCGGATGCCTGAATTTGAAAGATCGCTAACACACCTAGTTAAGCAACATGTGTCAAGCGAACAGGAAAGATTCCTTCAGAACCCCGCTAAAGTTTGCAGAGATACGTACATGTAAGCACCGCAGGGTAGAGGGACAGGTGTGAAATCCTCGCAAGTGCAACAGAGAACACTGTCAGAAGATAATTTGACCGAGTATCAGGGAACACAGAGAAAAGGACTGAATGATTATTCAGTTGATTATGAAGACTCTAAATTAACACTGATAGACGATTGATAGACGTTAACGGTCGTTTACAGCAGACGTTTTTGCTTTTCCTACCGGCCATGCTTAGGAGTCCACTCAATTGCTGTGCTTTCTACAGTAATTCATGAACAGCATCATGCTGGTCTAGTTTTCTCTATAGCTGCTTTTTTGTATTCCTCAGGTCAAAAAAATGAATGAAAAATGGCAAAACGTGCAAATTTAGTCCTTTACGTGCTTTAGCCATAGGCCATTTTACAGTTGCTCGCTCAGTGACCTGGCCTATGAATGGCAGCGAGGTTGCCGGTGACCTTGTTTTGATAGAGACCTCACTGCTTTTATCATGTAAATCATGTTGTCGTAATGCTAACTCGTCTTCATTTACATAAGAAAAACAGAAAGGTTTGTATCAAAACAAGGTCACCCTCAGCCTCGCTTCCATTCATAGGCCAGGTATCTCAGCCACAACTGTAAAATGGTCTATTCACGAATGTTTTTTTTTTTCTTCTCAAATTTATACGATATCTGGGGATTAAGCAAATCTCTTGCGATTAAAATATTGATACACTTTCAGTTTACACTAAGCACTGATCACTACTAACGTAACATTTAGGAGATTTGGAACTCAGGATTCATGGTCTAGGGCCTCTGTAAAGACATCTGAATGCCTCCGCTCATGATGCTAAGATTTAATCGACTTTAACAGATTTGTCCGCCTAATTTAGTTAAAACTGACCACCCATAAATTTGGGCTGATTATATCCAAAACACTCTTCGCTTTTCTCAGAGGGAAAGCTTGCGAGAGCGGCCCCTTGCACTTGGAATATTTAATAATGATAGCCTGGATCTTTTCAGGTTTAATTTTCAGCTACCGTGGCATTTTCATGCCACGGAACAATATTTGTTTTCGCCGTCATTTTCTACTGCTCTTCAGAGACTCACAAAATCACTATACTACCAGTGTTTTAAGTGATCAAGCGTTCCATTTCAATATGATTTAACGTGAAGCAAGATTGCTGTACTTATATTTCTGTTGTTGGTTCTGCATCTTTCTTCAGCCTTACCTGGGTCTTTTGCTCAAGCGAAAATCTGTACTTTGATCACACTTTCTAGCGGTTACGTATTCTTGTGAAAAAGTTGGCGCAAAATATAATCGAAAAGGTCCTCACGAAGCATTCTCGATCTTTCCAAGCAATTTTTAAATGTTACATGCTTAACCTTCATTATTCCGTGGAGCATGTGGATTGAAAAAATTGTCAAGCTTTCGCGTCATTTTAGCCAGCGCGGAGCCGAATAGCGAAGGTTTTCAAAACTCGAGAAGGTCGCTGAAAAGTTTGAAAATAATAGCTATATTTGGCCAAATATTTTGGTAAAGTAGTTTTGTGGTCTGTTTATCTTGTCTTTACACATGCCGATTTTAAATTTACGTCAGATTAATGTACCTTACTATTGGAGCTTTCACAAGACCATAACAGTGTAACTTGTCTTGAAACGTTTGCTGTCGCCCTCTCTGGTTGACCGCAAAAATTACCTAAAATGACGAAAGCCACTTACCGATTTCTGAGTTCTGAATACACTTTCTATGAGCCGGGCAAGTAAACTTGAGTCAGTAAAGGTATCAGAAATGATGTACAACACGTTCATTTGTTCGTGATAACTTAAACCGTATTACCTTGTGTTTCGTTCAGCACAGCACAATTTATATTGTAGCCGAAGCAGTCAAATTTGATTTTTCAGTTATATTAATATTTCTGCTTGACGAAGGACTGAGTATTTCTGACTGACTCAAGATTAAAGCAGGAAAGGAAAGCCGCCTTTGGGGGTATATGTTAGTTCTATATTTTGAGGCGGATGTTATCTTCTATGGCAATGAATTAAATTCACAATAGGTAATTTTCAAGAGTAATTTAAAGGGGAAATCACTACTAACCCTCGTAGCGCTCAGTAATATTTTTTTATGATGAAGTTTCCGTATTCAAGAACTTCTTGAACAAACGGAAATAAAACTTTCCTGCTTTCATCAAGCCCCAGGCCTTTACTTCACAAGCTGTCCAAGTTGACCAATCAGAAGTAGTTACTTCTTTCCTGTACTTACTTGGCAAGATTTCTTTTCAAAGGACTTAATCTTTAAATTGGAACCGTCAATTTATGTTGGCTTTTAAGCCGGACACAAGCAAGGGTTTATTTTTTCTCATTTGTCTCCTAGAAACGCTGAAAAAACAAGCCTTGAATAATTGCTAGAGGTATTCATTCGAACCATGTACGGACGTCTTTAACAAACAAAATGCTGTATAAGGATACTAAACTGAACGTTTCCAATTGGCAGCCATAGTAGAGCCAGTGTAAACCAAGGAATGTGGTATCATCCGCCGACTACCGTGCCAGAAAATAAAACGCACTGCACTGGTTAGTCTGAAATGACACGGGGAGTCACTTCTTTACTCTAGCCATTCATTGCACTATCACTACTTTAGTACTACAACTAATTTTAGACAAATCTGCGCGCAAAAGTCATGAACGTACAGTAATATTCGTTGTAACTTGAGAGATTGTGAAGTAGCATTAGAATCAGAGAACCTTTGAAGAATCAGCCGCGATATCCTACACACTAGTAGTTATGTACTCGTATACATTTTCCACAAAGTCATTTCTCTGTTTTCCTTGTCGTGGACGGATTTCTAGAAATCTCGCGACCACTTAAAAGACATTCTCATCAACGTAAGCTGGTCGAAACTGTTAATTCAAAGAATCAGTGAGACTTTCTTTCTTTGGCCAACTGTGAATTTCAAAAAAGCATTCTGTAGGAAAAGGAAAAATCCTTTTCCGGGGTTTTGCCAAGCGATGAAATGATTTGCCTGTTTGCATTTAAATTACAAAATCTAACTTGACCCAAAATTAAAATTGTAACATTTCCAGTTAATTATAAAAAAAATTCTTTTGTGTTATCCTATTTTAATGGAAATAAAAGATTTCTCATCTACTTATAAACCAAAGATGTGCCTCACGCGCTTTAATATTCACATGATGTTTCCGATGCCATGAGTAATTAACATCAAGATAGATCTCGTTGGTCTGTTAGTCAGACTAAACCCGCTAGCGACTGAACACGATCGTCCGAAAAACAGTTATAATTATTTATCCACTTTTGTGGCCAGTTTCTAGAGTCGAAAATGGCAACTGATAAAACGAATATTTCTTCTCTGAGATCAAGACGATAATTCCTCAATCAATTCCACAATATAGGCCTTCAACATAAAAATCACGTAACTGAGTTTAGCTTTCAATGTCACAAACAGTGGGCTTTTCAGATTAGATAAATTATCACTGAAGACAACGAAAATCGTTAATCAAAATCAATTTCTCTTTACTCGCTGCAATTCGAGAGAGAATTGTTCGTCCTAAGTGACTCCTGTTAAAAACACTGCAAGTCCTGCAAAATCATTGGTCAATACGAACTAATAGCGGTAGTACATTCGTTTACCGACCGAGCAGTCTATATACATTACAGTATTTACATCAGACTACGTAGAAGAGGTACAGCTATGGTGAATGTTAACAATTCTACCACAGAAAAAGATATCAGCTACTTTGACATAAGCTACGACTCCTGTTTAATTGTCCTCAGCTTTCTGATTATTGCCATCAACATTTTGGTTATTGTGTTGTTTGTGCGAAGGCGTCCTCTACGCACTAAAACCAACTTACTTCTGGTGAGCTTGAGCGTGTCAGATCTTATGATGGGACTGTTGGGAATACCCATGAGCACTGCTTGTAACGCACTTGTCGGCGACCTTAGTTTCTCTGGACTGTGCATAACCTCCGCCGCGGTATACAGGTTTATTGCTGTGTCAACAATCTTCCATATCTTCGCCATCACTGGTGAGAGGTATGTATCAGTGATATATCCCTTCAGATACATGTCAACAGTGACCAAGAAACGAACGGTCACACTGATATCCTCTGTCTGGGGATTTTCTCTGTTCATGGCCCTCATACAGCTTGCTTGGCAGAAATTTGATCACTTTACCTCTAGAAATCCCACCAAACTGCGTTGGGGTCTCATCTACAACGTTATCGGCATTGTGGTGTGTTTGTTACTTCCCTTGGCGTTCATGGCTTTTTTCTACGTGCGAATGTTTAACGTGATTCATCGCCAAGTTGAACAGATCAGAAAACTGAACAAGGTGCAACAGTCGTGTGGTGGTCCACGAGGAAAACATTTGGTTACCGAAAAACGTGCTATAACCATCTTTGCCCTGATGCTTGGTATATTTACATGTTGTTGGTCGACTTGGTACATAGGACTTCTGCAGGATTATCTTAGGAAAGAAGATTTTCACGCTATCCCTGCCGTTTGGCTCATGGTTTTTGACTTTTTGCGCTTCTCTACTTCCTTTATCAACCCATTGCTGTACACTTTGTTGAAACAAGACTTTCGTGCCGAGTTGTACTCCATGATTCCGTGTCAGTGTAAAAAGAAAAATGAGCAATATGATCAACTTACCATGCAGGCCGTGGTTTCACACAACCAGCAGGGATGTCGTACTTTGCATAATATGAGAAGCAAAACGCTGCATTAAAAACGATACAATATAGAATTCAAAAACGCTGTACGACGCTTCAAAATTGCATTGGATGTACAGTTTGTAATCATTCATCAATAATGACTTATTAGCCGAGTGAGACTTATCCGTATGTTGTCTCTGAAATATAAAAAAAATTGAAATGTTGATTACAAATTGGGGTCGCTTTCAGTTATTTCTGGAAAATATGAAACGGTTAAACGGCGGGTCCTGGATGTCCAGTTTTCACTGAAAACAGGTTATCTAGGGGTAAAATATTATATGATAATCAAGTGTGTGTGCCTGTGTGCGTGTTTCGTAACAGTCGCCTTTCTTCGCCTGGCTCAAAATAACAGACTGAAAGAGTCTGCTAGCTGGGAATTCGCCCATGTTTTTCGCATGCATCACATCATTTCGATGAGTCGAGAGAACGTAGTTTCCGACATAAATCCAATTAAGCTATCAAATTGTCTACAGCGATTAAATGTAAATGTTATAGTTTCTTAAATTTATAGTCACCCGTTGGAGGATTATATTGCTGTACCGCAGATTAGTTCCTTGATTAGCGGCATGTGTGAATAAAAGCGTTGGGACAGCCGGTAAAGATTTGTGTACCGATAGACCACACTTACTTGAAATTCAAGTCGGTCTAAAAGGTAATAAATACAAGCACCTTTTAGTCGTCAGTTGGATTTTTTTTTTTAGTATAGCGCTTTAATGTATTTTATATATCATTTGTAATGCATTTTCGTCTGTGAATTTTTGGTAGCTGTAGTTGTCTCAGGTTCGTTTTCAACACTTGGGGTATAAAACAACTCTAAACTACAAAGAAATTTCCATTTAGTTAATTTAAATGTCGGCTCTGCGCCCTTAATGACAACGTGAATAAAGATTTCTTTTTATTACCACTTTGAACATATTTAAGTGCCCAACACAATGAACCTCTACACCTTAGCGTTAGTGTCAGTATTTGAAAGGGCAGCTTCATTAGATCTACAACTGAATGGAGGGCCAGCTGTTTGTAGAAGCTAAGAGATCCGGAGATACAAACAATACCCTCTCAACACACCAGTGAAAGGAATCCAGTTTTATCCACAAATTTTGCCGTCGGAAGTGTGCCGTTCAAGTGAAGGTTTCCGGAAAAGAAAAAGAAAAAGAAACGAGCTACCAACCCAAAATCTGTCCACGTTCATTAAAGTATGAATTCTGTTGTGATAAAACTTAATCTTCGACTTCGTATTTTGAAATCCTTGAGCGACTCAGAAAAGTGTTAACAATCGTCTTTTGAACTTTTCTGTGCTACTTTGGGTCGTATCCACTATATTTTAGACATCACGTCTAACGGAAGACGTAAACAGACGACGACGAATTGTAATTTTTGTTTTTAAGATATGGAAACGGTCTTTAAATTCGACTACGGGATAATTCGCTCACATTTGAAAAGTTTTGGGGAGTTGGAAGAATTGCGAGGATGTTTGTGGGTGACTATTTAAGGTTGTGAAAAAGGCAGCGTCAGAATTGTTTTTATTATGTATCTTTTTGGTAACATTATTTATTTTTAATACAAAAATCTCTCCCACTTCCCCCCTCCCCCCCCCCCCCCCCCCACTACCACTGATTTAACTAAATCAACACCCATCGGGAACCAGGAACCCCAGAGCAGGGTTCCGTTGGCCACTCTATTCAAGACACCGTGATGTCAAGTGAATTGATCGAAAACGAGTGGAAACGACACGGTGTCGATGGGATGCTAGCCCAATATGCTCAAACTGTTTAATATTGCCCTTTCTAATTAAAATAAGCTGGCTGGCCTTATGATAAAAGTTGTCACCCTGTATCAAAGTTTATCATTTCAATTTCTTTATGATAATGACTTCCACTCATGTTTTGTTTGTGAGGCTTCCTGTCATCCAAGTGGAATTACCTTCCGAGATTTGAAGCCTGATTCATATTATTTTAGGCAACAATTACATAATTATCATAAAACTATGGTTAACTGCTTAAAAGGTAAGCGTCAAGTTACCTAAAGTTATAAAAGACACACTTGAAGTAAAGCAACCTTTTCTGTTCTTTTTACCATCAATTTGACACTAACTAGACATACAGGGCCATACAGGAGCATGGTGACTTGACGGTCTTACCCATGTTGTTATTAACGAAAAAATTTTTAAAAAATTGAAGCATTTTATTGTAAAAAAAAAAACGTCGCGTATGAAGCGAATTGCGAATTTACGTTAGATAAAAATAAACCTAGTAAAATAACAACTTGTCAACTTGATGGGG
>OX419346.1:11357842-11365342 GCA_948470475.1 Galaxea fascicularis
AAGGAAAGAACTGTGGAGCTCCGCTTTTAGGCTTGCATATATATTATATATATTAGAATAAGCGAATCACAGTTTCAGAAATGGCTTTTCGGGCCCGAAATGTTTTCGGGAGTTTTGAGAAACGGGTCCGGGACAGACAGAGAGGAATGCCACCCTGGACAACAGTACTCCAATACAGACATAATTAGTGCAAAGTTAACGCGAAGGAGATCATGTGGAGGTGCGCCACTGCGTTTTAGCGCCTGTAATATATGTAGGCGTCTGGAGGCCTTGCCTACTATTTCGTTAACATGAGAATCCCATTTTAGGTTACTTTGAATAGTGACCCTCACAACTTTATGGGCTTCTACGATGTCAAGTTCGTTGCCATTCACAGCTAGAGCTGGTAGAAAATGCTCATTATGGCGGAAAAATGGATAGTCAGCTCCTTACATTTCTTAGGATGGAGTTTCATGTTGTTTTTATAAAGCCCAGGAATTGAGTGCGCAAAGCTCAGATTGAAGTGTTGAGGTCATCCCCAACTGCGCATGCGTTAGTTCATCCCGTGGAAACTTTCGTGTGAAAGAAATTGGATAGTTCAAATTCGGTTCCGTTAAGAGGGGAAAAAAAAAGAAAATAAAGCACATTGCACAACAAAATTGACACAAGAGTAACAAGTACATTTCCAGTTCCCAGCCAGAACCAGGGGGACCCAACGAGCCAAATCAACCAAATTTTTTAAGTACCTTATGGTGTTTGGAGCTTGTTTAAAGTGATGTTGCCATTAGTCAGACGAATTTGATCTGTTCAAAGGCCTTAACTGAAATGTTAATTGCCCGAAATTTTTTTTGGAAACAAACTCTTCCTTTCCACGAACTTTCTAAAGAACTATTTGTTTTCCAAAAATGCTAGCTGACGTTTTTGACTACCAAAAAAAAGCAAATATGACCCTTCCAAAACATCAGGGGCTATTATTTCCCCATTGTTCATCTTTTGGGCCTCGTTTCAGTTACGAAAATCCGAGTGCACTCTTTGATCGACGCCGAAAACCTAAGGCAAACTACCCTCCACCGAACAGATGTCTACCGAAACTTTCGGTGGGTGTCCCTGCAGGACTAGCACCAACCTAAAATTTTGCAGCCCCTTCTTTGCCTCGGGCTTCTTAATTTCGTCAACCGAAAATATTTAGAGGAAAGTGGTAAAATTCATTCGACTGATAGGTTTGGCGTCTCTTAGCTCAAGGTTAGAGAAACCTTGTTGAGTTAGGAGAATCGGTTACCTCAAAGATAGATTAAGGATGGTGGCGAACAAATCATCTTTCAAGAGTTTTTCATGACTTTGAGCAGTCAAAATTGTCAGATATTTTTACCAAGACTGAAGTTTCCTGCCATTCGATAGTTTACAAATTATTGCTTGAAGAGCTGGTAGAGTAGAAGGGTAAGAAAATTGAATTATGAATATACACCAATTATTGCGGCTTGGACAAAAAAAACAACAGTAGCAAACCATTTTGAATGCACCGATTTATAAAATTTATCAAAACCTGTTGGGTACAGATCGCGAACAATAACAAGCACCACGGCAAACGGCGTATCCAGTCTTTCGGGATAATGGGGGGGGGGGGGTTGGGGGGAGATAGCTTCGACGTGGCCGAGGCTGCAGTTACGCTTATTGGAATAACATTTTAGTCTGGGATGGCTGTTTGCTATCAGAGACACAACGACATAAATGGCGATTACAAGCGGCGATTAAAATGTGAAACAATTGTTGCCCCACTGAAACGGAATACATGTACTTTCTTTGCCAGGATTATGGACCTCCCGTCCCCCAAAAGGACGCTGCGCGTTTCCCTATACAGTTGTACTCGTGAATGCGCTTTCACTGTATGAACACTTTATTGAAAACCCAAGCTAATAAAAACATACAGTAAAATAAAGAACACAAAGAGGGAACGAAGACTGGCGCAAAAAACCAACATAAAAACTCTCAGTCAACTTTCTCAACACAAGCCTTCAATATAAATATACAAAGTAAGCTGTTAAATAGCGAATGCAGAGTCAACAGCAACGCTAACTAATTTGATAAACGGTTTGAACTCAAGAGAACGGTTTGGCGAATTTAATGCTCTGCAGATCTTGACAGTGATAAAGCATCCCTGAACATGTGATCTCGCAAAGCCCACAAAGCATCAACTGCATTGTTGTATTCACCATAACCACAGCCCAGCCAGTGGACCGGTAACTGGGCCACCTGCTGGGGGGTCATGCTTGGCGCATCTGGTTTACGGGCCTGGTTCCAGTTGCTCATGTGTGGGCTTCCATCCCGAAGTCCTTCAATGTACCTCAGGTAGGCATCAGAATGGTGCAGTCTTTGAGGCTTGGGAGGCGGTGCAACAAATATTGGTGCAGGCTGAAGTTTAAATCACACACACAAACAAACAACATGGTTAACATTTATAACAATGCAGTCGAAGTTAACACATACAATAAACAAACTATTTGCAAGACATATACAGGCATGTCCTCATCACCACCTCTCTCATGCGAGGAAGTGAAGAGAAGAGAAACGCAAATCAGAACACAAACAAGCAGGGGCTGGTGTGGAATCGAAAGTCGTGAGAAGAAAGAGACAGTATTCATCCAGGCCATGTTATCTACTGCAATCTTTAATTCCGGTCTAAGCGACGTCACGAGCCTCCAGTTCCCTACACGGAACTCTCGCCCATGTGCTGCGCGCGTTTAAATTAAATGAGTGAAGTTGGGCGACTGCACCAGGCTTACGTTGGGAACGAAAGGGCAATACTTTGAATATACTGAAATCTCACCGTTTCTTTGGGCGGCGGTGGAGGTGGAGCCACATGTGCCACGACTTGCTGCTGCTGTTGTTGTTGTTGCTGCTGTTGCTGTTGTATGGTGTTTATTTGGTTCATCTGTTGCTGAAAGTTAAACTGCTGTTGTTGTGCTGGGCTATACTGCTGCTGGATCTGCTGATGTTGTTGAGCAAAGCCTCCTACTTGACCTGTTGCATTTAAGGCATAAGCAAACAATTAACTGCCACAGCTACTATGTGAATCAGAGGATCCTAGCTATAGCTGATCACTCAGTTGGGCAAGTAATGCAGGAGGGAGGGAATGATCCAACGAGGGGACAACCCAGCAAACCAAGAAGAACTCAATATGGACTAAACTAAACAGTTAAATAAAACACCCCTTAAAGTGCCTATAACCCCAAAATATTTTTTTCGCTAAAATGCATCTTTGCACCTGTTTGAAACAAATTGCGGCAATTTTTTCCTTTTTTCACTGAATCTTACCTTTTTATAGGCTTTAAAACAGAGCACCATTTGATTCATGACCGAGTCAGAAGGGGAGTGGGTCTATTCCTGATTTGACGTCACAAACTGATTTGCATCGCATTAACTCTTTGTAAACATGCATGCAAATCAGTTTGTGACGTCAAATCAGGAATAGACCCACGCCCCTTCTGACTCGGTCGTGAAACAAATGATGCTCTGTTTCAAAACCTATAAAAGTCAAGATTTGGAGAAAAAAAAGGACAAAAAGTGCCGCAATCCGTTTCGAACAGGTGCAAAGATGCATGTTAGCGAAAAAAATATTTTGGGGTTAAAGGCACTTTAACAAACGGTCTGCAAACGTCGATAGCCGTACCCGGTGCTGGTGTTTGTTGTGCTGGTATATTCATTTGCCTCTGCAGCATTGCAGCCGTTTGTGCGGGACTCGTTTGCGTCACTCCACCAACTACAGCGTTCCCTTGATAAAGTGCTGCTGAAAAAGTAGGGAAAATAAAATCAAATATGGACAAGCTTGACTTAACTCGAAAATCGAGCCAGTGCGTGCTCGTACCTTGCTGCATAGCTTGAGGTGTCAGCCTTCCTCCTGAGTAAGCATTTTGATTGGCTGCGACGTTGCTTTGCAAATGACCAGCAGTCTGAGCAAACTGATTTCCAGCAGGCAGTGCACTCATCATAGGGGCCACAGGTTGGACAGCAGGAGTCACGGTGTTGCTTGCAGCGGCTGGAGCTTCTGAACTGGTAGCTATAACCAATGCTGCTTGGTGTTTGGGAAAATAGTTTCTATGGATCAACAATTGATTAAGTAAGAATTTCGAATAACCCTGGATTACCTACACTTTTTTTCACAATCATTGGAATACTGTTTCTAAACAGACAAGGTGACTTAACCTTTTTACTATGTTTTGTTGATCTGAAGTTCATAACACAACAACCATGAGCGAGGCGATCAACAGTTTGCATTCCCAAAAGGACAGTCACGGGTTAGTCTCTTCGTCTGATAGTCCTTGGGAAAGTTAGTGTGGTTTTCTTTCGCAAAATAACAAAGAAGTGATATGAGGGAACTATCACAGTTGACAGCAATCTGAACAAAGTGATACTTACTTGCTTCTTTGTTGCTGGGTAATTGGTCTTGGTTGTCCTACTAAATGCACCTCCCTGCAATGTCTGAAAAGCTTTGAACTGGCATTGAACGGTCTGCAAGCAAACAGTAAGGTCATCAGAGAATTTTACCCCTCCCCATAAACCATTTGCAGCACTGCAAGCTGAAAATTTGATGTTACGTCTCAAGACGGTTATTTTAGATCCAGACCGATCCAACCAGTAAGCAGAATGCAGAACGTCATTTATTAACTTTGCTGGGCTATGGTTACGATAACGATAATGAAAAGAGTCCAGAATGTATTTCTGCAGTGTTAACCTCCAACTGAAGTGAAAAGAGAAGATGAATTGATTACAACCCTGGCTATTGTTTAATTTTCAAATTTCAGCCACCTTCCCTCTGGTATTTGTAAATATTTTACTTTAAGTCGAGACTAACCCTGTATCAATTTGTCATTGGTGTTAAGTCCAATTTTAAACACGAAAAGGGACCATTGCGCATGGTGTTTCGAAGGAAATTGGATAGATCCAAAGGTCCAGGTCTATTAAATGAAATGGCAAATAAAGGGTTTGTGTCATGGTGATTGTTATCCTTTGGAGGTCAAATTTAAACCAAGCACCGCGCCAAGTACCATCGCTCATAACCAAAATGCCCCTAGAAAACCAAAACAAAGACATCAAAAGGAAAGTAAACCATAACCTGTCAAGAGGGAACTTTAAAAAGTTGACCCTGTTCTTCAAGTTGCAATCCATTTCAATCCTTGCCATCCTCAGCCAAAGATGCTGAGTTATAGCTTTGCTTCACACAAAGCTGAATCATTAGTTTTGGGTTAGGGTTTCCTTTGCTTTCAATATCTGTTACGGCTTTTCTAAGTCAGTAATATTGAATTCTCATGACACAGCTTCTTTTAACTATTAAGGCATTCTCATATCTTTAGTACCTCATTCCTCTTCGCTCCCTTGAGCAAGTGGTCCAAAGACAGTGGAAAAATCCATCATCTGTAGCATTAGAACAGCCAAATGTCAGGTAAAAACTATAGATGCAGTACAACATAGTTTTACTTATTTTAGATCTGAGCTTTTTGCACGACCAGGCCAACTACGCTAGCTAGAGACGGTCTATCAATAGTTATATCAATGGTCGACTCCGGCTATTATCATAGACACCGAAATAGCGAGGAAGAGATGCCACTGCATCTTAGAATGTGTCATGTTTCTCTACAAGTCGTGATAATGCATAGAGGGTTCTGATTGGTTGGAAGACTAAGCAAGCCTTAAAAAAGTTATGGCAAAAGGAGTAGAAACTTGGTGAATCTACCTGATTTGCGGAGATGGCATGTGCTGTCTAAAAGGTGTATCTTCAATTCTTGAAGATCCTCATACTGGTAATCACAGCCCCTCCACAAACATTCATACGCAAGAACGGGACCAGTTGGTACAACCTGGCTGCTGTCCACAGACTGAAACAACAAACGAGAGACCCATGTTGGATGAAAGTAAGCATGATATGTAAGTTTCAGTTGACCTCGTGCTGTCAATGCACAACAATTGAGTTTAACCCCAATTGAAGTCAACCCGATTAAACCAGCAATTAACACTAGCTAGTAGTTTTAATGTAAGCGGGTTAACCAATCAATCAATCAATCAATCAATCAACGAGGCAGCCATTCATCCAACCAACCAACCAACCGAACAACCCCATAATCAAACAAACCCTAAAGTTGATCGGAGAAAACGGAAACAAGCCCGAAATTAGTTTAGAATTTCTTTAGAACCGATTACTTGCTCAAAGGCTCGGTTCAAACGTCGAACTTCGATTCGACATGCTAATTAGGAAAATCTTTTGTTCAAACTCACTTGCATTAGATTCGGCAAATGAAAAGTTCGACGTATGAACCGGGCCTAATTATCTTCTCAAACGCCTCGAGAGAAAGCCAATAGATTGCTTTAACACTAAGTTGTTGAGAAATAAAGAAACTAATTCAAAACCGAACATTCCATTCAGAACTTGAGAAAGACTAAAACCAAAAGTTGGCAACAATTGGGGAAATACTTCCGGTACCAGATACATTGTTTGTGAGTCATTCTATTTTGACTAGGTATTCCTTCTTGGCTTTTGTTCCTTTTGGTTTAGTTCATCTGTGTCTACTCTTCCAACAATTGGTAAGTGTAGCCGAGCTTCTTTCTTTTCAGGTCCATTGGAAAATTTCCAATTTATGCGGTTTGCCTTCTAATGTGACAGTCTCTTGCAGGACACAGTAAAAATGTTCCAACTGTGCCAACAAGTACACATACTTCACAATATGGTAATTTGAACATAGACCGCAAATAGTACTGCTCACCTCAGATTCTGTCTGCGTCGGCTGCATTTGAGCTCGAGCTTCATAATCAGCTTTCTTCTGTGCACTAATGTTACGCCACTGAAAGAAACCATTTGAAAACAATTTAATATTGACTGAACAAAGCAGAGGAGAGCAAAGCAGAACACAAAAGAACACACAGACAGACAGAGATCGAGATGTATAAGTGAAGTAAGAAGTTAGTGTTAAATTCAATAAATCGTGTAAAATCAAGGAAACGTCACTGTAGTACAAAAGGGCGAGATTCGTTTCATAGAACCAAGACATTAGATGGAGACCACAATTTAGGCCCGCCTTGGTACTGAAAAACCAGCTCAACAGAAAATGCACCATTTCCCTCCTGCATGAACCTCCCCGGCCTTCAATCATCTGCCAACAACATGAACAGGATCAAATTCAAGGCGTTTTTGAGAGCATAAGACATAAGGTCGCACAGGTGACCTTGACTCCAATTTTCAGGCACTTGAAACCAGAAAAATAGACAGCTTATCAGCTGTATACTCGACAGGTTTGCTTCCCTATGTTTTGAGCGCTTACCTCAACGCCAATGATGCGACTTATCTCGCCAAACGCATACTCTGGATGTTCCTTTCTGATGGAGGCCCTCATCTCATGAGAGAACACAAGGTATCCAGATTGACTCCTTGGCTTTTTAGCTTTCTACAGCCGGAATTAAAGATAGGTGCCAAATTACCTGACAAATCTGACAGACATCGTTGTCAAGCTAAAGGTCTGCATTTTTACAAAGCTG
>OX419346.1:11370342-11407842 GCA_948470475.1 Galaxea fascicularis
CTGCATGGTCCCTGACTCACCCAGCTTGTAAGGAACATCTCGGACACAAAACTGTTCATAATACGTGCATCCCTCCTCTGCATTTTGAGCTGACTCCAAAACGACATTCTAAACAAAACCACAACAAATGAATATCAGGAAATAAAAGTTTTGAAAGTGCCATTTTTGCATGACGAAAAAAGTTAAAAGAAAAAATCCAAACATTTTCAATTAACTGAATCATCCTTCGGGCAATAGACCACCCACTGGCTGCTCATTTTATATTTTAACCCTTTCACTCCCAGGAGTGACCAACAAATAATTTCTCCTTGCAATAACATTACATCGTCAAACAGACAGATAATGACATTAAAGAAAAAAACTCAAGTAGGGGATATTGTCTGATTTAACACCAAATTCTCAGAACTAACATAAGCAACGTATGGCAGACAGTATGGAGAATTAATGAGATTGTGGGAGTGAAAGGGGTTAAGTGATTCCCAGTGGGAACAGGAATACACTTGTTTGAGGCACTTTCACATGCATTGTTAAGGCGGAATGGCCGACTGGTTTAGGGCCCAGATTTCAATGCGGTGACCCGGGTTCAAATCCTGCTCTGGCCACTAGCTGGTGTTGTTCTGGGTAAGTGCCCGGTTAAACTCCTCGGTCATCCTTGTAAACAGCTAACTGGTCTGCCTCCCGCCAACTGGGATTCTTAACTCTGTTATCATTTGTATCATTTGTTTCAATGTCCCTGATAAGCCCCTCTAGGGGAGTCGTCAATTAAGTATTTTTTTATGGATCATTAGGCCTTTCATACATTTGCACTTGTGAAAAGTACAGAAGGCCTCATGATCCAGCAATGGCGCCCCAGTTTGAACAAGGAAGTGGTTCCCTATGCACATGTTAAGTAGCGGACAGTCTTTTACCCTAAACATGACTTAATTTCTCGAAAACGTTGTTTTTTGTAATAACTTTATAAGCCTTGTAGAAATAGCATTTTTACACCCCAAGCAAATATTATGGACATTGAAAGATCTAGTTTCTTTATACTGATGAAACTTACCTTCTTTACATCCGTGTGAGCTGGGGCTTCAACTTCAACTTCCATTGGTTGAGGCTTGCTCTCTTTCTTCCCCACAAAAACAGAAGGCACTCGTCTGGGCTGAAGAGGTTCTTCTCTCGTTACATAATTAACTTTGGATGAATGTATGGACCACACCTAAAATTAACACACATTAACACTTTACCACTACATGTGTTTGAAATAAATCAGCAATGACACATAGAAATATATCTATAGTGGGGTCTTCAATTAGTTGCTTATTGTATAGTACATCTTGTATTTGAATGATGCTTATGAAAGGAATCATATACATCTTGTATTACTGGTTTCAATATACAGGTGTAGCTGCTGTAAACTCGCCTTAAGATCTGAGCGTGTGCTATTCAATTTTTTTTTTCACGGCTGGGAATAATCAAGTACCCGCTTCCAAGATGTTAATGCTGCACTGTTTATGCTGCTTATAAGGAAACCCTGCATTACTTCTAATTGGTAAATCTGTCGTAAGCTGAACTCTCCAAAAGTTAACCGTTGCATGTTGCGTGAATTCCAGCAAAATATGGTAAATTAGGCCTCAAAAGAACCCTCAGGAAAAACTTGCTCTACCATTTTGTAGATCTATTGTTTATATTTGTAGTTAAGTATTTATGGAAAAATATTGCCAAGAGAGGGGAAATTAGCAGTAAAGTCCCTTGCTCTACATGAACTTTTAAGTTCGTATCAGTTGACACTTAGGCAAAAGAAAGAGGTTAGTGAGTTTCCATCCCCTAATAATTTTAGTAAAACTCATTGGTGTTGATATTCCCTGCAGGCAGTTGCTGAGTCGTTTGTGAAGTGAAGGTACATAGTAGCTGATACTAACAGTTCAGCAGTGTTTGTTCTACATCAGCAGACCAGCAACTCTGCGTCAGCAGGTTCAAAATGATGGCAGTGAAGTGTACCTTTAATTTCTTGAATGACTTCGTCCTGACATTGTACCTTGATTCACACACAAACACATCTTCATCTTTAAAGTCCTGTTGGAGAGAATAACATGGCTTGTGCATATTGCATTTTAGTAGTCACATTCAGGTACTAAAATTAATGCTTCCTTTGTTACTCTGTTTAGTTCACAATGCATTGCCTGAGATACAGTAGTGAAGGCCCTGAGCCTTTGCAAATCATACTTTGAATAACTTGGGTTGAACCAACTTCAGTCTGTAGTAAGATGGACCATGATTTTTTTCCATTAGTCCCTTGTATTCCCTGTTACAAAATATACTTCACAAGGAATTGCCATAAAAGCTCTACAAAGCCCCCTCCCCTCCCCCTGTTAACCACCCCTCTCTAAGAGCCCCTCCCTTTTTTGGAATAAGCTCCCCCTTTTTTTGGACCATGATATTTTTTTAAATCTACTTCACAAGGACCAGTTAATTTGTTTTGAAACAATTATATACTCAAATGCATAATAAAGTTGGTTGCTCCTTGAAGATTTGAAAAAAAGTCCCCCCCAACCCTCCCTCTACTAGGCCCCCCCTTTCTCCCGTTAATGCGGCCTAAACATTATCAAGCACCTCAGTGGCTTAGTAGAGCTTTAAACGTGATATTTAATCTAAAAACTAATAACAAATTACCCCTGAGTTTCTCACCTCAGCTTTTTGCTTCAAGTAGTCTTTAACGAACATGACATGGCATTTCCCCAAAACCTGACTCAGTTTGGAGCAGGCAGAGTAGTCACTCTTAAACACTTCCTGAAAGAAATATCATGTTAAACGTTATGAGCAGCAGTTGTAAGTCAGACTTTGTGTGAACATTTGATGACATAACACTTGTAAGCCCCGGCTCAATGTTCAAACATAGTTACACAACAGACCTGGGTCCTTTTTATCCTGATACATTCAAAGCTTTCTTCAGTACAAGTCCAACAATAACTCTCTTATCAACCAAGCTTACTTGGTACCGTACCAGGGCTCAAAGTTTATTTTTGGCTTTGGGAACACCTGTGCTACCAGATGTGAATTTCTACGTGCACTGCCGAAATTTTAGGTGCACAGCTAACTTAAGTTTAGGCGAACACCATAAAATACTATGAGCAGCAAAAACAGAAATTAAACATTTCACAATTGATCGTTGATCAGTTTGTAACTTTTATTTTAATCCCATGTTTGTTTCTTGACATTGCTTGTACAATATGTGAATTGATGCAAGCCATTATTTGTTACACATAAAATTTTATACATAAGACTACCACATTGGATCGAAAAACTAATAGAGCTGATAATCCACAAAGTACATTATAGAGAAGAATACTGATTATAATAATCATAAATTAGTCAAGATGTGACTTGCACCTTTGCCTTGATATGTAATGCTCCTTTTTAATCCAACGTGACAACTCTCGTGTTGTCGTTGCTCTTTTTTAGCGGCTGCACAAACACACCAGAAGTGAGGTTTGTGGATATCATATATCAGAGGTCTGCATAAAGACCAGTAAAATGATTCGTGTTCTACAAAGGTTAAAGAATCTAATCCTGATGAACGCAAAACTACGGATATTTAAAACTACAGTTTTACCCCATCTCACATACTGTAGCTTGGTGTGGCACTTTTGTCGGGCAAGTGACAGAAACAAACTGGAGAGAACTAATGAAAGAGGACTACGTACAGTCTTCAAAGATCAAGTCTCTCCTTATAGTGACCTTCTTACACACGCTGGAATGACTAGTCTATATAACAGGCCCCGGTTGTTCAAACGTTGGATAGCGCTATCCACCGGATAAATCACTATCCAGTGGATAAGTAATGGGAAAGCTAATTGCACTATCCACTGGATAGTGATTTATCCGGTGGATAGCGCTATCCAGCCTTTGAACAACTGGGGCCAGGAGATTACAAGATATCACTATCTTTATGTTCAAAATCAGGAATAGATTACTACCCTACAATATACTGGAACTCTTCTCGCCATCGCCTTCTAACTACAACCTTAGGAACTCGGACTTTCATGTTCAAAGGGAAAAAACTGTTAAATATGGAAAGAATTCCCTCAGATTTTTTGGGCCATTCTTATGGTCAAAATTAAGGACAGAAACGAGACCTCTTTAAGGAGGTTTAGAGCAAATATAAGGAGAAAAGACCTGAGCAAATTGGTTAGTGATAATGCATGCAAAGGGTGCCACCTGTCTAACTCATAATTCATAAACAGAAAATATTATAACTAGTAGAGTCAATATATTAAGAAACTGTATATATGGTGTTTTATTGCATACATGTATGTGTCTTTCCAAAGTATATTGAATATTGTGTATATTGAAGAAGTTTTAGAATACCGGTAGTTAAATCTTATCTTATCATTATTATGTGTATATATATTTATCATTAATAAGTAATTTAATTAGTGTCCATGATTAGTAGGCCTGAGGGCAAGCTAGAAGATTAGACTCAAATAAAGTTGTTGATTGATTGATTGATTGATTGATTAAAGAACAGACGACCATAATACTGTTTTATTTGTTAAATAAGCATTGATTTCTAAATTTCACGAAATAATTATATACCGGTACCTATTACCAACCGAGTTTGAAGTCTGTACCGTAAGTTACAGACCAAATTTTTTCTTGTTCACTTATGACCCAAGTGAGAAGCGCACGGGCCATAAATCAACAGGAAAAAACGAGGATCCATAACTTACAGTACGGACCAACAGTGTTCCAGATAAGCGGCGGGTCTCGGGTCAAAAACCCGAGAAATCTGGCTCCCTAACCTGACACACAGAGTTGTTAAGTAAGAAAATTAGGGAAGACCCGTGTCTTATGACCCCTTAAAAATTTTCTGTGACTCCCTAACTCTGAAAGTTAACTGGAACAATGGACCAAGGAAAAAGAAGTTAGTAAGATATTTATTATATCTTTGAGGTTAGGGCGCGCAAGAAAGAAAATTTTCAAATTTAGCGGTGCGCGTACTAACTGAGATATATAATAATACATGTTATGCTACATTCAAGAAAATGTAGCATAACATGAAGACTGTTTCTCTGCATTTGTCAGTGGAGTTGTTACAAAACCGAGAGGGGTTTGGGGTGTGATGAAACGGAGCTATGAGTTCAGAGAAACCATGGGGGTAAACAACAAGTAAAACACACACTGATGCACAAAAACGGTGTAACTTTGAATTTATTATTTTAAGCTGTTACATGTTACGCAGTCAGAGTATATAAGGATGGTCAGGTGAGGATGTAGAGAAGACCAAATTCACTTGAACAGAACTTGGGCTTCTCAGGCACGCAAGTGCGATCACATGTAATTTTTAAGGCACAGGATAAAAAATCGAGTCACATATGCAACCAGCTGGTCGTTAACTTTGAGCCCTGCATACTGAGAGAATGTCAGCCCTCAGCCGTACTGTGAAGACCTATGGCTGATATTCTCCCAGTATGGCCTTGTGCTTCAAAATAAGATGTTAGTAACAATGTCTAGCCGGGGTTTACAAGTCAGAGCAAAATGACCAGTTTTTAAGAGGATCACTAATGTGCTGATTAGTTCAACAAAGTAAATGTGAAATGACAACCAGTTTTAATTCTCTTGTGATAGTATTACCCTCTCCAAGAATTTTCTGGTTGCAGTGTGAAATGTTTCCTCAGGTCTATAAAACCAGCTTCCAAACAGGCACTAAAAAACAGTTGAAACATAATAATAGTCACTTACACTTACCACTCGGATAGCTATTTCATTATGTATTCTTTTTTATTCCCCCAAAGGAATACATAAAAGACATTGATGCCCAAACATTAAATAAATCACAAATTACACTGGAAAACATTTCCCAAAACACTATTGAACTAAAGAAAATATTTTGAGCATACAGGTGTATAACGATTTAATGAACAACAAAATCTTGGGACAACTGAAGAATGGTGTCCCTCACTCATTTACATTTCCTTTAAAAATAAAATGGAAACCCAGTAAGTAGACATGCATTTTGTGAGGGGGAAAAAAAAAACAAATTCAATAAAACAAGGCAGAGGAAGAACAATACAGCCATAAAATCATTCATGAACGGTTAACAATTTGGGATGTTTTCCCCAAATGCAACTTTTGCCACAACACTGACTGGAAGCCACATCTAAAACAAACTGGTATATTGATTGAGCAAAAATATCTTTTACCTGCTCTCCACTGTCATCTCTGTACAGCTTTTCTACCAATACAACATGGGGCTGGAGCTTCTCTTCCCTGTAAGATATCACACCTGTATTGTGACACTGAATGCATGAACTCCTGAGAGTGCCAAATGGCACTTATAGATTTTACTCTGTCTAACGCCAGACGATTTTACTCATCAATGGAGAGCCCCTTAGGAGGGAAAGGGTTAAGGCTTTGAGTGGCAGGAGGATTCTGAAAATGACCCAGTTTAGGGTCAGGACACCTACACAACGAGCTTTGGTTGGGCACTGCTAGGGGTCTAGCAAAATGCTCAAATGAAATAATACATGTATATTACAGGAATAACTTTTAATTAAACTAGAACAGTCAAAATCATATTCCTTGGTTAAGTGTGGTGACAATTCAACGCAACCACAGTAAGTTGTAATAATCGGTTCTGTAAAATACATTAGTGCATTCCCTAATGTTAACTACTCTGTTTTAGTTTTAGCACAGGGCAGTTTCAAAGTAATTTTAATCACCCGTATGTGTTGATTGTCACAATTCTATAAACTCCCAGTGGTCTGCTCGCACTACATATGTGCCACAAGGTCTTCAAATTTGGACACTATCTGCCCAGCTGAACAGCTGAATTACCTTGGCTCAATAAACACAAAATCTCCAACATGTAATTGAATATCATTGTATGACATCTCTTGTTCACATGCTTCATCATTAACAGGCACCTGTTGGGAGAACAACTGACTCATTAAATATTTCTACCAATCAATCAATTGCTTAATCAATTAATTCCCTTTCAAACTGGGCAATCTTCCATCCAGTTTCCAGACTTGACTGTTACACGCAACCCTCCCTGCTCCCAAAACTGTCTATAACGTCAGTGAACAACCATGCAAATAACCACAAGATCGCTTCTATTGAAAAACAAGAATTGACCAACTTATTACAATCTCCCATTACTCCCACTGGAGTCTCAGGCATAACATCACTAATAAATAAATTTATTAGTAAACATCAATAATTAATAGCCATAGTGCAGAAAAGCTGATTGCACACAGCTGGAAACTGACCCTAATGATTTCCAATTGATAATATTAGACACTCACTTGGGGTGTTTGACTTCCATGCATGCTGTCTTCTTTGGCTTCTGCTTCAGCTTTGGTTTTTCTTTCCTCATCCAACTCTTGCAGAAGATGACGTTTAATGATAACAAGAGCTGGAGAAACAAACCTCTCACCATCTTTACACAGCTTATCTCTCTGGCTGACAAACAACCGCTGTAATTCAACTGCATCATCATATGTCTTGGAAAGATAAGAAAAACTAAGTTTAAAAGCAGTAAAATGTGATCAGAGTTTAACAAGTACAGTGGCTGGCAATTTGATGTCAGTAGTGTTACCAGTTTCAATTACATTACTATGCTCACATGCAACATCTCAGTCAGAATGTCATACCACTAAATATCCCATTAAGTTTTACTTCACAAGTAACTCTTAATCCATGGTAGTAAACTTATAACCAACGTAACTACGACCTGGAAACAATGATACATCAATTCGTACTCTAAGAACAAACTGCTCTCCACCAATCACAGTAGGCAGAATTTCTCACCAGTCTGCTTCATTTAGATATCTTTGTTAGCCACAGCATCCCTCAATTTCCAGAGTTGTACTTTTTTAAGTGGAGTCATGTACAGAGAAGTGTAACAACAGCTCATGACCAAGTAACCTTTACCTCTGTGTCTGAGCGACTAATTTCCCTGGCTTTTTCCAAAATTGCAAAAACATCTTCTTGAAACTTGTCCAGTCTGTGATACTGTCCCTAGAATGAGAAATAACAAAAGTATGTTGATGGTTAAGGGGAGTACAGTAATACCCTAAAAAATTAACCTTCAAACCAACAAACAGTAATATTGCAACAAATTAAGTGGTCAGGGGCCCAGTTCATAGATAGTTTGTACCACTACAATTACTAAGAATGCTCCAAGACTTGTATAACAAATCATTACTAAATTGGTGGTCTAATCTAAAATCTAGCACTTTTTTTCATTTTGTGGGCAAGTACTGTTTAAATGGTTGTTCTTGCCATCTTAGATTTTCAAACTGTGGAGAGTTGGAACAAAATATTAATCAAAAGATTGATGTTCATAATTTCATGGACTCTTTTCACAGCAGCTACCTTGTTATTTACATTAGCTGTGCATCAACAGTGATGAGACAAATCCTTTGAACATGTATCAACAGCTTTATTGATGTTATAATCAGATTAGTGAAGGGAGTTCATATAATAGGCTTCTTTTGAAATATCAAAATTCAGCTTGATAGTGAGGGTCAGAGGGCAAAAACAATAGAAATGAATTGTAATGAAGGTGAAAGATGATTAACGTAACTTTCACTTTCCTTTGTTTTTGTCCTCCAGGCCTTGCTATCAAGCTAAATTTTGATATTTTGAAAGTAGCCTATTATTACAACACAACTGATGCCACCATAAGTGTGGGTGCTGAACAAATCACATTAACTCACCTTCCTAAGGGTTTCTCCAATGCTCATCAAGGACAATGGTCTTGAGCAACAACAAAGACACAATCAGTTTCAAATATATTGGTACATATACATACCAAAAGCAAAATTACTTCAATATAAAAAATGCCAAGAAGGTGAAGAGAAGTCTTTACTCTCCCTATCCTGCCCCCCCCCCCCCCCCCCCCACACACACACACACATTTTTCATTCTGAGATGATGACTAAAGTATCTGAAGTGTGTTGGTGTGGTTACTATTTTAATTTAATTTTTCCTTTTAACTTACTTGCCGCCATCTTGAGGGACAGACAATTCTGCCAATGAATCACTAAAACAGCGCCCTTCCTCATCCTATATTGAATGTTGAAAATAATCGTTATTTTATTTTTATTAGTAATTATTATTATTGCTACTATAATTTGAAATAAGCACACTGACATTGTAGTTCAAGTCTAATATCTCCAGGTGAATTGCTTTGAATGTAAAACACATTTTCTTGATATTTTGCTAAACTTGCTTCCCTTTCAGACAACCCCCCCAATGGTAGAATCTGGGTAACTGCATAATAATAGCAAATACTAAGGTTTAAGGGAGTTGTGTCTCACCACATGATTTATAATAGACTGGTACAATGCATTCAAAAGTTTCCGAACCACATCCTGCATGTTGGGTACTTTGCTTTCCTCACCTATTCAATAAACATAAAACAAAATTCAAACTCTGAAATTGAAGGGGTGTGGAAGAAAGCCCAAGTGTATTTTGATGCTATGCCAAATTCTCCTTGTAATTCATAACATATGCAAGGGTATTTGGAAGGAGAATCTGGCAAATTATCAGAAGTCAATTAGGGCCTTTTTCCAGGCACCCCTTCAATTTATGACAAGGAAGTGACTACATGGATTTCAATAGGTTAACAGTCACTTAAAAACACTGGCCATGATTGAGTAACCAGTGTGACAATAGGAGACAGACAGAATTTAAAGAATCAGCTGGGCTGTTGATTTGCACAGAAAAGGAGAAGGACAGGGCAGGCAGAGTCACATGACAGCACAGGTGGAAAATGAACGTTGTAGTTGGAGTATCATAACTTCACAGTAGACAAACCATTCACCTCTAGACTGCTGGAATTCATAGATCATTTCCTCAAATTAAATGCCAAAACTTGTAAATAAAAGAAGGTAAGCTGATTGGTCACCATTACAATGGAGTATACTTGCAGTTCACACCAGAAATCATGTTCACAGACTTACCAACCAACTCAGCCTTCTTTCTCAACAGTTCCCTAGCAAGACTCAAGGCATCCTATCAGTAGAAAGAAACAGTAAGTTAAATGAACACATTAATTGCAGGGTTGATTGAATAACTGTCACACATCACTCTTTAGGTTGATCTCAGAAATCCAAAAGAAAAATTCGAAGGAATAATAGTAATAACTTTATTGAAGTCTCAAGTCGTTCTGGCCGAAAAAGAGTACTCTACACATAATTATTGGGGAGACTGTAAATCAAATAAACTCTAAATCAAATCAAACATTGGATTTTGTAGCTACTGCACATGCACGAGTAGCTACCATGCTATCAGTTTGATGGATAGAGTCGATTTTGCACTAATGACGTCACAGAGTTTCACCCCCAGTGAAGACTCAGACAAACAAACAACTTGCGGCATGATCTGTTCGAGAATTTTGTATGGCAGGGTTGCGTCGCATCGGTAAGCTCGCAAATGTGCCTTTAACTACTTTTTCGCGGAAACATGGAATATCCAGCTTGATGTCGAAGAGAAACCTGGGAATTATGTATTAGATCGGCTGATGCTTGGGTTAAAATGCAAAGAATTGGAAAATCGTAGCGATTTTGTTGTCTCTAAAGATTACACTCGCCGCCAACTCTCAAACGTTAACACCCTGCTTGCGGTTACCCTGCTTTCGCTAGTGTTTTTATCCAATCCTTTGCTAGCAGGGTAAGTCTCGAAATATTTTAGTGCCGAATATTTCATTGGAGCTGGGAATGGCTGAAAGAGAAGCTCTCTTTGTGCCATTCACACCTACAACGCGCGTCGTTTATGGTTTCTTTCGGGTGAAAGAAACAAACCACGTTTAGTTGTTTACGTGATTAAGATCCCGGAAAGCTACAGGAATCAAATCAGCTAAAGACTATCTACTCCGCACAACAGTTTGTGTTCTTACCAACTATGCAAATAAATATATGTCAAGGTTTCACGGAAGGCCAAAACAAATTTGCTCAGTGTCTGTACGTCATAAGGTTGACACAAAATAAAGTAAAATCACAAAATATGGAATATCTCTGCAAATACTAAGTCTACATGATTAAAATTTTGCAGGGTTGATGTGCTGCCAGAACTGCACATTGTGATAGTGGTTATTAGGTCACCATGGCAACTTACTTGTTACCAGACCTCTACATTCCAAAAAATGAAAAATGCCTTATTTGTTGATCCAGAGTCTAACAGACTTTCTTATACTTGTGCTGTGTTAAGTCCATATTCGCTCACACCCGCTGACTGAACATACAGAGCAAACAGCTCTCCTTGAGGAGAGAAACTCTGATTTTATCCTTTGCATGGAGAGGGCCTGAAGCCCATTGTGTTGCCATGGAAATGTCAAAGTGGAGCTTATCCAGGAACTTTGTGATGAGTATAACAACTGTAAAAAGTTTCAGTTCTATGCAGCAAAAGTCTTCAGAGATATTCCATTTTTTGTGATTTTACATTATTTTGTATCAACCTTAAGACGTCACAAGTTTCCTAATTTGCATAAATCAAAATCTTAAATAACTCGGCAACCAAAAATGCTATTACAATAAAATAAATGCTGTTCTTCATCAATTTGAAAGCTCTTTCGATCAAGCTAATGAAAATTTTGGTGTCGTATACACTTTAAGCTTGATAAATATTTGGAAATTCAATGTGATTGCACCCCACAAGGTGATTGCACCCCACAATGAAAGTATGGCCTTTTATTTATTACAATTGAAGCTTGTTCAACGATTTCACCTTGTTGTTTTACCGCTTTCGCTTAATTTTCTCTTCCAAAACACATCGTGCTCATACAAATTTTTGAGTGTCTGAGTCACGTAGGGGGTCAATCTATTTTTAGTACTGTCAAGCCTTTTCCCCCTTCATGTTTAGTTTGCACGTAGGAAAAAGTTTTTGTTCCGTAAACTGGTAATTTTTAGTGTTAAGCACAATTTCAAAAGGGCTTTTTACCTTTCGTAGAACCCACTCAACCACAAGTGTGAATTCGCCGTTAACATTATTTTTATGGTAAAGCATAACGCAAGTTGCGACAGCTTGCGTGACTCGCGTGACTCTTAGCACATGAGATAAAGACTCATGACTGACCATGGGGTTTCCTAGTTTCACATCCCTCTCACATGTATAAGAAAAAACATAAGCAGTAGCTACATGCAGTCGTTGACTGCTTATTTTTGAGGAAAACCTCTCAGAGCAGAGAAGAGAACCAACAAACTCAGCACACTTATGATGCCAAGTGCAGGAATCGAACCCAGGACACATTGGTGGAAAGCGATCACTCACCACTGCGCCAACCATGCTACCCTCATTCAGGTGTACATAGGGATGACAATACATGTACACCCATACCAGCTGGCAAATGTAGCAATAAACACTTAGAATTTTATGGCAATAACTTTAAATGGATGCTCACTTACTCACCTTGTAAACTTGCGAGTCTGGTTCATTATAACGACATGCATTGTCAAACATGAGCTGGAAGTCTGACATAAAGTCATCCAGAGTCTGGTACTGATCTCCATAAAGCTTAGTGTTAATCTTAGCCATGTCTATGGGCTTCTTTATGAGGGTGTAATAGTCTGGATATTCCTGACACAAGGCAAAAAGTATTATCACAACAGTTAATATTTTAAAACAAGCAGAGAATAACTACCTGCTCCAGTGCAACACACATTCATCACATATGTATCCTTATCAGGGTTTTTAGTCTTTTTACTTCAACCAGTTAAGGCATCCATAGCTCACACAGGTCAAGTCTATCCCACAAACGTTTGCAGAGAATTGGAGAGGGGAGAAGTCCCAGTGGAGTGAATAGTATGGAATGGTGATGACATCAGTACCCCCATAGAATCAACAGGGCTAGAGGCTCTAAAGTCCCAGTGTTACACACAGTATTACCACCTAAAACCACTTTAAAGCACACAAAATAAACATGGCCTTGACTGCTCTACTGGTTTTGTTCTGAAAACAAGGGAAAATATTGAAATAATGGCAAATGTAAAACTTGGTTTTGATATGTTGGGACTGTAAGACAAACCAGTTACGCCAATATTTATTATTACGCTGCTGTGTGACTGTTGGCAAGTTTTTGTAATCCTAGTACAGTGTTAATAATACATGTCATGAAATGACAATAGTAACAATAGAGGACACATTTTTTTGAAACTATTCCAGTGTGGGAACACACCGTTTTTGGAATGAAAGGGATAATTCCACAAAAACCCTTTTCCATCTATTCTGTTATTCCTCAAACAACATAGTCCTCTGAACATACGGAACAGTCTCAAAAATATGCCCACAGTTACAGGTACATATACATAAGTGATCCTACTTACTGCTCGTGAGGGCAGTTTCTGGAAAATGAGGCAAAGCTGTCTTCCGTGACTATCCTAAATGCAAAGAAACATTTCCTTATCGAACATTCCATAGCAGTCAACAACACGCACTTCACAAGCCCAAAGCTGTGCTCAGTCTTCAAGGGCAACCTTAGGACAATGGTAATGATATACTACTCACTAAAATTAAAAGTAATTCCCATTGGACTTATCATTTTGTTTTCGCATTTTTCTTTTGGCTTGTCTTTGTGCTTAAGCTTATTATTTTATTTTAACATGCCCAATAAAGCTGGAAAAAAAAGTACTAAAAAAAATTAATAAACAATTCAGGCATGATACTGTTCCTTCATCGATTTTTTTGAATGTCCATATTAACTTGATT
Source organism: Galaxea fascicularis (assembly GCA_948470475.1). Lineage (NCBI taxonomy): Eukaryota > Metazoa > Cnidaria > Anthozoa > Scleractinia > Euphylliidae > Galaxea > Galaxea fascicularis. The sequence continues at coordinate 11,384,035 of OX419346.1, forward strand.
TAGAAGAAATTTACAACAACTAGATTACAAATGATGGTGAATATTGTAATGCAATATATAGTCTTTTGGTGGTTTACTGTTCTGTGGGGTGAGATCGACTGGCACTGGCAGCTGCTATCAGTCCATAGTTGATTTCACCCACCCACTCAGCCCAGGGGTTTCAATAAAATTTGAAGTAGGCAGCTGGTTAGAGAAGAGTAACCAACTTTACTTTAATTTAATTTCAAAGAATCTTTCTTTAATTACTTAAATTTAGGGGGAAAAGTAGCTGACTTTTCTAAGCGAAGTATAGCCGATGCCTTTTGTCGGCCGTCAGTGCTTATTGAAAGCACTGTCAGCCCATATATGAATGTAGAAAACATGGTGAAATCAGAGATAACATAGACCACCACACCAGGAACTACATCCCTACTCTTTTCGAACAGTGTGTGGGTTCTTCAACATCCCAAAGATTATTAGCAACAAGTGTTGTGAGATGGGGCCTTAGGTTTATCGCCCTCATCCAAGAAGACTAGAAAGTCTACCAGTTGCAGATGTCATTACAAATGCAGCTTTTCTACTCAATAATTTAAAGACTCTGGGTGTTGCTCTGGTCAGGGGTGCTCTACCAACTAAACAACTGGTTGGTGGTTACTTTAGTGTGTTAAAGAAGGCTTTGTTGTGAGGTGGATGAGTAGAATAAAGCAAACAGAAAGTGGTGTAACAACAACTTGCCACGCACTGCTATTAAAACATTTCAGGCCACTTCTTTGTTTTTGTAAGTCTTTAATCAGTGCAATTAGATTACTGCTATTGTTAATAAGATAGTGCAGTGCAACTTCATTTGTAACATACAAACCATACACTGAAAATTACTCATTCAAAATACTGGTCATGTAATCTGTTTAATGTCCATTTTTCAAAAAAATAAATTATAAATAAGTAAAAATAAAAATAAAGAAGCACTTACAGTGCAATCCTTAACAGCATTAAATAAGTCACGACACAACTCCTTTAACTCATTTGAAGCTGAAGGCACTTGACTGTATTTCTTGGCTGCAGAGCCAGGTGAAGAACTGCAAACAGATTAACCCTTTAAATCCCATGATCAAAATTTCAATTCTCATTTGTTACCCTTACACATTTCCTATAGCAGTAGTAGGGAGAAGTCGTTAAATATCAAGCAAATTCATCTTGTGTGATCCTGTCCTTAATTCTCATGATCACTCTATTTCATAAAGCGTTCTCTCGCCCTTAATGACAGCCCTGAAAATGGGATGCAAAATGGCTAATGGGGGAAGGAAACCAGTCTTCAAAAGATCAACTCTTGGAAGGTTGCCCCAAGGAGGAGCTGTTAAAGTTTCAAATCAATAAGCACATAAAACAAGGAAAAATAGTGCAAGACTAACAATAACTGATTAATCCTTTCACATGTAAATGAGTGACCCCAACATTGTTTTTGCAGCCTAGAAAAAACAAGTGATTGTCATCTACAGAACATGTACAAATAGTTTAGATTCTTGCATGTACTACATCAGTATCTGGGATTGAAAATGTCAACACAGTTCCCTGAAGCCCACAAAAGCTTTTGCCATGTTATGAGACTTACGATATTCTTCCAGATTTGGTAGGTGTAGCTTGTTTCACCTGCACTGCTTGAGCAGATGGTGTGCTTACCTCACCAGCAGGTACAACTGTCAAGTAACCAAAAGAGTTAGAAATTAGGCTTACTTTAAAAGTCTACTTACCACTATCAGTAACACCCAATTTCATCAAAGAATGAAGACTCACTAGTGGGAACATCGCTAATCACAGTTAATCGCTAATCATATTTATTAACAAGTGTAGTACAGAGTAGGTACATCAGTATCAAACTTTACTATGTGACTTCTGCACAAAGGTATTACATTAGTATAGTAAAATTCACAGGAAAATGCATGCATGTCTGTCACACTGATGTTGAAAAGCATTGCTACTGTACATTACCATGACTGCCTAAACAGTTCAATGATGCCTAAAGAAGTTTGAAGCTGTTTCTGAGTGAATGTTTCCTTTTTCATCACTTTATTCAAAACAAAAAAAGCCACATCAACTATTTTTTGTTAAAAACATATACTACTTATTAACCAAGAGTGAGGCCATTATAGGGAAATCTCAGACTGAGACCTTGATGCACTACTGACCAAGTGATAGTGAGGTCAATACCACTTGGCTGAGGTCTAAAATTTCCCTGTAATGACAGAACGGACGAGGTTAATAAGTTATTATTATCTTTTCCAAGAGAGCACGGTAATGAATCCTGCAATCTGATTGGTTCTTGGGGCAGTCTGAAATTTCCTATCTCTGCACACGGTCACAGTAACATTTTCACTTAGTGAATCCACGGGGAAATCTTGAAGTAAAATCTTTTGACACCACCATGACAAAAGAGTACATTTTTCCTCTTAAACCTTACTAAATTTTGTGAAGTGAAAGAAAACATTAGCGTGGAATGAATGCCTAATTATTCTCCTAAAAAGGTGAGTGTTCACTTGGTTTTGTTTACAACAGTTTGCTGCTGCTTTGCTGTTTTTTTCAGTTGTTGTTTTTCTTAAACTGTTGACTGTATACAACTAACTTCAAAGGTAAGGTTTTCACTTGATATTTGTTGTTTTTTTCTGAGATTAATTTTCTGATCCCATACCATTTTTCTTCACTTTAAGGTAATTATTGGCTAAAATAGTAAAACAAAAACCTTGCAATCTTCTGATGTTGGCATACACTATGTTTCTCTCACTTTGATTTCTTATTTTAGCATTAATCTGTGTGAATGTCTTGACAGAAAGCAAACACAGACTTACACTTTACAGTTATTTGCATAAGCCATGAAGAAAGAGACTAGTTGGTGTGATGCCTTACTAATGTTTGAAGAACATCGAATATTTTAACAAGACAATGCTTGTGTTCGTGAGATTTTCTCTTATGTAAATGCGTGGTTTATGATTTCTACAAAATATTACCTTTTTTTTTCATCGAGCCAGTTACTGCTGCAATTTATATTTGAATTTTTGTTTTATTGTTAAGACTGTCTTTTATGGTCTTAGATTTACATGCTGTTCAAACTAAGCTAAAGTTTAACTGTCATGCTGTTACCAAGCCCGCATAGGAAGACTTTGCAAACTCAGTTCTCATTCATCTTCAGACAAAACGAAAACCAAAAAAATAAAAACGTTCACCAGCTCAGGTCAGTTGGTATAGGGAAAAACAGTGCCCTCCCACCAGATGAATAACATATTTACAGTATGTGGCTTTTTATGGAAATAAAAAGAAAAAAAGAAAATTAATGTATTGCTCCAGAATTTGTATTTTGGCCTGTTCTAACTTGCTAGAATAGTAGAACTCATTACGTCACTGTTTGTCTTCAATCATTATTTCAAATTTATTTAAGGAGGCTTGAAAGGGTTTTTCGTTGATGTAGTGTTTGCAAAACGATGAAAGATTGCAAAGAAAGATACTTAATGGTGTAGGCAAACTATATGTCTCTTTGGAACTCTATTGTTGGGATATATTTTAAGGATGCTTGTGATGTCATATCAGTTACCATGGCAATGCCCCAGGTCCACAAAAAGGTCCTCTAAATGTCAGTTTTTGTAAATGATCTGAAAAACTAATTCGGTGACCTATTGTTTTTATTTCTTTGTTGGAAAGCTCCCTAAATTCTTTAACTTTTCAGGTAGAAAGAAAAAAATTAATCTAGTAGAATTTAATACATTTAAAACAAACACATTTTATCACTTACAGAAAATTCTACTAGACAATTTTCGTCGAAACTGTTATATTTGAAGTGCCATCGCGAATGGTACGTGCATGCAAAAAATCAAGATAGGTCACTGAGCAAAATTTCAAGCAAAAAACAAATGTTTTCCGCAGATTTTATTTCCGGTTTTTGCAATTTCACACAGTATTTAACTTCCGGTGTGCTTGATTTTGATTCATTCAGCTGACGCATGCATCTTAGTTATGGCATGTGTAGATTGGATGTGCTCATGCAGCTAAAAACCCTTTCCAGCCTCCTTAAGGTCCACATTCTCTTATTATAAATGTATTTAACCACATTCTCTAAAACTAAAGTACCAACAAGGTAAGTGAGAAATTAGTGACTGAAAACAAGAATCACCTGGATGAAGAGGACCAAGTGACTTCCTCTTCTTTCTCAGCACCTTCTCTAAAGTACAGGCATCCTGTTTTAAAAAGCACAGCATTCATTCAAGTATTAGCAAAAGAAAGTGCTTGAAAGGTGATTTCCAGTTTACACTGCACAATCCCAAGAGTTAATGTACTTGCTTTGATTCATTGATTCTGAGCCTCATGTGATGGAATGCAAATCAATGTTATTGGTTACGAACCACTTACCTTATTTTTGAGCAGGGCTGTCATTAAGGGCCAGGAGCCGGGGATTTTCCCTTCCTATTTTTGGGTATATCCCCACCTACTACAAAAATTAGTGAAAGCCCTGTTGAGGCATTTTAAATTCTTTTCCCAATGGGTTATTTGACTTAAGTGATTTCCAAAACAGCGAAGCTTAAAACTTCGCATCCATAATGTCCATTGACATGAAAATTTACTCCATGTAAGTAGTCGCAAAATGTTACATTTTGTGGCGTCTTACTGTACATGAATCAAACCAAAACCACGAACATACTCACTAGAGTGCAAAGTACAGACTGGAATTCACCTTTAAACAACAGAGGGCATGAATGAAATTAAAGCTACTTGACAGTGTGTGGACAAGATCATTTGGCCTGGGTTTAGCCTCACAGTTTGTCAAGTGTCCCAATGTTTCACTAATAACAATGCCTGCAAATCCACAACATTTATTTAGCTTTTCCTTCAGTTATCAAGGAAGTTATCAAGAAAAATATCAATCAAAAAATCCCATTTCAATAGCACCAGTTTTGTTCCTGGTTGCCAGTATTACAGTTGCCAGTACAGTACTGTGCAAAAGTAATGAGAGTGAACTTCGATGAATTTCATCGAATTTCAACAAAATTTGCCAAAATTGTGCAATATTTCAAAGGAAGCAAATTTTTGGCGATATTTTGATGCACTTATTGTTCCCATATCATCGAAATTTCGTGCAGACGTGCAAAGTTTTGCATGGCATTTTGTTCCACGGACAGCGAAATTTCACACAAAATTTCATTTAAGATAGCGAAATTTCGTGCACCATTTCTTTTGGGAGAGCGAAATTTCATGGAACATTTCATTTGGTGGAGTAAATTTTCGCATGAAATGTCAGTAATAATTCACCACTTAGTTTTTGCGCTATTTGGCAGAGCTGTGGAAAATCTGTGATAACAATCCATTCAGGTTGTTTACAAACTGAGGTGGATTCTTAACCTTTTAATTGTAGGCATTAGATTGAGTTTATAAACATACTGCAAAGCATTGTCACGAACATACACGTGGGAATGTGGGTTACGTGGATCAATGGCTGATTGAATACAGTGTGTTGTTTTCATTATTGCCTTTACGTTTTCCGGGGAATGAAAATCAATTTGATAAACTTTTACGTGCCGTAGGACCGAGCGCAGTACTTCAGTATATTTTGTTTCAAAACACGTAGGTCGGTTTCGCTTTGTCCCCAAAACACTGCAAGTGTATCATTTTTGCAAAATTTCACTGATGTTTCGTTCAGTTTAGCGTGAATTTTCGTTTATATTTTGCTTCTTCAAAAATTCGCTTCTTTGATTTTTCGATGTCCTTGACGAAATTTCACGCAATCTTACGAATTTTCGCCGACTTCCACGAAATTTCAAATGTCAAATGTGCGAAATTTCCAGCAAAAATTCACTGAATTTTCAAGGAATTTCGATGAGAACAAAGTACGAATTTTGCTCTCATTACTTTTGCACAGTACTGTAAGTATTACAGTAAGTGTCCTTCACTTTCCTTAATATCTTACTTACCCTTGCTTGACTAACTTAACCTTAATTTTTACAAAATTCATCACCTGTACTTTCCATCACATCTTCATTCAATTTACTTCACTTGAACTTAGTCAAGGAATCCATAATCTATAAACTATAAGCATAAAATTTAACAGCATTTTGGTGACTGTACCTGGTACACTTGGGAATCCTCTTCATTGTAGTAACGTGCATTGTCAAACATGACTTCAAAGTCCAGCATGAGCTCATCTTCACCAGAGTACTGCATGTGAACATAAAACACTCATTAACAAATGTAAAAACTTCTCCACACTTTGACTAACAACAAATGCAGAGAGACTGACACTGAATAATACAATTAAAATAAAAACTGCAAAAATTGTGTGACAAACATCTAATAGTTTTGATAAGGTACTTCTACACCAATTCAAAACAGAAGAGAGACAAGGAATACACACATAACACTGGCCAGGAGGCGTTGCACGGGAAAAACGTGAAGTTTTTTAAGGCCTTAGAGCTGTTATACAGACCAAGGGTACAGATTCTCCCTGAACAGTTGACCTTTATCCCTGAATAGCTTTTTTATTTATTTTTTTTCTGTAGAAATACAATGTAATTCTAACGCAGTCTGTTATGGACACTTACATTCACATTTTTCTATATCAATAAAGTGATCAGAGTGGCTCTATATGGATTTGATTGCTTCGTACTGAAAGTTCCACAAAAGTTCAACAGATTCACAAAATGTTTAACAGGAATCAAAAGATTGAGCATACAGGTGTAGGAGTGAAGGAAGGAGTGAAATCAGTCTCACACCTACAACTCGAAAATGGTTTAAAATAGCGACAGCAAAAGCTGATTCTCAGAAAGTGTTGTATAGAATTGTTGGTACCTCAAAGCCATTTAGACAGTAGGCTAGTTCTCACATTGTGCAAAAAAAAATTGAAGAATAAGGGATAAAGAATTAAGGACTTAATGTAAAAAAATAGATTGTACATGTTACAGGTTAAATTTGATCTCAAGTTATTTTTGATTTAACATAGGTCAAAATGAAATTCCTTTGTCTCCTACGTCTAATTATTCATAAGATAAAGGAATTTCATTTTCACCAGCATTGTAAGATTAAATCAAAATAAAACTCACCTGAGATCAAATTTAACCTGTAACATATACAATATGGTATTTAATGAGATTAAGTGTCAAAATACTGCTTTAGATAACATTGATGCAATAAACTTTACCTTGTTATCTCTGATATTATTCTCAATTTGGCTCAAACAGACTGGCTCAGATATCACTTGATAGTAGTCTGGATAATCCTGTTAAACAATTTGATCACACAAGCAAGCAAAGTTTTAATTGGGTGTGCTGGATAGACAGTCAAAGGATATACATTACACCAAATATTTTGGCTTCTTATAAATAGAATAATATGATAAACAATTTCAACATATCCTTGAGGCTACACCTTTGAACTGCATACTGCCATCCCATCATATATACTGAAATATGTGCAGGTGGGAAGTAAAAACAGTGAACAGTCAGGGGATACCACACCCAAGTTGCCACTTTGAACAATGACTCTGCATCATGACTTATCTTCTCCAATGAATAGAAAGTTGAGAAAAAAAAATCTTTTAAGGTCCAACCAAGATCAACAAAACTGTTGAAAAATCCTCAGTGTCTCTACGTTGGAGTTTCGCTAATTAAAGAAAGAGTAGGGTACAGGATTCTAAACAGGCAGACATCCCTAAGATTTCTTTGGTTTGTTCTTTCCTCAATACCTTGTTCAGAGTATACAGGTGCTGGTGCCCAGGTCAGAGCTTCTAATAACAACCCTGGTCTTTATGGGTGACCTCCCTCCCCAATTAGAAATCATGGCAATGTGATTTGCCCAGCACTGGAAAATAATCCATAACACTGGTATTATTGGGAACCCTGTAAATGTTATTATACTCTTCACAAAAACCAAACCTGGGCTGAAGGAAGCTCCACAAATATTGCAGAAAGGTATCTTCCATTTTCATCCTAAAAGTATGATATGAAAATCTTGATTGCAATGGTCTAGTTTGTATTTAGAACTTGGGCATGCCAGAAATTATGGTTACAAGAAAACAACAGGAACTTTGAAATAAATGTGTAAAAGTATGTAAAACAGGAAGAAGTAACAGGCTTAAGGTAATGCTTGTGCATCTGCTCATGTAAGACAGCTATTAAAGATGACATGACTTGAACAACTTAGGTAAGTGTCAACACTCAGATTCAATATTCTTTAACAATGTACTATTAAACAGGGATTTCATCTTACTAACATTATTTATTGCTATTAACCATTTTCTCTATAGGTTATAAAAATAATTGAACTTTGGAAAGAGCAAAAGGGTTAAATTCAACAACTACCAGGACCACTTTTCTTGCATGCTGAAACCCTCCACCCATACTAACTAGTTCAACTAGGATAAAATGCCAGTCACTCTTGACAAACCCTGAGAGAGATTATAAAACCTAAATCACTGAAAAATCTTCCTCTCACAGTTTCTTGGATACAGTCAAAAGGGAGAGTATAAGAGGGTTGTCAAAAAGATTTTAAGTAGAAGGAGGATCTAGGAAAGTAGACAGCACTCAGGGGGTAACAACACCATTTCCCCTACATCTTCTCTTTTTACCAACAATCATAGCCAGTGAAACTAGGAAAGTAACCAGCGATATCGCCGGTCTCTGGCGCTTTTTGACAACCCTGGTATAATTAAAAAGGAATGATAGACCAAAAGAAAATCAAAGTTCACCATGTATTCAAACATTGACTTTAATCCCTTCAGGGTTTTGTGGTTCACATCTTTACTGCAATGTTTCTTGTCATTTGTTACCAGACGAAAGTACACATTAATGACATGCAACATGCATGCAATAAGGATGACAAAAACAATTAACAAAGAATCAGTGTATTACCTGATAGTTCACCACAGCTTTGTACAGCTGACGCATTCTCTTCCTCAAAATGATTGGATCGACCTCTTCAACCTTTTTGCTTTTCTTGGGTTTACGCAACTCTGTTTTTGGTTTCTTCTGAATTATGCTGCCACTAACTACTGGTATTTCTTTTATGGCTGATTCAGGTTCCATTTTCTTAGGTCTTTTTTTCCTCTGAAATATTTATGGAAAAATATTTTAAGGTCATGATCAACATACTGACTTTCCAAGTTAGAATATGCACTAATGATTTGATCAGTTGATTCTTCACATTGATTGATACATACATTGATACATAAACATGACTATGAGAAGGAATATTTGTCGTCTATGGTATTGGGTGACTTTGATGAAAAGAACCAGATGTGCAACTTTCACTCGAAGCTAAAACCATTTTTACCACAATTGCTCGTAATCTCGCAATCTGATTGGTTAATTTGCCATTGTCAATAAGAGTCCAGACAGATGCAGATCACATCAACTTGACATGCAACGCCTTTTTCGCCTCTCTTGCTCTGAAATAAACATTTCTTTGACGCCGATATTGTGGTAAAAATCAAATCAAATGTGGTTTAGAGTTGTCTGTATTCTTATCAACAACGATATTCGTCATCACACAATTCATTTTGACCACTGTGGTGACAAATATTGTTGTTGATAAGAGTACAGACAACCCTAAACCACATTCAAATTGTTAAAACTACAGTACCAGTGCATTTGTCAAAACAATTTTTTTTGCACTTGGCACTGGTACATTTAGATTCTGTACTGTGCAAAAGAAATGCAAGCAAACTTCAATGAAATGTGTTCAAATTGTTTGACTGAATTTTTGAAAAGCTGGAGCCCTGATTTGTGTCAAAAGTGTAACAATTCAAACATTTAGTGGCAAAAAGTCTTCAACTACTTCAGAAATTCAAAATATAGTGTGCCTTAAAAGTACCCATGTTAAAAAGATAATAACACCTTGTATTCTTCCAAGGATATTCCTTTTTCTTCCATGTATTTCAGTACTTCTGCCTTTTTCTTCTTCATGTGTTCCTGCATTCTTTGAGCATCCTGTAAAAATTATAAAACTCTTACAAATCTTTCTTATTGTAGTATCACTGTGACACCAGTCAAGAGCATTACAGATGAAACAGGCTGTGGAGCATTCAACAAAAGTTATCTTGGTTTGTTTTCACACCAATATTATTGCAAAGTGTTCTGACAGAACCAGCTTTCACTACAATGACACCTGCAATGGTCTTGCCTAACTGCCGGCCTATTATACCATTATACTGTAATAGTACTATACCACCAATATAGAGGTGGGTGTCGTATGTGATAGTTGGGTGTGTGTGTAGGGGGGGATATGTATACATCCACTAGAAATGAGAGCCTTGGGTTATTCCTTGTAATCAGAGTTCACAATTCTGCTTCATGAAAGCTTGAAGTCAAAAACCAATGGCAGGGGGGATATCATTCTCTGCTGTTCAATAAAAAAAATAGTGAACAACATCTTTACAAAAACAACAAACTTACTGAGTGTAAATGCTAATCAACAGTGTGCATAATTACAGTCAAAATACTCAGTGCGTGCCGCCTATTATTCTGGAATAGTTTTGATAAACTGCCAACAGACTGCATTATTCATTTCAAACTTTCAAATTTAATTTGAATGTTGTAATCGTTCAACCGTAGCCCAAGTGTGACCTTATTTGAAAGATTGATTGTTGATTGGCTTGGGTTGAAGACTTTAAGCAGTGTTCACGTGCGAAGGTTAGTGCCATTTTGAGTCTTCCTTCAGTTGACCAATGTTTTCTCCGTCGTTCCACATGGTTTTCGTCAATTTTTTAATAAACAGAAGCCTAAGCTCTCCTTGAAAAGAATGCTGAATTTTTGGAACAGACTTATCCAGGTTGCAGAGGAAAATCATCCAAGAGACACCTCCAGCATGAAAGGTCAAACGTCAATATTATTGTGTAATTTGATCGAGTGGCATGTTTTTCAATGTACGCAAATCAAAGATCAAAGATGTTCAGATCTGGCAAGCTGCAAATAGCTGCAGAAAGGTCTTCTTTCAGCAGAGGGCCGTACCTTTTCTTGTCACACTGTGATTCCCAGGCCAATTTTGGACATGAACACCGCTCAAAACGGTCAAGCCACATAAGAAATAAACCGATCAACAATTGATACTTCAAATGAAGTCACACTTGGGCTGCAGTTGCATGATTACAATTTTCAAATTAACTTTTAAAATTGAAACAAATAATGCAGTCCGCTCGCAGTTAATCAAAACTACCGGTATTCTCTAATAATAGGCAGCACGCGATGAGTATTTTGACTGCAACATACATGCAAGTTTACTGGTCAAAATCACTGAGCCATTTACCACTTAATATAAATACTGAAAACCTTTATTAATATTGTCTACATCACTCTTATATGAAATACCTTGTAAAGTATTGAGTTGGGCTCATTGTATGTTTGTGCATTTTGAAAGCACAAATCCAAATCTTTCTCCAGATCATCAAGACTTTCATACTGGCCAGTCTAAGAACAAAAATAAATTAATATTAATATAAGATATGGTACCATCATCTTTAACTGCACGCCTACACTATATCTGGTCCATGTGGCCTAACCCCAATCCAGTTTCTGTATCATTTACACACTACGAGTACTTTAATCACTGAACTGTTAAAATAACCACAAGCCCGAGTCTTTCTCACCTTTATTTGTGATCTGATTTTCGACAAAGCAATGGGCTGCTTGATAACTTCATAATAATCAGGATAAGCCCTGAGTAAAACAACCAAAAGAAAACAGTGAGGGATCACCAGTAATGACCAGGAGTCCTAATTTTCAAGAGGGTTACATCTAAAAACTTACTAGCCCAACACCAAAGTCTATTCTTAAGTTTGTTTATTTTATAAAAGTACATGTGCTGTATACTTAACAGCTGATTTGTTTGCTAGTGATTTTGAGCCCGCTCAAGATTATAAGCAAATGAACAGTTTCTGAAGTGACATGCACTTTCCCTTGCAAACCAGCCCTAAGGAAAGGTTTCATCAACAAAACAAACCAAAATGCCAAGGAATGGTCATTAAGAAACATCCTACTTCCAGATCTATCAGTGCCAAAGCAACTATTCCTAAGCGACTGACTTTTATTGTCTTTTAACACAGGTACTATGTTCAGTGTACAGGTGTACACGATATTAAAAAAATGTAGGTCAAATCCATCCTCCAGATTCTGGTTATGCCAGTGCCATTCAACACAGCTCAGGACAGACAATATAAGCAAACCACTTCTTAACTGCTGCTCAACTGAACAAAGCTCACATTCAAACCCATCTTCTACACAAAAACATCTCTAACATAATAAATTTGGCAAACAAAACAAACCTTCTAGAAGGCAGCCTAAGAAAAGGTTCTGAAAGAGCACGGCCAGTAGGATCTGTTAAGCGGTTTATCTCAATGAACAACATCATCAGGGGATTGTCTGAATCCTGATCCAAACCAAACCCCTCTTCATCTGCTGATGTCCAACACAAAGCCAAACATGGTCACATGGATAGTAACAGTCATAGCTGACACCCCCTTAGGAGTGATATCAAACTAACAGTTTGTTGGTAACACAATGCAAAAAGCCTACACAGATTTCTCACATGATTGTTAAACATGCACACAAAACAAGAATGGTGGTGGTTTTATGTCAGAGTAGTGTAAGCACCAAGAAACAGGGTATTAGATGGTTTTTACAGAGGCCTAGGGAGCATGTCACATACATGTATAGCACTGTAGTTTGCAGTGGTTGTCATTATTGGTACTAAGGTGGTTCTTCTGCCCTTACTCATGCACAAAATAATATCATAAGCAACTGATGCAAACTGGAATTGATAATAGTATGAAATAATCTCCCTCCGTGCAACAGGCACTGTCTGTTGACTTGAGTGCCACAAGATGTGCATGAATCATGGCTCTATTACTGTGGAACAATCAAGAAAGAGGAAGTGCTGACCATTGACACTTTCATCTGCATAATGCTCTTCTTCCTCTTGCATTGCTGTTTCTTCTTCTCCATCGTCCTCGCACTCATTCAGCAGAGCTGTCACAGCAGTGCTCATCTTGCCTGAACCCCGACGTGCTCTAAAAAATTAACATAAACATTGTTCCAGCATGTGGGAAATTATATGAAAACTCTATTCTGACCAAATCAAGCTGTGCAAGTATGCAGGATTTTCCTTTTCAAACAGAGTTGGTGTAGAAGAAAGAATACACAGAGAAATCCCAAGAAATGTTTACATCTCTCTCATTTCTTTTTATGGCTAGAGTCACAGTTACAGGCCAACTTGTTGTCTACAGGCGAACCATAATTAAAGTGTGTTCAGTGAGATTGTTCTATTGGATCAATCACCAACCAAATGTACTTGAAGCACACAGTCAAACCATGTCAGCTGGAAAAAGGGTAAACAGCAGGTAACAGTGTACATTCCAGTAGTCCTACAGGAAGGGGCTTTGTTATGTACTAAGTTCTACCATAGAAATACAGCATAACACAGAAGCTTACTTCAATCTCTTGCTTGACTTAGCTCCCATCAGCGTGTGATCAATTTCTGCCTTCTTTGTGTGGATAAATTTCTTTATGGCAGTGGCATCCTGAAGTAAATGGGTGTATCCATCACATAGAAAATAAGCCAGACAAAATGGAAACAAAGTTGGCATAATAGAATAATGATCCATTGATGTGTGAAGTCACTAAGGCGAGCGGTACTGTAGTTTAGAGATGTATGTGATTGTACAGCTGTACAGTCTGGTGCAATGACCTTAGGCTGGTTCAAACGTTGAACTTCACATGTGCCAAATCTAATGCAAATGAGAAAAATCTATAATTGTTTTCCTTCATTTGCATTAGATTCAGTACATGTGAAGTTCAACGTTTGAACCAGCCTAAGGTCATTGCACCAGACTGTACAGCTGTACAATCACATACATCTCTAAACTACAGTACCGCTCAAATGCAAGTTACCACCTCTCATCTCGTTTCTCGCGAGATGAGTCTCATTTCTCGTGAGACAGTTCTCGTTTCCTGAGAGACGAGTCTCGCTTCTCGCGAGACAGTTCTCATTTCTCTCAAGAATCACTGAGGCGTTCAGTATGGAATATATTACTCATAAGAAGCCGGTGCCAACGTAAAAGAGGTCGCTACCAAAGTGATGAAACCGACTGACGAGACAAGAAAAAAAAAGACACTTCACGGCAATCGTTGGCGAGCTTAAAAATTATTTCGATATATCCGGTTTTATTTGGCACAACTGGATGATTCAAACACTGTCCAAATTTACAGAAAGAGTGTTTTATCAAAGTTCTTATGATGCGCCGTTAACATTCATTTAATTTTTGACAGGGAAAAGTTTTCTCTCGGCGCGCGCTCACAAGACACATTGAGAAAGGTCTTTGAAATTTCATGGCATGCCGGCAAGCTTTGAAAAGTATTCGATATCTCTGGTTCTATTTGGCACAATTGGATGATTCAAACGCTGAAATAGTTCAAATTTACAGAAAAAGTGATTTATTGAAGTTCTTATGTTGTGCCGTTAACATTCATTTAATTTTTGACAGGGAAAAGCTTGCTCTCGGCACGCGCTGGCAAGACACATTGTTGAGAAAGGTCTCGGCACGCGGCTTCACTTTGTGAATAAACAGTTAACATGTTCGAAGCATGGCTCCGCATGCGAATACTAGAACAAAATACAAAGTCAATCGAGGCTTCGTGTTCAAAAGCGTTGTGGCTTCACTTTGTGAATAAAAAGTTATTGTAGATTAAGTGTTCGAAGTGTGGCTTCGCATGTGAATACACGACCCAAATAATTATTAAGTCAATCGAGGCTTTAAACTATACATGAGCGTGGCGGCGCCTATGTAGATATCCAGCGTGAAGTTTCATCTTTAACTCAGACGCACAGACAAAACAAATTTGCTTTCTAATGGCACGCGGTCAAAAGGTAGGGGATTGGGGCGGGCAACACAGAGGAGATATATGTACCCTTACTTTCTCTTCGCCGTGATTCACCATCTTAATCGTCCCCAACTTTCTCTGTCCGACCTCATAGCTTAGTCGGCAGAGCAACGGTAGATCTAATCCGGAGGTCGTGGGTTCGATTCCCACCGAGGTCATAAGAATTTTTTCTTTGCCTCTTGTGGTTCCCTGATACCCTTTACTAGGGCTAACGCCCAGTGGGTTTTTCATGGGTTTCTATTAGCACTTTAATTTATACTTCACTGTTCCACCACTTGTTTATTTACTTGTGTTTTGTATACCAATTGATTTAGGAACGGATTGCAGCAGACTTTTATGAAGCGGCAAGTAAATGGCTTTGGCTGTTCAAACGGATCAACACTGTAAATGTGTTTGAGCCAAAGCACACGCAAAGCTTGTTGCATGCTCTTTTGTCTTTAGTGTGCATGAAAAACAAAGGCCTCAACTTTAATGAGGTAGGATGATAACACGCAAGAAACGTGTTGAGTGACGCTCTTTTTGTTTCAAGGTGCAAACGTGCCGTGTGCGTGCGTTCACCTTATTCACTGTTTTCCCATGGAGAGTCACATATAGTTAATAACAAATTAATATCTCTTTTCTATTTCAATTCAATTTTGCTATTTTACATTAATAATACATTTTCATATTTGCAAGCCATTTATACTAGCTGATCATTTTCCATGTTTCAGTTTATTCAATTTAGCACTAATTAATTCTCCATCGTTCTCTGTATTGTACCTTGTAGACTTGTGATCCTGGTTCATTGAAGGCATGAGCATTTTTAACCATCAAAAGCAAGTCTCTTTCGGCATCTTCCAAGGATGTATACTGGCTGTTCTGTTGAAAAAAAAAAAAAAGAGGAAGATAAAAACACAATTTATTGACTTCTTAAACTGCCAGCTCTACTGAGCCCTGAGTCCCCGAAGGAACAAACTATCTCAAAGTTACAGTAACCACTGAGCTACTGAAATTTGCAATAATTGTAAATTAAATTAACCAAAATTCTGCAAACGTTGGCTGCATTTCTGTTGCACAGTATTGCACAAGCATAAACTTTGTCTCTACTCTAATTTACTGTTAACAGAGGGTGACAGCTATAACAAGGCCTCTTTCAAGAGAATCTGGAATCTGGAGATTTTTCTGGCAAATATGACATAGTCCTGGGACACTGGAGAAAAAAGTTGGACACGTAGTTACACATAGTGTTGCTCGAACAATGTTTTTTAGAGTTGTCACCCCTGTACTATTAGCTATACAAAAAAAAAAAAACATGCTTAACATGCTTAACCCATTGACTCCCAGCTGTTTTTACGTTTTCGGAGTGATTTTCCACCTACAAAATGTGGCTAAATGTAATTTAGGCTAAGTTAAATCAAGCCAATGCTGGTCAGTGGCGGTCAGGGAATCATGCGTTTTGAGGTGACATACGGGGTTTCTCGAATCGCACATGCTGTTCGTTCCTGCTGTGTGAGGTGCTGTTTGTTTTCAAGCAGCAAGCGTTCAGTAGTTCCGCTTTTCCCCCTTCCCTTCCCTCCCTCATTGGTGGATTCGGTAAGTATAGGGTTGGTAAGTATCTCCACTGACTTAGTCAGTGTGACGGTGCCTGGTGGGTGGTGGCCGCTCGCAGAGTTGCTGTGGAGGCCTGTGTGCTCTGCTCATGGCCTGTGGCTCTAGGCTTGTTGCTCACCCCGGATTCGCCACCCACTTTGGCAAGCACCATCTCCAAGCTCATCCATTGGCAACCCTCCAAGTTAACTTTTTTCCTTAGTGGCCATTTGGCCACTGAATGTTTATTTTCGGTCGCCAATAAAAAATTTTAGTCGCCAAAATATGCAAATTAATTAGTTAATTAATAAAAATTAAGTAATAAATATATATAAATTAATAATAACTAATTAAAGTGCTATCCCTGAGCCACTTTAATACATCTTTTACAACTAAATGATAATGGTTTCAAAATGTCAACACGGATGTCCTCAGACACAGACAGTAATACACTGGTAATAGAGACAATAACAATTTCTTCACACAAACATACGAATAAGGTAAAGCTGGCTGTGAAATCTACGTGCCAAAAAGCGTGAGTATGTGCGAATTTACCACCATTTTTTCCTGCGAGAAAATTTGATCGACAAAAAGAAAATGAAAAAAAAAACGAAAACCATCACTTCACAAAACACAGAAATAAGCAAAACGTAAATGTAGATGGCACAGATTATACCATACAGACTGCAGCTACTAGATGATGGAAAGTGTTGGCCAACGTATATTTAAAATCATCACTGGCTGCATTACTTTCTTGATGAAAACTTAAAGCAAACTTTTATTTTTACTCAAATGTTGAAGGAGTTCTCTGTTTTAGGCCCAGTTCAAACGTCGAAATTTTCTTGCGCCGAATCAAATACCTTATTTGGGTTGACCCAAATAGATTAAAATTCAACGTTGGTTCAGACGTCAAATTAAATGCGTCGAATTATATGTGACTCTTGATGTTTTTCCGAAAATACATTGAAATAATTGGTGCATCAGATTCGGCACATGAGAAGTTCGACGTTTGAATCAATTAAATTCGACGAATTTGATTTGGGTCGACCCAACTATTGAATTCGACTGAGCCGGTCGAATTTAATAGTTGGGTCGACCCAAATCAAATTTGTCAAATTTAATTTATTCAAACGTCGAAATTCTCATGTGCCGAATCAAATCATTTGATTCGGCGCATGAAAGGTTCGACGTTTGAACCGTTCCTACAAACTTCAGCTGGATTAACAACAGCAGAAGTGTTGATGCTTGAATCTTTTGAGTAATATATTACAAACAATTCAAGCGATAAAAGCATGCGAATTCAATGCGAAATAATAAGCTTGAATATTGTTTTGTATCGATGAAAACTGTGATATTTTACAAGACGTAAAACACATCCAGGTTCTAATTTGTTCTCACAAGTGGATTACGAAGTCGCTTTCCATTGCAGTATTTATCATTAAATTTATGTTAGACTTTCCGCTCGAATAGATAATTAGGTGGTCCGGCGGAAAACGGACGACTCGGAGTTTGTCTCTTGCTTTCATCGTCTTGAGAATCCTTCGCTTTCGCATTTTCACAGTCAACTTGTGGCAAGTCTAAATTTATGTTTATGGCACAATTTAAATACGGCAAATGTTCGCACTATGTCACTTGGCAGTTTTGCTTTGGATGGAAGTGGTTTTGCTTCCGCTGTTACAAGATGTACTTCTCAAAATTAATACACTGTAGATCCGGTCACTGTTGGCCTTTCCAAATTTCCAATTTTTCACTTTCTCTTCTTTTTTTGATTGTGTGCATTGGCGCACGTTCAAAGGTGAAATTATCATGTCCTACTGTTCACTCAAGTGGAACGAAGTTCGTCGCATACGAAATTAGCATACTGTCTGAAAATCTGAATCTTTGGGTTCTTGGAACAAACGGTTGAAACTATTCTATTTGTCTCAGTTTCAGTAGATTAAAATGGCAAATGAAGTTAAATTTAACGCTCACAGCCTTTTTTTTTTTGACCGGATTTTTATCACGTTGATTTTAGTCACTAGGCTGGCGACTTCCCTTTCAAGTTAGTTGCCAGCTCCAAAATTCTAGTCGCCATGGCGACTAAAATGGTCGCAACTTGGAGGGTTGATTGGCGATGAGTTTAACGATACATAGCATTTCATGACTCTTTTTTTGAAACTACCATGGAAAGTGGTGATGTCCTAAGGCACTGGAGGCTCAAGATTTCTGAAAACGTCATTCTGACTTAGCTATTTTTCATCTGTGGAGCTACAAGAACAGCCCAAGTTCAGTTTGTTTGCAATTTTTGCTAAGTTTACAGCCATTTTTCATCTGTAGTGGCTGTCTGATGAGCACCATTAAGCATGACGGTAGCTAAGAGTCCACTTTCTCAAAGAATCCAGCAAGGTGATGTACTTTGTTGTTGAATTTGGCTTGTTACTTGACAAACTGGGAATTTGGCTGGTCAGACACTTAGTACCTTTGGGACTCGACTATTGATGAGTTTCTCAACCTACCACCGCATATTTTGGAATTTGAGA
This sequence comes from Galaxea fascicularis, assembly GCA_948470475.1. Classification (NCBI taxonomy): domain Eukaryota; kingdom Metazoa; phylum Cnidaria; class Anthozoa; order Scleractinia; family Euphylliidae; genus Galaxea; species Galaxea fascicularis. Next base: position 11,402,999 of record OX419346.1, read on the forward strand.
GCACTGAAGATCACAAAGATCAAGAACACAAATTTTTGGCAGTAGGTCGGAGTGGCTGTTTATGTGTGAAAGAATTGGGGAAAGCAACGGGCGCTGTCAAAAATTCTCGTTTCGCAGCATGCAATGTCGTTGAGATGCTGAAAATGGTGGGAAGGCCTGAATGCACTGGAACAAAAGCCTGCATCTACAGTCAGGAGAAGAATATGAACAAAAAAGGTCATTTCTAAGCTAGAACAAGGACTGAATTTTGTTATGACTGTTGAAGTTTGGTTTTTTGATGATTATTTCTTTAAAAAATATAAAGGCAAAAAGGGGCATTTTCATCATTTCTCTTTAATGTTAAAAATAGTCATTTTCACTCTTGTTCAAATTCAAAAGGCCATATTTGGTAAAAATTGCTATGTTTCTTGCATTTATTGGATATCCAAATTTAAAGGACATTCCATTTCGTGTTCACAACTGACGGTTAAGGCAATATTTGTGTGATTGAGAAAGTTGCAATGTTTTGAAGCATGGGAATCTTGTGCAGCCGGTTTTGGCCAGCGTGGGAGTCAATAGGTTAAGGCTATTAACGGGTGCTTGCTTGTTTCCTTGTCATGATGGCTGCGAATTTTATTTAAAACAATTAAAAGCCACAAGTACACAAATCAATAAAGTTTACTCAATCTGCTGCAGAAAACATATGCGTACAGTAACTTACCCTCAGTTTATTGCACATTGTTTTCAAGTCGACTGGCTCTTTAATGATTTCATAATACTCAGGATACAGCTGTTGACAAACATAAATTACACTTTTTTGAGCATAGCCTAACTACCCTCCACAATAATAATTAGTTATTACAATTATTATTTTAATAACTATGCTAATCAGAGGCTCCTGTGAGCCAGCTAATGGATGTAGAATATTACAACACTTTGTATTTATAACAATCAGGCTGTGCAATTCATTTGTGGTCTTTCCCAGGTACACCTCTCAGTAAACTACAACTGTTTACTCGCTAATATTTTTCCAAAATTTAATCATCAATTCATGTTTTGTGCTAACAAATTAGCTTCTTGTCAGGCCAAAACTTTATCCAAATTTTCTCTTTCTCTCCAAACCCCACTGAGCTGTAATAATTATAGGGAAAATGAGTGACATGGTGGTGACAGAAAATCTCTGGTACCACTTGGTCTGAATCTCATTAAGATGTTGATGCTAGCTCTCAAACTTATCAGCTTTGGACACTATAATGAAAAGCTCAGTGGCAATCAACAAATCATAAGTTCATCACTAGAGATTCCAGTTATTCAAATTCCAGACTCCAGTTACTCACTTCACATTGACGTTTGACAAAATTGAAAGGTACTGGTATCATTGTTTTCACAAAATAGATTTTGAAAGTAAAACTGAAGAAATTAAAAGACAAATATTGCATGATCCAGACTTCAGCTGGAGCAGTTACATTATATTGTCTCAACATCTGGTATGTGGTAAATAAAAGGAGGTAGAACAGAAAAAAGTTTTTAAAAGTTTCCTCTCAAAAGGAGTATGGTATTCCTTTACTTCACTGGTCATAGCCTTGTACACTCGAAACACCACTTGAACTGAACAAGATTACTTACACTCTGAGGTGGTAATTTTTTAAAGAGCTGGCAGATAACTCGACCATGACTGTCTTTCATCTCCAGAACTGCACTGATAAGTTCCCCACAATATAGGCGTACATTTGTTGAAGAATCTCCCTCATCATCATCTCTAGTGGATGTAGATTCATTGTCCTCATCATCTTAACAATAAATAATGGAAGTAACAAGTTTGATTAAATAAGATAACATGAGCATTACTGTGCGATGCACCTTATGCGGCCACCCAACAAACATTTTTACAAGTTAGCCAATGATCAAGGTACACGAATTTGATTGACAGACACGTCTCTGTAGAAAGTTTCAACACACAACAACCAAATGGAGGTGTGTCTGTCAATCAAATTTTGCATACCCTGATTGGCTAACTTGCAAAAATGTTTGTTGGGTGACCACGGTAAGGCGCATCACACTGTAAAGACTTAGGTAAAGCAGGCAGACTACTCAATCCCAACGTTTTAACAAAGTAGTTCAAGGGCAAGTGGAGTGTGAAATATAGTTGCTTAGCCAAATGGTGTCATTTGGTACCCCAGCATCGATACTAACTATTCAAAATTCATATTGTAACTAAAGGTGGCAAAATGCATTATAGGAATGTGTATGTTGTCTACTTCGTTGGAAAGGGCAATAGGAATAAACACACTGGTTTTGGGTTTTATGGTATTTACTTGAAAGGTACAGTACTTTGTAACAAAAGGGTTGGTTATAAAAGAAGCAAAATTATTTTACTGACCGGCGGCACTATTTGAATCTTTCAGAGAGCTCAAATTGCTCTTAGAAATCACTTCCCCTTCCATACTTTCTGCATCATCATCTTCATCATCTTCATCCTTAACATCATCCTCTACCTAAAATTAAACACAGCATCATTCAACTAAGGAATTAAAAAGAATACATTTCTACCAGAAATGGTGAGACAAACTTACAAGAACCAGAATGTGAACAAAGAGGAGAAAGATAATCTTCAAAGTTTGGACAGTGGAAATTACATGTAGAAGAACAATGAAGAGAGGATGGTGGTAATATTATTGTAAAGCATATATCCAGAACTAATAACTTAAGTTAGTAGAGTATGTAGATGGTACAACTTGTTTGTCAAGGGTTAAGCAACATACCCTACTATCTTCAAGTGATGCTTCAAGGGAACCTAAAAGTCAAATAAACATTTAGTCTAATTATTACCAAGCAATACTGGGATAAGGCTGGAACCAAAGACATGCGCTGACTAAATGCAGAAGACCAAACAACAAACTCGCTGGTGATTCACTGGTTCATCTGTCTCTGAGCAGAATAAATTCATAACACAATTTGAAAGCAACAGTAGAAATATTGGCATTGATTAATTGACCATATGTGAGGGTATGGGTACCTTGCTCATCCATCTGAGTACAGAGTCGAGCCTTTGCATCTGTAAACACGTCTTGAAGTTTAATAGCATCCTTGTGTTCTTGTAAATCAGATGCATAAAACTTGATAGCATTGTTAAGCAGCAAGTACATGTCATGGCTGAATGTTTCAACATCCTCATATTCATCTGTTTTCAGGCGTTGCTGAGAAACAATAGGAATAAGACCATCATAATAACTACACTGTACTGAGGTGTTTCAAGACTTCCCAAGAATTCATAAAAGTTCTGACTGATGTTAGTGGTTGTGGTACAGGTGTGTAAGTGTGGTTTACACAGTACAAATAATTATGGTAAACACATGTATAAATAAAGGATCACATAAGGAAAACACATAAAATAGGCAGTCAAGGACTGTATTAATGGTTACTACATGTACACTTTTTCTCATACACATGAGAGGGATGTGCAACATTAGTCAGTTGTTAGGGAGACAGTGACTCAAACCTCATGGTCAATCACTAGCCTTGACTCCCATGTGCCGAGAGTCAAACGAGTCATGCAAGCAGGTTACAACCCAGTGTGGCTGATCAAAGATTTTATTACAATTTTTGCTCCGTTAGTGTAACGCTTACAGAAAAAAAAATAAGGTTGTAGAGAATCATCAGAAGTTATAGATGAACATAACAACTGCTAATTCATACTTCTAGTTTAGTGGGTTCTACTACAGATGCATCTACAATGTACATGTAGAAAGCCTGTTCAAAACTCTTTTTAATTAAAGCCAAAAATGACCAGTTTACGTAACAAAAACTTCTTCATATGCGCAAACCAAACTTGTAAGAATAAAAGTGGTGGAACAGAGAATTAACTCTGCAGTGTAAATTAAAGTGCTAATAGAAACCCATGAAAAACCCACTGGGCATTAGCCCTAGTGAAGGGTATCAGGGAACCACACGAGGCAAAGAAAAAATTCTCATGACCTCGGAGGGAATCGAACCCACGACCTCCGGATTAGATCTACCGTTGCTCTGCCAACTAAGCTACGAGGTCGGACAGACGGTAGATGTAATCCGGAGGTCGTGGGTTCGATTCCCACCAAGGTCATGAGAATTTTTTCTTTGCCTCGTGTGGTTCCCTGATACCCTTCACTAGGGCTAACGCCCAGTGGGTTTTTCATGGGTTTCTATTAGCACTTTAATTTACACTGCAGAGTTAATTCTCTGTTCCACCACTTGTATGTGTTTATAGTGCTACGCGGCACAACATACATATATATATATACTTGCATAAGAATAAACCTTGTTCAGTATACAGATCACCCAACAAGAATTCCATGCTAACACTAAAATTGATTACATGGCACCAGCAAAAAATATTCAATATTTGAAAGAAAAACTTTGTCGCAGCTACTAAACACATTGCTATAATAAAACTTGCATCTGTTTGCCAACTCATTGTGCAACATGAAATAAACAACCAACTCATCTCTTACATCTGTAATCCTATCATCTGTGGTGCCTGCCACACAACTTTGATCTCAGGCTTTGTCTACCTGCTACCATGGACAGACAGACTTACAGACCCAATGACATAATGGCTAATTTGTGCACGAAACAGTGCAATAGCTACAAAAACCAATGGTAAAACTAGTCAATTAATACTTATAATAATGCTACAATCTTGGACAAAGCTACTTGAGAAAACTGGCCTCTTCTCGTCCAAAAATCGTTCCCGAAAATTTCTGGCTCAACAGCATTACTACAGTAAGTTCCCCCTCCCCCTCCCCCTATTCAATGTTGAATTTAGGAAGCCACAATTCTCAGGGAAATGTTTAGGAGCCACAAACAACATTGAATTGGGGAGGTGGGGG